>CAMZMU010000071.1:47247016-47847016 GCA_947311845.1 Poa pratensis
ACGTGTTGGTGAACCCCAAGAGGAAGGTTATGATGTAGACAGCAGAAGTTTTCCCTTGAATAATCTACCCAAGGTTATCAATCCAGTAGGACTTGACGATCTATCGGAAGGTTGTTGATGTTGACTCCCCCTGGCGCTAGGGAGCTTGCACCAACGTGGAATCTGCACAGACACAAACCAGAACTTTGCCCAACACGAAACAGAGAGGTTGTCAATCTCTCCGGTCTTGCAGAAACAAAGAGTTAAACGTATGGTGTGGAAAACAGCAGGAAAAACAGCAAGTAACAGGAAACAGATGATTGCAGCAGGTTGTGTAAACAGTATGAGGAAATTGGACCAGGGTCCACAGTTCACTAGTGGTGTCTCTCTCAGAACAGATAACTAGCATGTTGGGTAAACAAATTACAGCTGGGCAATTGACAAATAGAGAGGGCATAACAATGCAATACATGCCAAGATGTCTACTATGAAATCTAGTTGGGCATTACAACAAAGTACATAGACCGTTATTCCAACGCATCTATGCCTAAATAATCCACCTTCAAGGCAGCATCCGCATCCATTCAGTATTAAGTTGCTAACAACAGATTATTGCATGAAGTAAAGTGTGTAATGTAATCAATACAAGTGCCCTTGGACACTGCACCAATGTTTTATCCCTAGTAGCAACAGCACATCTACCATCTTAGACCTTTCTGTCACTGATCCAGATATCTAGAGACTGAACCCACTATCGAGCATAAATACCCCTCTTGGAGTCACAAGCATCTACTTGGCCAAAGCATCTACTAGCAACGGAGAGCATGCAAGATCAAGAGCACATAGATAAACAACTTGAATAAACATGGTATCAATATTCATCGGATCCCAGCAAACACAACATCTAGCATTACAATAAGATGATCTTGATCATGTTAGGCAGCTCACAAGATCTAAACATGGAGGCACAAGGTAGAGAGACAACCATCTAGCTACTGCTATGGACCCGTAGTCCAGGGGTGGACTACTCACGCATCACTCCGGAGGCAGGCATGGTGATGTAGAGCCCTCCGGTGATGATCTCCCCTCCGGCAGGGTGCCGGGAAGAGCTTCAGAACTCCTCCGATCTGAGATTGACGATGACGGCCGCGACGGAACTTTTCGTGGAATATGATCGACCGTAATAGGGTTTTCGCGTCGCGGAGAATATATAGGCGAAGAGGCGGCGTCGGTGGCCGAGGGGGGCCACCACGCCATAGGGGGGCGCGGGCCCACCCTGGCCGCGCCCTAGTGTGGCGTGGCCCCCTGGTGGGTCTGCTCCGACTCCCCTTTGGACTCCGTGATCTCCTCGTGATATTATTGACGATGTCTTTTGTTTCGTCCAATTCCGAGAATATTTCCTTAATAGATTTTCTGAAACCAAAAACAGCAGAAAACAGGGAACTGGCACTGTGGCATCTTGTTAATAGGTTAGTCCCAGAAAATGCATAAAAATGATATAAAGTGTAACCAAAACATGTAGCAATTGATATAATAACAGCATGGAACATCAAAAATTATAGATACGTTTGAGACGTATCAAGCATCCCCAAGCTTAGTTCCTGCTCGTCCTCGAGTAGGTAAACGATAAAAACAGATAATTTTTGAAGTGACATGCTACCAACACAATCTTTGATCAAATAACAATGTAATGCACATGATCTGAATGAAGTGATCCAAGCCAATGGTCTATAGTTTGCAAGCAAGTAAATAAAGAGTAAACATAAGTGATCACACAAGTGCAAACTTTCATGAATAACACTATAAAACATTTAGAGATATAATAGTCTAACATAATAGTTAGTTCACAGCAGCAATAATTCTCAACATGAAAGTGTTTGTATCAACACAAAGGAAGATAATAGCTTCAGCTTTTGCTTCAACTTTCAACATGTATATCATATAGATAATGTCAATGCAAAGAATATGATCAACCAAACACAAAGTTATGTAAAAACTGTTATACTGGAGTTGACAATGATGTTTGCTTAAGTAGACAGAAAGAAGTGGGAAAACTGACTCAACATAAAAGTAAAAGAATGGCCCTTCGCAGAGGGAAGCAGGGATTAACATCATGTGCTAGAGCTGTAGTTCCCGAAGGCATATAGAGAGCATAAAATATTGTTTTGTAAGGTAATGGTGTATACAGGTGTCAACAAATCAAATAGCAGGTACTTGTCATCTTCCATGGCTAACTAACTTTTAGAGCGGTTCCGAGAGTTTTTAGGACTGCACTTGTAACAAGCACTTATTGGTGACACTCCTCCCAACCATTTACTTTCCACAAACCATGGCTAACCGAATCCTCGGGTGCCCACCAACATTCACCATGGAGGAGTGTCTATTTATTTATTTATAGGGTGGACTAACCAGCTCTTTAATGCAAAATAAAAGGTGGAGAAGCAGATGAAGCTGCCAATCCTTGTAAATTAATTAGCATGGAAGATGACAAATCTCACTACTACGTCCTTATGAGCTTTTCAAGTAGTGACACAAAAAGGTAATGTTTTGAGTAGTTAGTAGATAGCACATGAAGAAATTTACTTGGAATGGTGAAAACACCACATAATAGGTAGGTATGGTGGACACAGGTGGCATGGATTTGGCTCAAGGTTTTGGATGTACAAGAAGCATTCCCTCTTAGTACAGAGTTTAGGCTAGCAAAGTTATTATAAGCAAACATCATTATCAACTGGAATAGCAAGAGTGTACATAAAACACAAGGTTTGACGAACCATAGACTCCCACTGTCTTCCTTGTTAACACATAGCCTTCATCCAAAAATTATCTAGACTACTATGGACTTCCAATCATGCAACAGATTATTATAGCAGAAAATCCTTATAGTAGTTCTTCATTAATAGCCATTACTTACATGATGCACAAGCTTAAACATTAATTACTTGACAGCTCAAAACAATTGGCAAGCATCAAATTACTCAAGACAACGATCTAAAAAGATTCATGTAAGCATTTTATACCACTACCACATGCATAGCATTTTTCTGGTCCAACCAAACACCAATCAACTTATTTGACAACTCTCCAAACAGATATAAGTGAAGCAAGAGAGTACTTTCTTCAAAAGAAACTGAAAGCTCTAACAAGAGATATGAAAAACTGAGAGCTAACAGCAATAACAGCAACTAGACAGGAATACTCAACAAGTATAAGTGAAGCACAAGAGTATTCTAATGAAAAAGTGGAGCGTGTCTCTCTCCCAAACATGAATGCTAGGATCCAACAAGTATAGCACAGCAAACAAAACAAAACAAACTGAAAACAAAAACACACTGACGCTCCAAGGAAGAGTACACTAGTATGAAGCAATAAAAATATAGCACCATTAGAGATGACCTGATAATTTGTAGATGAAGAAGGGGATGCCTTGGGCATCCCCAAGCTTAGATGCTTGAGTCTTCTTGAAATATGCTGGGGAGGTAAGCCTCCCCAAGCTTAAGCTCTTCACTCTTCTTGATCATGTAATATCATTCTCCTCTATCAACACTTGAAAACTTCCTTCACACCAAAACTTAACAGCTTTTCTCATTAGCAGGTTAGTGCACTAAAAGATAATACTTCAAAGTTCTAGCAAAGACAAAACTCACAAGCCAACTATTTTAAACATTAGCCACTGTTACTAGGCTCAAGTGGGCACTTTTACACGAAAAGAAACCACTTAAAAACTTGTAAAAGAGAGAATGCAAAATAAAAGACAGAATCTGTCAAACCAGAACAGTCTGTATTGACGAATTTTTTCGAGGCACTTACGATGCTCAGATGAAAAACTTTTGAAATAATGAAAGTTGCGTAACATCATCAGGAACATGCAAAAAATTTCAGCATTTTTCGATTTTTTCTGATTTTCTACTGAATTAAACGGTGACGAACAGCAATCTGTCCCAATGCAGTCCCGAAAATAAAACCAACTTTGCATTAGTAACTCTCCTTGGCACAACAAAACAGCAAATAAAAGATACAAAGGAGTTGCTACAGAGGTAAACAAGCATCCTTGACTCAAGAAAACAAAAATAAAACAGCAAATAAAAACATGGGTTATCTCCCAGAAGTGCTTTTCTTTAATGCCTTTGAGCTAGGCATGAAGAGATGCATCAAGTATTGTTAAGACCAGAGGTACCAATAGTGTTACCTTTAGACCTCTTATTCTTTTTCTTAGCCTTGGCTTTAGGGGCATTAGGAAAATGATGCAAACAATATGGAGGTTTAAATTTCAGAGTAGCTTCACCCATGTCAATGACAGCTCCCAATTGCCTCAATAATCCTCTTCCAAGTGTGATGCTCCCATTTCCTACACATTCAATGACATGATAATCAGTAGGTGTAAATACTCCCTTTATTTTAGTAACAACTCCTTGAGTAGTCCCAAAAGATAACTTGATTGAATTATCAGCTAGAGTTACAAAAGTTTCACTTTTTGAGAGTTCATATAAATTCAGGGAGTCATAAATCCTCTTAGGCATCAAGCAAAATTCAGATTTAATATCACAATGAGCATAGAAAATTGTCCCATCAATTGAAATTTTTAGTGAAGGAACCCATCCAGAAGGTTCGAATGGCATAGGGACACTTTCAAAAAGTTTAAAAGTTTCTTTAAAACTAGCCAACTCTGACTCAAGTGATTCTAGTCTTGAATGAATGTTCTCAAAAGCAGATTCTATTTTTTTATTTGAAGAAGCAGATGCTGCAATTAATTTTTTTATGGCATTGAAAGCTTGATCCCCATCATAACGAAGGAAATCCCCCAACTACAGCATCTAGAGCATATCTATAACAAAGAAGCAACCCAAAATAGAAACTACTAAGAAACAGACTCAAAGCCATTTTAGGTTCAGTTTTAACATAGGATTCAGAAATTCTAGACCAAGCATCACCAAAACTCTCCCCACTTCCTTGCTTAAAAGTGAAAACCTCATCCTCAGGAGACATGATATTAGGAGCGGAACTAGACATGATGAGCAAACCGAAATAAACTAGATGCAGGAATTTATTTTTTTTGGGTTTTTGATTTTTAACAGCAAGCAAAACAAAAATAAAACAAGACAAAAAACAAAGTAAAGAGATTGGAACTGAGAGACTCCCCTTTCCAATAGCCTCCAAGTCCCCGGCAACGGCGCCAGAAAACAGCTTGATGGCTACGTGTTGGTGAACCCCAAGAGGAAGGTTATGATGTAGACAGCAGAAGTTTTCCCTTGAATAATCTACCCAAGGTTATCAATCCAGTAGGACTTGACGATCTATCGGAAGGTTGTTGATGTTGACTCCCCCTGGCGCTAGGGAGCTTGCACCAACGTGGAATCTGCACAGACACAAACCAGAACTTTGCCCAACACGAAACAGAGAGGTTGTCAATCTCTCCGGTCTTGCAGAAACAAAGAGTTAAACGTATGGTGTGGAAAACAGCAGGAAAAACAGCAAGTAACAGGAAACAGATGATTGCAGCAGGTTGTGTAAACAGTATGAGGAAATTGGACCAGGGTCCACAGTTCACTAGTGGTGTCTCTCTCAGAACAGATAACTAGCATGTTGGGTAAACAAATTACAGCTGGGCAATTGACAAATAGAGAGGGCATAACAATGCAATACATGCCAAGATGTCTACTATGAAATCTAGTTGGGCATTACAACAAAGTACATAGACCGTTATTCCAACAGCATCTATGCCTAAATAATCCACCTTCAAGGCAGCATCCGCATCCCATTCAGTATTAAGTTGCTAACAACAGATTATTGCATGAAGTAAAGTGTGTAATGTAATCAATACAAGTGCCCTTGGACACGCACCAATGTTTTATCCCTAGTAGCAACAGCACATCTACCATCTTAGACCTTTCTGTCACTGATCCAGATATCTAGAGACTGAACCCACTATCGAGCATAAATACCCCCTCTTGGAGTCACAAGCATCTACTTGGCCAAAGCATCTACTAGCAACGGAGAGCATGCAAGATCAAGAGCACATAGATAAACAACTTGAATAAACATGGTATCAATATTCATCGGATCCCAGCAAACACAACATCTAGCATTACAATAAGATGATCTTGATCATGTTAGGCAGCTCACAAGATCTAAACATGGAGGCACAAGGTAGAGAGACAACCATCTAGCTACTGCTATGGACCCGTAGTCCAGGGGTGGACTACTCACGCATCACTCCGGAGGCAGGCATGGTGATGTAGAGCCCTCCGGTGATGATCTCCTCGGCAGGGTGCCGGGAAGAGCTTCAGAACTCTCCGATCTGAGATTGACGATGACGGCCGCGACGGAACTTTTCGTGGAATATGATCGACCGTAATAGGGTTTTCGCGTCGCGGAATATATAGGCGAAGAGGCGGCGTCGGTGGCCGAGGGGGCCACCACGCCATAGGGGGGCGCGGGCCCACCCTGGCCGCACCCTAGTGTGGCGTGGCCCCCTGGTGGGTCTGCTCCGACTCCCCTTTGGACTCCGTGATCTCCTCGTGATATTATTGACGATGTCTTTTGTTTCGTCCAATTCCGAGAATATTTCCTTAATAGATTTTCTGAAACCAAAAACAGCAGAAAACAGGGAACTGGCACTGTGGCATCTTGTTAATAGGTTAGTCCCAGAAAATGCATAAAAATGATATGAAGTGTAACCAAAACATGTAGCAATTGATATAATAACAGCATGGAACATCAAAAATTATAGATACGTTTGAAACGTATCAGGCCCCACCCTGGCCGCGCCGTGGGTGCGTGGTCTCCTCGGAGCCCGTCTCCGACCCGTTTCGTCCTGTTTCCTTCCTTTTGTTGTAAAACTTTTTGCTATATATTCACCCGGATCTCCCGAGGTCCGTATATCATTTTTCGCCGTGTTTCGTTTTCAAGCTATTCTGACAGGAATTTCAAGTCCCTACATGGAGGAGTGTACGGCGGGAAGTATGCACAAGGCGCCGACGTGACTCGAACGCGATGTGGAAGAGGAACCTTCGTCAGTTGGGCGACGGAGGAGGAGATTGCTGCTAGGAGAGCTGACATGGATCGAAGCATCAGAGAGGAGGTGCAAGCTGGCCACCTCGCCAACAAGGAGAATCAAGGCCGAGCAACTCCACCTTTGTGGGATCAATTAACCTCAACGTGCTTTTTCTCATAATGTGCAGGGAGTCACCCCACCAATTCCAATTTGCGGTTTTCCCCTGCAGCTGCTGAAGCTCTCCGAACCACGAACGAGTTTTGTGACCAATTTCGTATCCTGAGAGCTGAGGTGGAAATACTTCAAGATGAGAATAACAGGCTCCGCCGGATGCTCGAACGTTTCCTAACCCCGATTGCCGTGGTACCACCGTCACCACCAAGAGATCAAGCCTAAATCGTCAAGGGGTAATGGCACTCCCTTGGCTTGTTCCAAGCTTGGGGGAGTGCCCAGTATCATCTTTATCCTTTCGTTTTTATAATTTCGTGGTCATATCATGAGTAGAGAAGTTATCTTATAAGATGGTTTGCAATGTGGAGTGTCAATCCTTTAGTTATCCATGTATCCGTTGGTTTGAGTGTGTCTTTGTTCAGAATATTAATGAGAAGTTCCACCTTTACTTTCGGTACATTTTATTTTAGCCTGCAATCTTCTTTATGTGCTGATCTTGCCATTGGTATTGACGCCACTTTTGGGTACATCAAGTAAATTATATTAGTTGTGGCAAACTTAGTATTGGTCATTAGCAACAATACCATGAAAACTTAAGTAAAGGAGGGAATTACATGCAAAAATATTATCCCTTTATCTTTCTTTCTTGCTAGCCAATAAGATTAGTATTCTTTGAGTTAAAACATTTGTGCTTACAGGGAAGATAGCATGGTTGCTTCTATTATGTATATATTTGTGTGTATCCCCCAACTTTTATGCTTGCCACATGACCTTGCTAGCCTTAACCACCGTACTGAGAGGGAATGCTTCTCGTGCATCCAAATCCTTGAGCCAAACCCATGCCATTTGTGTCCACCATAACTACCTATATGTGGTATTTCTTTGCCACTCAAGTAAATTTTTCATGTGCTACCTTTAAATTATTCAAAATGTTATTATTCCCTTTTGTGTCAATGTTTACTAGCTCATGAGGAAGTAGTGTGGTTATCCTTTATTCTACTTGTCAAACAGACTTTACACTGGACTAGTGGCATATACATCCGCTTATCCAATAACTTGCAAAAAGAGCTGGCAACGGGGTGCCCAGTCCCAATTAATTACAATTTTAACCAATTAATTCTCTTCACACTTTTGCCCTGATTCATCAGTAAGCAATGACAAACAGTGAAATACCTGAATGCGTGTAAACCAAAGAGAAAGAGGGATGATCTGCCTTGCTGGTAGAAATAACGTCCTTCATGGGAGCCGCTCTTAAAAGTCTGTTTGACAGGGAGAATACTGTTTTCACCCGCTACCATTCGTTGACAATTAACAAACACTTCTCAAAACTTAATTTTTGCTCTCTATATGATTTCAAAAACTTAAAAGCTCTAGCACATGACTTAATCCCTGCTTCCCTCTGCGAAGGGCCTTTCTTTTACTTTTCATGTTGAGTCAGTACACCTATTTCCTTCTTCCTTGAGCAAGCATTTGAGTTGTTGTGATTCAACCATATATATCATTAATATTGTCAATCATGTCTTTTATCCTTCCTTGTCTTAGCACAAAGACTTTTGCCTCTAAGAATATAGCTTTGCAAGTTATCAATGACTGTAAAGAAGGTGTGATAATTGAGTGTGGAAGTTCTGCAATATAAGCTCTAATATAAAGACTCCTTTCGAAAGATAAGTATTGATTGCTTATTGTTCTATGACCAAGAATGAAGTGTGCCATTACTAATCTATAATTTCTTCGTGTATTTTTATTGTGGTTGTTTCACTACTCATGTTCAAGTTAGGTTATATGAAGAGTAGTTGCTGTTTAAAATGAGTTGTGTTCTTTAGTAATTACTGATGCTTCTTGTTCCGTATTCTTTATTATCGACGCTTCACTCCATAAACTTTTGTTCTAGTTTACTGAGCTCAGCTTTCGCTTGGGGACAAGCGAGGTCTAAGCTTGGGGGGGTTGATACGTCCATTTGCATCTCTATTTTATAGCATAATTTACTGTTATTCAATGATATATTTCATATTAAGAGGAGTTACTTATGTTATTTTGTCTTATTTTGCATGTTTGATGATCATTGGATAATTAACTGCCGGAGTCAGATTTCAGCTGGAAAAAGCATTGTCAAGGCACTATATTTCTGGAGCACTAAAAATATTTCCGAGAAGACAGATGTCCTATTTTATCAGAAGATGGACTAAGCCAAAAGGGGAGGCTGAGATGGGCCAGGAGGGGCCCACACCACCCCTGGGTGCGGGGCCCACCTTGGCCGCGCCCTAGCCAGGTGTGGTGCCCCTGGCCCACCTCAGGCGCTCCCCCTTCGCGTACTTCATCCCCCAGAAACCCTAAGACACGGGAGTCCGTGAGAAAATATTCCGCCGCCTCCACGAGGCGGAAACAACAGAGAGAGAAAAGCTCTCCGGCAGGGAGAAATCTGCCGGGGAAATTCCTCCCGGAGGGGGAGATCATCGCCATCCTCATCGTCATCGTGCTGGACTTCATCGGGATCATCATCATCATCTCCACCGCCATCACCACCATCACCGCTGCACCATCTGTTCCGCTGTAACATCTAGGGCTATACTTTGTTTAGTTCATAGGGGAAACTTCCCGGTGTTAATTACTCCTTGTGGTTGATGCTATTGAGTTTTATCGGTGAATTAAAGTATATGTTCAGATCGCTATCCATCATTATATCACCTCTGATCATGATCCATATGATGTCTCGTGAGTAGTTCGTTTAGTTCTTGAGGACATGGGAGAAGTCATGCTGTTAGTAGTGGAATTATGTTGAGTAATATTTAATGGTTTGATATTTAAGTTGTGGTGCTATTCTTCTAGTGGTGTCGTGTGAACGTCGACTACATGACACTTCACCTTTATGGTCCTAGAGGAATGCATTGTGTATTTGGTTGCTAATTGTGGGGTTGCCGGAGTGACAGAAACCTAAACCCCCGTTAGTATACCGGTGCACAAGGGAGCGTAGGATTCAGAGTTTAAGGCTGTGGTTAGATTTATCTTAATTACTTTCTTGTAACTGCGGATGCTTGCAAGAGGTATAATCACAAGTATGTATTAGTCCAAGTAAGGGCGGTGCATTAGCATAGGTTCACCCACACAACACTTATCAAAACAATGAAGATTAATCAGCTATGAAGCGAAAGCACTTGACTAGAATCCCGTGTGTCCTCAAGAACATTTTGTCATCATAAGTAAACCAACCGGCTTGTCCTTTGCTCTAAAAAGGATTGGGCCACTCGCTGCAATTATTATTACTGTCTTTTACTTACTTGCATTTTATTTACCTGCTATATCAAAAACCCCTAAAAACTTGTCTGCTAGCATTTACAGTGAAACCTTTACCGAAACTCCTTGTCAGCACCTTCTGCTCCTCGTTGGGTTCGACACTCTTATTTATCGAAAGTACTACGATACACCCCCTATACTTGTGGGTCATCAAGACTATTTTCTGGCGCCGTTGCCGGGGAGTGAAGCGCTATTGGTGAGTGGAATTGGTAAGGTAAACTTTTACTGTAGGTGCTATTTTTATTTCTGCTTACTACTTTATTTTATCATGGAGAGATCTCCATTTGAATCCCTGTTTGGAAATACTACTACCACTGCTACGGTAGTAGAAGAGGAACCACCTGATCAAGTAATTCCATTTAAAATACCTATGAAAATTGTTGAACGAGTTACGAAAATTGTTAAAATACCTATGAAAATACTACTACCACTGCTACGGGCGCGACCTCCTCCGCTGCCAGGCGTGTGTACAAAGCCACCGCCTCAGCTGAAGAAGACATGGGTCCCCATTCTGGTAATTTCTGCTGTCTTGACATCTTGACTACTTATTCTTTTTCCTCTACTGACACGCAAACTTCTGCTCGTAGATTCTGGGATCCAAGGCACGTCATCGCCGTCAAGTGACGATCTTATGGCCTCTGTGAAGATGGTTCCAGAGTTAGTGACTTTCCTTGCGCTTATAACACTTTTGTTCTGGTTTATGTGCTTCTTCTTCACACAATGCCCTTGTTTTTTTTTGCAGAAGTGCGGTTAAATCCGCGACTGAGCCTGGAGTCATTTCTGAAACCGCGGTTGAGCCGCGCTTATCACCTGCGGCTCATACCGCCATGGTGGAGGGCGTGGCCACCACTGATGACTTGGCTATGGCCTCTGTTCTTGACACAGCTACCCAAGAGGTGGCTCTGGAGGACGAAACGGATCTCCTTATTATCCAAGACATGGAGAAGGTCAACCCTTTCTCCATAGCTGCAATGGCCAAGGATGCTGATGCGCCGCTGATTGAGTCGCCAGTGGCTGATAGCCAGCGGTCGCCAGCTCTGCGTGCTGAGGTCGCTTGCTCCTCCTCCATGAGCCGTGCTGAGAAACTGTCAGAGGCCATCATTGCCTCAAATGACCAGCAAGCCGCGGAGCTCCGCAAGGCGCTGTCTGATCTGTCTGCGGCTTGCAAGGTAAACTTCTGTCTCCACTTATCTGTCTCTAGCCCCCAAGGATCATGTTTTTTTTTTACTGTAAAGGGAGACTTGATACTTCTCTTTAGCTGTTGATATGTACGTACTAGCTGATGTACTCTTTGTAGGAGGAACTACGTTCCGTAACAGTCGCAAGACTCGCATTGGAAAAGCAGTTGGGGGAGACTCCTTCTGAACTGGAGAGGCTGCGCGAGCTCCTTGGCCAGCGTGACGCTGAGCTGAAGAAGTGGGAAACTAGGATGGGCGAGCTGTCTGATGAGAGCTTTAAGTTATCTGAACAAGCCAAAGCCATTGAGCTGCGGCTTAAGAAGGTTGAAGAAAAGTTCCAAGAGAGGGTCCAGCAGCTGGACCTCCAAATCAATGCTCAGAAAGACGCCATTGCTCTAGCCAACGAGGACGCAAGGCTCAAGGCTGTTGCAATTGGCGACCTTGAGAAAAAATTGGCAAAAGTTTCTGATGCCCATAACCTTGTCCACGCCAAAGTTTGTATCATGACCCAAGAGTTGGCTGGTATGTGTTGCGACTTGCCGCTGTATCGTGGTATCTGACCACCTTCTTTTTGTATGTAACTGGGCTAACTGGCGGACATCTTGTTGCAGGTGAGGATTCTGCACTTCAGCGTGCGGCCACTCAAGAACAGCTGAATAACATCCGCGAATTTACGCGGAGGACTTGTGATGCCATGAAATCGCTGTCTAGATGTCTTCTGTCGACCAAGCCAGTCCCCGGTGATTCTGAAGGCTTGCTGAAAAGACTGCTTAAGGCGCCTCAGTTCTTTTTGGACTGGAAGGAGTCCTCAGCTCGCTCCGGTGCTGCTCATGTTCTTGCTTTGGCCAAGACATACTATCCCTCTTTTGATGCTGCCAAGGTTGCACAAGGCAGGCCCTCGAAGAAGGTGGATGGCACCGATTTGACGGCCTCAGAATACGCGGCGACTTGGAAGAACATGCGCGGCCATGCGACTGAGCTGGTGGAGGGAATAGATCTTGCGACCTATCTGAGCAAGTATAATGCAGATGGAAGCAGAGTGGAGAAGTTACCCGCTCTATCATCCAGTGCGGCGAACCCGCAGGAAAAGAACCCTTCACCGGGTGTGTCCAGCTCTGCAGCCCCCAAGCCCGCGATGGAGAAGCCGTCTGACGAGCCTGCGACTGCTCCTTCTGGCAAGCTTGGTAAGCCGCCAGTTCCTCCTGCGCACAAGCCAAAATCTGGGCGCAAGTGAAAAAACAATGTGTTGATGAATTTAGCCCTTAGTGGCTTGTAATAATTTGTTAGTATTATGTATGTCAAAGACAATGTTATGGTTGTGTGAGTACTCTCAGCAGTACATGTTTCGACCAATAGGCTGGTCCTTATGATTTATCTCGGTTTTTCCTCACTTAGGCCCTTGCGCGGGTCAGTATTTCCCAGGTAAAAAGTGCGTGTTCAGTGTCGAGAGCGGCCATGATAGGCGATCAAACTCGATTGACGCCACACCCCCAGTACTTTGGCCGCATAGTGCAAGTTGCATCCAAGAGAGGTTGAGTATAATCACGATAAATGCCACTCGTTTGGTGATCCCAAGGTAATAGGCCGCGCTAAAAAGCTGCCGCGTCCCCAAGGAACCAATGATTAAAAAATAAAAGACTGACAACTCAATTGGTAGTTTGAGATGCTTTATTAAAAAAACATTATATGATACATAGGGTCGGTCGTGCCTAGGTGGCGACCAGAAATGATGCTTGGGTCGGTTGCGCCTAGGTGGCAACCAGAAATGGGTCGATCGCGCCTGAGTGGCGATCAGAAGTGATACATGGGTCGATCGCGCCTGGGTGGCGACCAGAGGTGATACATGGGTCGGTCGCGCCTGGGTGGCGACCAGAGGTGATACATGGGTCGGTCGTGCCTGGGTGGCGACCAGAAATGAAGTTGTTCAGCCCTGAATGGCCAGCTTGATGACGTGAACCCTTGGTGGTTTTGTTGCGGCTGCTGATGGCAGCTTGCAATGCCTGGGATGTGTCCTTATTGGCAATGCCCTGTAGCCCTTGACTTCCTTGCCTCCCTTGCGGCCGTAATCTGAAGTCGCAAGTCAGGTAGGTGCATCTTGGCCTCCACGATGTAATCAAAATTCTCCTGCGACTCGCGCATGGGCGCGCTCTCTGCGATGCAAGCTGCTCTGGCCATGGCCTTGTCGCCTTCTTCGCATTCTTGAGCTATTCTTCTGTCGCCATTAATGGTGATGACTCCCTTGGGGCCTGGCATTTTAAGTTTCAGGTACACATAGCACGGCATAGCCATAAACTTTGCGAATGCTTCTCTGCCAAACAGCGCATGATATGGGCTCTGAAAATCTCCAACCTCGAACCAGATATACTCGCTTCTGAAGTTGTTTTGTGTCCCAAAGGCGACCTCCAAGTTGATTCGCCCCAATGGCTGAGCTGATATGCCTGGCACGACACCGTGAAACGTTGTTCTTGATGGGTGTAGCTGCTTTTCTTGGAGGTTCATTCTTTTGAAGGTTTCGTAGTATAATATATTGATGCTGCTGCCTCCGTCCATCAGCACTTTGCCCAACTTGTATCCTGTGACTTGAGGGGTAACCACCAGCGCGAGTTTGCCCTCTTCATTTATTTCTCCTGGGTGGTCCTCGCGGCTCCAAACTACTGGCTGCTCGGACCACTTTAGCCGCTGTGGTATGGCTGGTACTATGGCGTTAACAGCCTGATTGCGTCGTCGTAGTTTTTGCTCCCTCCTTGAGGTATTGACCACAATGGTGTGATACTGACCCAACTGTTTTGGGAACTGTGGCTGATCTGGCTGTGGATTTGGGACAGCGTTGTTGCTGTTGTTGCCTCCGCCGTGGTTACCTCCCTCATTGTTTTGATGATTGTTGTTTGTGTTGAGCGGTTGCCCATCCTTCCACTTTTTGTAATGATAGCACTGTGCCTTTGTGTGGTTGGGTGGTTTCCCATCTTTTCCTATATGGATGTCGCAGGGACGGTTAAAAACCTCTTCCAAATTAACTGGGCGAAGGGAGGAGGAGGGGGGACGGAGGCGCGGGGTCAGGCAGTCGCCTGGTCGCTCGCGGGAGCGACCAAGACGACGAAACGTTTTTTCTCGACTTTCTGTCCATTCAAATCCATTATCTAGTCAACTCGAATCCTTTATTCAGGCAGTCAAATAAGCTAGTAACATATGGGAAGAAAGCCGCGAGCGACCAAGACGACGAAACGTTTTTTCTCGACTTTCTGTCCATTCAAATCCATTATCTAGTCAACTCGAATCCTTTATTCAGGCAGTCAAATAAGCTAGTAACATATGTGAAGAAAGAGGGAGATCTCATGCATAAATTCTACCATCTAATCAATGAAACATGCATGTAGATACCCGTGCATGGTGTGGTTTACTGGTTTCCAAATCAATGGATACAGATACCCGTGCATCTATATTGAGGAAGATTGCCGAAGAGATGATGTCAGGGTCAACCAAATCAATGTTGTTGCCGAGTTTATCTAGAGAGCATCAGTGCGTACTGCTACTAAATTCAGGGACATAATTCCTTGACTCAGACAGCCATATCACCTCGTTGCCATCTTCGCTGTACCGAAAAATCGGACTCCACGACTCCCAGCGGCCGACAAAGCGTTGCATGTTCTCCTCAAGAAAATGGGGCTCGACGTTGGAGAGATGCTCCTGGTAAAAGCTAGGAAAGAATTAGTAAACACATGCAAGTCTCCGCTCTCTGGTTCGGCAATCGACGGGTTAAACACCCTCTTCAGGTTTAACTTGCCGTCCATGACGGCAGCGGATGAAGTATTGATTGGCCTTGCTGATCCAGGGGGAAGTGATTTCCTGCCACCGACAGCGTTGGATGTCTTCGCCTTATCTGCTTTCTGGTCCCAGATCGTGCCGCATAGTCGCATTTTGAAAAAATGACGATTTATCTTTCTGAGAGACTGGACGGAATAGGATGATCTGGATCCTCACGGGGATACTTCTCGTTTAGTAGGTCCTGACCTGTATGGTTTTTTCTTTTGGCTTCGGCCGTGTCATGTTTGATTCTCCTATATCAATATAAAAGACAAAGCTTTTGGCTCGTTTAAAAAAAATCAGACTGAACTCCTGCCTGTGGAGTGTCGACACGCTAATGCCATCTGATTATCTGCTAGGAAAAAAAGGAGACTGTATGAGTAGAGATCAGCACTAACGGGAGAAAGAAGTGGTATGCAGCGAAAGCTTGTTCTGAAAAGCCTTGTATATAACAACATTAAGGACCTGATTAACGAAAAAAATAGCACGCTATTTCTCGGTTAATAGCACGATATAGTATATTTGGAGAGGCTACGCTATATTTAGCCTAAACTTGACGCTATGACGCTATTTTCGTTTTATACGCGTCAAACCACACTAAACGTGGAAACGTTATAGCTACGCTAACAAAAAGTCTGAAAACAACGTTAGGTGATGATGATGACGGACAATCTGGTGATTCTTCTAATTATTCTGAAGATGATGTAATGATTTTGATTAAAATTTAAAATATGTATCTTTTAGTTTATTACTTTTTCATGGTTTTAAGCCTCATATTTGTATTCGTGCCATGGATTTGGCCTTGACATTTGAATATGGTTAGCTGGTTATGCATGTATTGTTTCTGGACAAATTTTTAGTGCTGAAATCCGAAATATTTGGGCTATCTTTTGCATTTTTTCATCACGCTATTTCATATGTAACTTCGTTATATCACGCTATATCTTGTATAACTTCTGGAGGAGAGCCATGCTATTTTTGATAGCACGCTATTTTTTTCCTTGGATCTGATATGCAGGGAAATCTTGTTCAGAAAAGCACACTAAAATTCTGAAGTTCTTGTATATACTTGTACCATTGAAAGATGATCAGACAAGAAAAAATACAACTAGAAAATGGCCGAACAGCACTACACTTTTGCACTCAAAATTGATACTGAAATATCTATGGATCCGTTGTAAGATGAGCATCAATGTCACTGCAAGATTGATAAAGTTTGCAGCTAAAAAGAACCAACGCATGTGGGCATGTGCTAGATGTAGGAACAGTCAAATCATGTCGCAATCAATTGCAGTTTCTTTCCGATACCAATGCCAGATAACAGTAAACAAAGTGAGTTGTACTCACAAATTGGTCTCATGAATATACTGGTATTCATGTCTCATCGGTGTGGAGAATGGATGTCATCGGATATGGCACTTGCTCCCGCAAAAACTGCTGTTGGTGGAGGTATGTGGGGCTCGTGGTGGTACTGCAGGTGAAGCGAGGCAGTGAGGGTAGGGCATCGTGGCGGTAGATGTTGCGACTACTCACGCATCAACGAAGGTGGGGCAGATCGAGCGAGAAGGACGGGAGGCAGAGGAAAGAAGACGAAGGCAGAGGCAGATTAGCGGACGTTTGGGTGACCGGTGATGTTGGGGACGAGACAGCGGCGTTGTGGGCGGCATGCGGGCGTGAGGCGAATCGGCGGGCGCGTGTGGGCTTTTGGGCGACCGAGCGAGCAGTCAACGGGCACGCGTGTGGGCACTTGAGGAGATCGCCCGGCGATGATTGCGGAGAGCAAGTAGCGAGGATAGGTGGCGGAGGCACCAGCGGAGGGGAGCGTGTTTTACCGCTAAACACGGTGCTAATGAGAGCCGGTGGATTAGATGGTTTGATGGCCCAGATGATTTGGATCTGCCACCTCTTTTTTTTTTATTAGTGGTGATGGTGATGGTGATTTACCCGTAGGCCGGACTGAATCCTCGTGCAGCCTCAAGAAATTAAACTGAGCCAGCCTCAAGAAATTAAACTGAGCTCAAACGTTCCGCTGCCCATGTTCTTCCCGTTTCGCCGGCGTTCTGGTATTGATTGAGATCAGTTTGGTATTGATAGTGACCATTTTCTTCGAACGAGCAACGCGTATCTCCTACAAATGCTCATCGACATTCTACTTCACGCTGCTGTTAGATGACAGTTAATAGCACCAGCGGTCACACAACTCGTCGTCGATGTGCACTTAAGTCACACTTCTCCAGAATGTGATTATTTGGTCACACAACTCGACAAGTACGTGCACGTAGGTCACTGGCCCCACTTGTCAGTCCGTAAATTTTCAGAAAACCCCCTGGAGTAATATTAATTTTACAAAATGGCCCCCTTGGAGGACCATTTTGTAAAATTAGAAGGACCATTTTGTAAAATTAGGAGGACCATTTTGTAAAATTAGAAGGACCATTTTGTAAAATTAATATTACTCCAGGGGGTTTTCTGAAAATTTACGGACTGACAAGTGGGGCCAGTGACCTGCGTGCACGCACTTGTCGAGTTGTGTGACCAAATAATCACATTCTGGAGAAGTGTGACTTAAGTGCACATCGACGACGAGTTGTGTGACCGCTGGTGCTATTAACTCGTTAGATGAACATGCGGAACTTCGATATTTTGCTTACCCGAAATTCAAGACCAAACTCTGTCTCCTTGAGGTGCATTGATCTGTATAAACTCGGTCTCCAGTGTACTACCATCCAGACCCCTCCGAACAAAAAATTACCGGTGGGAAAAATAACATGACATTTGGCGCGTCCGGTAGGATCCTGAATCTATCATGACATCTCAATGGGCAACATCACCATCAATAACGACGACTTCGCCTTCGCAGCCTAGAAGTGAGTGTCATCGCGGTCGTAGGGATCGGCGGGGGCAGGACGGGGCCAACGCCGGGAGGCCTCGTCTAAGGTAGGGCTTGCAGCCGTGGAGGATCACGAGGACCTTCTTTGGCACATGGTTGGATGAGAGAAGCAGTGCGCTTGTTGGTGAGGTCCTCCTCCATATACTCATAGCTGGCAAGGGCTCGGCAAAAAGCCGAACAACTTGAGCTCGTACGTCCTTCGCTTGCTCCGACCGCCATTCGACCAACTAATTTCTCGCCGCCATTACAATACAAAAAAAATACGAGTACGTGATATATTGGGGAAATACAGATGTTTACTCATTGGTTCAGAAATTCAACTCGCAAGATGATGAATCTTAATGTCATGTTCGATCTAAAATTAGTATGTCGCGCAGCCTTCTATTTTTTCGCCCACGCACCAAATGGCCAAGTCATGAAAAACGTCATAAAATGGCGATAATGAAGCAACATGATCTTGTTAAACCAATGCCTCTTATAGTAGAGAGTATCACATAATAGTATCATGCATAGTACCTCACTAATGCAAAGTATCATGATATTATTATGATAGATAGCCTCATTTCTTATATTTTGAACTACCAATGTCTGAAATGTACTATGGCATGGTATCACTACGACGTTCTCTTCTCTTCTTTAAAGATTTTCAACCACGTCTCCTAAAGTGCTTACATTGACTACACGCCGCTATGATACCGCCACAACCACAATGAACATACCAATAACATAGTTACAAACCAATTGACAAATAATTTGCATTGAACTCAAATGATATGAAAGACACTTCTCTTCATCAACTTGTTGGGCAGGAAATATTATTATTCAGAACGACACAAGCTAGTTGGAACAAATAAAACTACATTCGTATTGTTATATGACTGAGAAAAAAAATTAAACAGCGGTGTCCAAAAAGGTTGGCAACAGGAAAACTGCTTTTTCTTTTGCGAACAAGAAAACTTGCTGAGCAGCTCGATCAATGGACTCAATGGTACTCCACTACTCCAATTGACTCGCAACAGAAATGCTTTTTTTTTCTTCTTTTGTTGCAATCTAACGAGCAGTGGCGAGTTATGTTGGGGTCTTGATGTTTTTCTAAGTTTTCTCATGGTCATGTCCATAGATGTGGGGATAACTGACTTTTATATCTAGACTAGAAGTGTCTTTTGTTAATATAATTCAGATGTTAGCTAAAAAAAGGACATAATCAGTAGCCACTCTGTTCACTTTTGTAAGTCCTTTTAGACTTTTTGAAAAATACATGTATTTTTCGTATGTGGTTTCACTCATTTTGATATGCATGCAGATCAAACTTAACTATCTACCATGTCTCCGTAAAAGTGAGAACATACGGAGTAGCTTTCAATTGGCTAACCAGATTTTTCGGTCTCCGATAGACACAACTAACCGAACCAGAATAAGTTCGGTTTATTTTGTTCAGTTTAATTTTTTCTAAACGCCTGATTCGGTTTTATATTTCTCAGAAACAGAATTTTCAACAAAACAAAAAAGAATTAGACCGAATAAACAGGGTTGTCCACGTGTCGTTCAGGGTCCACTGCCACGCGCGTCGTGGTCTTTCCTTTCCAATCCCTAGCACTCACCCAAGTACCCAACAGGCCAGAGGCCCAGAGCCACAAATCCTCGCGCTCGCATCCGTCCCAAATACCCAGAGCAGGCCCTACGCCGCCAGAGGCAAGAACCCTAGATCCCAAATCCAACAACGCCCGCGTTTGACCTTCTCCATTGCACTCTGCCATCTGACTTCTCTCTTTGCAGCCGCCTCCGCTCCAAATCCACCCCGGTTTTCCCCCCTTCCGCGTCAGAGATCTCGAGGTGAGTGATTTGTGGTGCTTGGCTTCTAACTTGGTCGGATTCGCGTGTGTTCGTGCTCGTGTGGTTCTTAATACGCGAGTTCGCCATTGTCTTCAGTCACAGCCAAGATGGGAGAAGCCAAGGACGCCGAGGTGTACGAAGAGGATCTCGTCGACTACGACGAGGAGGTGGAGGAGAACGTCGTCGACGGCGCGGCCGCCAACGCCTCAGTTGACGTCGTCAAGAAGTGCGTGCCAATCGATGCTTTTTGCTGCTGCTTTTCTGGCTAGGGTTCGTGGTTGAGCGATCTGATCTGACTTGGTGCGGTTCGTTGTGTTTGAGCAGGGGGTACGTTGGAATCCACAGCTCGGGGTTCAGGGACTTCCTGCTCAAGCCAGAGCTGCTCCGCGCCATCCAGGACTGCGGGTTTGAGCATCCTTCCGAAGGCAAGTTCATGTTTCTTGTTAATCATATTAGATAGAGGCCTCAGAAATTGAATCCACATAATTCATAGGGTTTCATGCGCTATTGAGTTTTAATTATCAGGTCGTGTGACAGATATATAGACATATAGTTCATACTTGGAGTAGTAATTAGTTACAGTACCTTTGTCAATCTAGTTGTATTACTGTTGATTCATAGCTGGGACCAGTCTTACAAGAATGCTTATGTAGATTCAGTCAAAACGCATTTTTTGAAAGAAAATGAGAGGGAGAGATAGATAACCTATAAACATACAATTGCTTCCATATAATTTTCTTGCTCGTGTTAGTCAAATTTGTTTGTTGTCACCCACTATCACTGGCACATCTTAGCTTTGCTACGTGAAACTTTGGGCTGAAGTGCCACTGTTTGGACCAGTAAGATTATTGTCGCATTCCACAGCAAACGAAAGACACAATAAGAATCATTTGTTTCATTTTTGTAAGCTTTCCCTGTGAGGTGTTATTTCTGTTAGCCGAGATACCCGTATCTATGGTTCATGTCCTTTGCATCAAAGCACTTATGCACTCGGTTGTTATATTGGATTTTCTTGTAAGGATATGGTTGGCACGAAAAGAACAAAACGTGCTAGTATGAAGAAGGACAAATGTAAATAAATAAACTGTGCAATAATAAGTTTTTTTTATGAACCAATTGTTCTAGTATATAATCAAATTCAATCATCTATATTTGAATATGTTATCTCTTAGGATTTCCCAGTGTGACCATAAGTTTCCTGATTTGCTGATGTGCAGGTATATTTTCTTCTGACATTTTCTGTTGGGGGAGAGGATATGGTAAAAATTTCCATTAACGGGTCCAGAAGGTTAATTATTTCTCACTGGGGTGCTCTCCAATTTTGTTTGGCTCCACATCAGTGCAACATGAATGCATCCCTCAAGCCATTCTCGGAATGGATGTCATCTGCCAAGCAAAATCTGGGATGGGCAAGACTGCTGTTTTTGTCCTCTCAACTCTCCAGCAGATTGATCCTGTTGCTGGTCAAGTAGCTGCACTTGTTTTATGCCATACAAGGGAATTGGCTTACCAGGTTTGCATACATGTTTTCTCATTTTTATTCTATCAATGTCAAATATGGTTCCTGATGCTAATTGTCTTTCTACATTGTAGATTTGTCATGAATTCGAGAGGTTTAGCAAGTACTTGTCAGAAACAAAAGTTGCTGTCTTCTATGGTGGCGTTCATATAAAAAATCACAAGGATTTATTGAAGAATGACTGCCCTCATATTGTGGTTGGCACACCTGGAAGGATCCTAGCTCTGGCTAGAGACAAGGACCTTCCCTTGAAGAATGTGAGGCATTTCATTCTTGATGAATGTGACAAGATGCTTGATTCACTTGGTAGGCTTCTTTTTTCTGGCCATTTTCTATGTTAATAATAGTTCACTTCAGCGCATGTTCTTTGATTTACACTATTTTCTGTAGTTCATAGCTCTTCTATTAACTTATATATTATATTCTTCAGACATGCGTAGAGATGTTCAGGAGATCTTCAAAATGACACCCCATGAGAAGCAAGTGATGATGTTTTCAGCAACACTCAGCAAGGAGATTCGCCCGGTTTGCAAGAAATTCATGCAAGATGTAATGTCACGCGGCTCATCTCATTTCAGTAGCGCTTCTTCCTATTTAAATCCCTCCCTTCTGGTGGTTATGCTCGTACATAGATAGGAGAGGTGGCAGTTTGATATCAGTTTGTGTGGTGATCATATTGATCGCTTTTGGTGGAGTGAGTTATTGGGCTACTTATGTCTTGGCCTTAGTATTGTCAATTGGTATCTGTGCACATTCTGAGGGGCTGCGATGGAGTGAAGTCTTCTGTTCTCATTGTGAATTGTGAACCGACCGTGAAGTACTTGGGAATTGGGGTTGTTAGGGCACTGATGTCGTAGAGTTATAAGGCCGGTGGGGGTTTTCTCCAATTTTCTGCAGTCTGCACTTTTGGATTCCGCTGCATCAGAGTAAACTGCTTCTGGTTCTCCTACCCTTTTCATGGTCAAGGCAGACGAAGCAGCTTTCTCCTGACCGGAACTCTTATAGCAAGCACTGTCGCAAAATTTGTTGGCTGCAGTTTGGCAAACTGCAGTGCCAATGTGCATAACTGGAGCTCCTGGAGGAGGCTGAAAATTCTGACACAAGAAGAACTGATATGCCATTCTTTTGGAGTGGCTAGAGTTACCTTTGCTGCCAGAATTCTAATATTCTATCATTTGTCACCTTACAGCCCATGGAAATTTATGTCGATGATGAGGCTAAACTGACCCTTCATGGACTAGTTCAGGTATTGTGAAGTATCCATTAGTCATTTGTGCTTATTTTTTTCATCGTGAGTCAACTATATTTTGTTTAATGTGTCAACATTTTTTTCCTCGCTCCAGCACTACATAAAACTAAGTGAGGCGGAGAAGAACCGGAAGCTGAACGATCTCTTAGATGCACTGGACTTCAACCAAATTGTGATATTTGTTAAAAGTGTTAGTAGAGGTTCAGAACTTAACAGGCTTCTGTGTGAATGCAATTTTCCCTCTATCTGCATACATTCTGGAATGACACAGGAGGAGAGGTATGTGCTTCCTAGTTTCTTCTCACTGTTATTATATTGTCTTCTAATTACTGTGGGCTGATTTTAAGATTGGCCTCTTTGCTTACATAACCTGGCTTGCACATAGTTGTTGTCGACCACTTATCTTAACGATATTTTCGCTGATTGTACTTACATACTCTGGCGGATCTAGGCTAAAATCAATGGGGGTGCCAAGCTTAAACAGTTCCCTGTTTAGCTTAGCATTTAGCTAAGATTAGTCCAAATAATCCTAGCTAAAAGCATTTTTATATTTTTGCAGGGGTGCCATGGCACCCCCACTGGATACGCCCATATGGTTTACATTATTTGAGATTTTACATCACACTGTTAGTTCACATTTGTTTTTGGTTTGTACAACATTCTGATATATCGGTTGCAGAAAATATCGTTGTTAAGTGATGAACAAGTGAACAGTTATCCATGTGATGGATTATGATGAAATTGGCCATTGATCCCATCAATTTTTGTTCATGGAATGATTCTACCTCTGTTCCACACTATTGGCCTTTTTAGCTTGCTAAAAAGGCTTGCATGGTGGAACAGAGGTAGTATCATATTTGAGAATTAGGTATAAATAAAATTATGGTACCCATGTCTTCAGCAAGAATACTACAATCAGAATCTGATTGAAAGCCAACATACCAAGATCCTTCACATAATATGGCCATTGGTGGTGCTTGTGTTATTCCTAAGTTATTTAATCATTAGTAGTAGTTGATCTTTAGTGGAATTGATGCTAAGAATTTTTTTTTGTTGCCATCTAGTTGAATGTTCATGGGTCGCGCAACTAGGCACATTTAATCATCTGATTAGGTACCTGGCAACATGGATCCTACTAGTAACCAGCTAATTATATAGGCCAATATTTGAGCTTGTACCCACAGCAACTCAGCTTGACTTAATGACTTGTAAAACATGGATAGAATTATGTACATTAACAATTTGCTTTATTTTTCAGCCAATATTCCTATCTTTTATGTAATAGTTTTGCTTCGATAGGTTGACACGGTATAAGAACTTCAAGGAAGGACACAAGAGGATTCTTGTGGCTACAGATTTAGTTGGCAGGGGAATTGATATTGAGCGTGTCAATATTGTCATAAACTACGACATGCCTGATTCTGCTGATACATACTTGCACAGGGTAATTATAACTTTGCTGTACTGTTTGTGGTGGGTGTTATTATCTCTGGCTAACATATTCACCTCGACAGGTCGGGAGGGCTGGACGTTTTGGCACCAAGGGGCTTGCAATAACATTTGTTGCTTCTGCCTCTGACTCTGATGTTCTCAATCAGGTTTGTATAACTGATACGTTTGCTTTACTTATCTGGTATGATCAGCAGAGCGCAGCCTAACTGACATTTCACCTATATTTGTTTTGAAGGTGCAAGAAAGGTTTGAGGTTGACATAAAGGAGCTGCCTGAGCAGATTGACACTTCGACTTACAGTAAGTATTACAATCTTGTTATCTTTATATCTTAGACCCAAGTGGTGAACTTTGGCCCCGCGCTGTTGTTTCTCTATTTTGTTCAATTAACTGATTTTGTGATATGAACTTCAATTTTTAGTGCCGTCTTGAAGATTGAAGTCAGCTGCTTGAACTGGCAACTAGGAGGGTTCGCTTATGTGATACAGCACCCTATAATTTCTGTTGAATTACCTTGTAACGGATGCTCCAGTTGTACTTAATCAGCGTTCTATGTGTTCTGAATGTTTTTTTACATTACTCTTGTTTGTAACTAAGGAACCTAATGCAAATGTTTGTGTTAGCCATGCTAGCGAGGATATTATCTTAGTTATGTAGTGCCACTTTAATTATGTTAGATTTTGGAGGGCTAACGTTAGCGTTTCCTTTTGAACTATGTGATCCAATTTTGCTTGCATCTGGATGCGCCAGAAAATGACTTTGTGAACGCCCTAAGATCAAGAATATAGTCACGTTATCATGCATGTGTAAATTTTATCTACTTGAATGCTCCACCTAGTTGCGTCTTAGACAATTTGGAAAATTAATCTCCGTATGACGTGCTCCACTCATGCCTTAGTTTGTGGTGTACTTGAGCCTGTCAGATTGCTGGAGATGGGAGAGCATAGGCGCACTTCCCCTCCTTCCTCGCTACAGTGGTGAAGAAGGCGATTTCTTGGAACCACCCGCGCGCCGCGCTCTCACCGTCGCGGATTCGCGGGATCTCTCTCCCCCCGTCTGCTCCGGCGGCGGGTGGGTGGGGGATCCCCGGATCCCCTCGTGTACATAGAGTAGAGGTGTGGGGGTTCCCGCCGGCGGCGCTGTGGAGGCGGTGGTGCGGTCGGTGGGTTTTGGCGTCGGCGTCCTTCCTCTCCGGCGGTGGAGCTCCGGTGGGGCCTCGTCGTGCGGTCGTCGACCTCGCCGTGCTCGCAGATCCACGGATCTGCCGTGCGCGGCTTTCTGCTCCAGCTGCTGCGGTGCGGTGGCGCTGGTGCTGTGTTGTTCATCCAGGGCGGATCGGGATCTCCTGCTTCCTTCTGCGGCGGATCCGGTGGCGGCTGAGGCAAGGGAGGGAAGCGGTGCCAGGGGGGCGTCTCCCTGCGTGTTCATCGACAACAAGCTCGGCGCGGCGCGGCGGGCAGGCTTGGAGGCGTCTCTCAAGGGTCGAAAAGTTGCCCAGGCAGTGGCAAGGTGGTTTGCTGGCCATCGTCTTCGTCGCCGGCGGAGCGGCGGCTCCCGTTGCTGGCTCTGGATCTTCCTCCTCGTATGTGTGTTCTTCAATTTCTTTGATCTATGTACTTGTATGTGGATGGTTTCGGTGAATATATGAGGGTGTTGGATGTGTCAAAAAAAAAAGATTGCTGGAGATGGGCAGCATCTTTCCCGTGTTATCAGTCCGCGAGACACTCTTGCATGCCCCCACCAGTTTCAAAAGATTTTCTTGAAGCTCTGCCCACATCCTGCGTTGCCACTGTTCTCCATGGCTTTGCCACCTGTGTCCACTGCCTTCCTCCTGTACGTTCAACCTATGTTGTTTGCTGCTCGGTCAGGCCTTGGCTGCTGGTGGTGACAACGGCCACTAGTGGTAGAGAAGAAAGAGGGTTGCTGGGCTAGTGGATTTTCGCAAGATGGCGTTCTGAGAACATCTCCACCGGCGCGTCCAATATCGCTCTTAATATGCCTACTGGGTGCGACGACACCAAAATGGCCTGGCGAGCCCGCGTCCAATATCGCTCTTAATATGCCTGCTGGGCGCGACGACACCAAAATGGCCTGGCGAGCCCAATAGCGCAAAAGTTGTTGGCGCCTCAATAGAGCGTCTGACAACCCTGTTTCTCGCCCTGTTTCTAGAGAGACAAGCGGGCGTGTCGGCAACCGCGGCAACACATGCCACATTGGATCCTGACGCACGGGACCGACGCGTCAGCAACTCAGCAGCTGCATTCTGATTTATTGTGACCGGCACCGGAGGAGGGGCACATGAACCTGCCCCACCACCGGCACCGACACCGGAGGAGGGGGTGCGGGACATCGGCGACGACGACTGGCCGAAATCGGAGGGAATGCAGGCCGTCATCGAGGCCTCCCTCCGCGGTCGCTAGATCGAACCCCACCACACTCGGCAAGGGCGGCAACACGAAGAACTTCCTCAAGGCCGCAACCGACACTGGCAAAACCAGAAGCCTCAGCCGCCGCCGCCAATAGCAGATGACACTTCCTCCTCGACGACGGCAGATCATTGAGGCATGCAAGTGATGCCGCCGCCTTGAGAGTCATCTTCCTCGACGCTGGCGTCATCGAGGCCTCCTTCTCTCGCGCCTGTCGGCAGCACCGCTAGATATATGTTCTAGGGCTTAGTTTAAATTTCATTAAATTTCTTTGAAGTTTGTTAAACGCCGTTTGTCAAAATTCGTTTAAGTTTGTTAAATATTCTTTGAATTCAATGAAAAATCACCATTTCATCCATATTCAAGATTTTTTCTTCAAGAAAACCTATTGGGAGCGACTGGTGGGGTGCGTCGCTCCCAATAGGTGGCAGCGCGTGCCGGCGCGCCCAATAGCACTTGTCCAGCACCGTTGTCGGACGCTCTATTGGGCGCGCATATGTTGATGGTCTTATATTTCTTTGGACGTATGAAAGTGCATGGTGTCCCATGTGTGGTTTTGGTAATTAAAGACAATCCTTATGGACTAATGTTTGCATTAAGATATCCTTGTAGATCTTGTCCATAGGAAAAGATTGAAATTCATGTGTTGAACTCTAGAAGATTACATGATGATCAATGCTCTATTCAAGGATTTATATGAAGAATGGTCATGTGTAGAGTTGAGCATATTGCAAGTATGTCTTGAAGGATTCAAGACATCCTCTTTGTGAAGAGAGAGAAGATTATGAAGTGCAAGTCCAATATGATCCATCTCGGAAGATATCATTTGATTGAAGATTGCAATGGATACATGAAGACGGAGCTTAGCGAGGCTCTCCCATAATGGAGTATGGGGGAGTATTTGGAGAAGTCTTCATCAAGCATGTGCTAGCAAGTACAATCAAGAAAGGTATTCCACTTGAAGAGATCAAGATCATCATCATCTAGCTCAAGTGGAATGCGCAAGGCAAAGGTATGATCTTGATAGGGTTTCTATTTTACCGGTCTCATGGTTTTAGTGAGAGACCCGGTTATAGGATACACGGCGTACTATCAAGAGGGGCTCTCAAGTGAGTAACTTGATCACATCTTTGTGGAGAGCTCAAACCTTTGCATACTTGGCATATCATCTTTCTTGGTTCTTACTTGGGTTTTCTCCTTGTTGGGTTTTGGTGCTTGTTGTGATCTTCGTGACAAGCCCAAGTTCACCGAAAACGAATTTCGTATGGAAAACTTGTTTCGTTTTCGTGTTGGAAATATTATCGGTTTATCCTTGAGGAAAGTTCGACACCTTCCCATGTGTGCTGACTTTACTCTGTTTATGGTTCTTAATTTTTCCACTTTTTGTAAGGTAGCTCTTGCTTTCATCTTTCCAACAAAACTGGTTCACTTCATTTGGATTTCATACGTAAAAGTTATTGGGTTTGCAGTTTTGCTGGTTTTCTAGGCCGGAGTCTTCGGTGTGCCCCAACCGGAGTCTCCGGTCTCAGGGGATTCAGTCGAAGAGGCTCAAGTTGGTTCACTCCCTGGACCCTGTCCGAAGTGTTACCGGAAAGTTACCGGAGGAAGGGTGGAGTCTCCGCCCCAGGCCGGAGTCTCCAGTCTTTGGACCAAAAGACTCCTGTCTGACCTGCTCCAAGCATCAAGGTGGTTCAGCCCCTGGACCCAGGCCGAAAACTTACCGGAATGTGTCCGGAGTCTCCGTCCCAGGCCGGAGTCTCCGGTATAAGATTTCTTGCAACGGCTCTTTTTTTGGGAGACCTATAAAAGGCCCCTTCTTCCCCAAAGAGTCAAGGCTTTTCTGCAGCATGTTTTTCTCTCTCTCTCCCACCATTGTTGACCTTTAAAAGCTTGCGTCTCTCTCAATCCCTCCCATTGATTCTTGCATATCTTTGAGGAAAAGTGAGAGGAGATCTAGATCTATATTTCCACCAATCCATCTCTCCTCTAAGTGAGGGGAACCCTTTGGATCTAGATCTTGAAGTTCTATTTGTTGAGTTCTTCTTTGTTCTTCCTCTCTTCTCCCCCATAAGCATTAGTTGCTTTTGGTGGGATTTGAGAGTGAAGGATTTGAGCACTTGTGCTCTTGCCATTGCTCTGTGCATCGGTTTGTACTCTCCACGAGGATTCGTGGAAGTTGAAAGTTTGTGAGCTTGTTACTCTTGGGTCATTGGACCCTAGACGCCTTTGTGGTGGTTGAGACCTTTTGTGGTCACTTGTAGCCATCCGGGAGCCCCCAATCCAGTTGTGGGTTGTGCCCCGGGTTGTTGTTGTAAAGGCTCCGGATTCCGCCTCGAAGGATTCCGATAGTGGAAGGTGAACCAAACCTTTTGTGGTGCGGTTCATCGGAGAAGAAGGTAAAGCCTTTGTGGCGTTGAGACCAGCCTGTTGTGGTGGCTCATACCTCTCCAACGAGATGTACTCCCCTAAAAAGGAGGAACTCGGTAATACATCCTCGTCTCCGCGTGCCTCGGTTATTTCTATACCCGAGCTCTTTACTTATGCACTTTACATTGTGATAGCCTTCGTGCTTGAAGTACTCTCTATTGATATCACCTTGTTGCTTGTCTTGCTTAGCATAAATTGTTGGTGCACATACGTGAGCCTAGTTTTTAGGTTGTTGGCTTGTTAATTTAAGCACCTAGTTTTATTCCGCATTTATCAAGCATAAACCGGAAAAGTTTTAATCGCCTATTCACCCCCCTCTAGGCGACATCCTTGTCCTTTCAACGTATACCTCATCTAGCTCAGCACCTACAGAGTATGCACCCATGAATCCACGATCTCCCTCACCATGAGGCTGAAGCATAGGAGAGGAGGTTTGGAATACCTCTGCATCCCCCTCCACCATGAACAAGGCTTATTAGAGCATCTCCACTCATCGCCCCCAAAGCCCCCCCCCCCCCCCCTCAAAGGCCTTTGGGGCGCGTCAAGCGAAAAAAACGGCTTCCACTCGCGTGCCCCAAAGGCCCGTTTCGTCCGGACGCGACCCAAATTTCGTCTGGCGCTACCGGCCCAACCCCGCGCCGTGGGGGTCGCTTTGGTAGTGCCGGACGAAACGAAACGCGTCGTGGGTCCACCCTGTCATAGACAGAGGCATGCGAGAGGGCAGTCTTCTTCCTGGTCACCGCTGTGGCGCGCCGCCCGAAGCCGCAGTGCGCCGTCCCGTCGGCCACGCGACGCCGCAGTAATTTCCCACGCGGCGGCGTAAATGTGAGGCCACCGGCCCTTCTACCTCGCCGCCGCAGTTAAAAGGCGCCCCGTCCCTCCCTCTCGCCACACAACCCTAGCTCGCCTCTTCCCTCCCACTCTCCGCCGCCTCCCTCCAACCCTAGCTCGCCGTAGCAATGGCTTTCAACAAGAGGTGCAGCGGCGCGGCGGCGAACGACTTCGGCCCTCGCACGCTGCTCAAGCACGAGGCAGAGGCGTTGTTTCGCGCGTGGTACCCGTGACCGCCGGACATGCGCGTCGGGAACCGCTGGTCGATCGGCCTTGATGTCTACACACGCTTCTATTCTTGTAGACAGTGTTGAGCCTCCAAGTGCAGAGGTTTGTAGGACAGCAGCAAATTTCCCTTAAGTGAGTAACCCAAGGTTTATCAAACTCAGAGGTAGAGGTCAAAGATATCCCTCTCAAGCAACCCTGCAATTAAGATACAAGAAGTCTCTTGTGTCCCCAGCACACCCAATACTCTTGTTAGATGTATAGGTGCACTAGTTCGGCGAAGAGAGTAAAATGCAAGTGATATGGATGGTAACAAGTGGTATTTGTAATCTGTAATAAAAATGGAAGCAAGCAAACATGTATCAAAAGTGACTGAAAATGGTGTTCCGATGATTGGAAGCAAGGCCTAGGGATCATACTTTCACTAGTGGTCTTTCTCAACAATGTTAACATAATTAAACACATGCATGATACTTCCTATTCAACATGTAAATTAGGTGCTACTCGAAACTGTTCTCCCACTGGACGAGAAACGCCATGACCATCGCGTAGGGCTACAAAAGCATACCTTAAAATTTGAACACCACAATTTTAAAGCGACATCTAACACCATGGAGTCACACACGCCACCCGCACTATTACCATGGTTTTGTGTTGTCACCGTGACTCTGGAAATTATACTAGATAAATCTATTGAGTAGCATTTCCATTACATAATGAAGGGGACACATCATATACGAATTCAACTAGATTAACAATGCTCATGATCACATAAGTTCACACCATGGGAGAGAGAAATAACCACAAAGCTATAGCAAGAGCCCTCAGCCCCGATGAAGGACTACTCCCGGCGCATCATGGGAGGCAGCAACGGCGATGAAGATGGCTCCGGGGCAATTCCCGTCCCGACAGGGTGCCGGAATAGAGACTTTTGTCCCTGAATTAGGGTTTTTGGTGGTGGCGGAGGTCAGGAGCTTTTCTGGAGAAATCCTTCGGGGCTCGTCGTTTTTAGATCAGGAGGGACTTCATAAGTGTAGAGGCGACGCGAGAAGGTGCACGAGGCGGCCAGGTGACCCCCGGGCGCGGTTGACTTTTGGGCCACGCTCGGGCCCCTTCTGGGCGCTGTGGAGCCCGTTTTGTACGATGTCCTAGTCCACGACGATCAGCGGAAAATTTCCAAAAACTTTGGCGACTAGACTTTTTCCATTTGACATCGTCTTCGGGTCGCTTCGGGGACAGATTTTAGGAAATCAAAGTCCTCCTCCAACAAGGCTCTTTTTGTGTTCTTGTCAAATTCCAAGTAATTCCTACACATCAAAGTGTAAAACAAGAACATTGTGCACTTTTGTAACTATTAATAGGTTAGTCCAATAAATATATAAAATAATATAAAATTATGATAAACACATGTGCCATTTGATATAAAACAAGCATGGAACATCAAAAATTATAGATACGTTTGAGACGTATCAGGCCTCAGCGGCGTGCCCGTGCCCGAGGCGCCGCGGCCGCGCGAGCGCGACTGGAACACGCAGGTCCTCCACCACTACTGGCACGAGCTCACCGCCGAGCAGCGCCGCCAGGAGGAGTGGAGGCCGTCGAACACCGACCGCTACGAGGCGGAGTTCCGGCGGATCCACGCCGAGCGCATGGCGAGGTGGGATAGCCCTGGACCGGCTCCGCACGAGAAAAAAGAACACAGAGGGCCGGTACGCGTTCTGGGGCGTACCGGGCCGCACTCTGGATGCCGTCCTCGCCAACATCGCCGCCGGCGGCGAGCCGCTGGAGACGCCGCCGCCCGAGGACTACTCCCCACACTGGGAGCGGAGGAGGATGGCGCCGTCTTCTTCACGCTCGGGCTCGTCGTCCTTCTCGCGCGCCTCATCGCCCTTCTCGCGCGGCTCGTCGTCGTACGCCCGCTCGGCGCCGCTGCGTGTTCCGATGCCGGAGCCGGGCTCCCGCGCCCTCGTCATCAGCGACGGCTCACGCTCCGCCTGTCACCGCCCGCCGCCACCGCCGAAGAAGGTGAAGACGGAGCTGTGCCCGTCGCTGCTGGCGGAGCTCGAAGTGGCGTAGCTCGAGCGCGCCAACCCCGACGACCCCGAAGGCATCGCCGCCGCCATCGAGGCGTCGAAGAACGACATCCCGTCGATGCCGCTCAAGAAGGCCTGCGCGTGGTTGTTCGTTGACCACGCCCAGCTCACCGGGACACCGCTCCTCGACGTGAGCAGCGAGGACGACGACGACGATGGTGGCTTCGGTCCCGGCGCCAACGACGACGATGGCGGCTTCGGTCCCGACGCCAACGACGGTGAGGCAAGGCCTAGCGGCGACGTGAAGGAGGAGGACTATGACGTCTTCTACTAGTTTAGTTTAGTTTTAGTTTTAGTTTAAATGTTTTAAATTTTGTTCGAATGTTATAAATTTTCCTAAAAGTATGAATGAAATGCCGTTTTATGTCTGAATTCAAAAACTTTAAAATTCGTTTGGGGGCGGCGAGTGGGGAGAGGGCGCCCCCAAATGCGTCATTTGGTCCGGACGCGCCCCCAAAGCGCTCGCGCCGGCTCAAATCCGGACGCGTTTTAGGGGGCGCGAGTGGGGATGCTCTTAGGTCTGCCCCCATCAGATCCCTTTCTTGCCTTCACCCTCCACCATGAAGGGCCCGGTCCAGAGCACAAATACATTCTCATGTCGCCTCCTCGGTAGCACAAGGAGCACGCAGAGCGGCATTAAGCCGAAGACCGGCAGGGTCGCCGTTAACCACTAACCCCGGAGTTAAACCTAACCCTAAGACTATCTACATGGGCTCGACCTCCTCTCCTCCATGCCCACCAGCCGGAGGATCCGGGGATAAGAGGGAGAGGAGCTAGGGTGTTGTGGGCGACTCTCAAAAGAGCCGGAGAGAGAAGGAAAGGGAGGTCACGAGTTGATAAATTTTGAACTTAAATTATTCTCAAACACAATATAAATTTTTGTTACAACTAATATATTTCTATAGTGGTTGTCATAACATTTTATATTATGAGACAGAGGGAGTAATATTGTTGATGATACAAAAAAACTAGCAAACAATATTAATAAAAAATCACAATTTAGTAAAACTTACATAATACGAATTTCAGAACATAACAATATTTGTGCTCATAAATAAATCTACAAACTCAATTTATGTAAGCCATAGAGGTGAATTTTGAAGGAGGCTGATACAAATTATTTCCAAAATGGCACCGTCATATGTTGTTCCGTTATTGGGCATCAAACCAAATTTCGGGCGGCCACAAAAAAAAACCAAAATTCAAAATCCACACTACGACTCACCTCTCGCTTCCGCTCCCCACCTCGCCGCCGCCGTCACTCATGGCGGCTCCGTACTGTCTCCTCCTCTTCGTTCTCGTCCCGCTGGTCTCCGCCTCCCCCATCGACCGCGAGGCCCTGCTCGCGCTGAAGGAATCCGTCACCAGCGACCCCGCCGCCGTCCTCTCCGCCTGGTCCTCCTCCTCCTCCGACCACTGCCGTTGGCCCGGGGTCACCTGCCACCCCTCCTCCTCTGCCGTCGCCGCAATCGACCTCCCGGACGCTTCCCTCTCCGGCGCTCTTCCCGCGGTCCTCCCTCCGCGCCTCCTCCGCCTCGACCTCTCCGGCAACTACTTCTCCGGCCCCGTCCCCGCCGTCTTCCTCGCGTCCCCGACCCTCCGCTCCCTCAACCTCTCCTCCAACCGCCTCTCGGGTCCCCTAACCTTCCCGCCCTCCAACTCCAACTCCTCCTTGCCGCCGTGCCCCGCCCTCTCCCATCTCCGCCTCGCCGCCAACTTTCTGGTCGGCGAAATCCCCGCAGCGGTGGCCCAGTGTCGCGCCCTCCGCGTCCTCGACCTCTCCCGCAACGTTTCGAGGGCGCCGTCCCGCGGGCTCTCGGCCGCCTAGCCGTCCTCCGCGTCCTCGACGTCTCCCGCAACAGCCTCACCGACAGGATTCCCCAGGAGCTCGCCGGCTGCCGGGACCTCGCCGTGCTCGTGCTCACTGATCCCGCCGTGTCTACGGGGGAGCAGCCGGAGTTCAACGCCTTCCTCGGTGGTCTGCCTCCGGAGGTGGCCACCATCCCAGCGCTGCAGGTTCTCTGGGCACCCAGGGCCAACCTCGACGGCCGGCTGCCGAGGTATAGGAACGGTTCCTGCAGCCTCCGAGCGGTCAACCTTGGGCAGAACTACATCGCCGGTCCGGTTCCGCCCTGGCTTGGGGAGTGTGGTGAATTGACATTTCTTGATCTCAGCTCCAACAGCCTAGAGGGCTTCATGCCTGCTGAACTGAGAATTGGATGTATGAAATACCTCAATGTCAGCCGGAATTCGCTGTCAGGTCCCTTCCTCTCATCTGTGGAGAGCAAGTGCTCGAGCGTTTGATCAATGAAGATGTCGTAGTTCATTCCTATTATCAGGGATTGGTCGGGAATGCGTTGATTGGTAACCCTTTTGGTTCGGTGCTGGGAGTGGGGAACATCACCAATGCTGCTCTCCATGATTTCAGCAACAATGGCTTTGCTGGGGCGTTGCCTTATATTGACTTGCATCTAGGTGGAAATTACTCTTACTGCTTGTTGCTCAACAGCAATATGTTCAACGGCACGCTTTCTGGTGGATTTTTTGGATTCTGCAAGGGTACAAGTGGGGCTGCTGTTAATTTGAGTAGTAATCAGCTGTCAGGCAGTCTTGATATGCTGTCAAGTTGTACACCTCTTCAAACTTTCGAGGCTGGTTACAACAAGTTTGGTAACTCAATATCTCCTGGCATTGGTGACCTGCATTTGCTGCGTAGTTTGGTCTTGAGTGGAAATAATTTGACTGGCGAGATGCCGTGGCAGTTTGGTGATTTGGCTGCTCTGGAAGTACTGATGCTTGACCACAACAGGCTCTCGGGAAGCATCCCTCGAAGCTTCAGTGAACTGGCTCAACTCACAGTGTTTGATGTCTCTTTTAACAACCTATCAGGTGACATTCCTTACCTGAGGCACTCTGTTGACTGCACTTTCTTTGTTGGCAATCCCCTACTGTCCCCGTGTTTGGGTCCAAATGCATCTGTACCACCATCAGCGTCAAATAATCCCTGGAAATGGACTCAAAGATTGGGTGGCCACATGAACAGATCCAAGATTCTGATGGTGATTGTAGCTGCTGCTGCAACTGCTGTTGTATCTTTTATTCTCGCTGTCCTTCTCTTCTTTGTGTGTGAGAGAAGGAAACGAGCAAAGCTCGTGAATTTTAGGAGAAAAGCTGTTGTGACATTCGCCGATGCTCCTCCTGAGCTTAATTACGACAACCTTATCCGAGCAACTAGTAATTTCAGCATTCAGAACTTGATTGGAACAGGTGGTTTTGGTGCCACCTACAAGGCTGAGCTAGCTCCTGGTTATCTTGTAGCAGTGAAGAGGCTAGCCATGGGGCGTTTCCAAGGCCTCCAGCAGTTTGATGCGGAAATCGCAACTCTAGGAAAAATTCGGCATAGGAATCTCGTCACACTTATTGGGTACCACATCGGAGAATCAGACACTTTCCTGATCTACAACTATCTCTCTGGTGGGAACCTTGAGAGCTTCATACATGAGATGGGGAGCAGAAGGGTGTCCTGGGCTGAGGTCTATACCATAGCCACGGATGTTGCACAAGCGCTGGCTTTCCTTCACTGCGCCTGCACACCTCGGATCATCCATCGAGACATCAAACCGAGCAATATCCTGCTTGATGAAGACCTGAACGCGTACCTGTCCGATTTTGGTCTGGCAAGGCTGATAGAGGTTACGCAGACGCATGCCACCACTGATGTCGCTGGGACCTTTGGCTATGTCGCGCCTGAATACGCGACCACCTGCAGGGTCTCTGACAAGTCTGATGTATACAGTTTTGGAGTTGTTCTTCTAGAGTTGATGTCAGGCAAGAGGTCTTTGGATCCCTCGTTCTCGCAGTTCGGCGATGGTTTTACAATCGTGCATGGGGGAGGATGCTGATGCAGGAGGATCGGACCAGTGAATTCTTCTCTCCAGGACTGTGGGATACATCACCAAAGGACAGGTTGACTGAGATGCTAAAGATTGCTACATCTTGCACCTCAGAGTCACTAGCCGTTCGGCCATCAATGAGGCAGGTTGCAGCAAGGTTGAAGCAATTGAGGAATGATCAATGAAGAGTCGGCAGTTTGAAGATTTTCTTTTTTTATTGTTCAGTGGTCTCTGCTTTGCATCACTGTTGAAGTATTGGCTCTCTCGTGTAACTTTTTGTGCTGAAACAAGGTTACATAATTGAGGTTTCTTAAATATTTCCTTCTAGTCGTCATATTCCTCCCATGTGCATATTTTTCATGAAACATTTGCAAGGAAGATTAAAATTGTGTATGAACTAGAGTGACTCTGCATGCTTGTTGCATACTGAAATGGTCCAAAGATCGAGACTGTTGTCTGTGAACTTAAAATCCAAGATCAATAGTAGTGAAGTAGCTGCTCAAGATCAAGTTTGGAGTGGTAATTCTTGGGCAGTGAAACTAGTGAAATGCCTGATGGAATCAGAGCAAATAGTGCGTTTTTGTTGAAATAATCTTGTTTTCAGAATGTTTTCCCAGAATCCACGTGTCACTTAACAGAGTGACTTTGTGTTTGTATCGCGTACCCTTTTGACACCTAGTTTTGCAGTGGTAAGCATCAGATTAACATACACATACTGTAAGTGAACTCTGTGTAATTACTGAAGCTGAGCAGAATCTGTTTGCCTTTAGTTGCATTCTCTGACGTTGGTCTTTGTTTTTTGTTTCCTTATTTGCAGATTTTTTTTCGAGAAAACGCAAAAGACTTTTGCGTTTCTTTTCATTGAAAAGAGAGAGTCTGTTACTTTCCTCCAAAGAGGCGATTAGAAAGGCTAGACCGCTATTAATTTCCGATTGTGCGGCACTGCACAATAAGCAACAAAACAATGATCAAAAGAAAGGCTAGACCGCTAGAGTATGAATAAGTGAGGTGATCTCTAAGCTGCATGCAGGTCTCTAAGCTAATTGTGAGAGTTGAGGTGATCTCAGATCTCAGTCAAGAACGTTAACATTTTACTGAATCAGTTTTAGGCAGTTTTTATTTTCGGCGAAAGTGGAGTTCATGTCCTTAATGTTGTATGTACAGTGGCAAGTAGCCTCTGTTCTGCATCATTGTTGAGGTATGGACTTTTTCTTCTTCATTGTTGAACCGGACAGGCGCAGCTCCGGTTGTTTTTAAGTCTCGATCTACCGTGTGGCAAATCATGAACCTGCACTTGTGTATGGATGATTAAAAGCAACCAGTGTCAATGTCAGTGTTAGGATCAACGGTTGAGCTCTCTTGGAACATGTAATCAAAGCATGCATTGCCCGCCAGAATCAGGCATAGGCGTGAGGAGGATTAGAAGCACTCCTTATCAGAATCAGGAATGATGAAAGTTGAGAAATATGGAATGTATTTTTCCAAAACCAATAACAACGATTACAAATAACACATCCAAATAGGACAGTTGTCCCCATAATTACAGGGGAAAAAACTCCAAAAAAAACTTGGCAATACATCTAAATCCACCGGCAAAACCTTCTCTGTCTGAATCCACCATCTTCGTCACATCTCTGGAGGAGAGAATGAAGACTGACAAAGTGGTAACTGAGTCATCCACAAGGACCTGTAGAAGGATATTGCTCGTAAAAATCGCAGCTGTAGCCACCTGCCGCACACGACAGGATCCAGGTGAGAAGCTGAATCGGCTGGGGACGCGCACCGATCAGCATTGACGGTTGGGCTAGATTTGCCAGTGGGAGCCGGCGGTTCAACCGGCATACGCCCGGGGGAACAACCTCCACGTCGGCGAGATGGGTTGTCGTTATTTGACATAGCGTAGCCACCACCATCTGAGGAGCACCAGGGCACCATAAAATCCTAATTTAGAGACGTGGTTACATCGCCGAGCTGCAATACCAAAGCTACATGCACCCATGCAGTCATTAAGTTAATTAACCAATATCGGTAAAAGAACGAACACCGGTATTTTAGGGAAAAGTAACCGAACTGCCTGGTGGATATTGCTGGGAGGCGAGAGTACGAGTCACCGTTGTCGGGACATATATTGTAAGGACAGTCCTCCTCACGGCAACCATGAGAAAAAAATATACAAAATCAATCCAACAAAACAAGATATGAATGAACATACCTCGACAAATTTAATCTTGCAAAACCACCATTAACGCTGGAAAGGATATCTCGTCGAACAAAAATCCAAAGATTACTTAATATAGACGATGTCATCTCCATTAAAAAAGAAGAAAGGTACCAAAACCCTAACCATTCTACTAGAACACTACTTTTGTTAAGAACTCCACTCATTCACCCCACCCCCTCCCCCCACCCACACGCCGGCAAGGCCAGCCGGAGTAGGGAGGACCGATCTATGGTGGAGAATGAGGTGGCAGCGGCGCTAGGTTAGAGGAGGAGCTCTCGGAGCGGAAAGACACTACTAAGAGATAAACTATTTAGAATATCCAAATGTGGCAAACAGTGCTCATGGCAGATGGGGGAAGGCCACCGCGATGCCCGCTGGAGTTGCCTGCGTCTGAGAGATCAGCAGGTGCTTCGTCGCGACAGTCTTTCTTTGTTTTGATGTACTAGTTTGTTCTTGGTTATTTAGATCTACTAGGGCGAAACAGAACATCTGCTGTGTAATGTAAACTATACTCCTATAATGCAAATTCCCTTTACTTCACTAATTCCTCTTCTTTCTTGGGTTTCTTTCTTGGAGTAGTTAGTAGATCTACAAGATGATCTTGCAGACTCAAGTTGAGTTGATGAAAACAAGATCTCCAACTTTGTATAACGCTCTCATGCCAACAAATGGCTAAAAAATGATAGTATCACAACAACAAAAAATCACCCAAAGAATTGTCAAACATCAGTTATGTCCACAAAAATCCCATCGTGCGGAAATGACATCACCAAAAGGTTCTCCAGAGAAACAAAAACCATCAAAGTTCCTAACAGAGGCACGCATGAAACACTAATTGATTGGTTGTTTCTGCCCACAGGGGACCAATTTTATTTTCCAAACAAAGTTTGTTTGCCATAAAATTAAGTTTTGTTTGCTTCCTGAATAATCGGTTCAGGAATGTAAATTGAGGAAGTGCTGGACTGGCAGTTGTTCCGAGGTATGCATACTAGTTTAACGAAGTGAGCAAAACACAAAGTTATAGCTGGGACAAGAAATCAATCATTCTTAACTGACAAAAATAACAAACTTTAAAGCAACTTTTCTCTATATTTGTTGACTGCTGGTAAATACTCTAGATGACTTTTGGAGTAAGTACACGTCCCAATGAAGCTGGTGACTTCTCCATTTGAACCGAACTAGACCAATTCATCAAAACATGCCCTCGTGTGGCACAAAACAAGCAAATGTATGCGCAACTTGAGAAATGTAGAGCAAATTCAGCCCAGAAACTTCAGCTTCAGATAACACGAGCTTTGTACAGGCAGATGTAAGCCATGTGCCAGTCACCTGTTAAGAGAAGAAACATTAGCGTCTATAAGAACAATGCACAACGAGTTCGCGCCAATGTTCTTTACTGCTCGCTATTCTGAGTCAATGTTCTTTAACTAAATAGCTACTAACCTCCACCCGATAGTTTCAAAATCTCTTCCTCCTTGCGTATGCTTGGGTTGTCATCATCAAACTCAATCCATTTTCCTGAATGGCAACATGCAATTATCAGCATCTTTACAGTGTCAGAAAGCATTTGATTCTAGATATATATAAGTGAACAATAAGACCAGTTGATCTTACCATCATCTTGCTTAACCCAGCCAACATAGTGGCCAGAATCTGCACTTCTTCCTTTGTGCGTCAAGACAGCAATTAAATCATAGACCCCAGTTACTTGTTTCTTTGGTACAGAAGAACCAGCTGCATGTGAACAAAACAAGAATACATCTCAGTTTCAGTCACCACTGGCGGTGAGATCTCTTTTGAAGAGTACTCAGAGCCTATGTAGCACCGATACGGCGAGACGGACACCGCGATACGGGTACGGCGATACGGGATACGGCAATTTCAGAAAACAGCAATACGGCGATATGGCGAGTATATATATATAATAAAATGCCATTTAGTAAGTCCAGAATAATTGAATGTGAGAGATGAGATCAAAATCTCTGCCCGTTTGTTTCCTTCTCAAGTTCTCAATGACTCAAATTATCATCAAAATACCGACCCATGCAAGCAGCATGCCAAGAGGTCAATCACAACAGCAAGCAAGCAGAGCAGCACATCAACCACAGCAGCAAGCACTAAGCAGATAGAAAGCAGAGGAAGTGAAGCAATCATGTGGCAGAGCAAAGGGCTCCTAGATAAATCCAGGCGACGGCGGGCGCGTGAGGTCGATTCCAGGTGGCAGCAGCGTCGATCCAGGCCAAGGAAGGAATAGAGACTAGAGAGAGATAGAAAGAGCGCTGGCCGCTGGGGCTTGTGGGGTTAGGGTTAGTAGTGGGTTTCGCTGGATGGGCTCTTCCCGTGTCCTCGCTGTGTCGCCGCCGTCTCTGCGACGTATCGGTATTTTTTTCTTTTCTTTTAATTCGGAAAACTGGGAAACGCCAGGGACACGCGTATCGGCCAGATACGCGTATCGGATACATACGGTACAGGGACACGTTGGGTTTTGCCGTATCGGTGCTTCGTAGCTCAGAGCAGTTAACTATTGTTTACGTGCGCTCGAATATGGACACTAAAAAGCTAGCCGACTTAAGTTAGATATTTAGAGAATAATCACCACTATTGCTATTTGCTACACATGAATAATATAAGCACGTGAGCAAGTTTGCTAAATAAGAACATAAACCAATCGCTTGCCTTTGTCAATGTCCATGCTAGATGATTCCCCAGCACTAGTTGATGAGCCCTGAAATGAAATGTGATAGTTCATCAGTAGTTATAAGGCTGGAGACCAAGAATAAATGGAAGTCCTAACTAGCATTTGCCGGTTACCACAAAACATTAGTGTAATATAATCATTTCTTAACAATTGTAAATGATAATGAAACCATAAAGTTCAATGATACTCTGGTTAGCAGAAAGACCATTACCTCGTTATCTTTTGAGCTGTCTGTTTTCCCCTCTACTTTCAAACCAAACTTGGCATTTTCTGCATCTCTCATCACCTTCACAAGCAAATTGAATATCCCAATTAACACTAAAGTAGAGCTAGCAAATTAAAATTTGAACAGTCCGAACAGAGCTACCTTGCGAGGAGCTTGGAGCCTTTGTTTCAGTTCATCTGAGCAGAAGTCATATACATCAAGTTCCAGAGGGTAATCCACTTTCTGGTAGGAAAAGAAAAGTACGTTACAAACATATTTTGTTGAGAAAAGAGGTAGAATGCAGCATCCCGGATTTAAGTTTCACAAAATGACAGGTTCCACTCAGCTCATAATGTTCCACAAAGGTATTTGTAGTTTGTTAAGAAAAAGAGAGCAATGGAAGTAAGCATACACGTAAAATCTTCGCCTTTTGGTTCGACTCCCTTTTCCAGAAGAAACGAACAAACTGCACAGTCAAGTACCTGAAGAAAGAATCTACACAGATGATATTTCTGACTAACATGAGAATAAAGTCATGAATGAGAATTATGTTCTTGCCTAGGCAACTCATTTATTCTTGACTCTCTTGTGTAAATAGCAGTCCGGCCCAGTGACGGTGAAACCTTCTCAAGTTCTGTCTTCAAACCCTGTAGAAAAAACAAGGAACATAATTAGCATAAACTCTGAGATCATAGAACACAAGAATGTGAACCAAGTAACCAACAGAAAAAGAGGTATCATATCAGTACAGTGAAGAAATACTTGATGTAAAAAAAGAATACTTAAATCATAAATGGAATGATACTTACATGCTTCAGTCCTTCATGAAGGTGGTTTACATCATGAGATATATGGCACTTCAGAGAATAAACTGACTCTGCCTCTGAACTTTCCTCACCACTTTCTGCACAGTGTACCCTGCAAATAGAAGTCGTTACTAACAAATAGCAGTACACATTTATTTGGATGAGTAATTTAGCTGCCTTGTCTAAAAATAACAGAAGATCCTTTGTACATGATGTACAGGAAAGATAAAAAATAAGCTTCAGGTCTGCCTGTTAACATGTTGTATCATCAGTTTTACAGGGGACTGCAGTAAACTCTAGTGCTCTATATCATTTGGTGTTCAGGAAATGCAGGAACAATCTAGTTATTCTTAGTGTTACAGCAAAGGTCCCTTGCATAAGAAAGTTGCAAACTGTAGACAAACAGCTATCCGCTCACTGCACAAAACCAGTGAAAATACAGTACGGTATCAATCGTACAACAAAACAAACATATACTCCCACCGTTCCTAAATATAAGCCTTTTTAGCTTTTTCCTGATACGTACGTATCTAGACGTATTTTAGTGGGCAGTTCACTCATTTTTCTCCATATTTGGTCCGTATTGGAATGTCTAAAACATCTTATTACGGAACAGAGGGAGTAGAAGCATAAAATACAGTTCTGAGAGGGAGGAAGAGAGAACCTGCTCACAAGATCGATCCCAAAAAGCTCCTTCATCTGACTGGCAGTAGGTTCACTGTCAAAGAAACCAAATAGTATTAAATGGAATTGTCACCCATACACACCACAAGTAGTGCTAACATAATCAGTAAAACTAAGGTGCTGCTCAGAAGGGGGATCACCCCAAGGGAGAAAGGGAAAATGAATACCGCTCCACAACTGCATTATGAGTGACTACCAAACTATCGTACACAAAATTATACAAAAATGTGATAACATGACAAGTGTTACAAGTGAAATAGAAGGGGGAATTTTGTCAAAACTGCACAAGTTACCTTGCTTCTGATGTAAGAGTTTGAGAAAGCGTGTAAACCAACTGCGTCCAGCATTCTTCTGCATCCTGCAAGTAAGTCACGTTTGCCATTAGCATATATTCAACAGTAGATAAGCTATAACATAATACTAGGCGAAGAGAAGGAACCTGTTGCATGTAAACATTATTTTGCTGTTGGGCAAATTGGGGGTATTTTTTCCGCAGCATCTGCACAAAATTTGATCAAATAAGCTTAGACCGTAGGATCCTGATGTTGCAAGAGCAATTAAAGCATTGTTAATGAACTCCATAATATATCATGAATCTGCATTAAAAATTGTTTAAAAAAAATACTGAACCCTATTCCTATGAGGTGATCACCAGCAGCAGTTCCATCCATGTCATAGCCTTACCTCGGAGCAGTTAATTGTAAATAGAGGTTTGTTCTACATCATTAAATCAGGCACAAAATAAAGAGTAAAGGTAAGAAACAAAAAAAGGTCAATCACTCAATCTATTCAGCCCACGTCTACATCATTGCCTTAGCGCGCTGCCCGGGACCAAGCATCAGAATTCAGAGCTGCTGGGAGAGACATCACATGCTACGGTGTCTGCTGCTACAGTGTATATGTTGCTACAGTTCCTGCAATTTGTCTTTTTGCAGCATTGTCACAGTACGTTTTTACACCAGCGAAGGCAGCTGCTACCGTGTTTTCTACAACGGTTGGTTCAACATTTAACTACTTTTACTCTACATAAAGCCTCCCTCTATGGCATGGGGCAGATGAAGCTACACCTAGGTTTTCGCAAAAAAAAAAAGTTACACGTATGGAGATAAGTTGGGCCAGCTGACTAGAACAGCGACGTGACTAATTCAGCTCGCGTGGCACGTGCACCCAGCCCATTTAGCTACCGATGGCAAGTTAATGCCGCACAATAGCGCTATGCAGGGCACCTCTACTTAGTCGCATCCAACAACAAATTCCTATTGATCATTTCTATTATAGGATCAGTTAGGGTAATCATAAAGTTTGCAAGTCCTGTTTGCTTGAATGTATGACACTAGGCTTTCTCCTGCTGCGCAATTAGAACTCCGTGGGCAAATGGACAATTGTTGGTCCAAATAGCTACGAACTTCCAATATACATGTTCCACAATGAAATTGCAGGCTGTTCTTGTAACCCGACACAAGACACCTCAGATCCCCCATCCACCCAAATATCAGACCTACAATTCAATTACCTAATGCAGTCGGATCAAGTCGGATCATGAACACTTAAATTGTACTCGGCATATTTCGAAAACAATAAAAAAATTAGTAAGTTTTGTATTGCAAATGCATAGAATTATCCTATGGTGGATTTAGCATTTCAGACAGTACAAGTTCAAAATACACAATGAACCCAAAAGGGCTTCTGTTTAAAATGTAAGAAGGTGTTGACTTTTTATCATCTTTTGGTAGGAGACTTTGCCTTAATATTGTAAAGCAGATTAGGTAACAAATCGTGATGCATTTATACACATAATAATGGTTAAAGTTTGAAATGTGTTGACACACACATAGAGGTAACAAAAGAACTATCGGAATAAATAGTACTTCAAATCTAATTAATAAAATACCATAAACATAACAGTAGCATATGGAACTCTTCTAGTAACAGACACCTAGTAAGGATTTTACTAGCTTGGGAATTGAGAGCTGAATGGCAAAGCTGACTGCTGACCTGTAAGAAGTGTAGAGGTGCAACTGGTCGAATGCTTTGATCAAGCTCTCCAAAAGTATTACGAGTTGCAACTGTTAAACTATGTGAGGTCTGATCCACCCCATTACCTCTCACATTATCTGAATAACTGCATTAGCAAAAGATAATGAGAAAAACTAATTTCTTTAAAATCAATGCTACTATGCCTGGAGGAGAGAGGGGGTGTTAAATGGAACCTCAGTAATGCTGACTTTAGCTCTGGAACAGAATGCAGACACTGCAAAGTAGAATTCATGTAACATGTATTCCCCAGGTTATAGAGACCAGCACTGTGCCCCTGGAAGTCATAAGAACAACCTCACTTGTAGCATCAATAAAAAATACCAAAATAAAAACAGCACACTGATGCTAAAGTCAATGGTTCAGGGTATAATTTTAATATAGCCAGCGGCATCTCAAGAAATAATATCTATAAATGATGTTATACAAAACTATAACAGTTGTACTTGGCAGTGTACAGTACCCACTCTGCTGACTGGTTATATTGGTTCATGATCAACATCTTAGTTGCATAAACTAGCTTATCTGAGACCAATAAATTAATATTTAGAATAAAGTATCTAATGTGATCAGCAAGCTTGGAGCATATGTTTCATCCATCGCTATTAGGAAATGTACCAGCCTACCAGTATTGCTGCACTTAGTTTGTTGTGTTTCTAATACATGAAAGAGCAAGTGTAAAGTGCAGACACACGTTGTCAGGACGACATTTGGTATGACTCATATAGTAGCATTATGTTTTCAAGCTCCCTTTTATTCTGTGAGACTATAATCATCATGGTATTAGTAGCTTGAGATCAAGACCTAACAATCTACATCATATATATGCATAGAACGAGAATGCCATACGGACCAATGCAGCCGCTTGCTCTTCTTCTGGTAGATCTTCAACAAACACTGTACTTTTCTCTGGAGCTCTCACAATCTCATCAGCCGTACCTATCATCATCAACTTTTGACCCTGTGTAGTGTATTTGGATCCTTCAATATTATTTAAGGAAAATCAAAACAAACAGAGTGTGTAGTGGAATGTAATGGACCAGTAGGGTTCAGTGAAATAAAACTTGAAAGACAAGTTGAACTTCTCACATCTTTCACTGCCAAAGTAGACCAATCTGCATCATCCTGCATTTTATGGAGAACATTGGGCGGTTATACACAGCCACGTCAAATATTTCACGCGCGATGAAAATCTACAGTCTAAGATACTAAAAGCATATCACCAAAATATTCTACCTTCAATAATCCACCCTTCACCATAATTTTTTGCCTTTCTGGGGGTACACCAGTCAGTGTGTACAACTGGGTCTTGAAAACAACGGGCGGCTGGCTGGTGTCAATTTCTATGCCGGGAAAGACCTCCTTCTGCCATTTCACAGTTACTGGAAAGCATTACAAAATCGTTAGTTATGGTAAGAAAACAAGTCTGTTTCAGTATGTAACACACTACTCTTATGCAAGGAAATCTCCGAAAAATTATGTTACTACGATAACTCTATATGATCCCACAGCCAGTGCTTCTGACACATGATTGTGAAAATAAAATTTGTGAGCTATAATTACCAAGAGTGTGCAGTGTGCCATTGCATAAAAAACGGGGCATGGGGACCTCTGTTGTCTGCTTTAAGAGACCAGCTAAGAGTTCATTTAACAAATTATTTTAAGTAGTTTGGGCAAGGACTTAACACGAGCCTATACTATATCCACCGTCACACACCATAGAGCTCATATAACAAAGTGCCATCCAGCAACGGCGCACACAAGGAGGATAGACACATGATTCACTCTCTACGGGCTGTTCGGGTGCCCTCCACTTGTGCCCTTCCTGTCTCCCCCGTTCTTAAAGATGTTGGCGTACTCCCCATACGACCAATTCTACTGCATTTAGCCACGCGATTTGTTTGCTTCTTAGTAGGGAGAAAAAACAAATGTTGAGTCTAGAATCAGGTGTAGATGCTTTTTGATGAAAATGAATTATAACGACTGGAAGCTGCTATTAACTGCTCTGTTATTTACACTGCAAATCTGCTATCATGGACGCGCCTACTGTTTTTGCCTATGCAAACTGCTGGAGGCTTCTTTTCATTTTTGCCGTTGGGGCGTGCTGAATTATTGGGGCTCGCAGCTTCCCAACGTGGCTATTGTAATCCTTAGTTTTTCTACTGGACGTAACCTTTGTACAGTCATTTTCAAAACCCTGGATCCACCACTGCACACATATATATCGTGTTCAATAAGGCACTAGCACGCACATCTGCAAGTATCACAAACGGGGTCCAGAACAGAACGGTGAAGCCTAGTGCGTGCAGTAGCAAGCCCAAATCTAGGCGGCTAAACCTAAATCTTAACTAAATTCATATTTCCCTCGGCTCCACTAAGCCGGACTGAAACTCTGCTAGTCCACGGCTCCCGGCGCTAGCCACACACTTCCGGATTACCCTACGCCGGGAGGCAGATCTATCCGAGCAAACCCAAGGCCTCAAAGGAGGCAATAGGGCAGACGAGAATGAAAGGCAAACGCCGATTCGAAAGCAAGTCCGCGGAGATGCGGCGTGGTGGTCGGATCGATGCTTCGGCGAGAAGAATCGAGAGATCGGAAGGGCGAAGGGGAACTCACCGGTCACCATGGCTTGCGAATCGGCGGCGCGTCTGAGCGGTGGAAACGGAGTTTACTTGGAGGGGGAGAAAGGCACAAGGCGACGGGGAGAGCCGGAGAGGAGACACTTCATTTATTTATTATTTATTTTGAGCGTAAGATACTTCATTTATTATTTTGTTTATTATACGCACAGTGTAAAGGGCCTAGGCCAAGAGTCCATGGGCTAAATTAGGCCCGCCAAATATTTCGACTTAACCAGGGAAAATCTGTCAGGACTCCTTTCCAGGATTTTCCTAGGATTTGTGTGAAATTGAAATCCTATGATTATTTTTCCTATAATAGTTGCTTGATTTGTAGAATTTCCCATGTGAACTAATCCCATATGAATCGTGTATTGTAAATTTCAAAGAAAAAACACTATTTTAGATCTCATGGAAAAACTTTCACAACAATTAAAAAGAATTCATCTTCTTAATAGATAGATAGACATGACATTCTATTTATTTTACTATATTTTTCCTATCCTATAATAAATTAGATAAGGATCCAAGCAGGATATGTATGGTACTAGGAAGGGCCGACAAAGTCTCATTAGAGAAAGTACAATAGTAGAGTCAAGTGTTAGTTATAAGATAGTGCCATGTCATTTATAGCCAGCTATATAGCCAACATGTATAATAGTAAAATGTAAAGATGAGCTATTTTATGGATAAATGGCCCACCATCCACTCTCACAAATTGCCTAGGAGCACGTGCTAGAGCTGGCTCTTGCATGAGACTACTCATAGTGGAAAGTAACATAGAGTGGTATCATGCACATGATACTAGTTTATGTTACTACCTTCATAGTGCATAGTAACATATGTGTAGTATCATGTATAGTGCATTTATTAGATTTGTAGACTCATTGTGCATTGGAATGCGTTATGTTACGGTATCTACCTATGATATCACCACCTCCTTTCTCATCATTAATTATAGTGTCACGTCAGCTTTTTGCATGCATGAAATGCATGATACCACTTATGATACCCCCACTATGGGTAGTCAGAGAGCCCACTCATTTTCTCTCTTATCTTTTCTCTCCTCCAACTAAGTAAAAATATATTATTTTAATCCTTATAGTCCGTCCTCGTCACTCTATTGTACTTGCTCTTAGTGTAGCAAAGGATGCTATTGTGACTGACACGCGTCACAAGCCGACCGTCACAGCGCAAGAGACATTTTTTCTTACGTTTTTTTTTTATACTTCAAAGTGTGGTGCGCTAGCACTTCCTGGTTTGTACTTCCTAAATGCAGAACATGTGTAGAATCTAAACATATTGTTGCAGGGAACAACTTCTTCCCATACAAATAACTCAGAGTTTATTTAAAAACAAAAGTAACTTAGAACTCTCGACTCCTCTATAAAATAATCCTGTAAAAAAAGTAATTATCTTATAAAGTATCGTCACCAACTCAAGTTGTAGGGTACAACGGTTTTAAATGAGCACTAAGGGTCTAGCAGATAACTGATAATACCAAACCCCTGAAACTGGTAATATAATTTGCAAAATCATCACCCGAAAATATATATTATAAGTTGGCAATAAAAATTTTGTAAAGAACTTCGTGCTGAAAAACGATGTTTGATAAGACAAGTTCATTGCAAACTTTTTTTTGAAACGAAGGCAAAAACTTTGCCTTATATATTAATTAAGAAAAAGGAGCATGAAGATTTCCATGCGAAGACAAGCTTCTTCCTTGCCCTCCTTCTGAGAGACTTCTCCACCTTCAAGAATACACCGTCTGAAGCTATCCCCGCCAAGACGTAAGCAATATCCTTGCCATATCCAGGGCAAGCCGCCTCCAAATCGACAAGCAAGTCGCAAACCTCTTTGCCAAACAGATCCTCAGAGTTAGACACCAACATAGCTATCTCATCAACAAACTGGTCACTCAAGGATGAGAAAGTGACGGAACTAACAAGACCTCCACAATCGACAGAGGAGGGCAGTTGGCAGGACTCAGACGGAGGTGGAGATGGCGCAAAGTCCACCGCCAAAGGCTCCAATAGGCCCAGCTCAATTGGAAGCACCACTGATGATTCCCCACAATGATCATGCAGCTCAGGCAAGATCTCCACAACTGGAGTCACAACCTCAGTGGCGACAACCCTCCTAAGGACAGACGACGCATGCAGAGCACGGGGAGAAAATTCTCCAAAGCAGCATTCGGCCCCTCATCAACAGAACCAATCTGAACCTCAGGTGGCAGAGGCACAACCGACGCAACCTGAAGCTTGGCAAGAGCGTCGTGGATCTCAGATCGAAGCAGCTCAATCTTCTGAAGGACCTCCATGTGTAGCAGGGCAAACTGGGACTCCACGGTAGAGACTGGAAAGGCGTTGGCGTTGGAATCCTTGCAACACGGCTGCACCGCAGCACGCAACGACGAGTGGCCCACAACCTCGGCCCAACTCTGAACCAACAAGGGACGACGAGGTTGAGCGGAGGGAGAACGGCTTCACTGACAAGGAGCATGAGAATCCATAGAACATGCCCGCGCATGCGGAGAGCGAGAACGAGCAGCAGGAGAGCGCGCACGGCAAAAACGCTCCCGGTGACCAGGACGGCGACATCGGATGCATCTTGATAGGGCAAAGGTGTTCGATCTTTCGATGATATGTAGGTACGTCAATTCTGTTGGAGTTCGACCTTGGCGATCCGACTACTACGCACACATACGCAGCGCCAATGCAATCGCTAAACCAATCTCCGGAGGTTACCAATCCTGCAGAAGCACGATCAGCCTGACCAAAAGGTCTAGTTCTACATGCGATCGAGGAACAAGTAAGAACCAATAATGCAATCAAAAATTGCAGATGAAAATAAGCTTTATTGAAAATGTGGGATTCCGTAACCGGTCTTGAGCAAGTTGTTGAGCACTTGACGAGTACACGAAGATGCAGCGATACGCTAGGCAGTCTTTTAGCTAAACAAAATCCGAGTCTAAACAAAACCCAAGACGAGGTATATAAGGAGGAAAGGAGGGGGATTTCGGCCAGCCTTGGGGGTAGCCGAATCCATCCCTTGGTGGGCTTTCCTTCCTCAATACGGACTCTAAAAACGCACTAAAACTCTTGGTTCGAAATTACTGATGCATGTAAAATGCATACATAAACTTTACATTTTATTACATGTTATTCCATGTTATTTGCATCATATAAAGGTTATATTCATGATTTATATTGAGTTTTGGGGATAATTAACAACTTCCCAATTTTTCTGGAATTAACCCTGCGCTGTCAGAAAACCCCTTTTTCTATATTTTGATGTTTCAGGGACCCAAACGACGTCCAAATGACCTGAAACTTTACGGGAATCACTTTTTTGGAGGAACGAAACGTAGGCGCAAAGGAATCGAAGAAACGGAGACCAGAAGGCAGAAAGGGGTGGGCCCACGTGGCCAGATTCCTTGACCACGTGGGGCCCCTCATCCTGGCCCTCGGGCCTCCGCTGTCGTCGATCTTTCTTCCCGAAGGTTCGTCTTGACCTAAAAACGACTATATATACCCCCAGGGCTTTCGCGAAAGAGAGCGCCGCCGAAACACAGAAACCACGAAACAGAGACCTGGAGCTGAAAATTGGAGGGGGAAAACTCCGGCGGGGCGCTGCCGGTGTTGTCTCCTTCCCCTCAAACAACATCTCCACCGACACCATGATGAAGAGGGAGTAGTCCACCCCTGGACTATGTGTTTGTGGAAGTAACTTATGTATCTCTCCTCTCTATGAGCTTCACTAATTAGTACCGTATGAGCTGCTGAACATGATTACGGTCATCTATGTAATTCCTTTGTGGTGGATCTTTATTATGAGTTAATACATGTTTGAGATTGCAATGGTTTTGTTTCAGTTATGAAAGTAGATGCATATTATGTACCTCGTTCTTATTTACTTGTCATGATCAAGCATGTTTATGAGAGCATGTGAGGGGGAACGTATGCATTAGTTGGAGTAACGGGGGGTGGCTAGTGCAGTGAACGTGAGAGAAAGTTCTGCGATCCACTTGGGTTTTCTACCTTAATTTGTTGCCTCACTAGGGATAAACAAAAATACCATGCTACCGGAGAGTGGATGTGACCTTTGCCACTACCTCCATGACTAGATCTAGCATGTTCTTATTTTAACTTCATGTCATTGAACTTATTGCTATGCTCTGATTTATCTTAATTACTAAGGTGTTATGATTTAGTTCGCATCTTGGTGGAGCATAAGAGAGATAACAACTTATACTTGAGATCTCTATGTTAGGACGTGATGCCCATATTATTAATAACTTGTCAAACCCTGTCTTGCCATCTTACATGTTAATTTTAGTGTTCCATTGTGTACCACGTTATCAAGAGAGAGTGCATTTGTGAAACCATGAACCCCGGTCCATTTTTAATCATAAGAAACACCTTTCCAACACTTTTATCACCACTTTTGTTTGCTGCCATTATTAAATCCGAAAATACAAAAATATTTTTACATCTTGCATACATCATAAAAAAACCAAAAATATCATTTATCATTACTACCACCATCCTTGCATATTTATTTACCATCATTGCATATTTACTTATTGTTTGCATTGCATATTATTTTATTATCATTCTCACACCTTGTGCTTGACAACCACTTGGTGAGATTGAGGGCACAAAACAATTTATTTTGTTGCAGGTTCTCAAGAGAAGGATAAGTAGATAACACCTGAAATACTGGTTCCCCGAGAGTTCGATATTAACCCTCGAGTCACCCCTCGTGGGGAAAACTGTCTTCCACTACTACATACACTCTGCACTTGGAGTCTCAACCTAACCCATTTACTTTTCACGCAGGTAATCACACGAAGGGCCGTCAAGACGTTTTCTGGCACCGTTGTGGGGTAACTACGTGAAGGGCCATCAATTACATAGGCCCTGGCCCATAAATAAAAGGTGACGCAGCACCATATGATACTATGGACGAAAATATGAAGTGTAGTCTTGAATATTTCGTCCAAGTCTTCAAGTATCCTTATGGTGGCTTCAAGATGCGGTAGTCTCCATTGGTGGCATCATCATCTCCCTTGTTTCCACTCCTGCGGCTATCTCCATCCACGTAAAAGCTCCATAGCTTGTCCCTCTCATCCATGATTGGTCCATTATTTCTAAGAGAAAGAAACAGATCTACTTTAGGCAGCATCATATTCTCATGTATATTAGGAGTAGCTTGTAGAAACGAAAGTACCTGTTGTTGTAGTTGACGGGCATGAGCTCTAGTCAACGGTCCTTGTAATTGAGGTATTGTAGTAGTTGTGGTTGCGTCTATAGTAGGGATGTCCTCATCACATCTGAAGGGCCCTCGACATGTGCGGACCTGGTGGTCACGCTCGAGGCACCGAAAACACCTCCCTCGAGCCCAACGCTTGAAGGCGAGACCCCGATCGAGACCTTCTTCCCGAAGCGAAGATGATGGGGCGCGGCCGGGACGGCCATCCCGACCCACCTGCACCCAACCATCCTCATCATCTAGAGCGGCACCAGCAGCAGCAGAGAGGCCGTCGCAGGGCTCCACAGGCACCTCCTCAACATGGCGCACATCAACGTCGTCGTGAACCGAGGTAGAAACAACCAGCACTTCATCGTCCTCGACAGAGCCCAAAGAAGAAGCATCACCAGGAAGTGGCACCTCCGCAACCGGGGCGCCTGAGGCAGCCGGCGACAGCGACAAGGACCCGAGGCCCTCTACAACCACGGCAGGTTCAGACCCATGCCCCCCATCCGACAGGGGAGCCAAGGCGGCGGGCGACGGGGCCATGACAGCCGCAGCCCTGGAGCGCTTGATCAACATCGGCGTAGCTTTTACTGGCTAGAGCAAGGTGGTCATCGACGCAGCAGCCGCCGGCAGGAGCAAGGTTACCGTCGATGTAGCTTTTGTCGCCTTGCAGTTCGGATGGTGCACATCAACAGGAGGAGGATCTTCAAACGCGACCTTGCGGAAGTGGTGCACTTGACGCATCAGCCCACGAACGGCAGGTTCGGACCTGCGGCGTGCGAGGGTGGCCGCGGCAAGCTCTACGGCTGGACTCCGAAGCGGAGAGGATGTGGCCCCGACCTCGCGAGTTTCACCAGCGGCAGCCCGACGAACGGGGCTGCCGGAGGCGGCGGCGGCATGCCGTCCGGCCGGGGCGGCGCTGGCGAGGACGACGGAACCAGGGACTCCCTTGACGCGGTGACGGAGCGTCGTACACAGACGAGCTGAGTAGACGGAGAACTTGATGCGACCAGCGGGTGGAGGAGGCGGACCGGCGGCAGGGGGCGCGGACGGAGTACACGGACGGAGGAGAGAGGTGGCACGCGGCGGCCAGCGCGAGCGCGGTGGAACCCGAACCCGTCACATGTCGAGCTCTGCAGGACTCCGGATCTGGCCGGGTCGGACGCAGAGGAGGCCGGAGTTGGGAGATCAGCGAGGCGCGCGGCGTCGTCCCTGGATGCGGCCATGGTCGCGGGAGCTCTCGTTCCTACTGTGTTCTTTTTTACTTACCCCCTGTGTACAGAATGACAAGTTATTTTACTAAAAACATTTATAAACACAACTTAATTGATCTAACACTAACCATAACCCTACAATATCACGGCACCGCTAAAAGGATCGAGTATAGTACCTAGAGGGGGTGAATAGGTACTACTTCGAACTTAATTGTTTTCAATGGCTTGACAGAAAAGGTAAATTCTCTAAATATGCAACTATGGTGAACATACCTATATGACAAACAAACAACTCAACAAGATACAAGCTAAGTAAGTGCGGTAAAGGAAGAAGTAACCGATGGAAGCACGCGGAGATAAGGATGTATTCCCGAGTTCCTCCTTGTTGCGGGAGTCATCTCGTTGGAGGGGTGTGAGGTTCGCCACAACAGGCTTGCTCAACTCCACAAAGGCTCACCCTACTCTCCGGTAAACCTCACCACCAAGGCCTAGTTCACTTTCCACTATCGAAATCCTTCAAGGCGGTATCCGGAGCCTTTACCACAATCTTGGGGCACACACCCACAACTTAATCGGGGGCTCCCAAATCACCACAAATCTATCACAAGAACAACAAGTAAGAACAACAAGAAGCCTAGGTTTTTCCAATGGAAACCGTAGACACAAATCCCTCAAGTGAATGAGGGGGAAATGAAGAACGCCTAGATAGACTTGTAGATCGGAGAATTCTCGTTCAATCCTCCAAGTATGAGCAAATTTGGGTGGAGGAATTGGGAAATGTAGGTGGTTGAAACTTTCATTTATGGAGGCGTGAGATTTCTTGAAGCTTAACCTAGTTCGAGGAAGGTTGAGGGGAATTTATAGTCCCTCCGAAATCTGGCCGTTGCAGGAGTCTTCAGTTCGGATATTTCCGTCCCACGAAAACTTCCGATACTATTTTGTAACAGCCCCAAAATTTGAGTACCAAATTTTCACTATTGTGTTCAATGTATCATGTCATCCATGCCTAATCATGTTCATATGAATTGTTACAACTTTGCAATGGAAATGATGCTGGGTTGCTAAGCAAAGTTTACAAATTCAACTCCATATTTGTCCAGGAAGTTCCAAAAGTTCCAAAGTTAAGTTTGGGCAAACTATTTTGATTTGGTTATAAAATGAAAAGAGAGTATCTCAAAATTGCCTGTGAGCAATTTCTATTTTATTCTCCTATCAAATGATTTTCAAATAATCTGGAAAAATTAGGGAAGCTTCACATTGAGGTAAAGGCACTCCCCAAAAATTGGCATAATTTTTGGATAAGTTCACATGCCTCAAATAATTCAAATACTGTGCTGGATTTAGTTTTAGAACAAAAAAGGACCGGTTAGTAAATAATGGAGGACCTGTCCGTGGTGGAAATCAAAGTCCAGGGACCTCCTTGTAATTTTGGTCGTCTCTCTCCTTCCTCTCTGTAGCGACCAGGTCGCCGTGGCCGAGCCGCACCCACTCGCCGCCCCGCTCCTCTCCCCATGCCGACCGAGCCCCCTCTGCCTTGGCCCTGCAGAAGCAGAGCGCGCACCACCGAGCCCCACTTGCTTCCCTCCCCGTTCCCCTCCTCGCTGCCCTTTCCCGTGCCCGCCATGGCCGTCAGGCGCGAGCTCGCCGTGCCCGTCGCCGACGTCGCCTGAGCGCCTCCCGGACGAATCCAAGCCCACCAGCGGCTCCGCCGCGTCCCTGATCCCTCCTCGCCGCCGGAATCGACCGGAGACGCCCTCGTTCGGCCGCGCCATTGAGGTCTTCGCCGCTGCCGTCGGGAGCTACTCCGCGGCTTCGCCGGTTGATTCCGTCGCCGTCGCGCCTCCTCCGCTGTCCCCGACCACCCCAACGCGCCGTGGTGAGCACCCCGTGCCGATGCGCACCCTCCCTTCTCCCCTCACGCCGTAGCCTCGCCGTAGCCTCGCCGAAGCCGTGCGCCACCGTAGCGCGCGACCGTGCCGTGCTTGGGCTACCGATTCTCTCGTGTCGAACCGGAGACTCCGGCCCAACTCTGGCCCAACTCCGGACTGGGTCCAGTGGATGCCGTCTCGGGCTGAGAATTTGGTGGACCGGAAACTCCGGCCCAAGAGCACTTGTGGACCGGAAATTCCGGCCTGTGCAGAAATTGTGCAGTTTTCCTTTTTCCTTTTCCCTCGCGGTAGCACCTATCCCCGCTCCCCTCTCGCTTGTAGAGTTATCGAACCCCGTTGATTCCTTCAGGTTCCATCGCTCTCTCGCGGAGTCGAGTAAATAAAACTTTTATCGTTGGAATTAAAATAATAAAAGGTAAATAATTTAAAAACAGGATTTCCTAAAATTAATAACTCTTTATCGGGACCTCAGAAAAAGGTGCTCGATATACCGAAATGTTCAGAAAAACATGAGTAATCCAGAATCATCGTCATCATGCATCATCGATCACAAATTACAATAATGTGCTCTAGTAGTAATGTTACTCATTAAGTTTCAATATGGGGTTTATTCCAAATAATGCACTAAATATAACGGGGACCCCATTTAACTTGTGGGTCATGTTCAATGCCTTTAGGTTGCATTTAAAATGTCATATCATCATCCTTGTATGCATTGCACAATTGCCATGTGTTGATTGCTCTTCCGGTGTTTCTTTTTGTGCATCGGTAGATCAAGGAGGTGAGGTGCCACCCCCATCTTGTGACGATCCGCACTACCAGCCGTATCATCAAGGCAAGCGTAACCCCCCTCTGAGCATATCTTATCCTATTTTCCGCAATTATTTTCTCCACTATAATATTGCATGCGGTTCTAAATGTCTTTTGCCTGGATTAGAGTATCCTACTAGTTGCATTAGAATCCTGTTGCCAATACCTGTTTTACCTTCCTATTACCATAGGTTTGTATTGTTGGCCATGGAATACTTACTATGCTATGCAAGTGCTTAGCCATGCTTAGTGAAATGCCTAGTTGTACTAGGGATGGTGAATGCTGGAAACAGGTGTTAACTTGTGACAGTGATGTTGATGGTGGAGAATTGTGGAGATGGATAATAAAATGCTAAGAAGGTGGGGATGAGAGGCCACATGGAATGTGGTGGGTTGTCTCGTTCTTGCCGCCTAGGTGCGAGTTCTGTACCTCCTGAACCAAGACTGAGCGTGCAACCATGCGTGAGGCCTATGCAATTGCAGGAACCCTCATAGACTAAATAACTCGAGCGGGGCTAGCCAGGGTCCTCTAGTTTGGCTTTCCATTTGCGCGTGCGTGATGGTGTGAACTGAGATGAGGATGGTGGTGTTAGGAAAATAAGTGGCCGTGGGGCGGGGTGTTGTGATCCTGGCAGCCCTACTGCCACTGATGATCCTGGAAAGTCCTTAACGAGGGAGAAGTCGACACCGTTCCCACCCAGCCGGCTTTCCAAGGAAGAGAGCTAATGCGCAGGTAATGGGCCGGACGGTACGCGTGGCAAACATTTGTACACCCCTGCAGGGTTAAATCTTTTCGAAAAGCCGTGTCCACGGTTAGGACGACTTGGGAATGGACGATGATCATAGAATAACTTAAACGGAATGATTAAAAACTGGGTACTAGAGGTACCAATTCACGAATGTAAGGTTGACTTCCTCGAGGGTGATTCGGGGAGGTGCCTTTGATGAACAGGTACAATGATGTGATGGTGGTTGTGTTGAGAAAGTGATCTCAAAGAAAAGAGTTACTTCTTACCCCTCTTTGAAAATGTTCTAATAGTCGATGCCTTTGAGTTATGTTTTTCATAAATAAAATCAGCTTTATGCAAAAGAGCCATAAAACCTTGACAGCTAATCATCGAGCATATATTAGCTCTTAATCTTGCGAGTTCGTCGAACTCAACGTCTTTGCTTTTGTTTCAGAGGAGGACTTCACCGACTCGAAGGTGGGTTCTTTGTGGACGTCGACGAGTAGTCTGGGGTTCCCAGGTGGCAGCTTGGGACATCCTGGAACAGCTGGCGCTGTGATGTTTATCTGTAGGCCTCTTAGGCCATATGTTGGTTCTTGTTGTTTAGAACAACACACTTCGCTTCCGCATGTTGTAATGTTGGGTCTGTGACCTCTGTTGTCATTTGCTATCTTTCTCTGTATAAGAGTTGAACTATATGATTTTGTGTCGTAGAGTCTGTGATGTGCCAGTTGTTCCACAAGTCTTGATCTTACTATTATGCTTTGAGTTGTGCCTGTTAAGGCATCAATCGGGGTGTTGCGTTGTCTGGAGTGAGGTGTACCCAGCAACGCCTGCCAAAGGTTTTGGCCGGGGATTGGTAAACCCGTAACCTCCGGTTGTATCGCTTAACCGGTGACACACAGCATCACTGTATACAGTCGGGTCGGGGCGCCACAAGTTGGTATCAGAGCAGTACTGCCTGTAGGAAACCCTTCTACTGGTCGATGTTGAGTCTAGTGTTTGTGAAAATATTTTAACCTAAAAATGAGTTGTGAAAACCATCTTAGGATTCTTTTTACTCCTTATCTGGTTACCCTCTAATCTCGGAGCAATCTTACCTCGATTTGATTAAAGGTTTTACTTCTCACCTGTTACTTCAAATGATTAGAAACGGGGTGGGTTCGACCTTTAGTGTTATGTGTCACGTTGCTCCCGCTGCGTTGCAATCCCAAATCAACTCAGAGTTCTACCGAGTCAATCATTTGATCCTTTCTTTGGGTTTTAACCCACGGACTTGAACATAAGGTCCCGGATTGTGCCAACTAGAGTGTGTTAAGTTGTGATTTCTTAACTCTCACTAGTAGCACATGATGCTGATCTTGACCCAAGTTCTATCTTGTTGTTTTCCTTCTCGCAAAGTATTATCGTCCCTAGTCTGTGTACTTGTGTAGACGCTAATGCTATTGTTCGACCATTCGGAGAAAGATACTAACGTGTCATTGTCAAATCTCCAGAATGGCTCGAGGAGGTCGTGGAGGCCGTGGTGGTCGCGGTAACCACAATGATGATGAGGATGATCTGCCGCCACCACCCACAATGGCTCAAGTCTTGATGGCCATTGAGGAGAACCGTGGGCGCAATGAGCGCTTGCTTGAGCAGTTGGTGCAGCAGAATGCACGGAGGAACGAGTGCAACACTCTCACTGAGTTCCTGCGTTCCAGCCACCCACCTTTGCTGATGCTAAGGAGCCACTGGAAGCTGATGATTGGCTTCGTGCTTTGGAGCGCAAGTTCTCCGCGCTGCATGTCCATTGGCGGAGCAAGTCAACTTTGCCACCTATCTCTTGGTTGGTGCTGCTGGCTGTTGGTGGGAAGCCATGTGGCTTTGTTTCCAGCCAACCATGTCTTCACTGGGGAATTCCGCACTGCCTTCCGAGCGGAGTACATTCCCAGCCTATCATGGACTTGAAGAGGAGGGAGTTCCTGGATTGCAACAGGGACGGATGGACCTCCGCACTTATGGTCGTGAGTTCAACCATCTTTCTCGTTACGCCCCAAGGGACGTGACCAATGATGCTGACAAGCAAGAGCTGTTCCGCAAGGGTCTGAATCCGCAGCTCGCTATGAGCTATTGCCCTTCAGGTTCCAGACCTATCAGGAGCTGTTCAACCAGGCTTTCACTCTTGAGCAAGGAAGAAAGAACTGGAAGCTTCCAAGAGGCCCGCACATGGGGACCACCAGAGTTCCTCGGGTTCTGAGAGCAAGAAGCGCAGGGTGTTTGTCCCCTACAGCGCCGTACCTCGTGCTCCCTTCATGCCGAGGGCAGCAGGATATAGGCCACCTCCTCCGCGTCCCACTACTTCGACACTTGGGATAGGCGGGAGTGGGTACCGTCCTATGCTACCTGCTCCACCTGGACTCACTTGCTACACTGTGGCCAGGCTGGTCACTACTCCAGGGAGTGCCCCCAGAAGGCACCTCTCGCGATAACTCCTGCACGAGCCCCTGCCACTCCAACTGGCAAGGCTGGACCTTTGGTGCGTGGTCGCCTGAACCACGTCTCTGCTGAAGAAGCTGAAGAGGATCCTGGCGTCCTTATGGGTGAGCTTCGAATCAACAACCATCTTGCTACCGTTTTGTTTGATTCTGGAGCATCGCATTCATTCATCTCTATTGCGTTTGCAAAAGATCACCAAATACCGTTTGAGAAGATGAGCAGTCCCTTGATGATCTCTACCCCTGGCTCCAAATGGCAAACCGATGGCGTTACTCCTGAGGTCCAGATTATCATAGCATCCCTGTCCTTCCCTTTCCCGTTGATAGCCTTGAGGTCGAAGGGCCTTGATGCCATACTGGGCATGGACTGGTTAGCAAGATACCATGCTAATCTCGACTGTGCTGCTAAGTCCATCACCGTGACCCACCCTTCCGGTTACGATGTGCAGTTTTGGGCTACATATTCAGGACCTCCATCATCAGACAATCCCCTCTCCCCGGAGATCGCCCTATGTTTCATGGAAGGCTTGTCCCCTCCTGAAATCCAGGACATACACGTGGTGTGTGACTTCCCGGATGTGTTCCCAGAAGAATTGCCTGGCATGCCACCTGATCGAAGTGTGGAGTTTGTCATAGACTTGCTTCCCGGTACTGCTCCAATTTCCAAGAAGCCCTACCGTATGCCGGTGGAAGAGTTGGCTCTGTTGAAGAGCAAATTGATCAGCTGTTAGCGAAGGAGTTCATCAGCCTAGCAGTTCACCTTGGGGTTGTCCGGTACTCTTTGTCAAGAAGAGGGATTCTACCGTGCCTCGTCTGTCTCTGACTATCGACCGTTGAATGCGGTGACAATCAAGAACAAGTATCCTATTCCCCGATCAATGATCTGTTGGATCAGTTAGCTGGTGCAAGAGTATTCTCCAAGATGGATCTGAGGTCAGGGTACCATCAAATAAAGATCAGAAAGGAGGATATCCCAAAGACGGCATTTGTTACTCGCTATGGCTCATATGAGTATACCGTCATGTCCTTTGGTCTCACAAATGCTCCAGCTACTTTCATGAGGCTCATGAATTCCATTTTCATGGATTATCTTGATAAGTTTGTCGTCATTTACATCGATGACATCCTCATCTATTCTAAAACCGACGAAGAGCATGATGAACACCTTCGGTTGGTTCTGACACGGCTTCGTGAACACCGTCTCTATGCCAAGTTCTCCAAGTGTGAGTTTTGGTTGGATAAACTTGTCTTCCTTGGACATGTAATATCTGCCAATGGTGTGGAAGTCATCCCCGACAAAATTCAAGCTATTCTAGACTGGAAAACTCCAATGTCAGTCAAGGACATTCGTAGCTTTCTCGGATTGGCGGGTTACTACCGCCGATTCATCGAAGCTTTCTCCAAAATAGCCAAGGCATTGACTGACCTTCTCAAGAAGGATAAAAGTTCGTATGGACGGCCGAAGCTGAAGAGAGCTTCCAACCTGAAAGCCAAGCTCACGTCCGCTCCTGTGCTTGTCCTGCCGGACACAAGCAAGGATTTCGTCGTCTTCTGTGACGCCTCTCTACAAGGTTTGGGTTGTGTATTGATGCAAGATGGCCATGTGTGGCTTATGCTTCTCGCCAACTTAAGCCGCATGAGCTCAATTACCCAACTCATGATCTAGACTTGCCGCGGTGGTCTATGCTTTGAAGCAATGGAGACCATACCTGTTTGGTAACCGTTGCGAGATCTTCTCGGATCACAAGAGTCTGAAGTACCTCTTCACCCAGCCGGATTTAAATCTCAGGCAAAGGCGTTGGTTGGAGTTAATCACGGACTACAATGTGAGTCTGAACTATCAACCCGGCAAAGCAAACGTCGTGGCTGACGCGCTAAGTCGGAAGTCCTATTGCAACAATCTGATGATTGAAGCGGCCCAACCTTCCCTTCATGAAGAATTCTCCCGTTTGAACTTGGAAATGGTTCCCTCCGGCTATCTAGCAAATCTGGAGATCAAATCTACTCTTGTAGACCAGATAAGGATGCTCAAAGCGTGACAAGGGTATTCTGAAAATCAAGGACAATATTGCTAGCGGGAAGTACAAATGCTTCTCTGTCGATGAATCCGGAGTTGTTTATTTCGGTGACCGTCTAGTGGTACCCAAGAAGCGGAAATTGAGAGAGCTGATCCTTCAGGAGGCTCATGATACACCTCTCTCTATCCATCCCGGTAGTACCAAGATGTACCAAGACCTTCGACCACAATTCTGGTGGACCGTATGAAACGGGAAATCGCCAAGTTTGTTGCTGAATGCGACACCTGTCGTCGGGTAAAAGCTGAACATCAAAGACCTCCTGGCACTCTTCGCCCTATTGCAGTCCCGAGTGGAAATGGGATGAAATTGGTATGGACTTCATCACCGGTTTCCCAGATCTCAAAAGGGCAACAATGCAATCTGGGTAATCATTGATCGTCTTCCAAGGTTGCCACTTCCTACCAGTCCGTGAGGATATACGTGCAAGTCAACTTGCGAGTTGTATTTGGCTCGTATTGTTCCATTGCACGGGGTCCCTTTGAGGATCATATCGGACCGTGGAAGTATCTTCGTCTCCAAGTTCTGGCACAGTTTCCAAACTGCTATGGGGTCCCGTCTCAACTTCAGTACCGCTTACCATCCCAAACTGATGGTCAGACTGAAAGAGTGAACCAAGTTTGGAAGACATGCTTCGGGCATGTGTGATCTCTTTTGGCAAGGTTGGGAAAAGTATCTCCCTTTCGCGGAGTTCTCCTACAACAATAGCTATCAAGCTAGTCTGGGCATGGCTCCATTCGAGGCTTTATATGGAAGAAAATGCCCACTCCTCTGAATTGGTCCGAGACCGGAGAGAGGGCACTCTTTGGTCCAGATATATCAATGAAGCTGAGGAGAAGGTTCGAATCATAAGGAGAATCTGAAGATTGCTCAGTCTAGGCAGAAGAGCTACTATGATAAGCATCATCAGGAGATTCACTATGAAATTGGTGATAAAGCTTATCTCCGTGTCTCTCCCCTTCGTGGCGTTCGCCGCTTCGGAATCAAAGGGAAATTGGCACCTCGCTATGTTGGTCCTTTCACCGTTCTAGAAAGCGAGGAGATCTTTCTTATAAGTTGGAGTTACCGGTCAAATTCCCAAATGTACATGATGTGTTTCATGTCTCCCAACTCCGCCGGTGCTTCAAGGATCCTATCCATGGGGTCAATCATGAAGAGCTAGATCTACAAGAAGACCTCACTTATCGTGAGCATCCTATCCGTGTCTTGGATGAAGCTGAAAGAAAGACCCGGAACAAGACCACCAAGTTTCTCAAGATTCAGTGGTCGCACCATTCCGAGGAAGAAGCAACTTGGGAACGAGAATCTAGTCTCCGTGAGGAGTATCCCGACTTCTTTCCGCAATCTTAGAATCTCGGGACGAGATTCCTGTAAGGAGGGTAGAATTGTAACAGCCCCAAAATTTGAGTACCAAATTTTCACTTTTGTGTTCAATGCATCATGTCATCCATGCCTAATCATGTTCATATGAATTGTTACAACTTTGCAATGGAAATGATGCTGGGTTGCTAAGCAAAGTTTACAAATTCAACTCCATATTTGTCCAGGAAGTTCCAAAAGTTCCAAAGTTAAGTTTGGGCAAACTATTTTGATTTGGTTATAAAATGAAAAGAGAGTATCTCAAAATTGCCTGTGAGCAATTTCTATTTTATTCTCCTATCAAATGATTTTCAAATAATCTGGAAAAATTAGGGAAGCTTCACATTGAGGTAAAGGCACTCCCCAAAAATTGGCATAATTTTTGGATAAGTTCACATGCCTCAAATAATTCAAATACTGTGCTGGATTTAGTTTTAGAACAAAAAAGGACCGGTTAGTAAATAATGGAGGACCTGTCCGTGGTGGAAATCAAAGTCCAGGGACCTCCTTGTAATTTTGGTCGTCTCTCTCCTTCCTCTCTGTAGCGACCAGGTCGCCGTGGCCGAGCCGCACCCACTCGCCGCCCGCTCCTCTCCCCATGCCGACCGAGCCCCCTCTGCCTTGGCCCTGCAGAAGCAGAGCGCGCACCACCGAGCCCCACTTGCTTCCCTCCCGTTCCCCTCCTCGCTGCCCTTTCCCGTGCCCGCCATGGCCGTCAGGCGCGAGCTCGCCGTGCCCGTCGCCGACGTCGCCTGAGCGCCTCCCGGACGAATCCAAGCCCACCAGCGGCTCCGCCGCGTCCCTGATCCCTCCTCGCCGCCGGAATCGACCGGAGACGCCCTCGTTCGGCCGCGCCATTGAGGTCTTCGCCGCTGCCGTCGGGAGCTACTCCGCGGCTTCGCCGGTTGATTCCGTCGCCGTCGCGCCTCCTCCGCTGTCCCCGACCACCCCAATGCGCCGTGGTGAGCACCCCGTGCCGATGCGCACCCTCCCTTCTCCCCTCACGCCGTAGCCTCGCCGTTGCCTCGCCGAAGCCGTGCGCCACCGTAGCGCGCGACTGTGCCGTGCTTGGGCTACCGATTCTCTCGTGTCGAACCGGAGACTCCGGCCCAACTCCGGCCCAACTCCGGACTGGGTCCAGTGGATGCCGTCTCGGGCTGAGAATTTGGTGGACCGGAAACTCCGGCCCAAGAGCACTTGTGGACCGGAAATTCCGGCATGTGCAGAAAATTGTGCAGTTTTCCTTTTTCCTTTTCCCTCGCGGTAGCACCTGTCCCCGCTCCCCTCTCGCTTGTAGAGTTATCGAACCCCCGTTGATTCCTTCAGGTTCCATCGCTCTCTCGCGGAGTCGAGTAAATACAACTTTTATCGTTGGAATTAAAATAATAAAAGGTAAATAATTTAAAAAGAGGATTTCCTAAAATTAATAACTCTTTATCGGGACCTCAGAAAAAGGTGCTCGATATACCGAAATGTTCAGAAAAACATGAGTAATCCAGAATCATCGTCATCATGCATCATCGATCACAAATTACAATAATGTGCTCTAGTAGTAATGTTACTCATTAAGTTTCAATATGGGGTTTATTCCAAATAATGCACTAAATATAACGGGGACCCCATTTAACTTGTGGGTCCTGTTCAATGCCTTTAGGTTGCATTTAAAATGTCATATCATCATCCTTGTATGCATTGCACAATTGCCATGTGTTGATTGCTCTTCCGGTGTTTCTTTTTGTGCATCGGTAGATCAAGAAGGTGAGGTGCCACCCCCGTCTTGTGACGATCCGCACTACCAGCCGTATCATCAAGGCAAGCGTAACCCCCCCCCTCGGAGCATATCTTATCCTATTTTCCGCAATTATTTTCTCCACTATAATATTGCATGCGGTTCTAAATGTCTTTTGCCTGGATTGGAGTATCCTACTAGTTGCATTAGAATCCTGTTGCCAATACCTGTTTTACCTTCCTACTACCATAGGTTTGTATTGTTGGCCATGGAATACTTACTATGCTATGCAAGTGCTTAGCCATGCTTAGTGAAATGCCTAGTTGTACTAGGGATGGTAAATGCTGGAAACATGTGTTAAATTGTGACAGTGGTGTTGATGGTGGAGAATTGTGGAGATGGATAATAAAATGCTAAGAAGGTGGGGATGAGAGGCCACATGGAATGTGGTGGGTTATCTCGTTCTTGCCGCCTAGGTGCGAGTTCTGTACCTCCTGAACCAAGACTGAGCGTGCAACCATGCGTGAGGCCTATGCAATTGCAGGAACCCTCATAGACTAAATAACTCGAGCGGGGCTAGCCAGGGTCCTCTAGTTTGGCTTTCCATTTACGCATGCGTGATGGTGTGGAACCGAGATGAGGATGGTGGTGTTAGGAAAATAAGTGGCCGTGGGGCGGGGTGTGTGTGATCCTGGCAGCCCTACTGCCACTGATGATCCTGGAAAGTCCTTAACGAGGGAGAAGTCGACACCGTTCCCACCCAGCCGGCTTTCCAAGGAAGAGAGCTAATGCGCAGGTAATGGGCCGGACGGTACGCGTGGCAAACATTTGTACACCCCTGCAGGGTTCAATCTTTTCGAAAAGCCGTGTCCACGGTTAAGGACGACTTGGGAATGGACGATGATCATAGAATAACTTAAACGGAATGATTAAAAACTGGGTACTAGAGGTACCAATTTCACGAATGTAAGGTTGACTTCCTCGAGGGTGATTCGGGGAGGTGCCTATGATGAACAGGTGCAATGATGTGATGGTGGTTGTGGTTGAGAAAGTGATCTCAAGAGAAAAGAGTTACTTCTTACCCCTCTTTGAAAATGTTCTAATAGTCGATGCCTTTGAGTTATGTTTTTCATAAATAAAATCAGCTTTATGCAAAAGAGCCATAAAACCTTGACAGCTAATCATCGAGCATATATTAGCTCTTAATCTTGCGAGTTCGTCAAACTCAACGTCGTTGCTTTTGTTTCAGAGGAGGACTTCACCGACTTCGAAGGTGGGTTCTTTGTGGACGTCGACGAGTAGTCTGGGGTTCCCGGGTGGCAGCTTGGGACATCCCGGAACAGCTGGCGCTGGATGTTTATTTGCAGGCCTCTTAGGCCATATGTTGGTTCTTGTTGTTTAGAACAACACACTTCGCTTCCGCATGTTGTAATGTTGGGTCTGTGACCTCTGTTTGTCATTTGCTATCTTTCTCTGTATAAGAGTTGAACTATATGATTTTTGTGTCGTAGAGTCTGTGATGTGCCAGTTGTTCCACAAGTCTTGATCTTACTATTATGCCTTGAGGGTTGCGCCCGTGTTAAGGCATCAATCGGGGTGTTGCGTTGTCTGGAGTGAGGTGTACCCAGCAACGCCTGCCAAAGGTTTTGGCCGGGGATTGGTAAACCCGTAACCTCCGCTTGTATCGCTTAACGGTGACACGCAGCATCACGGTATAACAGTCGGGTCAGGGCGCCACATATTTCTGGCACAATCTATGGTCGGGGTCCAGTGCAAAAATCTTAAAATACTCAGGTTCGGATACTTCCGGTCCATTGGGGCGGAAATTCCGGTGCGTGGCACCAGAAATTTCCGCTCTGAAGTCCGGAACTTCGGCCCTCCCAGATGCACTGCTACAACCACAACTTTGAATAGATTTCTTTCCTTTTTGACATACCAACCGTTAAAGCATTTTAATAAGCTGAAATCTGAAAGCATATGACAAAAGGTTAGTACCTAACCGTGTTGTCATTAGTTACCAAAATCTAGATGGAAGATATTGCACTTTCAACCGCGTCATCATACTCCGCCTTCTGTCGCCATCGCTTCGCCGCTATACTTGCAGCACGGAGTTCGCAATGGCGGTTGTCCTCCTTCTCCAATCGGAGTGTGGCGTGCTCGACATCCTAGTAGAAGCCACGTGTGAGCTATTCCGCGTTCATTGCGCTGAATACCTCTGCGGCCCAACGACACCGCTTCTCAATGTGGCGCTCGGAGCGCATCGACTTGGGCCGGATGCGCGCCATCAGCTCCTCGTCATCATCGGCGGGGAGCTCACCAACATTGTCATCGATGGAGTACTCGTCGAGGGAGTCGTATCGGAGGAGGAGCAGTCGTTGTCATCATCATATGGGGAGCGGTCGTTCAAGACCGGAAGCGACTTCTCCACCCTGGCATCATGCCGGCCATGACCGCGCCCGCCGAGGCCGCCACACTCCATTTCGTTACGGAGGGGAGAGAACGTGGGAGGGGGGTGGGTTGTGTGGGAGGGGGAGGGGAGGGCTAACCCTAAACCCCAGGTACCTTTAATACAGTAGCAGAGAGAGTCGCTATGGCCTATATAGTGCCTCCAATATAATTAGGCCTTTGATTCGTACGATAGGAAAAGTGGAGAAATAGGAATTTCATAGGGTTAGAATGGTGGGAAGAGTAAGTTTGTTTGAGTGTGATGAAGGAATTTTTCCATGAGGTTCGAACTCATGTTATTTTTTTATGAAGATTTTTATAAGAATTTTTTCGAAAGGAAATAATCCTACAAATCAAACAACTTTGAACGAAATATTTCCATAGGATTCCTACAGAAATATTTTGGCAATCTAATAAACCAATGAAGTCCTTAGAGCATCTCCAACCGAGCCCCCCAAAGCCAGCCCAAACGCCCGGGCGGTCTGCCCGGACAACTTTTGGGCCAAAAACCACCACCAACCGCACCCCTATAGTCAGCCCAAACGACCGGGCGGTCCGGCACACCCCAAACCCAGCCCATATGTAGGGCGGGTTTAGGGCTGCCCGGACGCGTCCGCCCCGTGGTCGCTGACAGGGCGGACCTAGCCTTTTTCACCATAAATCGGACGGAACCCTCGCCCGACCTGTAGATATTTCGCACACTCCTTCTCCTAGCTCCGCCCTTTTGCCAAGCTCCGGTGCCGCCGCCCATCCTCTTCGCTCGCCAGCACCCCCGCCGTCGTCCGCACTTGCTCGCGAACCTTCCCGACCAGTTTTGCAGAGCTCTTGTGGCCGCATTGCGACGGATTTGACCGCATTTGCAGCGAGGGATTTCTGCCGCCGCCTCCGTCCCTCCCACAACAAGCGCACCTCTACCAGTCGATCTTCCATGGCTTCTCAGCCCGCCTGGCTCCCGATCTGTAAGTTCGTCGGAACCCAAGCTGACCCAAAGCCGCCCTCTTCGTCGTGGTCCAATCCGGTCTCGGACAACATGGTTTCATGGGACACGAACGAGGACTCGGCAGGCTCCTACCCTCTATACGAGGAGGACAGCTGATGTAGGTTGGTCCCGATTTTCACGGATTTGTGCGGATGGAACGATGAACACGAAGAACACGGGATGAACTCAAGAACACAAAGAGGGGAAATCAACAAAACAAGGATAACTAGCAAGTAGCAACTCAGCAAGAGTCAATTGGTAACAAATCCTAGGGCAGCCCCCAATTCTCTCTCCCAAGCTCACCTTACTCTTAGGATTGTTTGTCCAATTGGTCAATCCAACCAACCCAATAGAATCACCCTAGGATGAAAGATTGGCAAGTAATCACAACTACAAGCGGAAGCCTTGGTATCCACGCAGGGATCTTCTCCTCAAGAGGAGGCCTTGGTTCATCTCCACAAGGGGAGGCCTTGATTCATCTCCATAGGAGGAAAGAGACACTTTGAGAAGAAGGAGCAAGGCTCTACTCTAATCCCAAATCATAGTCTATCCCTAGATCTAGCTCAGGAGGTTCCATATATAGTGTCGACCAACCGGGGGAGGTGGAGAGAGGTTACACGGGCCTGCTGCCCGAACTGCTCCCGCACTGGCGGTAGTACCGCTGGCTCAGCCGGTGGTACCGCCGGTGCGGGCAGACGACGCTCCTTCCCACGCCCCCAGTACCAGCTGGTACCGTTGCCGTTGCCGCTGGAGGTACCGGAAGAAGGTTCCGAAGTGCTGTTTCGGCGGTAGCGCCAGCGGTAGCACCGCCGGCGTGGGGCTCGCCCATCCCACGTCCCGGGTACCGGTCAGTATCGCTGCTGGTGTCGCTGGCGGTACGCCGGCGTGGGATGTGTCCTTGCTGACTGGGCCAGGGGCGGTAGTACCGCTTCACCAGCGGTAGTACCGCCTCCTGGGATTTCTTCTCCCATCTTGTCTTCTTCTTCCTCATCGTCTTGGCTCGATTCTTGTCCATCCTCCGCACTTCCTTGGGGATCTTCATGGAGCTGATTCTGAGTACGCATAGAGTGTCCGAATGAAGTAGCAACCCATTCAAAGGAGTGTCGAGGTCACACATAGATAGGAGTGAATTCACCTTATCATGGAGAGCTTTGACTCTTGCTCTAGTCATTGGGCCACTTGTTGTAGGAGCCGTAGGTTGGGCTACATCAACAGCTCCTCCGACTCGGTATGTCCTAAGTTGAGCTCATATTTTGAGTTTTCCCCAATATTGTGCACTGTGGTGGATTTGAGTTGCAATTTTTTGAATTGTAGGATTCAAAATCATGTAGTTGCAATGTCCGTGGACTGATATCCGAGTTGAATGACTCCCTCCGAGGCAATATGTGCATATTGGAGGATTTGAACTTCACAATTAAGGTAAAGACTAAGATCGAAGAAAAGTTTGAAGAAGTTCATGGTACTAACCGGAAGTTGGAGGAGAAAATAAAGAGGATGGAAGAGGAGAAGAAGAAGATGGAAGAAGAGAAGAAGAAGATGGAAGAAGAGAAGAAAATGATAGAAGAAGAGAAGATGAATATGGAGTTGCATCTCGCGGACATCGTCGATGATTACAAAAACAAGATCCCAAGTTCCGGTGCAGGGGCCGCTCCTCTAAATAAAGAGGACGACGGGGTAGAGGCTCTGCTTGGAAAGAGCATACCTAAGTTCAATAGCTTTACGCCTGCTATCCTGATCATGATTTTACTACCCTCAGGGGGAAAGTGAAGGTCCTTCCCCCTTTGGAAGGCTGTGGGCGAGGAGGGATTCGAACCCCCGGCCTCGATTCTTTTGCATAGTCTGGAGGCCGGCCGCTGCATAGCGGCACCCTCGCCTGGCGCCATTCTCGGACCTAGCAGCAGACGGGCGGGCGGGCCTGAATGACGAGCGGACCAGACTCTTCTTTGTTTCAGCTGCTCCCACACATACCGGAATATCTCAGTTGTCCAACAAGATGGATGCAAGTCGTACAAAGATGAAGAAGTTCAAAAACATGCCATCGAGAAGGAGATGCATCTCCATTATGCATTGGGAGCTATAGCTATTTTAGTTATAATTATATTTGCCATGTATGGTATATCTTTGTGTACTAGATAGACTTCCGTATGCAAAGAACGTAGCTGCATGTACTGCATGGATATGGAGAGAGAAATATAAGGTTCATGATTGTAGAACATAAATTATAGGGGTTGTCCGGTCACTGTCCGCGGACACGTCCGGACGTGTCCGCGGACAGTTTGGTGTCCGATTTTGGGCGAAACCTATATGCCGCCCGTTAGCGGCGCGTAACGGGGATCCTCTGGTGGGCCAGCCCACTTTGGCGTGTTTCCTTTTAATTTTCTTTTTCTTTTTCATTTTTCTTTTTTCTTTTCTTTTTCGTTTTCTTTTCTGTTTCTTTTTTTCGTATTTTTTTGTTTCGTTTATTTTCTTTTTTGTTTTCTTTTAATTTACTATTATTATTTTTCGTTCTTTATTTTGAAAATGGTTTCAATTTTAAAAATGATTTCAAAATTGAAAATGGTTTTAATTTTTGAAAATGGTTCCAATTTTTTTTGAAAATGGCTTCAAATGTGAAAATGGTTCCAAATTTGAAAATGGTTCCAATATTTCAAATGTTTCAAATTTAAAATGGCTCCAAATTAAAAAATGGTTTCAAATTAAAAAATGGTTCCATTTTGAAAATGGTTCCAAATTTAAAAATGGTTCCGAATTTAAAATAGTTCCAAATTAAAAATGGTTCCAAATTAAAAAATGGTTCCATTTTGAAAATGGTTCCTAATTTAAAAATGGTTGCGAATTTAAAATGGTTCCAAATTTGAAAATTGTTCATTTTTTAAAATAGTTCCATTCGGAAAATGGTTCCAAATTTAAAAATGGTTCCATTTTGAAAATGGTTCCAAATTTAAAATGGTTCCAACTTAAAATGTTGCCGAATTTAAAATGGTTCCAAGTTGAAAATGGTTCCATTTTGAAAATGGTTCCAAATTTAAAAATGGTTCCATTTTGAAAATGGTTCCAAATTAAAAATGGTTCCAAATTTGAAAATTGTTCATTTTTTAAAATGGTTCCAAAATTTAAAATGGTTCTATTTTGAACATGGTTACGAATTTAAAATGGTTCCAAATAAAAAATGGTTCCAAATTTCAAAATTGTTCATTTTTAAAATGGTTCTATTTTGGAAATGGTTCCAAATTTAAAAACTGTTCCAAATTTGAAAATTGTTCATTTTGAAAATAGTTCCATTTTGAAAATGGTTCCAAATTTTAAAACGTTTCCAAATTTGAAAATGGTTTGGAATTTTAAAATGGTTCCGAATTTGAAAATTGTTCATTTTTGAAAATAGTTTCATGTTGAAAATGGTTCCAAAGTTAAAAATGTTTCCAAATTTGAAAATGGTTACGAATTAAAAAATGGTTCCAAATTTAAAAGTAGTTTCGAATTTAAAAATGGTTCAAAATTGGAACATTTTCAAATTTAGAACCATTTTCAAATCTGGAACCATTTTTAAAATATGGAACCATTTTCAAAATCAGAACATTTTTTCAAATTGGAACCATTTTCATATTTTCTGGAACGTTTCCTTACAAACCTAACGAGAAAAACATGCAAAACAGCTAGCATAGGAACAGTTTCCGAGCGAAATAGGCAAACGACACGCAAGATATGGGCCAGACCTAATTACGGGAGCACGTAGGCGGCAGTGCATCGAACCGCCGCTAAGGAGCGGCGTACAGGTTCTCCCCGATTTTGGAGCTCCGACTGCAGATGCTCTTAGTCAGGTCAGGCCGGGCCCGGAATATTGTGGACCCGTTGTCCGGCAGCTAGAGTCTAGAGATGCGCTATACACTGAAAAGTAAAACCAGGGTTGGTTGCCGGCGTAGCCCGATCCAGCCCTCGTCTGAGCCCAAGCCCAGCCCCAAGCCCGTTCATAAATGACAGCGCATCCCTTCCGGCTCTGGTCAGTGGTACTGGTCACCACCGAACCCACCTCCATTCGAAAGCGGAAACCTCCCTGATTTCATTTCCCCATCTCCTCCCCCAAAACCCTAGTTCCCCAACTCCTCCCCGTGTGATGGGATGCCGTCCAAACCCAACCCCGAGCCCCTGACCGCCGCCGCCGTCTCCTTCGCCGCGACCTGGATGTCCGCATGGACGGTTTCCGGGCCCTGATCGCCGCCGGGGCCACCGCCGTCTGCTGCCTCGTCTGCGCCATCTGGGCCTTCCGCTCTCTTCCCTCCTCCTCTTCCCCCAAGAAGCAGCAATCCATTCCCCCGCTCTGCTGCGGCTGCCGCGGTAAGACCGCTGCCGCCAGCACCAACGGAGAGATGGCCATCGGCCAGGAGATGAAGAAGGCGCCGGCGCCAGCTCCGGCAACGACGGGCGCCTCCATGATGGAGCAGCTCGTGCCGGAGATCACAACCACGCTCTCAGCTACCTCGACTGTACCAGTCTCTGCCACCTCTCTATGACCAACTCGGCCATGCGCCGTGCCGCCAACGACGATGGGGCTTGGAAAGCGCTCTACCACAAGGTGCTGCGCCCAACCTCTGTGCTCTCTCAGATTTTCCTTGATTTGAGTACTGCTGGATCAGGAATGTAGCTTTACTGACTTGCCTGCTCGTTTTGACTTCAGTGGAACTGTCCGCATATTTAGATTGCTGTTTTGCCTGCAATGATCCATTTGACTCACCGCTTTTTTTATTATGCTATTTTGTGTACCAAAATGCTCGATCATATATCTATTGGATTATTTGTTTCGCATCGAGGGATTGAATTACATGGTGTAGCTCAGCGATTCATGTCACGGAGACAATTTATGGCTAGGAGGACTCTTTAAAAAAAAGTTCTGGCTAAATTAATTATTTCCTCAACATTGATGGCGACACGTCTTGGATAAGTTTACATAAGATAAGACAAAAGAACCTTGCATTACTTTCCAAACTTTCCTGTTTTCCCACAATCTAACCAAAACTCTGAACTTGACACTGCACACAAAAAGGTTTGTATCTGAATCTGCATAGTTAAATTTCTAACTAGAATATGTGATTTTTGTACACTTACTGCTTATCTGTAGCGTTGTTGTTCTGATAGTACCTTTGGCTGTAGAACTTTAGTGTCACATATCTTACATGGAAGCATCCCATGGCTCTGCAGATTTTATATGACAATGCAAATTTTAATAGCATCTAAGTATCTAATAATCAGTTGTTGAATTTACGTTCCACATTTTCTTTCGTATTGCGACTGTTTGAGTTTATATATTTGTGTATAAGATAAGATAACTTGCCTTGTGAGTCGTGATATAAACCACTGATCTCACCACAACATTTTACCTTTTGTGAGTTTGTCATCAATAAAATTTTCCTTGTAGGATTTTACAGTGGAGCAGGGTAATATAACTCCACCTAACGGTTGGAAGGCATACTATGCAGCTACAAAGGCCATCATAAATGTGAATGCCGAGTTCTATAATATCATCAGGGAAGGGTCCTTGCCAGCAATGAGTCACTTCTGGCTTAATGCAGACTATGTAAAGTGCATACATGCTAGTGGAGAACTTTATACAGGGTATGTGTAAGACTTTACTCTCATTTATCTAAGGCTCAAAAAGCATGTTCCATACAATTATTTGCTGTTATGAAGGTTACACATACTTCTCATTGTATTTCATTTTTATATAGAACATGACTGGGAAAGTTAAAGTTTAGATTAGTTGTCCAGCTGCATATACATATTAATAAGTTACTGTGATGACAATTTTGGTTTCTTACGTGTACTTACTACTTGAATAATGGTAACACTTTGTAAAAGTACGAGAGTTCTTAGTCATATAATGTTTATTGCTGATAAATATCACATCAAACCATTTTGTACAGTTGTATCCATTAGTTATACATTGCATCAATGCCGATTTACTCATTCCAACATTCATTTCATTGTATTTCTTCCTCTGTTCATCAAGCCATGTTGCTGTCACCTTATATGCAAAGTTACAAACTTATGAAATCACATTTAATTAGCGATTAAAAATGTACAGGAATACAGATAAGGAGGTCTGTAAGATAATTTATTTCCTCCTCAAGTTCCTGTTAAATCTATGTAATTATGTTGTTACTCATCTTCCTGATAAAATGTTTTCACATGTTCTGTGTTATATTTTTGCCAATTGCCAAGCATCGTGTTTGCAACTTAACTATTCATATTGCAGAAGAAATAGTACATGTGGTTTCATATGTAGGGGAATATTTTTGAGTCATTCATGCATGTGTGCTCTTATTTCCCACCGTGAAAATTATTTTCCTCCATCATGTGCTTAATATCTGTGTTTTTTATATTCATGAATAGTAATCGAAGATTATAAAATTGAGTTATAACGTGCTTGGAGCCCTTGGACAAGGCAGAGATCTGTTACATCTTGTAGTACCTGTTCTTAGGAATCCTCCACTAACTATAGAACTGGGTTAATGTTTTGGAACCATGAAACAAATGGTTAATTAACTAGTGATTTCTTGTGTCAGGGTATATAGGTTGATCCATTTCTTAATCTAGGTGGAATTGGAAAGCTGCTGAATGTGGAATATTTTCGTGCCTAGAGGTGCACTTTTTTAATGTACGATTTCTGATTCTGGAGGCATCTCCAGTAATCAGTAGTACCCTTCAAGTAGAACCCAGACATATGTGGCACAGTGACCTACACCATCATATTGCTTCGCTTTACTTAAACTAAAAAACAGTCGAGGTTCGTACTATGTTGCAAATCATTCCATTAACTTCTTGGGCTGCTCTACACTTTTTGGGATGGCAATTTCCCTCATCTGGATGAATTTTCTTGTATATTGTTCATGTAGTCATATCTGCAAGTTTTCTTGCGGTGGATTACCACAATCTAACTCCTCGTTTGACAGATACAATGCAGTGATGAACAGCTGGGCCTTGTTATTCAACTGGGGCCAAGATGGAGGTCAGGGCACTGATTTTCAGTTACGAGATGTCAGAGCTCGTGTACTTGCTGATGTAGCTTGGATTAACATGAAGGTGCATGTTGATGTTGACCCGGGGCCGGTCCATGTGACCAATGTGTATGAGTTCTGCAACGGCAGGTGGTATATGGTTCATCACCATAGCTCGCTTATGGCGGACCCAGCGCCACATAATCTTTTCGGCTGAATCTGAGAACAATGAAACATTAGGGAACTTCATGGAAGATTTTCATGCTGCGTGCGTACTTCTTCTGAGATTTAGACTTTAGACTGGTGACAGATACCGAATGTGTTTGTGGAGAGCTTTCCTCCCCCAGTTTTCCCTGTTCATTCATCCTGAATCAGCTGTTTGTTTATATTATTCCCATCAGTTTTGTATAAATGTGGTGTAGGAGTTCAGATTGGTGATTGAAGGGTATGGTGCCATCGACTCCGTGAGGCTGTCACTGACTTATCTTGTCCAATATAATCTTTAAGTAGCTGTTGTTTAACATGCCTTTCATCATAGCAAACGTTGTGCTTTTGATATGTTATAATCTCCATAGGACGGGAACAGGGATAGTGCTGTGCCAGGTCAATTGCTGTTCGAACTCTGGGAAATTTGGGCCGGCTTGTTGCAAGCATGTTTTGGAGTCTTATTCCTTTTGCCAACACGGATTTCCCTTTTTTTCCAACCTTTGGGTACCTCTTAATCTGGCGACAAGTTGGTAAAGCACGACTCTATTCCACATTTGTTGAAGCAGATCAATTCATCCTTTTTTAGCACTCGATCCAAGCACCATTTGCGAGCGCTGGTTTCAAATGTTGGCACATCTTACTAGTTCACTTGTTGCTACTCCCTCAGAAAGAACGATTACTTCTGTGTTTATTTGAAAAACAGGAATGCAATTGTTATTATGCTCAGGTGTACAACAGGAGAAACATCAGGTCTCGATATTTATACATAGCCTAATAGCTTAGTTACAGAAATGAGGCTGATCCTCTGCAGTCATCAACACCGCGCATACGGGGCGCATAATTTCCTAGCCCGCAAGATGGAATTACACTCACTTATCACCGTTTAATTGATAGTATTTATGTATATATTTCTCGCTGTTTCTCAACAGTCCCTGAGCACTGAGCAGCAGCATAAGGCGGCCTCAGGCATCGTCCTTGTCTTCAAAGATGTCAAGAAGGGAGAGAGCCTGCATAGACAGAAACATCTCAGTTAGCTCATTCATTCATGTTTTGATGCCTCACATCTCATACGCCATTGACGACGCACAAACCTCGGTGATGCTGAGCTCCAGCCGGAACTTGGGGCCATCGTAGTGGTGCAGGATCGGTCGGAATGCGTCCTCCTCCAGCGGATCGCAGATCTTCCTCGTAGCGACCCTCACCTGAATTTATCGAAGCAAATCAGCAAGACATACAGGAGCCCAAGTACTGGGTAAAAGTATTGCTCATGTTTTTTTTTGCAAGCCAAAGGTAGAGGATACGGTGTTGTTAACGCTCTAGATACAAGTATGTTCCTGTTTCAGTAGTAGTAGCTGTAGCTTCAGATGCAAATGATGTTCTTCCAAAAGAAAAAGGAAAAAAAGGTACACGCGATCTAATTTTGAGACGAGATGGATGCAATTGAACATATTGGTGTTGACAAGTGTACTTGTTCTAGAAGAAGAAGAGGTGGTTGGTTTAGGATTGACCGGCCAACCTAAAGGAGGCAGCGTGGTTGAGCAGTCGCTAGCAGACCAATGGTACACTTACAGGCAGGTTCACCCATCTGTTTAATTAATTATTCAATTAATCAACTAGCTGACTGCTTCGGCTCGGTACTAATCCTTCTTCATGTTTGATCAAGCCTGCGACTGGCCGGCTGATGGAGATTTCAAGGCTCTAGCTAATTAATCAACGTTTGTATACTGATACTACTACGAAGTATGAACTTGGCTAGGCAGCATCTGTCATGGCTGGTGATGGTACCTGAGCTGGGAAGCGAGACTCGCCGTTGCACTTCTTGTCCTCCCACGCCGCCGGGTCGATGTTTGCTCCGCCGAAGCTCGCAGCCTGCACTTACGATTCAGTACAAGGCTACGAGTCCAACCAATTAGTCATCAAAGATGCAAAGAAGATTTGTAACTGTACCTCGAAGATGCCGTGGAGCTGGTGGGTGGAGTAGTTGTAGAGGAAGAGGGGCAGCCCTGGCCTGATTGCCCTCACCGATCTCTGTATCTGGACGGCAGCCCTGCAAATTAACCCAAACCGTCAATGATCTGATTAAATTACCAGTTGAGATGGCTTGATTTATTTATCTTGATGATTAATTAATCAAGTAATTAGTCACACGTTGTTAAGGTACAAAACCCAGAGGGGATGATGAATGATCATACCGAAGAGCTGCCTCTTGAGGTTCTCCTCCATGGTGTCGTTGTTGCAGACGAAGATGTACCCTCCGATGGGCTCGTTCCTTGGCAGCGCCTCGGACGCCGGCAGCGTCTTGAACCTCTTCTCGGACGCGGCGCCGTGGTTGTTGTTGCCGCCGCTCTCGTTCTTGGCGTGCTTCTTCTTGCCGTCCAGAGCACCGGCGCCCTTCTTGCCGCCGTAGCCATGGCCGCCGCCGTAGTTGCTGTTATTGTTGTTGCTGGCCGGCCTCCCGATGGACTTGTTGAAGTAGCTCTTCACGTCCCCGCTGCCGCCGTTGAAGTTGTTCAAGTTGTTGCTGTTGTTGTAACTCCCGCCAAGCATCATCTTGTTGAGCCCAAAGTTATCGCTGTTGTTGTTGATGTTGGCGTTGTTGGGCTTGGCCGTGGCGCCAGCGCCATAGCCGTTGTACGGCTTGGCGTCGCCGGGGAGGCTGATGTTGTTGTTGTTGTAGCGGTCGGCCTTGGTGGCGCCGAAGGCGAGCTTGCCGGAGCCGATGAGGCCGGGCCCGTGGAGACCACCGCCGGCGTTGGTGGTGCTGATCTTGGCGGTTCCGTCGTGGTCGGAAGAGAAGAGGCCCGTGTCGACGGCGTTGCGGGCGCGGGCGTTGTTGTCGGCGGGGGACCAGATGGAGTCGCCGAGGGAGAGGCCGGAGAAGCTGGCCGTCTGCAGCCTCAGCTGGTCGCTGAACTGCCAGAACTCGCGGTCGTAGCCGGCTTCCATGTCCACTCCTCCGTCCTGCTGCTGCGCGTAACTCCGGTGTGGCAGAAGGTACTCCTGGTGGTGCTGCGTGTTGTGCGGGGTGGAAATGGAGGCCGAGGCAGGTGGGGGCGTTGGGTTTTATCGATCGACGGTGGTGCTGGTGGGGCGCTGGTTGGTTGGTGCGCTGCCGAGTTGCTTACACTTGAAGGAGTAGCGCCAGTGGCAGGAGTATGAATCAGCTCAGGTGGGTGCAGCTTGGACCGGGACTGGTCGACGATAGATCTTGTCAATTTTCCCCTTGTCATGAGGTGGCCGTGTCGGACGAAGCTTCGAGGAAGGCGCCCAAACCGCGTCCGGCGACTGATCATCGGCCCTGCCGGCCAGAGGGATTTCAATTCAGTCTCAATCCAATGGGAGGAGACGTGGAGGCCCCGGCCCGAGAACGCGCCTTTTTTTGACTCTCATGTTCCAGTTAATTATTTTTTGGTGAAATAAGTTATCTTCTCGAACGTGGGATAGCTTTGCCTTTACCTGTCGTGCCAACTTTCCCACCGTGTTGCTACCGTCATCCAGATGATTAGCAACCAAGGAACAAGTCAAGTACTCCCTCCGTTCCTAAATATAAGATGTTTTAGACTTTGTCCACATTCACATGTATATAAATATATTTTGATATATTTTATGTGTATGTTTATTCATTTTAATATGTATGTAGACAACATGTGTAACATCTAAAACATGTTACATTTAGGAACGGAGGGAGTATACAAGATCACGAAGCCGTGCCTCAAAGATGCCGTCATCGAGGGAAGTCACACGTGCCCCACCAGCACGCGCTGCCTGCCCCCCTTCAGACTCCTCCTAAAACGGCAGCTCCGACAATGAAGCAAATGTCTTCGCTTGGATCCGCGACGATGATGAGCGCATGGAGGTCGCCACCGCCAAATCGATGAACTCCGAGAGGCGCGCATTGAAGCACGACCGTGTGCACAATGCGGCTTTGGAGACATGGAACACAGACAATCTAAAGCATGGGCTCCGGCAGGAGGCCGAGGATGCCGCGCGAGCGCATGAGTTAGGGTTAGGGTTTTAAGGGTAATTAAACTCTGTTGTTTGTAACTATTGTTTGATCAAACTCTGAGTTTTTGCGCCAACTTGTTTTTAAATTTTACTTTTGAAGTTTTTCGTTTCTATCCTGTCACGCTCGGTTGTATACCACTAGGTTTGAGGGGTACCTTCTAACAGTTTTAAGGGTTACATTTTCGGTTTTAAGGGTTATACTTTAAGGATCTCCTAGAAATGATCTAATATCACCACTTACCTGCATCTAGCTGTTATGCAGTTGATATATCGGAAGCTCCCAATGGCTCTCAATCTCATATGCTCATGCTGATAAAAAAAGTAAAACATTTCCAAAAAACTTAATTTTTATGACAGAATAATATACAAGTTTCCTACATATGCACAAATTTTCGTGATGAAATAAAATTTAGGTTGCTCTATGTGAAAGAAAAATATCACTGGACATAATGAGATTTTAAAATATGTTCATAAAGCACTGATTTTGTATTTTTTCATGCAGAGTAACACAAATGTCATTTTATGTCGAAACTTTGCACGTATTATGTGTATATGTTTGTTGTCAATTTTTTCAGATTGTTTTAAAATGTTTTACTTTTTTTTGAACTTTTTAGTCACGCATGAGCATATGAGCTCGGGGGACCAAAATGCTTCCCTGCAGCCTTAGGGCTATGGTGGTGTGGTGGATCCCCGCCCTTGCCGGTGGGGTTGGGCTCTGGTCTTAGATGTTTTTTTTAAATTTGATTAGAGTGTGTCTTACTCAGAAAGATGAGGCGGTGACGACTTCCTGAAGATGGAATAGGTTCTCTTCACCTAGCCTCTGTTTCGGCGGTGCGTCTAGCATCGTCGTACGTGCAGATGTGTGTTCCGGCGAATCTTGCGAGATTCGGTTGTTTGTTGTCTTCGGTGGATTTTTTTGGATCCGGTTTTCGTTCATTTGCGTTCATGTGTCTACATGTTGCTGCGCCAGTCACGCACACAGCAGACAGCACGAGCGCCGCGGCGTATACGTGTCACGAACGGCGCCCCGCGTACGGCGGGCGGTCGTTTGTACATGTGCGAGCGATCGCGTTGGCCCGTTTGCTGCTGGTGGCCGTTCCCCACATAGGGCACCAACGGTCCACATAGCATTTCTGCTTTTTGAGTTGATAGCAGAGCTGCAATATGGTTTGGAAGACACTTGCAGAGCGCGGCTTCCACGTACTTTGTGAACAGGACTTTGTTAGGGAAAAAAAAGGTTGTCCTGGATTTTTATTTTCTAAATACTACTCCGTATACGAAACGGGGCGTTGATTAGCATAGCATCCTGATCCCTGGTCCTGTGCCCACTTTCATTTCCTTTTCTTTACAAAAAAAAAGGATAAGATGTCTCGGGGGCACAAATCTCTTCGTTTCAAAAGAAGATTACTACTCTTAATTTTCCTCTTTTGTTCTATGATTAGTCTACTCCTGTGTCATGTCCCCAAAGTAGTTCTGGACGATACAGGTGACGAGACTAGTGAGAACCCACACGCTGACTACGACGTCTGAGTCCCCTCTCGACTTTCATTTTCATCTTCTAGAAGCCGGTTGCCCGTTAACTTTTTTTTTGCGAAACACAGTACAACGCAGACGTTCACATACACGCGCATACACTCATCCCTAAGAACGCACGCACGCACACCCTACCCCTCAGTGGCGGCTCCAGGAAATGAACAATGGGTATTCCTCCCAAAAAATTTTTTTGCTCTAAATGTACTATATGACCCAAACAGCACAACACTAGCAATATATATGGAAAAACAACACTAGCATAACAACAATAGCAATATTTCAATTTATAAGCTCATAACAACATGAATACATAGGTGATAGGTACCTTTTGATTGATAAAGTGATGATATTCCATATTACATTATGACTTTGCGGTTGCCTTTTTGAAAGCGATTGATGATATCCTCATCCTTTACTTTCCTGAAGAAATCTCTCTCAACAAATGTAACCATACAATTGTTCAAATAGTCATCACCCATTTTGTTTCTTAGCTTATTCTTCAGATAGCTCATTGAAGAGAATATCCTTTCAACATCCGCAGTGGCTACTGGCAGAATCAGTACCAACTTAAGAAGCTTGTAAACAATAGGATAGTATTCATGCTTCTTTGTCTTGACAAGCATAACTGAAAGCTCACAAAGATTTTTCAAGTTTTGAAACCTTTCATCTCTACGCACATTAGCAACATACATGTTTAGTTGCCATGGAAGTCTTGTCAGTTCCTCACTTGTAAAATCAGAGGCATAAAACTTTGTAGCAAGCTTAACCAACTTCTCTTGATCAAAAGCAGCAAATAGATTAACTGGAGAGAATGCTGCCATGCAAGAAAGTAGCTCTGTGTTTACCTCATCAAATCTGCTATTGAGCTCACTGATTTGCCTGTCAATGACACCCACAAACATATCAACCTTGAAGCGTTGGTAATTGGTCACACCATTACATAAACCCCTTCTAGGCCGGCCAACGGGAGAGTAAGGACCCTCCATATCAACAACTTTGACATTATGCTTTCTACAAAAAGCTGTGACCTTTGTGAGAAAATCATCCCATCCAACATCGGACCGCAAAGCCTCCAAGTAAAACTTTGTGTCATCAACAAGCTGAATAGCATGAACAATATCTTCGTCTTGCTTTTGCAAATGTCTGGACAAATCATCTGTGTATCCAAATATTTCTTGCAACACGTGTGCCATGAAAACAAACTCAAATGATAGAAATGTTGTCTCTATGGATAGAGCCGCTTGTGCCTCCGCAGCATGGTAGTCATCTCCAATCTTTTTGAGGACTCGTCGTAGTGCACCATACATAGAGATGACATGGTTCACCGTTTTGAAGTGAGAGCCCCAACGTGTATCACATGGCCTTCCCAAACCCATTTCCTGATTCAGCCCACTCCCTGTTTCTACTTCTTCCAATTCCAATGCAGCAATGAGTTCTTCAGCCTGAGCTATCCGAAGCAATCTCATCTTTTTACAAGACATGCCAAGAGCATTTAACAAGTGTGCAAGCTGCTGAAAGAACCAAGTACAATCACCACTCTCCTTTGCAACAGCAACAAGAGTTAACTGTAGTTGATGGGCAAAACAATGAACATAATAGGCAGAAGGGGACTCATCCATAATCAGTTTTTTCAGGCCATTAGCATTACCTTTCATGTTACTAGCTCCATCATATCCTTGCCCACGCACCATTGCAAAGGTCAAATTGTAGTCCATAAGCATTTTCTGAATTGCAGCTTTGAGTGTCAAAGAGGTAGTATCTTCAACATGAGCAAGACCAAGAAATCTTACAACCGCCCTTCCTTTCTTATCAACGTAACGCAAGCAAACAGCCAACTGTTCATTCTGATACACATCACTAGACTCATCTGCAAGTATGGAAAATTGACCACCATCAAATTCTTCAATGACTAGTTTAGTAGTCTCTTGTGCACAACATTTTATCACCTCATGTTGTATATCATGGTGAATCATTTGGCAGTTCCCTGGAGCATTCTTGAGAACAACTCTGCCAACCTCTTCAAAATTTCCTGCTAGCCAATTTAGAAGCTCAAGAAAATTTCCTTTGTTTAGTGAGTCTTCACTTTCATCATGTCCTCTAAATGCCAAGCCTTGGTGCAATAGATATCTCACACACTTGAGTGTCCATGTCAAACGCTGCTTATACAAAGCCTTGTATTGTGTGGTGTTTGAAGCAATAGACTCCCGAATTGATGTTTGTGGTGTATTGAACCTATCATACTTCTCTTGAGCTTCAGCATGAGCACTACTAACCTCACCTTCATGTTTCTTCAATCTCTTCTTCATGTTCCAGTTATTAAATCCCTTCTTCACAAAAGCATCTCCACCGGGACATCTTGTTTTATCCTTGAACAAATAGCAAACAAAGCAGAAAGCTCTATCTTTTTCCACACCATACTCAATCCATGGAAATTCTGTAAACCAAGCACCGCAAAAGCGACGCTCTCTTCCACCTTTATCTGTAAACTGAAACTTGTGATTCTTTGGTTGACATGGCCCCATCTCAATAAATCTCCTTCTTACTCTATCTTGGTCATTGACAGCATACACTGAGATGGGAATCCGCTTCCCAGGATCATGTTCGAGTGCCTCCAAATCTTCTTGCATCGGTTCATCATCTTCACCAATAGATTCATCTTCTACTTCTACATGAGGTGTTGAGGTTTCTTCTCTACTCTCCGGTGCTTGCCATAACACCATTTGCAAATTGCTCTCAAGATGAACAACACTAGATGCAGTTGTTGTCTGATTCGGTGTGGATGATTCATTCGTTTTCCTTGTTTTTGCAGCCTTTTCCCACATTGTATGTATGCTACTGCCAACAATACCACTCTTCTTCTTCTGCAGTAAAAAAACAAGAAACAAAAAATTAAAAACTTGCATCTACGAAGCCATAGAGACCTATGTGATACACTCTTCTTCTTCTAGTAGGAAGCAGGCATACGGGTACATCTAGGAAGCAGGCATACGGCACATCTAGGAAGCAGGCATCTGGGAAACAAGAAACAGGCATACGGGTACCACTCTTCTTCTTCTAGTACGAGTGGAAATTGGGGGAAACAAGAAACAGGCATACGGACTACAGAGCTACTGTGGACTAGATTAAATTCTATTGACCTGAAGCTTATAAATCCTTCCAATACATCAAACACGTAAATTCAGGATAGGAACTAGCTACAAGATTCTAATTGACACGACCAAACGCTGACATCAAACGATAGATATTGCTCTAAATACTGAAGCTACTAAGCGATGGATTCCATCGATTAACCAAGCAACCATTTGCAACACTAAAGAAATATACAGTAAACCTTGACTAGCTAGCTGCTAGCTACCATTCGTGTGGTGTGGTGGCTCATCCAACAACATCCACCACATCCATTCTGCTATCTAGCACACAGAACAGCTTCAAGCTTTACATGGAGAAGGACGGGGGCACCTTCTGTGCTGCTCGGGGACGCTGGGGCGGGGCGGCGCGGCGCGGACAGGAGCGTCGGGAGGAGGGGCGCGGGGCGCCGCCGCCGCGGCGGGCGCGGGGCCGTCGCCTGCTACTCCGGGCTGCATCGCCGGCGGCCGTCGTGGGCACTGGGCAGGTCTAGGTCGAGCAGGGGACTGAGGCCGAGGCGTTCGTGCTCCCAGGGAAGACAGGGGAAATATCTGGGCTCCGGGCTGCTGCGACTGCGTGCGGAGCGAGTGCGAGTTGGGCTGGGCCAAATATCAAAAAAAAAATTCGCGTCCAAAACTTGGGTCTTCCAGGGAAGACAGGGGAATACCCCCAGCGCCGCCCCTGCTACCCCTATGAGCACCTCCGGGAGACTGAGCTGGCGAATCAGGTCTTGAGATTGACGAAGTCACCACGGGCGTCTCGCTATCGACGGAAACGTCGCCTCCCACTGAAGAAAATTCCGTCTAAATAAGAAACACCAGCGTCAAACCTGGGGTTTGAACTCTGGTGGGCTGGAGATACAACCACCCTCCTAACCATCCTACCACAAGTAGGTTCTCGTCGCCGTTAACTCCTAGTAACACGTTGCTGCACGAAGACATTATCATTACATTACACTACTGCTGGGCTTTTTCCTTTTCGAAAGAAATTACACTACTGACGGAAGGGGACACTTTACAGCCGAACACAAGGGGGCTCATGGTCTCGTACGCATGCTAAGCCCATTTGCTACGAGTGTACGAGCGTGTTTGGTTGCAAGGTAGGCCGCATGCAATTCATGGAGAATCATTTGAATGCCAACCAAAGGTCTACTCCTAAATTGAAAATCATCGTATTCTCCTTCTCTGCGCACTCCGTAGTGTCGACTCCTCCTTTCGTGCCGCCCCCTCAGATGTCTGCATACTTGCCAAGTGTCACAACGAGAATAAAAGCATGATGAAATGAGAGAGGGGGACATGATATGGTCGCATTTTTCCCTTTTATTTTGCAAACCAAAATTTTAAAATAAAATATATTGAGAACCATTCGTTTAAATTATGGGCCGTTTTCACTTTTGAACTTCTCGCTTCGAGATCTACAAAACTTAATCCATTGTTAAACTTTTTTATACTTCTATAACGGGTTTCGGTATAATTGTACTTCGGGTTTCTCTGTACTTTTATACTCCCGACTAGAATTTTGATTTTTTTTTGTTAGTGTACTTTTGTATTTTGGGTCACAGTATGCAAACTTTCAGGTGCAACGCGGATTTACTTTGGGGTGCAACACCCATGTACTTTCAGGTGAAACACGAGCGTACTTCTAGGTGCAGCGTGTTAATACTTTTCATGTGCAGCGTGGGTGTACTTCCAAATGAAGCACTAGTTTACTTTTAGGTATATCACGGTCGCACTTTTATTTGCAGTGCGAGTCTTTTTAAGGTATCTCACAACCGTACTTTTATGTGCAGCGCGGTGTACCATGTTCTTGTACTTCATATTTCTGTGTACTTATACTTTGTGCCTTTGATGTACACACTCCCTCTGTACATAAAAGGATGTCTCAACCAAATTCAAATTTGTATGTATCTACACATTAAATCATGTCTAGATAGATGTAAATTTGGGATAGGTTGAGACATCCTTTTGTGGACGGAGGGAGTATAACTTATCTATCTATACTTTTTATAAAGCAAAACCCCGCTAATACGAATTAACTATTTTTCTATCTTAACATGCAAACTATCCACTTCATCCATTCTCTTAGCAAATCAAATGTCCATGTTATCCCACTAACATTCATTAAAACAAATATTTTCTTGCATGCAACATATCCATGTCATCTACTTCTTATCCATCCAATTGTTCACGTCACCAATTTTTAGTCATCAAATACATAAACAACTTTTTTTTGGATAAAAGGCTCAAAGAGCCCAGCTTTAAATTAATAAAGCCACAACCGGCACCAATACAACGCATTACAACAACACTGCTGGGATACCAGCTTACAATGAGAGCACAACAGAGAAGAACAATACCCAACAACAACTAAGAACGACAACACCAAGCAAAAAAGTAAAACAAGAGAGGTCGAGGCTTGGGTCATCATCCTCCACTAACTAACTGAAGAACACATGGCGTCGCCGGATCCAGCCCCAACCATCACCGGAGTCTTCACATACACCTCTACAACGGCAGAATTCAGCGAGATCGGAGATCACAAGCAACACCAAACATAAAGCATAGGCGCATGTCACAGACTCAAGGGCGACGCCTCCAAGAAGGGAACGACGCAAAAACTTCGCCGTCGCCCGATCTAAAAGGATCTGGGTTTTCACCCGGAGACTGAGATCCAGTTGACGGACAAATGAAGGCTACATGATGATGCTTCCAAGGAAGGGAATGGCACCCGTAGGTGTCATCGACATCGGCACCAGCGAACCGGGCAGGGCTTTCGCCCGAGCCTTCCATCTACCACAACGAATCCACATGGAGCTGAACCAAGCCCATCAGGCAAGCCTCCCTAGGCGGCCTGGCATGGCAACTCGCAAGAGTCATCTTGGATAGGAGCAACAACGCCAAACAACAGTAGCACCGCCGAAGTAACACCGCCTAGACCTGAAATTGCCGAGGATAACAGCAGCAAGACCATCTTCTCCATCCAGCGGATGTCGATCGGCGGAGGGGAAAAGGCCAGATTCGACCCATGTCGATGACTACCAAGGGGGTCACAAGGAAGGGAGGGGGGGGGGTGCCGTGAGCCCCTGCTCTGGCCCCAACGGCGGCGAGTCACCCTAGACCGCAGAAGCACTTTCCCATCACCTCCCCTTGACCAGCACCGATGAGCACGCGACGACAGGCCAACAACCGGAGCAGGCACACCACCCTCCACGGACAGGCACACCCGCTGGTCTCCAAGCAGCCACCCCCAACCAAACAGACGGCACCGGAACCTGGATCTGGGACGGGCGCAACCACCCACCTCTCCCACCAGACCCCTATCTAGCGGGAGGCGAGCCAACACGCCGGAGGACAGCCAGAGGGCGACAGGAAGACCTGCCAAAACCAGAGGGAGAGACGGCTGCGGGAGACCCTTCTCACTGCAGGAAACACTTCATGGATCTGCAGCAGAGGCGACGTCGCGGCTCGTAGCTGTCGGCGCGGAGCTCGCCGGACGGGTCCGCGTAGGGCTGCGAGGTCGGAGTCACTAGGAGAGGTCGGAGATGCGTGAGGGAGAGGCTACAGTCCCATCGCAGCAGCCTCCTCTGCGCTGCAGTAGGGGACCGAGAGGCGGAGAGCCCCGCCGCCCCTTCACCGGCGTCGTGCGGACTATTCCGGCGGCAGCCTCCGGGACGGCGAGGGAGGAAGGAGGGGGGCGGCAGCTGCGGGCTAGGGTTTCGCCCCTCCCGTCGCCCAGAGGAGGCGACACCATACATAAACAACTTCATAATTCATGTTTTCGCCGCAACGCGCAGAGTATCTTTCTAGTTTTTATGTGTACTTGTACTCCGTTTTTTTGTACTGTCAGCTTTTAGTGTCTGTTCATTTAATTTGTGCTTAAAATATATTTAACGAGAAAAAAGACAAAGAAACAATTTCGAATGTATATCCAGACATTTTATTTTTGCACCCAAAGTTTCATGTTTTTTCGTACTATGTGCATAAAAGACAACTTCCGATGATCAAAAATGAATTCACGAGACATATTCTTGTCTTATTTTTATAGGCCAAAAAAAAACCTTTTCACTAAACTTTTGTGCGGACATAAAATGTCTGATGTAGACTGAAATTTTTGTTTGGTTTTTATTATTTTAAAATATATTTTTGATAAACGGATGCATTTAGACATATGAGCCTTTTTGTATGAAAACCCATGCACTATCGAGAGTAAAAGGGCCCCACTGTCTCTACTAGTGCGGTCGATATGACTTGGTACATAGTAGCTCGCACGTGGTCTGTTATGCGCATCTTCGTTAAATATCTTTCACCTATTTTCCTAATCTACATAAGACTAGTCATAATGGGGATTATCATATACTAATTGAAAGTGCATGTTGCCCCATGCGTGGTTTTGTTAATTAATGTCAATCCTTATGGACTAATGTTTGCATTGAGATATTTTTGTAGATCTTGTCCATAGGAAAAGATTGGAATTCATGTGTTGGACTCTAGAAGCTTACATGGTAAAGTGTGGTTTGGAAAAGAAGATTGAGGGAACATTCATGTTTATTTCCAAGCCATCATATATATTAAGAGAAGAAGACGAACTGCAAGGCTGATCAAGTCAATGTGCAAATAATGAAGTCAAGATTGATCAACACATTTAGAAGATTATGAAGTGCAAGTTCAATGTGATCCATCTCGGAAGATATCATTTGATTGAACCTTGTAATGGATATATGAAGACGGAGCTAAGCGAGGCTCTCCCATAATGGAGTATTTGGAGAAGTCTTCATCAAGCATGTGCTAGCAAGCACGATCAAGAAAGGTGTTTTCCAACTTGAGAGAGTCAAGATCGTCATCATCTAGCTCAAGTGGAATGCGCAAGGCAAAGGTATGATCTTGATAGAGTTTCTATTTTACTGGTCTTATGTTGTTAGTTCGGAGACCGGTTATAGGATAGATACCGTACTATCAAGAGGGGCTCTCGGGTGAGTAACTTGATCGCATGTTTGTAGAGAGCTCAAACCTTTGCATACTTGGCATATCATCTTTCTTGGTTCTTATTTGGCTTTTATCCACGTGAGAATTTAGATCTTGTATTCATCTCCATATCAAACTCTAGTTCATCAAAAACGGATTTCATATGAATATCTTATTGCGTTTTTGATGTTGGGGGTTTTACCGGTTTGTCTTTTCTAAGAGAGGTCAAACTCTTCTTGTGGTTTCCTCCTCACATGATGGACTATGATGTATATATGCATGATCTTGTAGAGTTTGTGATTATCTTCGAAACAAGCCCAAGATCATAGGAAACAGAGTCTGGATGAAAAAATTATTGTGTTTTGATATTGGAGGTTTTACCGGTTGTTCTTTTATCGAGAGGTCTAACCTTTCCCCATTTGGTTTTATCCTCCCTTGTTGGACTATGACGTTTCTCTACATGATCTTGTAGAGCTCTTCATGGCGATTCCAACGAGACCAAGATCATCAAAAACGGAGTCCGGATGAAAAAGTTATTACCATCTTGGTTTTGCTGTTTCTGTGCGAGTCTCTTGCTAAACTGGAATATCCGGGTCTTGTTGGGCCGGATATTCCGGGGGGGGGGGGGGGGCGGATATTCCGGCCCTAAAAAGTGCTTTTAGCCCTGTGTCAGCCCCGAGTGCGAGCCTCTGTCTAAACCGGAATATCCGGGGTGGGGGCTCGGATATTCCGGCCCTAGCAGCTCTACAACGGCTCTAATTCGTGGGGACCTATAAAAGCCCCCTTCTTCCCCGCTGAGACCTAAGCTTCCAAGCACGAAATTGCCCCCCATTGTTGACCTCTTGAAGTTTTGATTTCTCTCTATTCCTCCATGATTCTTGCCTCAAATTAGAGGGAAAAGAGAGAGGAGATCTAGATCCACATTTCCACCAATCCATCTCTCCTCTAAGTGAGGGGAACCCTTTGGATCAAGATTTTGGAGTTCCATTTGTTGAGTTCTTCTTTGTTCTTCCTCTCTTCTCCCCCCATAAGCATTAGTTGCTTTTGGTGGGATTTGGGAGTGAAGGACTTGAGCACTTCTTGTGTTCTTGCCTTTGCTTTTGTGCATCAGTTTGCTTTCTCCACGAGGATTCGTGGATGTGAAAGTTTGTGAGCTTGTTACTCTTGGGTCGTTGGACCCTAGACGGTGTGTGGTGTTCTTGGGAGCCTCCAATCCAGTTGTGGATGTGTGGTCCAAGTTGGTGACTCGGGAGCCTCCAATCCAGTTGTGGATGCGTGCCTCGGGATTGCTGTAAAGACGTCGGTTTCCGCCTTGAAGGTTATCGATAGTGTAAGGTGAACCGAGCTTTTGGGCGAGGATCATCGGAGAATAGGGTGAGGCCATTTGTGGAGTTGAGTATTGAAACTCACACCCCTCCAACGAGACGTACTCCCCTAAAAAGGAGGAACTCGGGAATACATCTTCGTCTCTGTGTGCCTCGGTTATTTCTATACCTGAGCTCTTTACTTATGCACTTTACATTGTGATAGCCTTCGTGTTTGAAGTCATTTATCTTGTTATCACCTTGTTACTTGTCTTGCTTAGCATAAGTTGTTGGTGCACATATGCGAGCCTAGTATATTTAGGTTGTGTGCTTGTTAAATTAAAACACCTAGTTTTATTCCGCATTTATCAAGGCTAAACCGAAAAAGTTTTAATCGCCTATTCACCCCCCTCTAGGCGACATCCTTGTCCTTTCACTAATATCATGCATACTAATCTATGTTACTACCCGCCTTGAAGGTTATCGATAGTGCAAGGTGAACCGATCTTTTGGGCGAGGATCATCGGATAATAGGGTGAGGCCATTTGTGGCGTTGAGTATTGAAACTCACACCCCTCCAATGAGACGTACTTCTCTAAAAGGAGTAACTCGAGAATACATCTTCGTCTCCGTGTGTCTCGGTTATTTCTATACCCGAGCTCTTTACTTATGCACTTTACATTGTGATAGCCTTCGTGTTTGAAGTCCTTTATCTTGCTATCACCTTGTTACTTGTCTTGCTTAGCATAAGTTGTTGGTGCACATAGGTAAGCCTAGTATATTTAGGTTGTGTGCTTGTTAAATTAAAACACCTAGTTTTATTCCGCATTTATCAAGGCTAAACCAGAAAAGTTTTAATCGCCTATTCACCCCCCTCTAGGCGACATCCTTGTCCTTTCACTAATATCATGCATACTAATCTATGTTACTACCTTCACAATGGGTAATAACATACGTGTGGTATCATATAATAATGTATTTATTAGGTTGTAGACTCATCTTACATTGGAATCCGTTATGTTATCTACCTATGATACCACCATCACCTATCTCACCATTAATTGCAGTGACACATCAGATTTTTGCCAACAAGACATGTATGATACCACCTATTATACCCCACTGTGGCTAGTACAACAACATTGTTTTGATTTGAGTAAGCTGTACAGGAGTAGGATGTACATCGACAAAATGATTCTATTCCCACAATCGGTTCCTAGTTCGTTTGCTTTAATTTCTCAATTTCATGTTTATGTTTGTCAGTTTTTTTAGATAAATATTGTAAAATTTGTTGCAGACGATTGGACATTTAAAATTTTCTTTAAGGAGTACCTTTATCTTTATCCCGTCGTTTCACACAACTTTCATGTGTAAGTTTTACATTCATACCTGAATAGATCTATCTCCCTATTGTATTATGACGTAACGTGTTCATGTGTGTACGTGTTAACTGCAACTTCTCAGTTTGTCAAGTCATTCATTTTCCGATGAGGTCTACATGAAAAAATAATGGATCAATGATGGGATTCCATCCGCCAATTGATTTCAAGTTGATTTGTTAACTGCAACTTCTCAGTTTCGTGTTCAAGTTTAGATTTATTTTGAAAAAAAAATTAATTCATCGTACCTGGTTGACCATTTGAATTCTTGTACCAATACTTTCATTTCATTGTTCCACAAGAACCAAAAAAAAAAAAAAACGCGTGGCGGAACGACCTTAGCCTAAGCCGTGCAACGTGTGCTAGCAGGCGATGCCGCGGCGGCGCCTTACACTGGCGCCGGGCGCCCTAACGCCGGCGGTGTGTAGCGCGTCTACGACGGCAACGACGACCTCTCCCGGGTCCGGCTCTAGGTTCGCGGTGCTCGCCAAGGTTGCGGGGGAAGAACGCGAGGAGCTAGACGCGGGCAGCCACGTCGCCGTGGCGGCAGCGGAGGAGGTTCTAGAGGACCAGTGGGTTGTTTCTCGCGACGATGTGCGACGGCCGCCCAAGTCCGACGAGGAGATCGCGCAAGAATTTTGGGAAGAGATCGGCTTTCCGACGCCGGCGGCGCGCGTCTGGGAGAGTCCGTCCTCGACTCAATCCGTTACAAATTCAGGTGAGCGTTCATCTTCTGTGTGCAGGACGCAAGACTTGGTTGACGCTGAGACGGTGGCGTGGTCGGCACCTCCAATCCACGCCGGCGCCGGTGATGGTAAAGGCAGGCCAGCCCAGTCGCGTCCTCTTCGGATGCCCCAGGTTCGGATGGGCTGGCGTGGTCCTCTTCCACATCCCCGGATCACGCCGCCTCCGTGCTTGGGGGACTTCCTCCCGGAGATGGCGCAGACGGAGCAGTGTTCGCCGCCGGCGAGCGGGGAATGCGGATCGGCGCCGATCGAGGCGGTGCGGGCGGGCTCGGGAGGAATTCAAACCTCGCAAAGGTCAACAGGTGGGTCCCAGGCGCATGCGATCGCGTGCCGTCGATCTCCCTGGGACCATCTCAGCCGCTGGTACGAAGGGTTATGGGGGAGAGGTGATCGAGCTAGGGCTATCTCCAATCCGTCGCCTCCATCGCCTCCATACTCCATCTCACTGCAGCGCCGCCCTACACCAGTCGCCCCTCCGCCTTCTGCCGGGATTCTGCGGAGATCCTTTGCGGAAGCTGCGGCGGCGCGCCCGATGGCCGCGCCTCCAGGCCGTGGCGGCACTCCGACCTGGGCTCCGCCGGCTGTTCCTGCTGCGGGAGGACGTGGTGCCGGAGGGGCATTCGGTACTTCGGCTGGTCCTCCGACCTTCGCACCTCGCCAGCCTGGTGTGGGTCAGCAAGCCGCGCCGGTCCCGGCTGGTCCACAGCCGCCGCCGGGCTTTGCTTTCGGGGCCGTGGCGCAAGCTCCCGCGCGGAAGAAGAAGAAGAAGACTGGGCCACCGGCTCAGGGGCAGCAGCCAATTGCCCAAGCTGGTCCCGGGGTGCAGCAGGCTGCGGCACATGGCACGGTGGCGCAGATCATTGCGCCGCCCGGTCCGGCGCTTGTGGCCACGCCTATCCAGGGAGAGGTGCAGGACGCCACTATCTCTGGGCCTCCGTTGCAAAAGAAGCTGAAGGCGTGGTGCTGGAAGTGTGCGGTCAATACGCATGCCACTAAAGATTGCTCAGCGAAACACTACTGTATCATATGTGAGAATGCGAAGCACCCTACTCCGATGTGCCCGACTCTGAAACTTCCAAGGCCACAGATGCTCGTTGTGGGTCAGGGTCATGGTGGTACGATGTTCTTGCAGTTCCCGGATCATTTGTTCAAGGCTGGGATGGTTCAATGTGATACACCGGTTGCTCTAGTTACGGTGCAGGGCAAGGCCGCTACTGCGAAACAGGTGGAAACACAGGTGGCTAGGCTATGTCCGGTACAGTCCTGGAGGTGGGAGGCTATACCTAATGGCACTGATTCATTCACGGTGAACTTCCCATCAAAAGAAGACCTGCTGCGTTTTGACGGAATTGAACTAGGTGTTCCATCTCAGGACACCAAGCTTGTGTTTAGCCAGTGGAAGCCGGCGGATGTGGCGCACAAAATGGAGCTACATCATCAATGGGTTCATGTGACAGGTGTACCAAATCCGTTGAGGCACTTTTGGGGCTTGTGGGCTGTGGGCACGCTTATTGGGACAACTATCGATGTGGACATGCTTGCCCTCCGACGCAGAGGGGTGGTCCGTATCCTTGTGGGGATGTTAAGCACCGGTTTGTTCAACAAAGTTGATGATATTGGCCAATACATTCAAACGGATGCGGTGTTGGCCTAAAAGGCTTTGACTTCATTTTCCGGCCAGAAGATGATGACTTTGTCCCGGAGGAAGACTTTGTTCCTTTTGTTTGGCAACGCAAAGGAAAAGATGACTCGGATGATAATGGGATGGAGGATGACGGGCTGGGCGACCAAACGCTCAAGGTGGGACGTCCACCGGTGGGGCAACATCCTCCAATATGCTCATTGATTCTGCTCCGGCTGAGGGAGGAACACAACATGGAGCACCGTCGACCAACACACTCATGGGTTTGGCGGTCACTCCTTTTAATCCTAACCCTAAAACCCCGAGGGCAATCGAGTTGGTCAAGCAATGGAGGCAAGCTGCTGGTCTGAAGGTTAATACTGACCCAAGTGCTGAAGCTCGGGTGCCTGGTAGTGTGCTATTTCGGAAAAATTTGTTTCCAGATGTTCCTGAGCCTTTGGCGAAGCAGCTATGCAAGGAGAAAAGTGGGCCGGTATCTGTCACCTGTGCGACACCAAGAGCTGCTCCCTGCTCCGGCTCTGATGGGCCGTGCGCCGTGGCCGCTGCTGGGCCGAAAGCGGCTGATGTGCCTCTCGCCGGCGCTGTAGGTGATCTCGGTGCGAGCGGGCTTCAGCCGGCTGGCGGGCCGCTTACTGCCGCCCGCGCGACAGCCAGCACGTGCACTGCGCCAGAGCTGCTTGTGGGCTCCCTGAGCTGCACGATGAGGAGGTGCGGAGGTGGGCTGGGATCGCCAGGACGGGCCACGGTGGAGGAGGACTATACGTCGACTTTGTCCTCCCCAGTAGTGGCTGTGACTTCTCCGACTACTTCTACGATGGTTGAGAGGGCTGCTACACCGCCTCTGCCCTCTCCCATTGTGGACTCACCAGGGGAGACGCCTCATGTGGCACCTCGGCGTAGCGGTCGTCATCGCACCGGGAAGGATGGTGCGTCGGCGACGGACGAGGACTCGATGGCGAAAGCGATGCGTCGCAAAGCCGAGTCTTTCTCTACTCCTGATGCTGGTACATCTCAAACCTCTAAATCATTTTTGTCTTTTCCTACTTCTGCTTTATCTGCTAAGTTATCAGCGGTAGGAGTAAGTTTAGGGTCAAATGATAAGGAGGTGGTTTTTTCGGCTAATGTTTAAAGCATGTGGAGTATGATCGTCGTAGGGTGTCACCTGGTGTCTCGAGTAGGCCGGTAACCTCACCTGTAGATGATGATGAAGCGAATGACACAATAGATGGACAGCTTCTATCACATCTTGTAGGTGAGGTTACGGAGGTGGATTTGGACGAGGCTAAGCTAGGATCTTTTGATGACCTGTACGCTACTAGCCGGAGATCTAAATCCGCAAAAAATAAAAAGAACAAATCCTCGCGTAAAAATGCGAGTAAGTCAAAATCTCCAATAGTTTCCCAATGAATGGCATATTTGAAAATAGCAGAGGTCTAGGTGACTTGGCTAAACATTTGAATATTGCGCATCATGTGAGGGATCACAAGTTGGATTTTCTGGCTATTTCCGAGACGGGCCGACGAGATTTTCCAAGCTCACTACTAGACCGCCTTTCAGGTGGAGTGGATTTTGTTTGGCATTCTTGTCCCCCTCGAGGTAGATCGGGTGGCATGTTACTCGGCATAAAAACCGACACCATGGAGTTGTTGACCGTTCGGATGGTGAATTTCATATTAAATTTCATATTCGAAACAAGTCTGACAATTTTATTTGGAGTTTGGTTGCTGTGTATGGTGCTGCCCAAGAAGAATATAAGGCTGCTTTTCTTCGTGAATTGGTTAATTTAGCTAAGGATAACCCATATCCTATTCTTATAGGAGGGGATTTCAATATGCTGAGGTATCGTCACGAGAAAAGTAAGGGTAGATTCGACGGTCATTGGCCTCTCTTATTCAATGCTGTAATTGATAGCTTGTCCTTACGGGAGGTTCATATGACGGGGAGACAATTTACTTGGGCTAATAGTCTCCCCGAGCCGACATACGAGAAGCTGGACCGTGTGCTCATGGATTCCCGTTGGGAAGATAAATATCCATTGGTGACGGTACGGACTCTGGAACGTATTGAGGCTTTCTCGGATCATGCCCCCATACTCCTATCTACTGGAACATTGAAACCGTCTGTAAAGTCCCAATTCAAATTTGAATTAGGTTGGCTGTTGCGGGATGGTTTCGATGATTTAGTTAAAAGGATATGGGCTCAACCGGCAGTGGGCAATAGTGCTATCCAACGGTGGAATTTTAAGATACGCAATCTGCGTAAATTTCTCCGTGGATGGGCCAAGCACACAACTGGTATTCTTAAAAAAGAAAAAGAGCGCCTGTGTTCCATTATTGATGAGCTCGATAAACTCGCAGAATTACGACCCCTATCAGCAAATGAGAGTGACCTAAACGGAACTCGAATGAGCAAGTGGGTCGTATGCTGCGGGAAGAAGAGCTTAAATGGTACCAAAGGTCTAAGGCCCAATTCATTCTGCAAGGGGATTCGAATACGAGATACTTCCATAATGTTGCCAATGGCAGACATAGGAGGAAACTCATTCATTCCTTCATCAGGATGAGGGTCTGATCGAGGGACAGGACATGCTCAAAGAATATATTACGGACTACTACAAAGGTTTGTTCGGTGCTCCGGAGGAAGGCAACTTCACTCTTGACGAGACAAGAACAGATGATATTACCCAAGTAACTCCGAGGAAAACAACTTGCTTATCGCACCCTTCTCTGAAGAAGAGATAAGCAAGGCAGTTTTTCAAATGGAGCATAATAAGGCACCCGGGCCTGATGGATTCCCAGCTGAGTTCTACCAGCATTTTTGGGACACCATAAAGCCCGAACTGTTAGAGCTATTCGGCTGCTTGCATGCTGGACATCTCGAGCTGTTTCGTCTTAACTTTGGGGAAATCGTTTTGTTGCCTAAAATTCAGGCGGCCGAGAGGATACAACAGTATCGGCCTATATGCCTCCTGAATGTTAGCTTCAAGATCTTTACAAAGGTAGCGACCATTAGGTTAAATTCGGTTGCAGATCATGTGGTTAAACCTACCCAAACTGCCTTTATGCAAGGGAGGAACATACTTGACGGGGTCGTGGTACTCCATGAGACCGTACATGAGATGCATACGAAGAAACTTAATGGGGTAATTTTCAAGATTGACTTTGAAAAAGCTTATGACAAAGTTAAGTGGCCATTCTTACTTCAAACTCTGAGAATGAAAGGGTTCTCGGAGGAGTGGTGCGAATGGATCCGAAACTTTGTTGTGGGGGGTAGTGTGGCGATAAAAGTTAACGACGAGTCGGCCACTACTTCCAAACAAAAAAAGGCCTAAGAAAGGTGATCCTCTCTCGCCTATACTATTTAATATAGTGGCGGATATGTTGACCATCATGATCGAACGGGCAAAAGAGGTGGCCAAATTGAAGGAGTAGTTCCACATCTTGTTGATGGGGGACTGTCTATTCTTCAGTATGCGGACGATACAATCATCTTTATGGAACACGATCTTGATAAGGCGACGAATCTGAAATTGATATTATCAGCATTCGAGCAATTGTCAGGATTAAAAATCAATTTCCATAAAAGTGAATTGTTTTGCTTCGGCGATGCACAGGATGCAGCTGCTCAGTATGCTGATATATTCGGTTGTGAGCAGGGTCAATTTCCTATAATGTATTTGGGCATACCAATTCATTATCGGAAACTGACTAACACGGAATGGAGGCATGTCGAGGAACGTCTGCAAGCACGGTTGTCTAGTTGGAAAGGAAAATTGCTATCCCTTGGTGGGAGGTTGGTGCTCATTAATTCGGTACTTACAAATATGGTACTGTATATGATATCCTTCTTCCAATTACCAAAAGGTGTCTTGAGTAAATTGGATTATTTCCGATCAAGATTCTTTTGGCAAGGGGATGGTGAGAAAAAGAAATATCGACTGGCTAAATGGGATGTTGTTTGTAGACCAAAAGATCAGGGAGGGCTGGGTATTCACGATCTCAGCATCAAGAACTCAGCTCTCCTAGGGAAGTGGCTGTTTAAGCTGCTAACCGAAGATGGAATTTGGCAAACTCTTCTCAAAAGAAAATACATAGGTTCAAAGGCGGTATCACAGGTGTATTGGAAACCTGGTGATTCCCACTTTTGGGCCGGCCTAATGGCGACCAAGAAACATTTCTTTCGCTTTGGTGTATTTAATATTAAGGATGGCGCGGAGATTAGATTCTGGGAGGACAAGTGGTTAGGAAACACCACCCTCCGGGAGCAATATCCAGCTCTATACAACATTGTTCGACACAAAGGGGATACTATAGCCACTGTTATGCAGTGCTCACCACCCAATGTGACGTTCAGACGTGATTTATTTGGGCCGAGATTAGCATCTTGGAATGCCTTGCTGGCACGGTTGGCCTCAGTCCAACTTACACAAGGTCCCGATGAATTTCGGTGGAATTTATGCGGGAATGGAAAATTCTCAGTAGATTCTATGTATAGGGCGCTTGTGCATTCTGATATTCCAGTCGATGATAATAAAAAAATATGGCAAATGAAGATTCCACTTAAAATAAAAGTATTTACGTGGTATCTTCGTAGGGGTGTCATTTTAACCAAGGATAACCTTGTCAAACGGAATTGGCATGGAAGCACTAAGTGTGTATTTTGTCCACAACAGAGACAATAAAACATTTATTCTTCGAGTGTAATTTCGCACGTTCTATATGGTCAGCTGTCCAAATAGCGTCTAATCTTTATCCACCCAAGTCTGTGGCCAATGTTTTTGGTAACTGGTTACATGGGATTGATAAAAAGCTTAGAACGATTATTAGGGTGGGAGCGATTGCAGTTATATGGTCGCTTTGGCTTAGTAGAAATGACAGGTTTTCAACGATAAAGATGTTTCTTATTTGCAGGTACTCTACCGATGCACAGGTATTCTCCGTACGTGGTCCACCTTACAGCGTGTGGGACATCGAGACCTCTTTACGGAGGCGTGTGCACGGCTGGAGGAGGTGGCAAGGGACATTTTATCACAACATGGGTGGCCGCTTGATCGCCGGATTGGACCTCCATAGGACGTCGAGCTTGCTTCAGGACATGGGCGCCTTACTGTAGTCTTTGATGATTGTAATTCGCCAGTTGTCGTACTTTTCTTTTAGTTCTTGCTTGGATTGCGGCTGTGTGCATTCTTTATGCAGAGGCCGGGTGTAATACTTAAACTTTTGAGTAATAAAGCCCTTTATCTAAAAAACAAGAACCAAAAATTCATTTTGGCTCCCGAGTTTACATGGTACTGCCTAATTATCTTTTTAGAAAATAGTTAAACATTTTGAAAAATTCTATTTTTTTTGCTGATGAACATATACAAGTGTTCGATAAACATGCCAAATTTCGTGGTGAAATACACTCGTGGTGCTTGGTGCAAAAAAAAAGCACCGACAAACATGAAATTTACTAATACAATTTTTCATAGCACTGATTTTTTTTGCACTGAGCACCATGTCATTTCACCACGAAACTTGACATGTTTGTAGAAAACTTGAATATGTTCATCACCAATTTTGTTCAAATTTCTTAATTTTTTTTACTATTTGTTTTGAAGTTTTTAATTGGGTAGGAGCAGGTGTGCTCGGGAGACTCAAAACACCCTACCCCACGAGAACCTATTATTGCTCATAGTAGTTGTTCCATGAGAACATCCTATTGCTCACAGTACAGGTACACACAAATCGAAATACTACTAGTTATAAATATATTAGTATTTGAAATATTAGAAATAAAAACTTATCAACATGACATTTATTTTGAGAATTTCCACGCAATGAACTCAACCATGGAAACGATTCGTAATTTATCGAACGGTTTTAAGAATATATCGTTTTTGAATTTTGAATCTCGAACAAATATACGTACAAACTCTCTGGCGCATCCCACGTCGAAAGAAAAATGATACTAAAACTTGATATTGTAATACTTGTCGAGCCTGCATCGCATCACATGTCACAACTAGAGAGGAGCAAAAATCAGACCTTTTCTAAGAATTCCGATAATTTGTAAGGATAAAATTATGTGAAACAAATACCAATGAGCCGGCCCAATATCTCAAGAATAGGCCCAGGAATACCCACTGGAGCCCAGAAACATTGGGAGAAATGGCGCCAACCCAGCACGCTGCTCCCGCCGAAAGGAAGCAACTCACCGGTAAATTCTGCCCCGCCCACCCAGATCCCCAATTCCATTTCCTCCATTCCCAACGGAAAAAAACGATGGCGGCGTCGGCGCCGACGGGCTGCTTCAAGTGCGGCCGCCCGGGCCACTGGTCACGCGACTGCCCCTCCGCTCCGGCGCCCTCCTCCACCAAACCAAACCCCACCGCCGACGCCTCCTACCCTCCTTCCACTTCCCGCTTCGCACCCTTCAAGCCGAGACAGCCACCCAAGCCCGCGGCGGCGGCGGCGGCGGCGGAGGGGGAAGAGGCACCGCAGGAAGGCGGCAAGAAGAAGAGGAAGGAGAGGGCGACGCGGCCCAAACTCACGCCGGACCTGCTCCTCTCCGACGACGGCCTGGGATACGTCCTCCGTTACTTTCCCAAGGCGTTCAAACCCCGCGCCCGGCCCGGCCACGAGGTATATGCTTGCCGACGATCAACTCCAGCCAGAGGACGATGTTTCCTCCTTTCCTCACTGCAGTCTCAGTGCAATTAGAATTAGGTTATCAATCTGTGTAGATGCAAAGTCACTTCTGTTACTCTCTGATGCTGCACGTTCTTGTTATGCATTTTTTGTTGCATAATTGCATTGGGTTGATCTGTTCGATTTTGGTACCTGTTGTTTGTTGCAGTGGGTTGATCTGTTATTTGTTTTGAGTCATATTGTAATGTCTGCAAAAGACAGAAGGAAAATAGACACCCTGTAAATTTCAGTATTTGTTGCACATGTGGCATCGAAAGTCAAAATAACCAGAGATATGATTATAGATTGTGCGTTGCATATGAACACAATAACCTGCTAAATTGCTCACACTACACGTGTGCTTGTCCTAGCCACTTCCGGCCTCCTAATTTCGAGTCTGTGTATTGCTGCCAGGTGGAGGATCTTGGCAATCTGATCAAGCTTTACGCTGACTGGCACTCTCGCTTGATCCCTTATTACTCATTCGAGCAGTTTGTGCGCAAAGTTGAGAAAGTTGGGACCAGTATCCGTGTTAGGGTAAGCTTCTTTCTTCCATGCTGTTACAGGTGAATCGAGCAGTGTCCAGAGCATGCTCAACTGTACTTGTGTTATGTTAGCTCATTTGGGGTTAGAACAAGTTATATGTGTTTTTGTCTTAGTAGATAGGATAGTCGAAACATAATTACTTGATCTACTATGCTATTTCACAATGGTATGATGGCTTTGTATCTCAAAAATCACTTGACGGACTGTATTTTAATGACTAAAAGCAATTACCTGTAAGCGAATATGAATATTTCACATGATGATTTCTGTAAGCGAATATGAATATTTCACAAAGTACAACACACCAAAAGGATTTGTCATGCTCCTTATCATGCCACTCTTGTTCAGAAAGGAACGTTACAAGAGTATGTTTATGGGCAATGTGTGCTGAAATGATGTGTCCCTATGGTGTTTCACTAATTTTAAAAGGTTTGTATGGTTTAGCATGCCTTATCAGCTAGTTTTGTATACTATATTTCGTTGCTTCCACACTGACACTGCCCTTGTTTCAGAGATGCATTTCTGAACTGAAGGATAGGGTGGCCAGAGGTGGAGATCCTACACAACTCCATGAACCAGCAGTGGAAGAAGTCATGCCAGAGGGAGATCCTGGTTCGAGTTCTTTTGTTCTCTTTAGTCGTTTAGGTTAGAAGTGCACTTGTCTGGATCCCTAACCTGTGTTTCAGACTTTCTAATTATGACATTGCTCATTTTCTGTTGCAGATGGAGCCACACAGGAAGACCCAGTCCTGGGGACTGACCCTCCGTCGATGGACAATCATGTCATGGAGTCAGTGCAAGAAGATATAGATCCACCACTGGTGGAAAGTACCGATGTTGATCCCATGCAAGAGGATTTGCTGAATGAAATCTACCAGAGCGCAGCTGGTGTAAGTCATATTATACCATTATGAACTTGACATAATAGTTGTCAGCTCTAAGAAACCCACGTGTAAGTTCCATATGATTCATGAAAATAAAGTTGAAGCTTCCTAAAAAATACAGAAGCTATTAGTGCACATTTGTTTCTGATCAATTCCCCTCAAGCCTAGACATTCTGTGCACAATAATATTTGGAATTTGTTGCTTGTATGAATGTTTTGAGGCCTGTAATGCCGTGTTATTGTTGATGATACAACAGGAACCTGAAAGCAGACCTGGCGAGGGGGGTGCTGGAGAACCCTTGGCTCCAAGAGAGTCCAAGAACAATGAAGATGGAGAGAAGAGTGGTGGAAGCAAGCCAAGCAAAGTTGAACTGACAGAGGAACAGAAGGTGCGCATGGAGGCTAACCGGCTCAAGGCACTGGAGAGAGCGGCAGCAGCACGAGCTCGTGCATCCCAGTCACAGCCTACTACTCAAACAACCATCTAGTTCAGGGGCATGCAGGGTGGCCAGTCGCTTAGCCTTGTATGTTGCATGTGCTTTCTTGAAAGGTCAATATGGTGTTTATTGAACATGAGGTATAAACCGCTGAAAACAATTCCTTATGAAGATGGTTATTTGTTCGCCACAGTACTCGTGAAAGCTGCTTTGTTTCAGTGCTGATGGCGGACAAGACAGTGAAGCGCTGTGCCCTGATACTTCATGTCACTCAGATTTTTGGTTGTCGCTTTTTTTGATGATACTTCATGACAAATCTAGAATTAGATGGATGCAAATTTGTCGCTTTGACCTTTTCCATGTTTGGTCGCTGTTGTATCTATTTAAGCTCTGGTAACCCTAAGGACATCTATCAAGTATTCCAAGCAATATAAAACACTAGGATGCAGTCGCCTCTTAGCTTGGTGCTCATCCACTTCTCTGTTTCTCATCTATTTTCTCTAACAATCTCACCCTTTTTGAATTTATCCTTCGACCTGGGAATTCCAAGTCTAGGGGATAACAAGGTGGTATCAGAGCTCGGGTGTTAGCCTTGGTTTCGTGGTTTGGAGCTAGATTTGACAAGGTTTTTGGGCTTTATTCCCTTGTAAATTCCGCAGCCGATCAGTACCAAATCAGTCACTGTTGAGATCTTGGATTGTTAGTTGGTTGGAAGAACTCCTTGTTTTTCTAGTAAAATCCCAATCTTGTGAGTCATTGGCCTCTTGTGGTGATGGGGAAAACCAAGCAAAGTGGAGGCGATGGTGAGGGCGATAAGGCCCATATCACCAGGGAGTAGTTCGACGAGTTCAATGTGGAGCTTCCAAAAATAGTTTATGATTTCGCTCGTGGGCAGATTGAATAGCCACTACCCAAGCAGACACCAGCGGAAATTTGAATAAGTTACAATATAAGAGTAACTCCAAGTTGGAAAAGTAAGCTGAGATGCCGACAAGGATGATGGTGAGAGTAGCCACACCACGATATCTGAGGATAGGGGAACTTGCTAGACGGAGGATCTAGCGTGCATGGCAATTTCACTCTGGGGAGTTCTTCTGGATTGCCTCATACTACAAGATGGAGAATGTTCGGGTAACAGCCACTAAAAACTAGTTACTAAACTACAGTTCAGTTACAGGGTTCTGCACTCCTATTTACATTGCTGCTACTAAGCCTTCAGTAGTGTTGTTAGCAACTACTGCTCCTACACTACTGAGTACTCCAAGGCTCAATATGGGGCCAGAAGTGAGGATAGGTAATACTGGAGAGATGGTCATGTCCCACAATGTGAACAACCTGATCAGCTCAGGGAATCTCGGTTTAGTACAACCATAGAATGGAGAGTCTATCAAGGTGCCAATGGCCTAGGAAGGAGACACATGCAATGTCACCTTGAAGATCTTGATCAAGGGTGTTGTCAAGGAGGAGTTTCTATGGGGAGAAGTCAACATGATGGGTAAACTACACAAAACAGGCATTTTGCAGAAGAGCCAGAAATGAACTTTCTCGAATTTGATGGATATCATACAGAGGACTGGATCAAAAATGGTATCAACTATCAAGTCAATTTGGCACAAACACCGGATGATCAAAAGGTGGAAATTGCTACGCTGTATTTTAATCACAGAGAAAACACTTGGTTGGAAAGCTCTCGGATATATTTTGATGAAGTGGCATGGTTAAAAATTTGTAGAAAGCTCAAGAAGAGATTTGCTGAGAAATCAGTTAATGATGCGATCTCAGTCTTCATAAATAGAGCAGGTCACTACAGTGGATGAGTACATGCCTGAAGATTACAATGACAAGAGTTCTGTATCTAGGTTAGAGGATTAAGCTCAGAACTTAACTCAAGTGCAAAGGCCTGATAGTTTACATGAAACTTACTGGCTGCTTAGGAGATATGAGCAATAATGTCCCTTTCAGAAAACTATCTTATGCCCATCAGCTCAGAAGAATGCCAGTGGGAAATATAAACAAGGCACTGCTAGTACTTACTAGTTATAACAAGACTAGTGCTTACAGACTGTCAAGGCCACTGTCACTCCAATTGAAAGTACAACCGGCCTGCAAATTCCATTGCAAGATGAACAAACAAATTAAAGCCATGATCATCTTGGAAGATGATGAAGCAGAAGGTGGGACCGAAGAAGATGCTTTGCCAGAAACTAAAAAGACTGAAAAAAATAAGCGGACAAACACTGCTAACTATCAATGCATGCACTGCAAGCAACTAGTTCTGCAACTAAAACTGGTAAAATTTATTTGAAGCCAAAGACCCTAGCCAGGAAGTTAGAAAGAACAAGACTCATGATAAATCTCTAAAGTTGAACACGTGTTGTCATTTGCATCATCGACCTCAACTGCATGACACGATGTGTCTTAAGTGCTATTTTATTACAAAATATTAGATAACCTTATTGTCCATCTAGCAAGCAAGCTACCTGTATCAAGCCCCGAGACAGCTCCCACAAGACTACCTGAGCTTCCCTAGACGCGCCATTATGCTTGTTTCGTAAGCTTCAACTCCTCGAGATGTCAATTAACTATTGAGCCTTGTTTGGAGCATATATGATATAAAATAAAGAAAGTAAATATCACATGGATCTGGGGCGATCAGACCCCTCACGAATCGAAAAATTCATAACTGAAGAACATCAGTTCGGATGCTCCACATGAATTTTCCAGGATTTTTTTCATGGGTACATAGAGAATATGAGAAATAAAGAAATGTGTTGTATTGGTGAAAGGCTCATACATGCAGCATTCACGAGAAAAAAAAAATCCTTTGCAGGTCCCTAAATGCGATCCTGGTGTCCTCCACAAAGTTTTTGGACAAATTTGATACTCGAGAAGTTATGCCCGTTTTTGGTGATGACATAATACGCTAGATAATGTTTGATTGTTATCTTACCTGACTTGTCACGGGTTATTGTTTCACGTTCTCGTCTTTATGTTTTTGTTATAATTTGGGATGTTGCATTCCTAATGCAAAAGCCAGGATTTTTTTTATACCAATATATAAGGAAAGAGGAAATAAGAACCTAAATTTTGAAAATCCTCAAGAAAGGCAAAGAAAAATAATTAATAAGGATTCGTATAGATACTTTCAGGGTCACAATCCACTAAAAACTATTTAAGACCTCTTTGATTCAGAAGATTTTCGTATAATTTTTGGAAGATTGAGATCCTTAAAAGTCTTTCTTGTGTGAGTTGTTTGATCTGTGGCCTTGAATCAACCTTTTAAGGGTTCCTCTAGACTACATTTGATTATCAAATTTTCATCTACCCAAGCCTCTTACAAAAATCCTCTGTTTTGTCCTTAGTGTTATAAATGATAGGCAAATAAACGACGAAGAAAGCGGAAGATCAGACCAACGGGGACACGGGATTTAACGTGGAAAAATCCTCCCAACAATGGGAGAGAAAAAACCACGGGCGCCAGCCGACAATACTTCACTATGATCGGGTGAGGTTACAAACGCCGGGATTTACCTCTTGGGGTACGATACACATCGTTGCCGAGTTGGACTACAACCGACTTAGGGTTTTACCACCATATATAAGTCGCTTCACTTCGAAATTAGGCTCTATCTTTATATGAATTTGGATCACATCAAAATAACACTTAGCACAGTAAAACAACAATGGTCCATAGACATGGATTCATTCCTATCGAATTCCTAAATGGCCCTTTGTCCCAAAGCAAGTCTTGAGACAATTCAGGTAAAAAAAGAAGTCATGAGACAATTGCATTGTTCAGTAAGTCGGCTCCTAGAACAATGATCAACTGATCGCAGAAGGCCAGCCGGGCCATTCTGTAAAGCTAGTGCTGCATTGCATACGCCGAGTGGCACTCCCCTTTTCTGAACTAATCACACCTCCAAGAACTCGAGAGCTGTAAATTAACAAGAAGGGCAATGCCACGCACGCACTTGATCTTGCTGCCTAGCTCGCATGCATGGGCACGTACCCATTATTCTAGAGATACATGCGATTCGACCAATGATGGGTACGTTCGCCATCAGTTTGCGTCCGTCTTACTTCACCAACTGCGGACTTTACAGGAACCATGTATGCATGTATAACTAACTGTTTGTGCGTCTCAAATTAGCTATTTAATCCACTAAAGTCTAGTATCAAGGGTTAGTTAGGCGTGATGACGATGATTATAAACGATGCGTTGCTTGGGTAGTACTCGTCCGGTCAGTGTTGCGGAGATTGACGTACTAAAAGAGTGGTAGAAGAACATAGTTGCAATAATCTTTTTAGAGGGGTGTTGCAATAATCTTTAATTTTTTGCCCTGACAAAACTGATACTGTACATAGGTAGCTACTGTTGATGCTAGCTCGAATGGTCCATCGATCCATTGGTAATCAATCTGCCGAAGATCATGCCGAGAACATGCATTACCTATCCAAGATGCATGCCCACTCCGATGCAATCATTCACTGGAACGCAAGATCTCGGTCGATCGCCCACGAGTTCACGTTCGTACCGTTGTTGAAGCTAGCTCTGAAACTTTTTTTTTAGAGAGTACGCCTAGGCGTACCGTAATGAAGGCAGAAATCCGATTACAAGACAACCACAACTCGATACGAACAATGAGTGTAGCAACTCCGCACCCGGGCTAGTCCAAAGACAGCCACCAACAACAAAGCAAATACAAGCAAAAGAGCCTATCCTAGAACGAGGAACAACGCCGCGTCTCGCCCGACTCCGGTCACCTCCGAAGAACAACAACTCCCTCTGGTCTTCCCTTGTCGGCGCACCAACCACCCTTAAAGCCAAGAAGAAGGTGGCAAGTGGATGGCGGGACTCGATCCAACCCGAGAAAGACACCGTCTTGGACTTCACCGGCGAAGGTGTACATTGCGCCGTTGAGGCTCAAACTTGGACAACGGCGAACACCGGAGGAGCATAACGAAGGACCTCCAAGCCGTGTCTCCAGACACGATGCTCCCAAGAGAGGGACGACGTCGAGGATGCCACCATCGTGCCGATCCAACTCCGCATCTAGGCTTTCGCCCGGAGACAACTACCAGCACCAGGAAGGCGAGGAAATGGCAACGCACCTTGGCGACGCCTCCAAGGAGGGGAACGACACCCTCGGGTGCCGTCGTCGCCAGCTCGGCAAGCCGGGCAGGATTTTCATCCGTATCGTCGCACAACTCCAAACCTCCGGTCTGGGGCAGCACCGTCCATGTATCTCGCACCGCCGCCACCGCAGCACCTTGCCGAAGTAGCCGCAAAGCCGTGGTCCACCAACTCCCCGCCCGGCTGAGAGAAAACGCGGCAAACTCCACCTCCAACTTGGTCGGGAACCAGCCTCCCCCAACTCCGGCAGAACCAGGGCCGTCCGGCGATGTCACCCACTCCTGGGGACAGCCTGGCGATGACCCGGCCCAAAGGCCCAGATCGGGCCCACCCTGCACCTCCAGCCCCAACGCCCGCACCACCGGGGGCGCCGCCGCTCTCCCACGCCGCGGAGGTGGACGGCCGCCCGCTGCTCGCCAGGATCTCCTTCCTGGCAGAGCCTCCATGGCGCCGCCGCCTCCAATCGTGTGAGGTCGTGCGCACCCACCAGGCCGCGCCGACGCGCCACCAAGCTCCGCCACTCTGCTGGCTTCCCTGCCAAGTGCTGCCGCTCCTCCACTCCCACGCCGAGTGCCGCATCGAGTGATGTAGCCCAACCTAGGACCATCACCATGTCAAGCACTCCAACACTCCACAAGTCAACATGGACATCAAAGGTGAACTCCTTCCACTATGTGATTCACCATATGTCACCTTTGGACGTTATACTACTTGACCATTGTTCCCATTGCATTGTTAGGTGTGTCACCAAGGGTACAAGACCACGGGAAGATGGCCAAGGCGCAAGAGGAACGAAGGCCGACAAGACGGTGGCTTGGAAGAGATGAAGGAAGAGGAGAAAAGACCCAGGCGGCGGTAGTACCGCTGGGTTAGGCGGTACTACCGCCCGAGAGCTGCCGCTACCGCTACCGCCGCCGCTACCGCCAGAATCGGCGTCTGACGCGCTTGTCCGGTACCGCTGGCGGTACCGCCGCCGGTACCGCCGAGGTGGGAAGAGCGAAACCTGCCCGCACCAGCGGTACTACCCCTTAACCCAGCGGTAGTACCGCCGCTGCGGGATCCAGCACGGGTTGGAGGCCCATGTAACCTCCCCCACCTACCCCCTGTTGGTCAAACACTATAAATAGGACCCCTTGGGCTCAGATCTAGATAGACTTGGTTTTGAGATTAGAGTAGAGCTAGACTCCTTCTTCTCAAAGGTCTCCTTCCTCCCCCTTGTGGGGATGGTTCCTCCTCTTGTGGAGAAGATCCCTTCGTGGATTCAAGACCTCTACTTGTAGTTTGACTACTTGCCAATCTTTCATCCTCGGGTGACTTTATTGGAGCGGTTCGGTTGACCGTGAGAGAAACAACCTCCAAGATCCCTTCTTGTATCTACTTGCCGATCTCCCACCTTCGTGTGGATTCTATTGGGCCGGTTGGACCGACCGGTAAGGGAAACGATTCTTGTATCTTGTGTGTTCTTGTGTTCTTGGTGTTCTTCCTCGTGTTCTTCGTGTTCTTGCGTGAGTTCGCCCACTCGTTCATCAATCCGTGAAGATCGTGCCACCCTAGAGGTCCAAACCTCATCATTTGGTATCAGAGCATGGTTGCCACGGATTTGACTTTGTTTCCCCCACAAATCCCCCAAATTTTTCTTTGATTTTGAGAAATTCGAAAATTTCCACCAAAAATAGCCCCAATTTGCTTTTGGATCGATCTGAGATTTGAATGCATTTTTGCAAGTTTTGATCCATAGATCTATTGCTATACGAGTTGATCTAACTTCCTTTGCGTTCCCATGGCCTAATTCCATCATTTGCCCCTTCGATTTGAGGTTTTTCGGCGAGAATTTCCGCCAAAATCGAGAATTTTCGCGTTCTCGGGCGCGTTCTGCGACCCGCAGCGGTACTACCTCTTATTCTAGCGGTACTACCGCCGCTACAGTGCTACCGCCCCTCGGTGCCGCCGAAAACGGCTTTCTGGACCCCCGAACGGTACCTCGAGCGGTACTACCGCTGGGTTAAGCGGTACCTCGGAAAACTGAAATTTTAGAAAATTGTTTTGGCCATATCTTTTGATTCCAGACTCCGTTTTTGGTGTTCTTCGGCTCGTTTCGAAGCTACGATCAAGGCCTTCGTCGCCATTGTGGAAGATCCATCATCTACCACCACCAAAATCTGTGGGCAAGCATGAAGCTTCTACAACAAAGGGTGAAGAACATCGACGAAAGGTATAACCTCGCCAACCTTTACCCCTTGCCATTCCGTTGAAAGCCACACTATATCTTTGCGATTACCATGTCCTATTGCTTGGGCTTTGCACTTTTGCACCATGTAGTTTCCGAGCAAAAGTTGTGCGCTAGTTATCATATACCATATATCTTTGGTATATGAAGAAACCAAAACACTCATATTTGGTGACATGTTGTGGTCCACCTTGTCATCTTTCTTGTGGCGCCTTGATGAGCGAGATAAAGGACGTAGGCTCTTGGCAAGCTCGTCAATGGCGTCCTTGACTTCTTGGAGCTTGGTAAAATGCGAGAAAACTTGTAAAATGTTTTATTGGTAGAAACCAAAACACTCATGACAAGACATGCATAAAATGTCATTATGGTTACAAACAAGCCATTGGAAAGAACAATTGTTCATTATATTTGTGGCAACACATAATCATCCATGTGAAAGATCAAGTAAACATGCTTGTCACAGGGAAAACCAAAAGCATCAACATGATTGCAAACAAACCATAAGCAAGAGAAATTGTTCAACTTGTTTGATGCAAAACATGAAAAGGGCATTAGAGCCGGGTTCGATCCACAACTCAAGTGTATGCTCTCAAGAGCTCGTTTTGTCAACTCATGCTCAATTGAGGTTGACATTATGAAGCGGTTACCGGCACACACAAGACAACATATGAAGATATTATGCCATATCTTGTAGGAAAGCGCAAGCTCGATGAACATCTAGTAGGTGGTACATTGTTGTGCAACTCTTGTAGCCCACCAATAAATTGCAATCGAGCTAGTAGCTCTCCTTGTACTTGTGCAACACGAGCTTATAGTCTTCGCTAGGATCATATGGTTTTTTAGCTCACTTCTTGGTTGCATGAGTCCCTTTTATCTCTCCGCGCGTGTGTTTCCTTGAACTACATTCCTATCTTTTGAGATTGACTTGTATTTGCTTTGTGATCATCGTGGTTCTCTACTTGCTTGGACAATATCTTGGTTTCCGGTTGGTTCAATTTGCTTTCCACCTACCATACCTTCCTACCAACTTTTAAGCCGTGTGTGTTTTGGAGTTTGCTTTGGACACTTGAACACAAGCATTTTACTTTGTGATCGTTTCTCTTGGTTGTCCACGACGTCCAATACTATCTACAAGGTGAGAGGTTGTGTTCTAGTTCCTTTCCACTCCACATATATACACTTGTCTTGTGAGTTGACATGTCTAGGGAGAGTGAATGCTGCTATGGAGGCCAAGATGATGTTGAGTACACGATGAGCCACAACAACTATGATGCCTCATGCTTTGAGGACATGGGGGACTACTACGACGACTACACCGATAATGACCCCCATGACATGATGGATCATCACCAAGACTTCCGCTAGTACTACTCCGACTACGACTCCGGCTATTCGAGCGTACACGACAAGGAGCGGTACCATGACGTCGAGCAACCTTCATCAAATTGTATCGACTCCAAGTACGTGCGAATCTACCACGACTCCGACTACACAAGCTCCAACGGCAATGAGGCGCAAGTGTCTTCACATGCCTCGACATATGGTACCAACTTCGACAACAACGACATGGTGGAGCGCCACTCCTACGACTACCACTCCGATGACATGGTGGAGAACGTCTACGACTACTACTCTTGTAGCATGTGCGGCGACTTCGACAACGTGCAAGAGGAGAGGACTCCCATCACCACCATGTTCAAGAGCGGTACCACCAAGCGTCATGGCACAACCTACTTCTATGGGTCAAGCTCAAGACGGTGCTCCGACAAGACGACCACCATGAGTTCATCTTATGGAGCTCCATCTACTTCCAAGGGTGCCAAGCTTTGCCATTCGCCATCCACTTCAAGAAGGCACCACAAGAAGCGCATTGACAAGGCCAAGCTCCAAGAAGTCAAGGACGCCATTGACGAGCTTGCCAAGAGCCTACGTCCTTTATCTCGCTCATCAAGGCGCCACAAGAAAGATGACAAGGTGGACCACAACATGTCACCAAGCTCTAGTGGAAGCTCCACGACAAGGTCACCAAAGCAACAAGCACGTCGACGCCAACATGAGGAGAAGCATCCAAATGACTTTCGGCGACACCCCTCCGCTCAAGAGCATCAACGTCGACATGAGAAGAAGACGGCGACAAAGGCGCATCCTATGGTGTCCCCTAGTGCTACCACTTCAAGTGCACCAACAAGAGCTACAAGTTCCATGGTTGATGAGATCATGGCCGACTTCGACAACTTCGTCGCGAAATGCCTACGTCGACGCCGGAAGAAGCATGGTCACAACCGTGAGGACACAACCAAGACGGCGCCTTTCTCAAGCACTTCTCTTGATATGACTTCTACACCAAGTGCCACCACCACATTGGCCCCCATATGGCAAGATGAAGACCTCCTATGCGACAATTGCCAAGGCCAAGACCATGATCCACGAGAATGTCCCAATCTCTTGTGCCCACTATGCAATAAAAGAGGTCACATGATGTGGGAATGCCAATTTGGTGAACAAGACGGTGACCAAGATGGTGAGAAGATGGTCGAGCATGGGATTTTCCCTTCGACCAAGGAGGCGAGCATGGATGATGCTATCACCTTTGACCATGGGTCAAGTGATGATGATGCCGAGCATGGGATGTTCCCTTCGGCAATGGAGTCAAGTGATGAAGCGGAGCATGGGATTTTCCCTTCCGCAAAGGAGTCGTGTGATGATGCCAACACTATGGCATTGACCTTTGGAGGCGAGATGGTTGAGGAGGTTGAGTATGGGAGTTTCCCTTCAACCTTGGAGGCGTATGGAGTTGAGGAAACCGAGCCTATCCCTATGAGCTTGAGTTATGAGATGGTACCAATCCCATGTTAGAAGGAGAGCCACTTAGCCCACTTGAGTGAGAGTGAGAGTGAGTTGAGTGCCTCCACCATATGTGAGTTTGAGTGCTTTCACTTTGAGGGGATGAGCGATACACCACTTGAGTTGCGAGAGGTAGTTGATAGGTCTTGTGAGGCCATTTCGATTTCTAACAACTTAACCTCGACCTCTAGTGTGTTTTCTCATTGTGTGCTAGGTTCCATGGATGATGAGACGTCACTCCCCGACATTACGGTGCTTCAAATGGAGAAGATGTACATGGAGGATGATGATGATGCCACCCCATGTCTACTTCATGATGAACAAGTCGGCTACATGGAAGCCCCTACTACTTCAACACCTACTTCACATGAGCGGGACTATAAAGGTATGGGTGTTGATGTGACCATGATCCCGCTAGTGGACATGATGAACTATGATTGTTTGCATGCTATGGATGATTCTATTGATGTCACATATGATTCGTTCTTATTCCCATGTGATACTCTGTGTGAAACCAATGTTGATCATGTGGAATCACCTATTTGTGATGATTTTGCCATGAGCATGCCTTGTTATGAATGTTTCCATTTTTCTCCCGTTATTGCTTGCAACATGTTGAACAATTTCTCTTTCACATGTGTTGCTTGCAATAATGTTGAAATGCTTGATAATGAGATTGCCCCCATAGCTTTCTCACATTTTAGAGATGTTCGTTCTCTCTTATGGACCTTGTTCCATCCTTCACTTTGCTTAGTGACCATCCACATATGTCATATTTTCCAATTGATTGTTGTGTGGTTGGTGATGTGCAAATGAAGAGACACTTCATGATGGATGACGTGTTCATATACCGTACACATAACTTCTTCATATGTTGTCTTGTGTGTGCCGGTAAACGCATGATAATGTCAACCTCAATTGAGTATGAGTTGACAATAAGAGCTCTTGAGAGCATACATTTGAGTTTTGGATTGAATCCAACTCGAAAATCTTTCTCATGTTTTGCATCAAACAAGTGGAACAATTTCCCTTGCTTATGGTTTGTTTGCAATCATGATGGTGTTTTTGGTCTTCCCTATGACAAGCATGTTTCCTCGATCTTTCACATGGATGATTTATGTGTTGCCACAAGTATGATGAACAATTGTTCTTTCCAATGACTTGTTTGCAACCATAAGGACACTTTGCGCATGTCTTGTCATGAGTGTGTTGGTTTATACCAATTTGGTGTTGCAACAAATATGTTGAAAACTTGCTCTTTCATGTGCTTTGTTTGCCACCATGATGATATTTTGGACATTCTACATTGTGTGTTTTTGCCAAATCCTCCTCTTGTTGCATCAAGGTTGATGACAAATTGTCCCTTCCAATGCCTTGTATGCAATAACGATCATATGGTTCAAGATGAGATACCTAGATGGCATCCTCATATTTTTATGGAGTTTTTGTGTTTACACATTTTGAAGATGTTCCATTGGATTGCTTGCACATTGACCTTGCACTTGCACTACCTCTTCATATTATTGTGTTGTGCTAACGGTGCTATGACAAAGAATGGACATGTCATTGTTGATATGCTCCTCTTTCTTGCACACACATGGTTTGCTTGGTCTTTAGTGTTTGTAGGCGTGGTGAATTCCAATTCTTCGACAACACATCTACCTCCTTTGCATGGTGATGAAGAGCAAGAGTCGAGGACGACTCTTTTTAAAGGGAGGGGAGATGATGTAGCCCAACCTAGGACCATCACCATGTCAAGCACTCCAACACTCCACAAGTCAACATGGACATCAAAGGTGAACTCCTTCCACTATGTGATTCACCATATGTCACCTTTGGACGTTATACTACTTGACCATTGTTACCATTGCATTGTTAGGTGTGTCACCAAGGGTACAAGACCACGGGAAGATGGCCAAGGCGCAAGAGGAACGAAGGCCGACAAGACGGTGGCTTGGAAGAGACGAAGGAAGAGGAGAAAAGACCCAGGCGGCGGTAGTACCGCTGGGTTAGGCGGTACTACCGCCCGAGAGCTGCCGCTACCGCTACCGCCGCCGCTACCGCCAGAATCGGCGTCTGACGCGCTTGTCCGGTACCGCCGCCGGTACCGCCGAGGTGGGAAGAGCGAAACCTGCCCGCACCAGCGGTACTACCCCTTACCCAGCGGTAGTACCGCCGCTGCGGGATCCAGCATGGGTTGGAGGCCCATGTAACCTCCCCCACCTACCCCCTGTTGGTCAAACACTATAAATAGGACCCCTTGGGCTCAGATCTAGATAGACTTGGTTTTGAGATTAGAGTAGAGCTAGACTCCTTCTTCTCAAAGGTCTCCTTCCTCCCCCTTGTGGGGATGGTTCCTCCTCTTGTGGAGAAGGTCCCTTCGTGGATTCAAGACCTCTACTTGTAGTTTGACTACTTGCCAATCTTTCATCCTCGGGTGACTTTATTGGAGCGGTTCGGTTGACCGTGAGAGAAACAACCTCCAAGATCCCTTCTTATATCTACTTGCCGATCTCCCACCTTCGTGTGGATTCTATTGGGCCGGTTGGACCGACCGGTAAGGGAAACGGTTCTTGTATCTTATGTGTGTTCTTGTGTTCTTGGTGTTCTTCCTCGTGTTCTTGCGTGAGTTCGCCCACTCGTTCGTCAATCCGTGAAGATCGGGCCACCTTAGAGGTCCAAACCTCATCATCGAGGCCGCGCGCCGCCGCCCGCACTACCCCTCCACATACCCGCTAGCGTCCCTCCTCCGCGCGAAAGGGGCCCGCCGGGGGTGCGACGCCCTCACCTGCCACCTTTGACGGCCAGGTGTGGCCGCCACCGCCGGCGGCAGCGGTCAGGGAGAGGGATTAGGCGCCGCTTTTTTCCTAGGTTAGGGGTCCTCCGGAGCCGCTCGCGCGAGCGGTCCGGGAGGAAGGTTCACAATGTTATTCTTTGTTTGAAAATTAGCCCTGAAACTTGTGGCCGAGGAGAACGAACAAATCATTGCGATTCGTCTGTTCCTCCTATCGACGTAAATGATTTGAACGTATCTAATGGATGGTGAGAGATCCTGTCTGGAACATTGATCATCGTCTTAACGCACAAACAGAATATATATCTTTGGTTGGTGCAGGGTTTTTGGCTACTGATGACTAGAACACGACATAGAGGTAATAACGTACCCTGATGCGATCCTCGTTGCTTCCCTCCTGAGTGCGTCGTGTTGAAAATGGTGATTCCTGCGTGCTTTCCCGTGGGCTGGACTCACATGCCATCATGGTTGGCAGCGCCCAATTGACGATGTGGAGGTTCTGTGTGGCGTCAGACTTGGCAACAACGATGATGGTTAGCAGTGGTGTGATCCCGCAAGACAGTGAAGTCGAAGCCGCTATGTTTCTCAAGCCTCTACATTTGAGCGGCATACGATGGCCTGCAGGGGGCGGTCCAGTGGTGAAGATCTTCTTAAGTGCAGGTCTTGCTCATCTCCTCTCCGGAGCTCTTCAGCGGAATCAAAGTTGTCTGCCTATGCGCAAAGAGTCCTCTGCATAGCCCGGCGTGGGCTTCTCGACGCGACTTCGACGACGGTCTCCTTGGCGGTCTTCTTGTGAAGTCGGAGTTGCTGCAGGGTGTGAAGCTTGATGACGATGACGTGGGGGACAAGCTCGACGACGACTCAACTTTAGTGGTGTGTGTGCCGCTTGTGTGGGTAGCCAGGGTGGTCGTGTGTGTCCTCGTGACGGTCGTCGAGAGTGTTGTTTCGGTTTTAGCCCTGTTTCCCGCTAATTAACCGGCCAATTCTCACTACTTTTTAATAAAAGAAAATGGCAAGTCTTTTGACTCGGTTCAAAAGAAAATAACGTATCCAGATTACGAGAGTCACACATGAACCGACAAAAGTAAACAAAAAATACAACATTATAGGGCTGAAAAAAGTAGGTCACGACATAATTATTAGGCATTCCTTAGCGAGAATATATATATATATATATATATATATATATATATATACACGAGAAATTGCTCCCATAAGGAGTTGAACTCTGGTTGCTGGATCACCCGTGCAACCCTAACCATTGGACTAGTGTCCCGTTCTCAAAGCAATTACGCTGCTCTATAATCTTCTTCTTTAGGTTCAGCCTTGCAGACTTGGACACATGCTTTCTTTGTGGTTTGGTTAATGGAATCCTAGCAAGGACAGTTTTTAACCGTCGAGTTGGTTTAGTACTAGGTAGGTGCATCGTATACTCCTGTACTTGCTGGCTTGACTGTGATACGACTACACCTTTTACCGGAGACGAGACAAGAACGGTAAAGGCAGCTTTCGGAGGCCACATGCAGTGCAGGCAGGCAGGCCACAGGTGGATGATACGGCCAGTACAAAAGGAGCCCAGCGAAGAAAGGTTGGCAGGAGCCAGAAAGGCAAGTCCTTTCCCTGGACCGGTACAGTTGGTCTTGACCATCCCCAATTGCCGTCATCTCCAGCAGCCGCCCGAACGTAATTATACGTATACTACTCACCCCAGTCCTTCGATATCCGCGGGCGGTAAGATGTGTCCGGACACGTCCGACACGACGGTATTCCGATAGGCTGGCCCTGCTAGCCAACGATCTGCCGTTGAGAGTGATGCAAGTCTTTGCAAAAAGTGCTGCAACATGAGCACTCTCAAGTTTGGCCCTGCTAACCCTCAGACACTGTTGGCATGAATGGATATAACAATGACATGTTGCAGCACTCTCAAGTTTTTGCAAGATTTGCTGAAGGCAACCCTCAGACAACTAAGATTAATGGCCAACAATACACCAAGGGGCGCCACCTAGCCGATGACATCTATCCTTGTTGCGACTCCAACCCAAAGTTAACGAAAGATTTCTCTTTGGAATCAACAAGAGGGTTATAAAAGGATGTGATCAGGCATTTGAAGAAATAGATGAAAATATCCGAGAGTTGAGAAGGGCCGTCCACATCGTTAACGTTCGGACCAAAACTAAGGGTGCCTGCTGAAGATGCTCTAACTGTATTCACATGTTCCCTCGAGACAACCTAACAAGAGGTGAGTAGGCTTTAGAAAAATATTCTCAATTTGACTTAATTTCAGCCACGTGACATAACTTAATCTTGGTTGTAACACATGTGCAAAAAAATTCAGTTACAACCTACAGCAAATCACATGATAACACGAATCACGATGCGAATACTCCATTCCTTAACTGAATCAGATGATCCATTCCTGATGGCAAAACAATAGTATTAAATAACTCAAGAGGCGGTACAAGTAGTCAATCATTCCCTGCTGTTATGCACTAGACATTCATGTTAAGCTCACATACATTCCATCTGCCTCCATTTGGAACCCCTCTCTGCACTCACTCATTGACTGACTTGCCTGGCTGCCCGTACCGGCGACACCTTTCTCATGCCATCCTTTTCATTCTCTTCTCCAACTCATGTAGGAAATCGCAACTGCTACTGCCAATACCAGGCCCCACCCTTCTTCCTAATATCCCCCCGAGTTCGGCAATCACACCGGCCGATGATGGCACCGGCAGTTAACTACGCTCATTCTTCCCACTGAGCAGCCAGTCAATCACTCAATCCTCATCATATATAGATGCGACAAGGCTTCAATCCTACGCTCGTTAGCTTAGTGGCTGTATTGATTGTGAATTTGTGATACACACTGCCACCGCTACTCTACTCGGTCAGCATCGGTAGAATGAGGCAGGAACGGCAGGGGAAGTTCAGCACGGCCATGGTGGCTGGCGCGCCGCCCTCGCTTTCCGGGACTACGCTGCAGCAGCACCAAGCCGCCGTCTACTTCGGCCTTTCTTGCGCCCTCGCCACTCTGTGCCGCGTCGCACCGAGCCAGGATGCCGGCGGCTGTGATCTTGGAGCGAGGCAGAGGCAGTGCCGGTGGTCGCGCGCGAGAGAGCTCGCTCTGCAGGGAAAGATCGGCGAGCTGGAGCTCCAGGTCGAGGAGCTTCGGCGGAGAAGGGCCGAGGATGCCAGGGCCAACGAGAAGGTGGCGGGCATCTTCGCGGCGCACGAGCAGCGGTGGTTCGCGGAGCGGAAGTCGCTGCGACGGCAGGTCCAGGCCGTCGTCGCGGCGGCTCGCGCTCGCGAGGTCAAGCACGACGAGGCCACGGCGGTGCTGAGGCAGCAGCTGGAGGACCAGCAGCGCGCGGCGACTCTCAAGGACGAGGCCATGGCGCAGGAGACCAGGAGGCGCGAGGAAGCCCAGGAAAGGCTGAGCACGTCGGAGCAGGCGGCGGAAGAGCTGCGAGAGCGCGCAAGGAAGGAAGGGCAAGAGCACGCCGCCGACGTGAAGAGGCACAAGACGTCGTTCGTGGAGCTCGCTTCAGCGCAGAGGCAGCTGGAGGCCGCGCTGGAGCGCCGGGACGAGGCCGTGGCGACGGCCGCGGAGCTCTCCGTGGAGGCGGCGCGTTTGCGGCGGGACGGGGAGCACAAGGACAAGATCATCTCCGCAATGCTGCGCAAGTCCAAGATCGACATGGAGGACAGGGAGATGCTGGTGCGGGAAGTGAAGATGTGCAAGGCCAGGCGCAAGCAGGTGGAGCTGGAGGCGGAGCGGTGGCGAAAGATGTGGGAGTCCAGGCACCGGAGGGGATCCTCCAGGTCGTCGGCGCAGCGCTGCGCCGTGGTGGACCACACGGGGTGCTCCGACAAGATGGCCCCCGACTCTGTCGACACCAAGATACTGTTCGTTGACCATGTGGAGAAGGGCAAGAAAGGCAGGCTGCCGGCGGTGGCGAAGGAGCTGACCACTGTCGAATGCCTTGATTGCTATCCCAGCAATGTAGACGACAAGCCCGGTATGACCCACAGCCACACTCTTTAACTTTTTCTCTGTTCTGTATTTTTTCATAGAAATTTAACATTGTGCTTGATGGTTTGAGCATCAAGTAGAAATTCTGCAAAATTTCTGTGTTCGCTGTAATAGGTGTGCTAAGCAAATACGTGCATAATTAACACCATAAACACCTTGCCCGGTTTGATTTCTGAATTCTGATGGTGCCCTTCCATTTGTTCGGATCGCAGTTGTGGAGGAGTACACGGACCTGCAGGAGTGGTTCCACATGGAGACCGGGAAGTACACGAGCATGATCAGGCAGCGGCACGCCGCGGAGCTGGAGGCCTTCACAGAGCAGCTCAGGCTCAAGGACGAGAAGCTGGAGGCGTTCCGGTGGCGTGCCGTGAGCATGGACGTCGAGGCGGCACGGCTCCGGTGCCGGATCCAGGAGATGGAGGGGAGGCTGTCACAGCAGGAGCAGAACGGTGCCGGGACAGAAGCGCTGCTTCTAGACAGAGAGAACGAGAACACGTCGCTCAAGGAGAAGCTCGTGGCGTTCGAATCGCAAGTCCTCGAGTCAGAGTCATTTTCTCCTACCGTCGTCGACTACGAAGGCAGCAAAAATTCTTCAGATCATTGCATCCCATGTTCGCTGATAAAGATCCAAAGAACAGGCTCCGGAGAAGCCAACGGATGGTTATGCGACGCCAAATGTCAAGAAGACAATGAGACCGCCACCTACACCGATCATGATCATGCAAAGATCGTCGAACCGAGCGATTCAGCTCCGCTGGATGATCGCAAAACATCTGACATGGAGGCATACAATTTCCCAGTTCCGATCAATGACACGTCGACCGCGGCGGCAAGGAGATCAATGGTCAACGGCCTTCACAACGTCCCGACGGACCACTCATGCCGCTCTGAGATCGAGGAAGAGAAGGAAGCCTACAGCGATCCGGGCAATAAGCGCGCGCGACCCACCAGCGCCGCCAGTTCTGGTGAAGCGCGCTCTGAAGCTCCAGAGCAGAAGCCCTCGGCTTGTAGGGTGGACATCCACGCTCTGGCGGTGTCCTACAAGATCAAGAGGCTCAGGCAGCAGCAGCTCGTGCTGGAGAAGCTCGCCGCCGCCGCTGCTGCTGCTGAAGGAGGCAAGGAAGGGACGGTGAGCAGCGATGCCAGTGGCAGCAGCGGAAGCAGGCAGCACCCAAGGAGCTACCAGCTGATGATCTCCTTCGTGAGCAAGCACGTCAAGCGGTACCAGTCACTCGAGGACAAGATCGAAGACCTCTGCAAGAGAATGGTAATGGTCGGTGCGCATGTTGCCAGTGTGTACTGCTTTTTCCTTATTGTTTTCAGTTAAACTTAACAAGAGAAGTGGTTGATGTATGCTGCAGGAGGAGAGCAAGAGGAGCGGGGGAAGGGGGCGGGAGGGTGGCCGGGAGCAGAACGCGGCGCTGGCGCGGTTCCTGGAGGAGACGTTCCAGCTACAGCGCTACATGGTGGCCACGGGCCAGAAGCTGCTGGAGATGCAGTCCAGGATCGCGGCGACCCTCGCCCGAGCTGCCGTGGCCGCCGGCGGTGGTGGTGCCATTGGCGACGGAGGTGATGGCGTTGACACGGGGAGGTTCATGGACGTTGTTGGGGCGCTGCTGCGGGACGTGCAGAGGGGACTCGAGGTGCGGATCGCGCGAATCATCGGGGACCTTGAGGGCACGCTCACCTTCCATGGCATCCTACAAACAACCTTCTGAATTCTGACATAGCAATCGTTGATTGTTGGAGATAGCGTGGAGTTGTATGCAGAACACCATGTTGATGGAATGATGGATAATGCGTTGGTGCCTAGCCGATGCAGCGATTTTCCTTGGCACCATGATGAACTGACAAAAGTTCGTCAGGCTATCTGAATTCTCTTGCGCAGTGTAATTAAGGCGGCGGAGAGGCGGATTAGGAGATGGGCGCCTAATCCGGTCGCTTCACAACGACGGGGATCGGATCAGGGCAGGCCACCACGGAAATTGGGGTAGTAATAACTGGTCGGGTTCGGGCTCAGATGGGCCGGATTCGATCAGGTATTGGGTCATCTGTAATGCACGTCGTATTTGTGTTTGAGTTGAATGACTCGGTGTTACTCAACTTTTCACGAATCATACCTTTGGTCACCCTAACTTGCTAAAGTTACAGCGAATCCCGTCACTGAATCAGCTATCGTTCCTCCTCTGATGCGCAAAGTTTCGTACTTTGGTCGTCATTTTCTCAACAAATTCTGATTTAGTCGATTTAGGGCTCACTAGATTCGCATGGATGGGCCAGCAACTTCTCATATTGGATCTTCAGTTTGGTCTCATTGGGAAATATCATTTTTGTCAAACTCTCCGTAAGTTTTGCATCTAGTGTGTCTACCTTCTCCGGACTGATTCCAATTTGGATAACTACATCCTGCAAAGTCCATTGGAGTTCCAAATCACCTTCACACATCAAAACCAAGGAAAATAATAAAATCTAATAAAAACTAATAAAATGCACCAAAACTAGTAAGCAAGCATGATGGTAATTAAATTTGTTAGTTGAAGCGTGATATGAGAAATTTTATTACAACAAATGAGCTACAAAGGTCTATATAAAATCCACTCATCACCATCCTCAAGATTAAACCTTACTCCTCCTCGAGCAAAAGAGTTTATAAACTTATTGCGGAAATTCGGTTTGGCACCCGGGTCCAGATGAACCCAATGCCTGGACCAATCAATGTCCTCCATGTGTGGTGCTCAGGCCGTATTTTCTTTCGTATTCGTCCATGTACACAAAATAATGAACAGTGCTGAGGCCCACCTCTGACGCATCATTTATGACACCTATTGCCGTTTCTCTCCCACCGGTACAAACAGAATTCGAAGTCTGAACCGGTACACTAGACCAACAGCACAAGCCTCCTCCATTTAATTAAGTTCTGGATTACTACTTTAGCCCAGGCTTGGACCATAAATCGACTATCTCCTGTTGGGAAACAAACGTACGGCTCACGTACGGGCTCACCCTTTCCTTGGGTGGAGGTTTTCCCTCTAAATTTGGTCCTCAACTCTAACCCCTCTCCATTTTATATATACCCCATGTATTGTATGGAGAGAGACACACCATTGATAATAAAGATCAGTCCCGGCTATATCTCTGTGTTCTTTTACTTTTCGTATCTGTGATTGTGCCGCGTGTACGACTCTTTTGACTACGCTCTCGCTCCATGCCCCTGGACCGGACTCGCCGGCAAAGGTTGTGGAACACGTTATCAACACGTACTGCTCCGCCAACTGATCTGCATCGAGCCTCCCTCAAGCAGGCTCTCGTCGTTCATTGAGGAGGTATAATCCAGATCCCATCGCAACAACGGTTTTACATCTTTTTATGTTTCCGTTCTTGCATTACGTTTTATACGGATTATGTATTACCTACGGTGTGGATTTCCCTACCGAGAACCGAGCTGACTTGATGTCGCCGACCAATGTCGATGTTCTCGGATTCATGGGGGATTTGTTGACTACACTGTGGTGAGCCGGTACAGAAACGCAATCTAGATGATCACGGTACCGCCACGATGCACCAGCTGTGTCACGCGTCGTCTCGATTCCAGATGAACGGACGATGAAAGTTGACATCCCGGGTGTTTTTTCTTCTTTTATTGGATAAGGACGTCATCGGTTGACTGCCGTAGAGCCACTCGTCGTGTGTTGCATAGGTCGGCCAGCCGCCACGCCACACACCGAGTCCCGCACTACGTGGCGCCGTTGTCGCCCTTCCGCGGAAGAAGGTCCAGATGACCGTGCTCGCCGCGTGCATGCCGGTCACGTTGCCCGACGGCTCCGCTGGCCACCGTGCACGCGCTAACGCCGCCCTACCGTGCCCATGTGATGCCCGGCCGCGCCCGCTACGTGCTCGCCGACGTCGAAGCCGGCCGCCATGTCGCCTGCGTCGAGCTCCCGGCACGGGAGCCGGAGCGCACACACACCGCCTCACGCGACGCCCGCCCCCGTCGCCCCCCCCGCGAGCCCGCCCGTGCTGGCCGAGCCGCCGCCTCGGCACTCCCGCGCGCCGCCCCACACCCACCACCGCGCGAGCCGCCCGCTGCGGCTGCGCACCGCCGCCCTCGCCAGCTCCCGGCCTCGGAGCCAGGAGGTGGCCGGCCGCCGCCGCGACCTGAGCCTCTGGCTCGGTCTCGCGCGTGGCTGCCGCCCTCTAGGGTTCGGCTGGCCCTGCTGGCCTTTTTGGGCCAAAGTCGGCCCGTTAGCTTCATCTAAAAAAAAGAGGGGAGGCACATGGGGCAATTCAGGAGATGGGCCACGGCCCATTTTTCGGCATGCTGCCATTCGGACTTGCGTTGCGACAATTTACATAGCCCTCAGATTTTCCAGTTTTACGTAATTTTAATTCCTGTTGAATTATTTTGCATGTAAGCCCCTGGAATTATTTGTTTTTGCTGAAATTGCATTAAGACAACCTCGGAAAGTCAATTTTAGGGCCAATTTTTCACGTTAGTGATGCGTTCCGTCATTATCATGCTTGTATTATATGTTTTCATTGTTAGAATTAATTGTTTAATTACTTTTAATCGCTTTGAAATCATTGTTAGCATGTTTTTAAATATTGGAACATCATGTTAATGAACAATTGTATCTTCATCGCATTTGTGCAATGGATTACCTGCTGTAATCTAATACGATTTGCATAAATCGCAGATGGTCGGAATCGTCAACCGTGAGTTCACCGAGCTAGCCCAAAATGGGCTGAACTACCTGACGTGGTCATCAGACGTGGAGATCTTCCTCACGTCCAGGGAGATGATCAAGGCAATTGGCGTGGGGGACCCAGGCGGTCACCGGCGCTGTCATCTCTGCTCAGAATGCCCAGGCTCTGCATTTTCTACGTCACCACCTCTGCAATACTCTGAAAAATGAGTACTTGGTTGAGCGGAGTGCTTTGGACCTCTGGAATGCTCTTAAACAGTGTTTCGAGCGACTGAAGTACACTGTTCGCCCGCAGGCGGAGGTGGAGTGGATGCGTCTGAGGTTTCAGGACTTCAGGACGGTGGGAGACTATAATTCGGGTTTGCACCGGATTTGCACCTCTCTTCGGATGTGTGGTGTCACTATCACCGACACCCAGAAGATTGAGAAAACTCTCTCCACTTTCCACCCCAACGTTGTGCAGTCCTCGCGAAACTACCGCCTGGGGAAGTACACGCAGTATGCAGAGTTTATGGACATACTCCAGGTGGAGGAGGCGCATGATGAGCTCTTGCGAAAGAACTCTCTCGCGCAGCCACTTGGGGCGAGTTCCCGTCATGAGGCCCATGCTAACGCCTATAAGGTCCGTGTGCCTCTCACGGAGAAGAGAGGCAGGAAGGGCAAAAAGGTGCCCCACCCCCCTCGCCGGGCTCATCAACATCAGCAAGGCAAGGGGGAGCAGAGGCCCCAGGAATGCTACCGGTGCGGCTCTAAAGAACACTTCTCATGCCAGTGTTGTGCGCCTAAGGACGTTGTGGCAGAGTACACGGCTAGTAAGAAGATGCATGAATCACACCTCGCCTCAGTACAATTGGACGCACCTTAGACACCCATGGTGGCGCCCGAGATCCTTCCGCCGCCTCCACCTCTTCCTATGGCTACACCTGCAGTTGCGCCCATGGAGATAGCCCTGACGGTCTCAACGGACGTCGGTGTCTCTATAGAGGTCGATCACTTGGCGCTCCCTTATGCGCCTCGTGTTGGCACTGATGATGATCCTATACTCAGTGAGGAGCAGTTCGCTCAGTTGGAGATTGAGTGTGAAGTGAACGACGCGTTCACTATGCCCGTCTAAGCTTCCACTACTTCATTTATCATGATTCCTTAGGCTATTTGAGATACATTTAGTTTTGTAAGCTCTATGAGAGCAAGACATATTCATTATTTCGACGCTTGAATGACATTTGGTTATCGTTCATTAATTCCTCTATTTAAATATGATGGCATGTTATGTTCTGAGATATATATGCATTTGTTCTGTAATGTTGCTACTTCCTCGCTTCATTATTTTAGTTACATGCAAATATCTTAGAACACGTGTGGCACCCCAATGGAGTAAACATTTCTCGTGGAAAACGATACATAAATACCATCTTGAGAGAGATCGTGTGTTTTGAGTGTGATAAATTCTCGAGGTAGTGTTATGAATTTTGCCAACTGCGATCCTTATATAGTTGGCTCCGGACGAGCCACTATCATACTACCCATGGGAACAATTTTGATCATTGACGATCCATTGTTGTACCCCAAGCCACTCGCACCCTCTTAAGTTTTCAATGAGTTTCACACTAATAGTCTACAGCTGAGACCGGTGTTGTGAATGGTATAGATTGCCTCCTAATCACCGAGCGCGATGAAAATGGTACACATGTTCTTGGAATTTTTTTTGTCCTCCATTGGACACATGGCTATGCTACAGGGTAATTGTAACATTGCGTGTGTACACTACCTTCCGATGCTCTGAACTATTTTGCCTTTGGCATGATAGATTAGGCCACTCAGTCTTAGTATGATGAGGAATATACAACTCGAACGACCATAATGTTAAAGTGAAAAACTTCCCGAATCCTGATGATTTTGTGTGCTTCGCATACTCTTCGGGGAAGTTAATCATTAGACCGTCCACCTTAAAGGTGAAGGATGAAATTCCGACATTTTTGGAATGCATCCTTGGGACATAAGCGGTCCGATTCAGCCCATCTGAAGGTTGTTTTGGTACTTTATGGTACACATCGACACTTCTCTAAATGGTCCACTGTTTGCCTACTGCAACATAAAACCATGGCAATATGAATTGCAGTCGAGCATTCAGTACCACATGTCCAAACGCAAAATGGACTGGCAAAGGCATTGATTAAATTCAGTGCAAGACCGCCCCTTCAGAGTTGTAATTCGCCAACCAAATGCTGGGGCATGATGTGTTACACGCTGCTAAACTCATCAAATTTAGATTGTTGGCCTACAACATCCATTCTCTTATGCAGCTTCCGTAGGGGTCAGCACCGAAGATTTCCCACCTTTATAGGTTCGATTGCCAGGTGTATGTACCGATACCACCACCCCCGCGATCAGCAATGGGTCTACTCTGTAAGTCAGGGATATACGTTGGTTATGAGACTATGTCCATAACCAGGTATTTGGACCCCATGACAAGAGATTGTCATACGGCCCGCTTTGCTGATTGCATTGACGAGGATCTCTTTCCGACTTTAGGGGAGATAATCAACCCCTTGATGATAAAAGTCGAGAAATCACGTGCCAAGTCACGGAGATCCACGCTCATGACCCACGCACCGCCGAGACAAATAAAGAAGTCCAAAACAAAATTTGATTTGCATGCATTAGCGAATCAACTGCCTGATTACTTTAGTGACTTGAAAACTGCGAGAAAGTCACATATGCCTGCGTGCAATGCACCGGAAAGGGTTGAGATACCGAAGTTAACTATGGTACACCCGCTCCCATCCAAAGGCCTAAAAGGATGCGAAATCCGGTTTCTCAACTCCTAAGTACTCGGGGACGCCTGAGGAAGAAGGATAAGAGAGATTTATCACAGACAGTCACCAAAGCCCCTAGTAAGAAAAGAGGGAGCCAATTAAGACTTGGCACAAGTACGGAAAGTCCTGTGCACAGGATTCCGGACTTGAATGTCCCTACTGAGGGAACATCCAGCGGAGAAGTGAGTACACACATCGGCGCGGAAAAGCTAAAGGACCTCGCTCTTGTAATGGGAAATACGGTGGAGCAAGAGGTAGCGCCAGATGCACCCCATGACGAAATGGCCATAAATTATATGAATAAGGGAGAGTCAAGGAACCAAGCAATGGCAATTATCGACATTAACTTTGCTATAGAATTGCCTCAATCATAGATCCTGACCCTATGCCTAACAATCTCGCTGATTGTTTAATAAGGTCGGATTGGAAAGATTGGCAGGAGGCAGTTACCTCACGCATGAGGTGTATCGGTACAGAGCAAGACTCGTCGCTCAAGGGTTCACTCAACGACCATATGTCAATATTGAGGAAACTTACTCCCCAGTCATGGATGGTATAACCTTTAGATACTTGATCTCAGTGCAGTAAATTTGGACTTGACAATGAAATTGATGGATGTTGTCACTGCTTACCTATATATGGTAACCTTGATTCGGAAATTTACATGAAGGTACCAGAAGGTATCCCCATTCCGAACCAAGAGAGCAAATCGGTGTCTATACATTGTTCTTCTTCAGAAGATATTGTACAGACTTAAACAGTCTGGTAGGATGTGGTATAATCTCTTAAGCGATTTCCTTCATCAGAAGGGCTACACGAGCAACGAAGATTACCCACGCATATTTATACGGCCATCCCAAGATGGATTATGTATAATCTCGGTGTATGTGGACGATTTGAATATGATTGGTACACCTAGAGGTATTGAGGAAGCGAGTTCCTACCTGATGTCGGAATTCGAGATGAAGGATTTGGGTAAAACCAAGTTCTGTTTGGGTCTGCAACTTGAACATTCACCTGCTGGTATTCTAGTGCACCAGTCTGCCTACACCCAGAAGGTGTTAGAGAGATTTGGATTTCATAAGGCATATCCTTCGAAGACCCCAATGATTGGGAGGTCTTTGCAGCAAGATAAGGATCCGTTCAGGCCTAAGGAAGAGGGGGAGGAAATTCTGGGAACAGATTTCCCCTACTTGAGCGTTGTTGGAGCACTCATGTACCTCGCAAATTTTACACGGCCGTACATTGCGTTCGCTGTCAATTTGCTTGCTAGGTACAGTTCTGAGCCTACCAATAGACATTGGAAAGGCATCAAGGACGTTTTCCGATACCTGCAAGGGACAAAAAATCTTGGGCTGTTTTATAGGAGAAACCAAGACCTATCATTGGTAGGCTATGCAGATGCAGGGTACCTGTCGGACCCGCACACCTCCAAGTCATATACTGGATATGTTTTCACTTGTGGTGGAACTGCTGTTCCTTGGAAATCGTCTAGGAAAAGTCTTGTATAGACTTCGACGTACCACTCCGAAATCATAGCATTATAAGAAGCATCACAAGAGTGTGCATGGCTTCGACGGATGATTCGCCACATTCAGCAGATCTGTGGGCTGAACACCGTACAAACCCCAACAATTATCTATGAAGATAGTGCAGCTTCTGTTGCACAAGTGCAGTCAGGGTATCTGAAGAGTAATCTTATCAACCCCAAGTTTTTCTATGCGCATGACCTGCATAAGACGAATGAGGTGAGGATCTTGCATATTAAGTCGTGTGACAATCTCGCTAATATGTTCACTAAATCATTACCGGAATCATCTTTTGAGAGATGTGTTCGTAGAATTGGTATGATGAGACTTAGACATATGCCACACTCTGGGGGAAATTCTTCACACCCCCATCCGTGAAATCTTGATCCAGATGATCAAGCACTCAACCTGATGTTGAGTGGATTGTACTCTTTTTCCCTTATGTGAGTTTTCTCGATGTTTGTCACATTGAGGTTTTTAATGAGGCAATTCGTGCAACATGAGGAGACGTATGCTATGCGCTTGATACGTCTAAAACGTATCTACTTTCCCGAACACTTTTGCTGTTGTTTTACCTCTAATTTGTGTATTTTGAATGCAACTAACACGGACTAACGCTGTTTTCAGCAGAATTGCCCTGGTGTCTTGTTTTTGTGCAGAAAGTCAAGTTTTGGGAAAATTCCCGAAAAATATCCTGGAGTTCCTATTTTTCCAGAAGACACACGGAGCCAGAAGATGAGACGGAGGCGGGCCACAGGGGCCCCACACCATGGGCCCGCGCGGCCAGAGGTGGGCCGCACCGGGGGTGGTGTGGCCGCCTCGGTCACCACCTCGCGTCCCCTTTCGACTACTTAATCCCCTTGACCTAAAAACCCGAGGAGGATCGACGCTTTTTCCAGAAACACTCCAGAGCTCCGCCGCCACCGAAAACCCTATTTCGGGGATCAGAAACTCCGTTCTGGCACCCTGCCGGGACGGGGAATTGGAGGAGATCATCGCCATCATCATCACCGACGCCTCTCCATCAACCATCCATGATTCCCCCATCCATGTGTGAGTAATCCCCGCTGTAGGCTGAAGGGGATGGTAGGGATTGGATGAGATCATTCATGTAATAGATATCAGATTGTTAGGGCATGGTGCCTAGTATCCGTTGTTAGTACTTTATGTCATTGTTGCAACTTGTTATGCTTAATGCTTGACACTTAGGGCCCGAGTGCCATGATTTCAGATCTGAACATGTTATTGAATCATGAGGATAATTATTGTTTAGATCATATCTGCAAGTTGTTTACACATATAATTGTCCGGAACCCGAGGCCCCAAAGTGACAACAATTGGGATAACCGGAGGGGATGGCTGTAATGTGAGGATCACATGTGTTCACGGAGTGTTAATGCTTTGCTCCGGTGCTTTATTAAAAGGAGCACCTTAATTACCAGTAGTTTCCCTTGAGGCCCCGCTGCAAACGGGCTGGTAGGACAGAAGATGTTGTGCAAGTTTCTCATTGCGAGCACGTACGACTAAATACGGAACACATGCCTATGATTGATTATTACCTGGATACTTTATTATTATCTATCTGCAAATGCCCTACGCTTGACTATTATATGAATTATCTTATCCATGCAACGCCCGTTCATCCATCCCTATGCCTACAGTATTTTAATCCTGCTGTCTACTACAATTATTACTGCTGCTTTTATTTTACTGCTGCTATTATTTCACTACTGCTACTGCTATAAAACTGTTGCTACTGATAAACTGTGTCGAGCAAGTCTATTTCCAGGTGCAGCTGAACTGACAATTCATCTGTTAAGGCTTATAAATATTCTTTGGCTCCCCTTGTGTCGAATCAATAAATTTGGGTTTTACTTCCCTCGAAGACTGTTGCGATCCCCTATACTTGTGGGTCATCAAGACTATTTTCTGGCGCCGTTGCCGGGGAGCATAGCTCTATTTATAAGCTCACCTGAGAGTGATATTGTTCGCTGCAATTATTCATCATGGGTAAACCTCGTGATGAGAGGTTCGCATATTGCCATCCACTACAAGGAGAGGTACAACTCTGAACACTTCTGCTGCTCTTGATTCACCGTCTGTTATAAGTCAACTTGTCACACCACCACATACACATGCTTCACGTGCTGCTACTTCTGCTGAATCTGAAAATACTTCTGAAAGTTTTGATGATGCTTCTACTGTGCTTGATGAGAGTGGTTCATTAGGTCCTTTTCTAGATGCTACAATTGCTAAGTCAAAACAAACTGAAAATGCTGAAACACCTAATGAAAGTCCCATTACACCTGTTAGTTCACCTGAATTAAGAGATCATACTAGTGATGATTTCGAGGAAACTTATGTTGAACTTGATGATGAATTTATTGAAGAATGCAATGCTTCTAAAGATGCTAGTGCTATTAAAAATCTTCTTGCAAGACGTGCTGTTAATTACAAACTGTCTCCTGATGCTAAGTTTGCTACATCTCCCATTGATATAAAAGATAAAGATTATGATTTCTCTATGGACTTGTCACATATATCTATTGTTGAGAAAGAACCTTTTCGAGGAACTGAAAATGAAAGTGCTGTAGAACATATGAACACTCTTTCTACTTTAAGTAGTGTGTTTTCTGATGACATAAGAAACGCAGTTACTTCGTTACTAAAATATTTCCTTTCTCATTAAAAGATGAAGCTAAAACTTGGTTTAATAGTTTATCTCCTGGATCCATTAAAAGTCCTATGGATTTGGTTAATGCTTTCTTCCAGAAATATTTTCCTGCTAGTGCTCAACATGCTGCTTTACAGAGAATCTTTAATTTCAAACAATTGGAAGCCGAGAAATTGCCTAAATCTTGGGCAAGGTTTTGTTCTTTACTCAGAGCTCGGCCTGGACATCAATTAGCTAAAAATGAACTTCTTGATATATTCTATAATGGACTAACTGTTGAATCTAGGACATACCTAGATAGTTGTGCTGGTTGTGTTTTCAGGAAAAGAACTCCAGATGAAGCTGAGGAATTAATGGATAAAATAAGCCAAAATCATGATGATTGGACTATACCTGAGCCGACCCCGATACCCACACCAAAGAAGAGAGGAATTCTTGAACTAAGTGATGAAGAAATGAGAGAAGCCAAGAAATCTCTTAAAGAGAAGGGTATTAAATCTGAAGATGTGAAGAATCTACCACCAATAGAAGAATTATGTAAGCCAATTCCTCACCCATCAGTAGTTGAGGTACACTCTCTCCAACATTTTGATGATAGGATATTCCTTATTCTAAAACTCCTGATCAATGCTTAGATGAATTTGATAATTATATTGTTAAGCAGGATAACTTTAATATGAGAGTGCAGAATCATCTGATGGAAAATTCTAGAGCTATGAGTAAATTGCATGATATTGTGGAAAGAACTTCTAATGATGTTAAAATGCTTATTAAACATTTCCATATGGTTCAAACTCAAATAGATCAACTCACTAAGGTACAAAAAGATCTGCTAGTTAATGCTTCTAGAGAAAATGAAAAACATGCTTATGGAGTAGGAACTAGAGGAGGTGCTTCTACTCAGGATCCCTTGTATCCTGAAGGACATCCTAAAAGAATTGAGCAAGATTCTCAACTAGCTAATGAAACTAGTACCCTTCTAAGAAAAAGAAGAAGAAGAAACATAAACATGTTGAAGAATCTCCTGAATCAATTAAAGAAAATGAGCATGTTAATGATCCAAATAGTATATCTATCTCTGATGCTGAAACTGAAAGTGGTAATGAACATAACAATGATAAGGATAAAAATGATGCTTCTGATAAAGAGGAGAGTGAAGATGAACCTGAAAAGCATACTAAGAATAAAAAGTATACTAAAGAAGATTTCATTGCTAAAAGCATGGTAATGAGAGAGAACCTTGGGTGCAAAAGCAAATGCCTTTTCCTAATAAGAAACATAAATCAAAGGAAGAGGAACACTATAATAAATTTTGTGAATGGATGAAACCCTTGTTTTTGCAAATTCCTTTGACTGATGCTATTAAATTGCCTCCTTATTCAAAATATATGAAAGATATTGTCTCTAACAAAAGGAAAATTCCTAATGAGGAAATTTCTACTATGCTTGCTAATTACTCTTTCAATGGTAAGGTTCCAAAGAAACTTGGAGATCCAGGTATACCAACTATCCCATGCTCTATTAAGAATAATTATGTTAGAACTGCTCTATGTGATTTAGGAGCAGGAGTTAGTGTTATGCCTTTCTCTCTTTATAAGAGCTCTATTTAGAAAAATTGATACCAACTGATATATCTTTGCAAATGGCTGATAAATCTACTGCTGTTCCTGTTGGCATATGTGAGGATGTTCCTGTTCAAGTGGCTAATAATTGTTTAATATTAACTGACTTTGTTGTGTTGGAAATGCCTGAAGATGATAATATGTCTATTATTCTTGGGAGACCTTTTCTTAACACTGCAGGGGCTGTTATTGATTGCAACAAAGGAAAAGTAACCTTCAATGTTAATGACAAAGAGCATACTGTTTATTTTCCCAAAAAGCTGGACAAGATATATGGAGTAAATACAATAGCCAATCTTAGAACTATCAAAGTGGGAAGTATTGATTGCCCTATTTATGAACCTCAAGAAGGATTTCAAAGTATTATGATTGGATCTATTGCTATACAATTTAAGGTAACATGATTGTCTCATGTGGTTTAATTTTTTATGTCATATAAAATTTATTTGGTGACAAGACTTGATCAACCTTGTTAACAAATATGTTTTAAATGCATAGAAGCACTAAACAACATTTTATTTCTCAACCTTGTTTTACCTACTGTTGTGTTACTGAACTTGCAAAGTTTTAGTTGAAATTGGTCTTTATAAAATTTTATTTCTGCCTTAAATTTATTATTTAATAACCAGAAAATGTGAAAATGAAAGTTTTCAAAAATTTCTGAAAATTATACCTTAAGTCCTAGTTTTTAAAGAGGAATGTGGGAGTGCCTGGGGCTGACCAGGGGGACCCACCATGCCTCCGCACCACCCCATGGCGCGGCAGGGGTTGGGCCACGCCGTGACATGGTGTGGGTCCCACCTGGCCCTCCACTCACTCATCTTCCTCTCATTTCTTTCTCTCACCCGACACACACTCCACCATTGTTCAAACTCGTGTTCTTACTGCTCTTGCTCGAGTTTTTCGATCTCCTTACTTAGCCCATCTTTGTTGCTGAGATTTGGACCATTTGCTCTCCGGTATGTTGATACGTCTTAAACGTATCTATAATTTCTGATGTTCCATGTTGATATTATACCAATTGTTACATGTTTTATATACGCTTCATAGCATTTTTATGCATTTTCTGGGACTAACCTATTAACAAGATGCCACAGTGCCAGTTCCTGTTTTCTGCTGTTTTTGTATTCCAGAAAAGCTAGTCTAGAAATATTCTCGGAATTGGACGAAACTTGGACAGAACCTCCTATTTTTCCAACACGTACACGGAGTCCAAAGGAGAGACGGAGGGGAGCCACGAGCCAGCCACACCATGGGGCGGCGCAGGCCCCCCAACCGTACCGTGGGGTAGTGTGGGCCCCACGGGCGTCTCCAGCCGCCGCCCTTTCGCCTATTTATTCATCTTCACGGGAAAACCCTAGACACCGAGCCATTATCCACGAAAAGTTCCAGAGACGCCGTCGCCGTCAACCCTAGCTCGGGAGGGTTCAGAAGCTCTTCCCGTGTGACACCCCTCCCTGGCACATCTCGCCAGAGAGGCGGTCGCCCCGTGCGCCAGCCCAAGATATCTGGCCGCACATCACGACAGTGCAACATAATGGAAATCATTACACAATCAGGCACAAGAAGTGCTACAAATGGTTTACAAGGCCATCGAGGCATGACCAAATATCAAGCCAAGCATGGCTCCGGACAGAGTTTAATTGGCAGCGGAAGATGACTAAGGCAACGGCTTGGAGCGGCTCCACTCCACAGGTATCTGGCTGGGCTACTGATCCTAGCACGCTCCTGCTCCATCTCCTCGCTAAGGGGGAAGATGAATCCTCGCCAATATCTGGCCACAAACACAAGGCCCGTGAGTACATTTGTATGCACTCAGCAAGAATCGCCACTTACGGCAAACAATCCAACAATCATGCAACAAGATATACATTGGAAATAAAAATCCTACAACATGGCAAGGTGTACACTAGATACATGACATAAAAGTAACATGGCATTGACAACCAAACATGTCATAAGCAAGCAACGAGGGTATCACCAGTACAGAGTCCAAACCAGGTGGGGTTGGATCGTGCACCGGCAATCATACAAAGAGCTTACCTGTGACGAGTAAACGAGTGTACCAGTTGGTACCAAATAATTCACAACAGCACATGTGATCACTGCTAGTCCCACTGGCCTTATTCTTCCACTCTGGGCATGCACGGTTGATGTTGGCTCAGGCCTAAATCTAGGCTCCCAACGATCACACCGCCATCCCGTATCACGGGTAACTATCAACATCTCAATGCAACATTCCCTGCATCATCTTATTCGTTCATTTAGTGAGATCAGGTCGTTCTTTAATTCTTTCAAACAGAACTTAAGTTTAACCTCCTGACATGACAAAGACACACAGTGTGACCGACACTGAACTGTTGTTCCATATCCCAGGAACGGGGCTAGCTTGCTAGGTTGATGCTCTCGAGAGTTTGCTTCACCACCTATCAGAATGCACCTCACTCAGCCGACACTTCAGGTTCATCACACCCAAAGTCGTACTAAGCAAAATACACTCACATGACGGTCCACTTGCTAAGACACTCTCCTGCACCACCCTATGCGCGTGGCACAACGGGCAAGTAAATCCGGCACATCCCCCGGCGCGACCGGGTATGCCTAGCTCCGGACTCCCTATCACAGTCGAACCCGTGCCAGTCTACCTCTACCCTCGGACAGCACAACCGAATGACTGCGCCCAATGGATGGCACAAAAGGGGCTCAACAAGCTACTAGGTCACGGTCCTCCATGAGACGACGATGGTTCTGCTTTCAAAGTTCAGATTAGTGGCACCATGGACTGACCCTATCGTTGTTTGGAGGGGTGTTTCATTTAATCAAGTTTCATTATTCACAAGTCCAAATAACAGAGGATTAGTCCAACACAACAACCACAATAACATAATAATTTCAGCAGTAAATAAATCGTAACAACCGGCACGTACCAAAGTCCAAGCATAGCAAAATAAAACGTCAACCGGAAGACTACGGCGGCGAACCCACCGACCAGCGCCTTCTCGTTCGACAAAATAAAAGAAACGTCAACCGGATGACTACGGCGGCGAACCCGCCGACCAGCGCCTTCTCGTTTGACAAAATAAAAGAAACGTCAACCGGATGACTACGGCGGCGAACCCGCCGACCAGCGCCTTCTCGTTTGACAAAATAAAAGAAACGTCAACCGGATGACTATGGCAGCGATTCCGCTGGCAAGCGCCTTCTCGTTCGACAAAAATAAAAGAAACGTCAACCGGATGACTGTGGCAGCGATTCCGCTGGCAAGCGCCTTCTCGTTCGACAAGAAAAGAAAGAAACGTCAACCGGAAGACTGTGGCAGCGATTCCGCTGGCAAGCGCCTTCACAGATCGACTATAAAATATAACACAGTTGGTTTGCGTCGACCGGATGACTACGGCGGTGATCCCGCCGACCAGCGCCATCACAGATCGACGTTAATATTTTAGTGAGACGGCGGCGGTTCCCCCAGTCCATTGTCTCAAGAAAGGTGTGTGTTTGATAAATATTAACAATACATAATACAACCAAGCAAGTACGATAAATAAATATGTAACATAATATGCAACATGGCAGGAGCAATATTACAAGTTTCATACTAAACAAGAACAACAAACAGACATACATAAATATAACAGTAGACAGACAAAAACATAAACACCCAGCATGGCAATCAAATAAACAAACAACACTGAGGGACTGTTCATAGCAAGCGGTTAGCTTGCCTTCGAAGACGGGGATCCACTGGGTTTGGGAAGGTTGGGACGATTTCCGCGGCGTAGGGCAGCGATAGCCCCGTTCCACGGACTCCGGAATGCACGTAGAAAAGGGCATCCCATAGAACTATTTTGGAATGAGATGAAATCAGTACCGCCGGAAAGAGCTCGTCGAGATGAAGATTTAGAAATTTGAATCACCGAAAACGGAGCTACGGTTCAAAAGTTGTGGGCGTTTGAAAATTTGTCCAGCGGGAAAAAGAAAAACAGTTTCGCGGAAAAAAAAAAACAGCACGGGCCGTAAATGGGCCACGGCCGCACTGTGCTGGCGCCAGCGCCTAGCTGGGCCGAGCTGGGCTGCAGCGCTGCTGCTGGCCTGTTGGGCAGTGGCTAGCTGGGCTGGGCTCAGGCCAGAGAACGATCCAGGAAGGAGAAAAAAAACGCAGAGGGGATCGACCAGAGGTCGTCTTCCACCTCTGTTCCACGCACGGGAACGGTAGGGGACAGCCGGAGGGCACGCCCGGAGGGTCGGCCGGTGGTGGGGACTGGCTGGAGGCGGCGCTCCGCGGCCAGGGGAAGAGGGCTAGGGCACGGGGAGGGGCTGGAGGCTCGAGTCCATCCTCGACATGGTCACGGCGACCATGGCCGAGGCTCGGCTCGATTCCCTCCGCTGAGAGCAACGTGGGGAGGCTCAAGGGGGGAGAGGGTGATGGGGAACGGCGAGAGAGGGCTCGGGATGCTCTTTTATGGCCCGAGGTCGGCGGAAGCAGACAACGAACCTTGCGCGCTTCAATGCTCACCGGTGCACCGGTTTGCCTCCAAGCCATTAAGGGAGAGGATAGGGTTGGGAGGGCTGGATAGGACTGGCTCGAGCTGATCTCCGGGAGCAGGAACGGCTTGGAAACCCGCACGTTGAACTCGGGTTTGTGAGCAGCGGCGAGGACGGAGCTGACACGCGGTGGGGGGCGCCTAACTCCGGCCAGAAATTTATGGGAGAGGATAGGGCGTCTCGGGTGCGAGCCAGGGAAGCAGGAGGGGGTGCGGACACTGCTTGCTTGGTCCAGAACGGAGGAACATCGAGGGGCCAGAGGAGCAGTGCGGCGGCGCTGAGCATGCCAGCGGTGACCATGCCACAGGCCATGCCAACATCGGCATCGAGATGAATCTCTCGTCCCAGGGCTCTAGAAGAAAAACCAATCGTGTCACCTTGCGCCAAATTGAATTTCCAACAACATTGCTGACTAAAGTTTTTGCCAATTCTCAAGTTGGTGCGATTAAAAGCTTTGAAAACCGTACTGGTCAAATTTGAAATTTGTTGTTTGGAGAGGCAAACGATTTTTGGTTTGATCAAGACTTGGTCCAGAGGTGTAGGCTCTCCTAGTGCTTGCATCTAGGTGCTCACCTCCCACTACAAAAATCATTTGGCTTGCTTTTGAGAACAATTGGGTTTTATGGCAGAAACTTGCACATGGAAAAAGTCCAACATTTTCCTAACAAGGTACCAAATATTTTTACATAAATGGGTTACATACTGTCTAGGGATCATCCCCAAATTTTTGTAGAATTTTTGGAGACATAAAAAAATAGGGTTCCTTTGGAAATTGCAAATAAGCATGAAAATAACATTACAAAGTAAGTACCTCAAATATTGCTCAAATGAGGTTGGGACAGTGGAGTGAAATGTTCAGGAGGTGGAATCATGCACCTTCCCAAAATTGCCTAATTTCTGGATGAGTGGGAGGTGTCTAGATAATTTCTGGATCAGAAATGGCATTTCGGAAAATAATGTCCAACTTGGAAATATTGCATTGGAGTATGCAATATTTTTGCACGGAATGTCTTTATATGGATATGGGAGTCCTCTGGTAATTTTAGTGGAATTTATCTAGCGACGAAAATGGGCTTCCCTTTGGTAGGTGGAGAAAAGGGTTTAAACAGTTCGATAGTCGGGGCTAGGGTTTTCGAGAGAAAACTTAAGCAACAAAATTATCACGGGTATTGGAGTGGTTCGTGGATCACCGGGAAATTTTGAGAGAGTGATTCCCACGTCAGGTCATCCTCAAAAGATTTGAAGAAACATTTAGGAAAATAGAAAAAGTTTTTCAGGTGTCAGAAAACACCGCTAAAATTAGGTTTGAATTTTCGGGGTGTTACATCCCGGCACCCTGTCGGAGAGGGGAATCATCACCGGAGGGCTCTACATCACCATGCCTGCCTCCGGAGTGATGCGTGAGTAGTTCATCCTTGGACTACGGGTCCATAGCAGTAGCTAGATGGTTGTCAGTGGCGCGCTGACGTGGAACCTGCACACAACACAATCAAACTACTTTGCCCCAACGAAACAGTGAGGTTGTCAATCTCACCGGCTTGCTGAAAACAAAGGATTAAACGTATGGTGTGGAAAACAGTAGTAAATTGCAGTGAATGAAAAGGAACAGTGTTTGCAGTTGGTTGTATTATCAGTGTAAAAGAATGGACCGGTGTCCACAGTTCACTAGTGGTGTCTCTCCATAAAAGATAACTAACATGCTGGGTGAACAAATTACAGCTGGGCATTTGACAAAATATTGAGCGCATGACAATGCATATATATGACATGAGGATTACTATGATATTCATGTGGGCATTACGACAAAATACATAGACCATTATTCCAACAGCGTCTATGACTAATAATCCACCGCCAGGTTGTCATACCGAGTTCCCGTTGGTATTAAGTTGCAAGCAACGGATAATTACATTAAGTAATGTGCGTAAAGTAAACAAATGCATTAGACCTAACGGCGTACCCTTAAGCTAAGCATCGGTTATTTTATCCCTAGTGGCAACATCACATCCATAATCTTGGAAGTTGTTGTCACTCTCCCAGATTACCGGAGGCATGAACCCACTATCTAGCATAAATACTCACTCTTAGAGTTACAAGCATCTACTTAGCCAAAGCATCTACTAGTAACGGAAAGCATGCAAGATCATAAATAACATATAAGATAGATTGATAATCAACTTGACATAGTATTCAATATTCATCGGATCCCAGCAAACACAACATGTAGCATTACAATAAGATGATCTTGATCATGATAGGCAGCTCACAAGATCTAAACATGATAGCATAAAGTGGAGAGATAACCATCTAGCTACTGCCATGGACCCGTAGTCCAAGGATGAACTACTCACGCATCACTCCGGAGACATGCATGGTGATGTAGAGCCCTCCGGTGATCATTCCCCTCTCCGGCAGGGTGCCGGGAAGAGCTTCTGAACCCTCCCGAGCGATAATGGTTCGGGCGTTTAGGGTTTTCGCGTCGGGAAGAATAAATAGGCGAAAGGGCGGCGGCTGCGGAGCCACGAGGGCCCCACACCACCCCACGGCGCGGCAGGGGGGCCCGCGCGGCCCCATGGTGTGGGTGCCACGTGGCCCTCCTCCGTCTCTCCTCTGGACTCCGTCTTCGTGTTGGAAAAATAGGAGGTTCTGTCCAAGTTTCGTCCAACTCCGAGAATACAAAAACAGCAGAAAACAGGAACTGACACTGTGGCATCTTACTAATAGGTTAGTCCCAGAAAATGCATAAAAATGCTATGAAGTGTATATAAAACATGTAACAATTGGTATAATATCAACATGGAACATCAAAAATTATGGATACGTTTGAGACGTATCACTTGGCGAGGGACTGGGAGAGGGTGGACGCGGGTCGTTGAAGCCGCGCTCGCCGAGGTAGGCGACGATGTCTTGGAGCCACTGGGCCGCGAGGCCGTAGTTGTCGGCGAGGAACCGGAGCGCCTCCTCGAGCCTACCGACAACGGCGACGTAGCCCGGCAGGTCGGCGGCGGCGCCCGCGAGCAGCGGGGGCTCGAGGCCGTGCACGGCGTCGAACACCTTGAGCACCGCCACCGCGGGCCCCACGGCGCGGTCGATGTTGGGGCTGCCCCCTCCAGCGCGTCCCGCAGTGCGCGGATCGGGCACACCGCCGCGGAGGTGGCTTGTAGGTGCGCCTGGATCTCGCCGAGCCGGGTGGAGGACCGCGCCAGTTTCGGCCATGATCGCATTGATCCTGTTACCGAGCGCGGGTTCGCCATGGACTAACTAACCGAGTTCTGCTTGCAGCGGCTGGTGCTCCGGAGCTTCGCGGCCGGCCGCCTCCTGCGCGGCTGCGTGTTCCCGGTCATTAGCGGCGCGCTGGACTCGCAGATGGAGGCGCTGCGGTACCAGTTGCACAACTACACTGGCGCCCGAGCCGAGCTCCGCGCGGAGGGCCGCCGTCGAGAGCCTCCCGGCGACGACGCTCTCCAAGGAGACCGCGGCCGCGGGGCAGCAGACCACCTGCCCATCTGCCTTCAGGTCAGTTGTCAGCATCCACACACTCGCCCTCTACCTGCAGCTATCTTCGTCATCGGTCAACGTAGTACAGTGCAATTCAATTAACTGATGCGATCATGCTGTTATCATGTCCGCCTCTGATTACTACCACAGACCCGGCCAGGAGTACAGGACTGTCAGGACACTTCCACATTTGTGAGTCTGCAGAGGAGAGTAGCAGAGGGGAGGAACCGGCAAACCGCACCAGCAGCAAGGGGAAGCTAGCGGCGGCGTCAAGAAGAAGGAGAAGATGAAGGCCGCCGTCGCCACCAACATCACCGTCGGCCTGGAGGGCATCGATTGCACCCTCTGCTTGGCCCCCCTCAAGCCTCCGGTCTTCCAGTTCTCATTTCACCATACCCCTTCTTCCATCTCCCTTTCCTCCTCTTTTTGGGTCAGGATTCGCTGCTCCGGCGGCGAATGCGGCGGAGTCCTAGGCGGCCGAGGGGGCGTTGACGTTGTCGTGGGAAACGAATCGAGGCCAATAGCTTGCTCTTGAATGGCACGATGGAACACTTGAAGCCCAGCGGCGCTAGCTCTCTGGCTCCCACGAATTTGCGCAGGAATACGGCAGGGGATTGGTGCTGAACTGCTGGTGAGACCTCAGAGTCTGCGACGAGGAATCCCGATGGCGGCGAGCTCCGGCGAGGCCTGGCGGGCGCATTGGGGATTTTTTTGTTTGCGCCACGTCAGCGCCACGTCATCCCCAAGAAAAGTCAAAATTGACTCAAAACCACCCCAAATCAGTACAAAACCACTCCAGGGTGTGATTTCTCCGGTTTGTCACATTTCAGGGTGTGATTTATCTGGTTTTGAAGTTCAGGGTGAAATGTATCCGATGTGTGACATTTCGGGGTGAAATCTATACTTTTTCCTATGCATAAATAAAAATTTGGGCCCCCTAATTCATGGGCCCTGTGTCGCTGGCACATTTAGCACCACTATGGGCTCGGGCCTGCTTGGAAAGAGCTTTAAGCCATCGATGTTCCGGGCTGGGCTCGGTGGCGGTTGGCACTGCACCGGTGATGCCGAAGTGACGGAAGCTTTGCCCATTGTCACTGAACTAGTGGGCATGTGCTTGGACGTTTAAGCAACGACAACGAGCGTCTTTGAGAGAATTAGTCATTCTCGCTAAATCAAAACACATGAAAGCGCAGGCTGCCCGGATTTTTTTTGAAACGGAGCAAAACCTTTGCATTTTATATTGATAAAAAAGGAGCAAACATGGGTCCAGGCCTAGGCCAAAATAAAAAGTTACATGAAAAAAAACAAAATCAGGCGATAATTTCTGCAAGCATTTTGCCCCCGCCAAGTTCCAATTCCTTCCCTCGCTCTAGATATGCTGGACGAGTAGGTGGGCATCGAAAACTTGTTGTTAAAAACTCTTTCATTGCGCTCTTTTCAAATCTCCCAAGTGACCAAGGTGATGGCCGTCTTGAGTCCCTTACGAGATGGGGATGCCATGGCCGCTAGGTCGGTCCGGTAATCGATCACCTTAGGCTTTATCGTGTTGAGTCATAGCATGAGAGAGGGACACTTCAGCAAGATTGCGGCCTCCGCCCAGATTCTTTTGGCGTAGCGCCATTCGAAAAGGATGTGTCTTGCCGTCTCAGGCTGGCATCATCTGCAGAGTTGACACATGAGCTGGTGGGGCCAGCCACGGATAGCCAGCCTATCCGAGGTCCACAACCTATTCTGAACGGCCAACCATGCAAAGAAAGAGCATTTGGGAGGTGCCCAGGTCATCCAGACGATGCTCATAAAGGGACACGATGAAGCGCCAAAAAATTGGGCCTTGTAAGCCGAGCATTTGGAAGAAAGCATCACCTCCTGGATGAGTTCCCAAAGGTGGACAAATTGCGCTATGTGCTTGACGGTGAAGTTGTCCACAGAGAGGTCCGAAATCCAGCCAAAATTGGTGAGGGCATTGCAGACTTTCTTGTTATTCCGCTTCGAGGCCTTGAAAATGCATGGCACAATAACCCTAGGCAGAAGGCCGTCAAGCCATGATGAGTTCCAAAAGGAGTCCTTGATACCGCTCCCAAACGTCACCCTGGTAGCCGCACTAAAGAGGTTCTTATCCGTGTCATCATTAGGCGTTTCAGAGCCTACCCATGGCTTGTCGGGAGAGGCCCACTCGTGCCAAAGCCATCGTAGACGAAGAGCCCTAGAGAATTTCTCGAGGTTAAGGATCCCGAGCCCCCCAAGCTTCTTAGGACAGCAAACTTTGTCCCAGCTGACCTTGCATTTCCCGCCGCTGACCTTGTCACTTCAGTTCCAAAGCATTCCTCTTCTAAGCTTATCGAAGGCCTTCGTAGTTCGTTTGTCGGCCTTGATCACCGTCAGGAGGAAAATGGGCATCGGGACAGGACCGACTTGACCAGGCGGAACAGCCCGCCCGGTTGATAAATTTCCCCTTCCAAGGTTGCAGACGATTAGCGAGCTTGTCGATGTATGGTTGGAGGTCCGCACGGCGGAGTCTCCCCAAGGAGAGGAGAAGTCCAAGGTACTTGATGGGGAAGTGCGAGATGGCAGCAGGGATGTCCGTCATGATCTGTCCCAGGTCGATGTCGTCGCATCTAATCGGGGTCTGCGCCGTGCCGGAGTTTGCCCAGGGACAGACACGGGTGCCAAAGGAGCTGATAGAGGGAGGAGCGGGATCGCCGGCATGCCAAAAAGGTCTTGGACATCAGCGATGTGAGTCGTGGCGTGGGCGGCAGCGTCGTCGGTGTCGATGGCCATGCTGATGTCGAGCAGGTGGTCGGGGAATGCGACGCTCCCGTGATGCAGGTCCACGACGCCAGCCCCTCCTTCAAATGCCGCACCTACCATAGCCGAGAGCGGCAGAAGGGCGACGTCGGTGGTATGGTTGCCCGGCAGGGGTGGCGTACCCAGGTCGATGGAGCCCAAGCGCTCGGTGATTTCCGCGGCATCATATGACAAGGCTTCAGTCCCTTCTTCTTCCTCATGCCAATGCAGTGGGACGCGGTCATGAAGTAGGGCGGCGCACGCGACGAGAGTGACGAGCCCGTCCCGACACCCGCGCCTTCCACTCCATCGTCCCTGGAGCTAGGAAGCGACAGGGAGCAAGGTGGAGGAGAGGCGAGCCGAGAGAAGCCACTTGCAAGCGAGGGCGGCGCGGCATGGATGGATTCCATCAAAATTCTGCAAGTTTCCTAGAACGGGGAGGCGCGAGGCAGAGTCGGGGTGGGGCTCATGTGCACCAAGCGGTCATCGTCGAGGATGGCGGGTAGCGCAGTGCGCGCCGCGGGCGCGACGGTTGTGGTAGTATCCTGGAGCTGGGGAGGCAGAAGCAGGGGCGGCAGCGCGCCCTTGATGATGATGGACGGTAGCCGGGCGGCGCCCCGACCGCGGTGGTAATAGCCCGAGCCATGATCCTGGCCACGTAAGCGGTGGCAGTTGGATCGGTCGGCATCGCGCCTGTGGCCGCTGCTCGCACGAGCCTTGCCGCCAGCCAAGGGAGTCCTTGAGAGACCGCGGCGATCGGAGCGGCGCCGGTCCACGTCGTCATCCTCGTCGTGCTTGCGATGGTGGGGAGGCTCCCTGTCGTCGCAGCGCCGCCCATGCCGTGGTTGGCTATGACCATCATCACGGAGCGGGAGCGCCTGTGCTCGGTGTGGCTACCGGCGCGGCTGTCGTGGCGACGCCGCAGATCATCGCCCTTCCTCGACATGGTGTCGTCTGCGGCCGCGGCAGCCACGCCGCGGCTGCTCAACCTGTTTTGCATGCTGCCCTCCGGCTCGTCCACTTGGCGCAGCTCGCCGAGGGCCGGGATGGACACCGAAGAAGCCGAGTCATAGTTCACGGCGGTGCTGTCAATCCCCCCCCCCCAAACTCCACGGCGGAAAAGTGTGCACCTATGGCTGGAAGTTGGTGATTGGCGTGCCGCCGTCAATGTCCGGAGCGTTGCAGAAATCCTCAATGGTGTCGACGTGGAGGAGGATGCGGACGTGACGCCACGCTTCCACTGGTCCAGGCGGCCCTCGGCGACGCGCACGAGCGACGATAGGCCACCGGGCGCCTTGTTCGCAAACGTGCACCACAACACTTTGTGGATGCGATGCAGATCCGAAGTCCAGACCCACATGCCGAAGTTCGAGGTCTCTTCCATGGTGGTGAAGCCGTCGTCAAGCCTCTGCACCACGCACTTGCAGCCAACGATCGTGTCGACGATCTCCGGGCGCCAGGCGAAGGGAGGGAGGTTCTCGATGTGCTGGTGAACGGGGAAGATGAGGTCGGCGTTGTAGCCGGTGGCGCGCCAAGGCCTGAAGTGGATGTCGAGGCCGAACAGCTTGAAGTTGCAACGCTTGGTGCGGATCACCCGACCCCGCAGCTCGGCGGAGGAGAACTTGATGAGGTAGAGCTCGGGATGGTGCGAGCTCCCCATCAGGTCGGAGGAGCGCAGGTTGAACTTGCTCCGGAAGGCGTCCTCGACATCGGAACGATCCGTGCCCGGCGGCAGGGCGAGGACCCAAACGCGCAGAGCAGAGTGCTCCCACTCAAGTCACGCGTTGTCGATGTTGAAGGAAGTGCAGATGAAGCACGTGTCCTCGGCCGTGCGCGACGCGGCGTCTCCAAGGAACTCCATGGCAGCTCGGGGCGGCGCGACGGCGATGGTCGGGGCCGACCCACGAGATGGTGCCGTAGGCGAGCGGTGGCGCGGCCGGAGGCGCGGGGCGCGGGCAGGGGCCCGTCGCCGAAGGCGTCCCGAGAGGGGTGGTGGCAACGGTCATTTTTTGCATCGCCGTTGAGGGGGCTCTTTTACGGTACGGACAAATGATCGTGGGCGTTAATTGAACTAGATCTAACGGATCAAAGCCACCAATACTAGCAGGCAAGTTGTGTAGTATTCTTTGTTAGAAGGGCAGAACGGGTAACATGAGAAAATTGGCAGGTGCTGGCTCGAAAACATAATTCGCACGACGATTAGGCGTCTCCAAGGAACTCCATGGCAGCTCGGGGCGGCGCGACGGCGATGGTCGGGGCCGACCCACGAGATGGTGCCGTAGGCGAGCGGTGGCGCGGCCGGAGGCGCGGGGCACGGGCAGGGGCCCGTCACCGAAGGCGTCCCGAGAGGGGTGGTGGCAACGGTCATTTTTTGCATCGCCGTTGAGGGGGCTCTTTTACGGTACGGACAAATGATCGTGGGCCGTTAATTGAACTAGATCTAACGGATCAAAGCCACCAATACTAGCAGGCAAGTTGTGTAGTATTCTTTGTTAGAAGGGCAGAACGGGTAACATGAGAAAATTGGCAGGTGCTGGCTCGAAAACATAATTCGCACGACGATTATGTTGTTCCATTCCAAGGTAAAGCCACACTAATTCAAAAAAAAAAGGTAAAGCCACACACTTTGAAGCAGATTACTGACGCAAGCACGCATATGCATGCTTGGAACAAATCATGCAAGGTATCCATCGATCAATCCAGGGGATAGTACATGATCATGCAGTCTCCGGTGAGCACTAACTGCAGCTGGAGATCGATAAGAGGGCAAGACGCTGCTTCTGTCATCTTGCTGTAGAACAGTCCTAGGAGCGAACAAGCCCGCACACGCATGGCTGCCTGGCGGAATGGAGACGATCGTCGAGGGAGTCTGTGCGCACGCTTGAATGAATGGGCGAGGATCGGAGCCTTGACGACATGAGGATGGCCGGACGACAGGTCGGAGCAACTCAGGACGACCATCAGTGCCCATCCTCTCCAGGACACAGTCGCGTGATGGCGGAGATTATTTGGGGAAGACGACTGATTTTTGGTAAGAGAATATATTTTTGGTAAGAGAAAATGTCTAAACTACCCACACAATGGACGGCTGATTTTACCCGATACTACTTCCTCCTATCACTAGTAAATTGTACCCCCGTTGAGACTTCCTGCCCGGATTTTGACAGGACGGAGAAAACAGGAGTCCAGGACGTCATCCCGGGTCCAAGTTTGCTCCCCGCTCCTCCAACGGCCGCTCCATTTGGATTGAAGGTGGACGGAGCAAATCGCTGCGGGTAGTTTGTCTCTTGCACCCACACGTTGACGTTTGGGTCATGAGCGTCACAAGCCGGTGCTGCCGGCCAGAGCCAGTGTCTCTGTCGCTGAAAACTTCAAGACGCGCCATTTCATCGGTTTCTCCACCTTTGCCCATGCGCAGCCTTGTCCACTATAGCTCGGAAGAGAATTGATTCCGTATATGTGATCTGTGTGGTGCCTCCAAGTCACGGCTTCCATTTATCAGCGTCACGCCGCTGGACACGCCCCCCGCTCCCGCGCATCTCCTTCACTCCGTTAACTGTACGTCACTCCTCTGTGACCAGGCTTTATATTATGCGCTGCGCTGAGATACTGCACGCCGATCGTCTTCGTCTTGTTCGCGAGCAGAGAGCTGAGCTTTCGAGGGAGATCGGTCCACAACGTCTAAAGATCACCGCATCGCGCGAGCGAGTTCTGAGGGAATATATGGGGACGGAAAGGGCTACGCCGACGACGGTGAGCAGCGGCAAGACGCCCGCGCTCTACCACGTCCGCGCACGGCAGCAGCGTACGAGCAAGGTGCTCGGCCTGGACACGCCGTCGTGCCCGTCCACGCCGCCGCTCCGGTCCCGCATCACGGTGCCCTTCCTCTGGGAGGACGTGCCCGGTAAACCAAAGCTGCGTGAAGCCACGACGGCCAGCGCTCTGAAGTTCTTCCCTTCGGCTGCTGCTGCGACTGCGAGCCCACTCCCCGCTGACGCCCGCGCCACTGCCAGAGCAGGCGGTGATCGCGAGGGTGGCGCCGTGCCGCTGAAGCTGCCGCCGCGGCTGCAGTTGGCGCCCAGGCCGACCGAACACTCGTCCTCCTCGCCGAAGACCGTGCTCCAGGGTCCCTACGTCCGAAGAGGCGGCGAGAAGCCGCCAAGGCCGGTGAGGAGGAGCGGGAGCACGGCCAGCTGCCGGTTGATGCTGGGCGCCGCCGGCGGGGGCGCGTTTTCCTGGAGGAAGGCCACGGCGGCGTCAGCGTGTGGCAAGAAAGACGGCCATGATCACGACGCCTCGTGCTGTTCGCCAGCGGCGTCCTCGTCCACGTCCTCCTCGTCATCCTCGTCCTCCTCCTCGATGTCCTACTTCTTCGACGTCCGCAGCAGTGGATCAGGTCACTGGCAGCAAGCAGATGGGCGCGAGGAGCCGGAGGACGGCGACGTAGGGGACGGCGGTGCCAAGGGGTCGGTTAGGATCACCAGATTCAGGAGGAACAGGAGCCTTCCCAATATTTCCACGTCGCATCTGTGGGTAAGTCTCTGCTCCCATGTTCGCTTTTCCTCTATTTTTCATTGCATCTCTCTGTTTTCATCTACAACGGGTGCTGCGTCCACTGTGTTTCCTACTTATGCTTATGTGAAAAAAGAAAGGGAATTATTTGCAACTAGTTGCACCCGCAACTAGTTTTCAAAAATCGTACTTCCGAGTTTCAAAAAATTCCTAAAAAATCATGGACATGCACCATGTTGAATCTACTACACCCATAAAATTTCATCCAAAAATATGCTCATATGTGGCCTGTGCAAAAAAGACAAATGAAAGTTCGGGATGATTTTTGAAAACTAGTTGCGGGTGCAACTAGTTGCAAATTTGAGTTTCCCGAAAACAAGTATTAAAACAGTAGATCTAAGCAAGTAGTAGTAAAAACAGCTTGGCTAATAGGGAATTGCAATGATAAATCGTCAGTTATTAACATTTTGTAGGAGCAAAGCCAGCAAGCTACACCTTTTACGGTTGTTAGCACCAAAAACCATAACACACAGCCTCAAAGCCAACTTATTCAAGTTTATCTCAAAATGAGAGTTTTCCAAGTTGATTTCATAGCTCGTTTTGTATGCTGCCTCCGTGACGTGGGCAAGTATAGTTGTTGTCACCGGAAAGTGGCGCTATTATCTTGTTTTTGACAACAGACCGCGTGTCGGCAGGAGAACTCGGTACTCATTCCGTTCACTTTTATAAGGCATGGTAGCTATTTTAGCTTGGTCACACACATATCAAAATGAGTAAACCTACACACGCAATATGTTTAGATACATGTATTTTCCCAAAAAAAAAATCTAAAAGGACTTATAAAAGCGAACAGAGGGAGTAACAAAAAATATATTCACCCCAAATTAAGGGCTTGGGAGAAAGAAAAAAAGAGATGTTGTATGGCACGCATGAGCAAGCTAGAGGTACTGTTGCATGCACTCAAGGCTGTTTTTTATGTAATTCCGTTTTGTTTTGTTTGACGCGCAGTTCCAAGTCTGTTGAAAATATGGAGAGCTAATTTGTCATATCATGTGAAAAAGTTTAGAAAAATTCTTTTTAATATGGTGTCCAACACCCTCCTGCTTTTGACAGTCGGAATCGAGGAATCTGCTCCGTTTATCTGTTAGTTATTCGAGAATTTGCAAGTCTATGCTCTATACCTATTAAGGCTAAAGTTAAACTGAAGTTGGGTGCACCCCCGTTCTTCACTAGTAATAGTATTGCTTTGTTTTTAACATAAAAAAAGTGTATTTTTTTGGCAGGCCAGCATCCGCAAGGGTGTCAAGCAGATTAGTCCATGGAGCTAGAACCTTGAATAGGAAAAGCATCCACGTAAGGCTTGCTGATATATCGCTACAAAAGCAGCTGCAGCATTGCCCGCTCAACCTTCGCCATACAAAGGCGCATGCAACATGAGGCCCTACAAGTTGAATGGCTCATGCGAGACCGGGATCAGTTTATGGACAATCATGTACATATCGCGAATTTAACACAATAAAGGTTTTAATAAAATAATAGAACGGGGAGCGACTAATTCTCACTCAAGTGAGAATTAACTTAATTTTCAATTAGATGATCTCACCCAATTTCAACTGTAATTTATGTGCAACCCATTTGTAACACGGAAAATTTCGTAACTAATGTGTACCCATCTGCAACTGGAATAAATCTTATTTGCAACTCATGTGTTGTTCTAATTACTGGTTTGTACTCTTTAGTCTCGTTACCATATTAATGGTATCCATGAGACTAACTCCTTAGTTACAGTACCTGGCCAGGCGATGCTGGACACCATAATACCGAGACGGTTCAAAGTGTATCTCTCCATCGCCGGAGGTGCAAATCACAAGTATTGACACACCTAGCACCATGCCATACTTTCTGGTGCATAGATGTCCCATTATGATTACCCAGTTAGGGAGTAATGTTTGACTACCCCATAATCATCCGGTACCCAAACGTAATGTAGTTTCATGTTATAAGGACGCAAATAACTTTAATATGTTATGAGAAACTACTGAAAACACTAAAGACGACATATCTTGTAACATTTACTGTTCCGGGAAAACGAGATCGTCAAACAATTCATGAGCTAGTCCAGAGGCCTGGCTATATATCTGGTTGATGTTTATTATTCCACACATGAATTAGTTTTTTCTCTGAATATAGCATTCAGAAACTAATGCAATTATAACATAGAACATAAACATCAATTTCATATTTCTCATAGGCGGGGCTGCCGGCCTCGAAACTTCGTGGTCCAAAAGGAGGACGCTCTGTGCCGCCATTGACCTCGACACATGGAGCAGAAGGTCATTATGATATCAAAGATCAATACTCATGGGACGCCAGCATATCAGGTCATTTGTTGCAACAACGTGCTGCCCATACGACATGCGTGGGATGCAGCCACCGTCAACTAGATGTTGCAGCGAGACCGCCGTTGAACACACCGACATATTTTGAAGCCGCACACGATACGCCGCATTCAGCCCCCTTCCTCACCTCTGTGGCCAATTGCCACGACGGGAGAGCTGCCCTGGCCGCCAAGCCGCCACGAGAGAAGCACAGACATCTCCGCACCCAACCCTCCTAATCACCGCAACACGGTTGCACCGTTGTGCCTCCCACTACAGCCCAACTATGAGAGAAGCTCATAAGGAATTCAGTTCCTGTATTTTATTCCTAAAATAATTGACGTGTTTGCATGGATAAATACTACATAGCGTATTAGTAATTGATGTAGTGAATTACAAAAAGATACAAATTACTCAAGAATATAATTCTAGGATGATAATAATATATTTATTTCTTTTAATTGAAAACCATATATAAGAAGACATCAAATACAACTCTCTTTCGCGGAAATTATGCCCGCATAAGTGAAAAATGGAACAATTTTTCTAATCTAATTTAGTTCTTACATAAAACACGTACAATAAATTAATATCATATGTTCAGATATGAAGGACAAGGTGTACACACACAACATGATACGAAACACCAGAGTCGGGAGATTTGTAATTGACGAAGTTGCCACATGCCAATCATGATCAACAAAAGAATGTAACCTCAGACTTAAGGAATGATCCTCGTTGATGAAAAAACATATCACCGATGAGCTATCAATAAAAAGCATGCACCTTCCCTTGCCACCAAACTGTAGTTGGTTCACAAATATAAAAACTTTGTTGTGGCTACATTCGCAAAGTATGGAACCAACACATGCATATAGTAAGTCAATTTAATTGTCTAAAAAATATAACTCAACGCGGAACAACAAAGACATGATTAGAAGAATAAGTTACACCAAAAGTAAGAGAGATAAAAATTTGAAACCTTCAATAACATAAACCAATTTATGTTGCTTTACATAGAAAGCGCAATGGAGAAATGGAGGAGATCGAGACGACATCTCTATGCCTTTAGATTTACTTTATTCTAAATAAAAAATTCATATGACCAATGACGAGATGTGTGGAGGAAGGGATCATAAGATTTGTGTAGATCTAAGTTTTGGTGCAAAAATTATGGGTTCAAACAGCACACGCGTATGTGGAAATTAAGTGAAACGGAAAGGTGGAGATTAGAAGGAATGTTTTGAAAAGCAGGTTGCGTACCTCAATACCATTGATTGCCATATGTCACACTTCCTTACGAACAATCTAATACACATAATGGGAGATTTCTATCAAAATCCAACTATATTTCCAAAAGACGAACATTATGCACAATCTATTTATATAAACATAGCTGCATGCTAAAACAAATAATATTTACAATGAACCAGTAACTAACTGTAAAAAACATGAAGTAGTTCTAGCCGCGCGAAGTGAGGGTTGCATATAGCTATTGGAATGCAATAAAACGACCAACGATTGACGTTAATTTGTTTGCATTGACTAGAGAGCTTGAATTTTTACACGCATAGTGCCATCTGATATTTTTCCTTAGGATAAAGAGGTTACGAAAATATGAGAACTCGGTTTGTGTGCCACGCAGCATGCAGATTTTCTCGTCGGCTGAGATAGTTTATCCAATGTTATATAACGACTCTTATTATCTTATACACTTTTACTTCACCTTCATGAAGTAGTACTACCTTGAGCTACTACGCCAAGATATCTATGGCATCTACTGGTAGAAATAACAAAGTCAACTAACAATATTGTTTTAATATGAAATATAAAACTTATTAGATGCACACGCAAAATAGTCACAGTCCCCAGCTTAATACTAGTCTTTTTAATAGTCACAGTGTTCCTCCTGCGGCAGAGCATTGCAGATAGATAGCTTTTGTGGCTGCATTAAAAAATAAAATTCAACTTCATTTAGCATATCAAAGTATTTACCAGAAATTATTTGCACTTTAAATTTGTATCAAAGTATTTCAATTTCATTTAACGTGACCCGTTATTCAAAGAAGGCCAAAGAAGGGGGTCTAAGACAACCGAACTAACCTCCTAAGCGTCACCCTTTTTTTTTAAGTTCCTTGCAACCATCAACAAAACACTTCTCTCCACAAAAGGAAGAGAAAAGGGCAATTCGTGGGGTATGTTTCCAATTTTGTTCGTCTTCAGCTTCTGAAAACACTAGACTAGCCCCCATCTTCCCCGCCGCGACATTTACTAAAACAACTGATTTTTTTTGTGAACTCATTGAAAAGTAGACCATGATAATACTGTAAGAAAAAGTGCATTTTTCTTTACGTACGTCATAGTGACTTTGTGTCACCAAAGCACGGGGCCAACCATTGGAGGACCCACTTGTCAGCCTCTCAGCGTTACCCTGACGTCGTTCGTATATAAATGTACTACTATTTACTACATGTACTCCATCATAATTCATCAAGATTTTTACGGCCCTTGGATCGCCATAGATATCGCTATGATCGATTGAGGGCGATAACTGGTGCACCGGTAATGTAATGTACCGGTTTGAAATTCCATGTTCTGAAGAGGTACGATGAAATTAGTATCCGAAGAAACTGTTGCTCTGGCTGTTTCGAGAAATCATCCGTGGCAGTGGCATCTCCTGATGACCAAAGTCACCGTAGCAGATCAAATTGCCGGTCGCCGCTCTCCTCCTCTTGTAATTCTCCTTGAAGCACGCCTGACGCAGCTTCTTCGTCTGCTCAGTCAGCTCAATAGCTGGGTTTTCCTCCATACGTGCACAGTACCTCTCAAGCGCCTCTAGCTCCTGCTGCACCTCCCCGGAGGACATGGCACCCTTCCTCATCTCCTGCACGCACGAACGCAACTCATTACTTTTAACAAGTAACAACACGAGCGAGGCGCGGTGCAACATTTCCAAAGTGTGGTGTGGTGTTCTATCGGTGTTCAAGCGCAACATACGCACGTATGTACCTGGATGTTGAGGATGAGGGACCTGAGGCTCTTCATCTTCCGGTGCGGCCAGCGTGCGACGCCAAGCTCGCGGCAGCGCTTCTTGAGCACAGTGAGGCCCACGTTCATCTCTCGCGCTGCCTTGGTGATGGGCATGTAGAAGTACTTGCGCAGCTCCTCGAAGCCGATGTGATCGAGGCTTTTCCCAATCGCGGCTGTGCCTGTCCTCTCGCTGCTCCTCTTTACACGCCGCGGCGGCGCCTCCTTGTGAACACTAATGGAGTCGTCTTCGTCGGCGTTGCTATCTCGGACCAGCTGGCAGGCGCCGCGCGCTGCATTATTCTGCTGCAGCGGGTTCACGATCGTCAGAGGAGTCGCCCCGAAATCATGGTCCACCGGCACCATAGCCGTGTCAAGATCAATGGGCTCAGGCTTAAGCTCGATGTCAGCGAAGGCGTCCAGGTCGATGTCGCTGAAGGGCTGCATGAGCAGCGCTTCGTCGAGACCGGCAGTTGCAAGGTCAGCAGGAAACGGCGGGAGGGCGTAGTTGCTGCTGTAGAGATCAACTGTTGTAACAGGCGGAGGGATCCTCGGCAGGCTGCCCATCATCGCATCCTCCCTGATCAACCAATCGACACAATAACGATCAGTATGCCGTGACAGAGTGAAGCAAATAATTAGGTATAGTTGCATGAACAACATCGGACAGAACCGATCGATCATCACCTCAGCACGATAGCCGACGAGTAATCTCCTAGACTGCCACGAACGCCGGAAAGCGCGGCCACGGGCAAGGAGGTGTAGTCGCTGGTGAAACATTGCAAAGATCAACCGGTGGGCTCGTGAAGAAGATGGAGTCAAAATTAAGAAACTTGCAGGCCAATCTCAACTGACCTAATGAGGAGCGGCGGCGGGAACTCGGCCAGCGGATGGAACCAGTCAACATCGCCGCCGCCGCTGCCATAGTACAGCTGCATCTCCATGGGATCTGACGCGCCTAGCGATCGCTCGCACTAGCAGCGCGGAACTGGTGCTGTGTCTGGTCGAAGAAGATCGATGCCTTTATATAATACAGGAAGCAGTAGTATGATCCATAATGGACGCGTCTGCCAATCAGCGTATGATCGACGAGGTAGTAATTAGAACGCATCCATGCATGATGGGAAAGGGACTAGAGGAGCAGTAATTGCATGGATTTGGTGGATCTACTCTTAGCATAGCATTACCGAAACTGATTGGCCATGCCTTAAATAATTCGGCTTAGTGGGTTCATCTATCCATGCACCCGTGGCGGCGATCACAGTGATTATGAGGAGAAACGCCTTCGATATATAGGGTCATCATCATTAGGCGACGCAGAAAACAGAGTAAATCAATGGCCGGGGGTAACTGCATCTCGAATTTACACGCGCGCATGCACTAGCATCGTCGTGCTAATTGTTCTGTGCCGCGCCCCATTGGCCGGCTTTATTACGGACGGGGGCGTCGATCGATTTACGTGGTGTGTACATGGCGCTACTAGTTACGCACTGGGAGATGCGATTGCGGGTCAGTGTGAGCGCGTTCGAAACTTCGAATGTGATGCAGTCGCTAGCAGACAAATCATTCTTAAAAAATAAGAATGGCAGCACAAATTCGAAAGGAATATCTAAGCTACGAAAGGAAATACATACCTGGAAATATGCGAGAATCTAAAAATTCTTGAATTCGCCAAAGAGGATAAGGAAGGAAACGATATGATGACTGCAATTCCCTGGGATAGAAAAAACCTTCTTTGCACTCGTGGAAGACTTCCCCATGAGCCCATTTCATGCCAGACTTCCCCATGAAACCTTCTTTGCACTTGGGATATTGGCCCGACTCAAACTTTCAAGCCCAATGGGCCTTTCGCGTCGGACTCGTACGGAAACTACAACATATGGGGCCCATTTGTAATAAGCCGTAAAACACAAGTTTTGCCCATTTGATTTGAGGTCTTCATTTGATTCTTCAAGTTTCTTCTCTCTTTTAAGTTTCACAAGCCATAGACAAGCTTGTGGATGCTGATCTTATGGTTAAACTCAAATTTGGTTTCAATTAATTATTACAAATGTGCCACCATGGATTTATTGAATGAACCTCCTCTTTATTTCTATAAAAAAATCTATATGGGCCCCTATTTCTTTTGCTTCTAAAAATAAAGATAAATTAAAAAAACTTTCCTATTTCTTATAGGGTCATATTATGCAAAAATGTAGGTAACAATATATAAAGCATATTAGAAAAAAATTTAACACCTAAACTTTCATAAATAGAAAAGGCTATTCACATGTTTAAGAAAATTTATAAAAAATGTGAAACAAAATCCCCAAGATATCCTCTATTTAGTACACAAACTTGTACATCTAGGTAAAATCATGTTAGCACAATAGCACCTTGTCATGGCAATGCCATTTTTAACGGATCTGTTTTTTCAATATTCACCATACCCCAACCTCCAAACCAGGCAAAACAATGTGAATAAAAATTATTGACAATTTCATTTGGGGCACAAGGATATTAGTTTTACATTCAAGTGAGTTGTACAATGACCAGCACAAGTCGATGCTGAAATTGACATGACTAGAATGACGCTCGCCACATCACGAGATGCCCGATGGCGCTGATCATTTTTTGTTCGCCGGACCAATCGACTCCCAATACACAAATGTTGTCCCAGTTAGTCCACCCATTTTACCACACCACTCATCTCACCAGCTAGTCCGCGGAAAGGCCGACAATGGTGCAGTGTGGTGAGGTTGACCCCCCACAGTGTGATCTCCAGAAGGCCACACCGCGTCAGGCCTCGACTTGACGCGTGAGCCACCATTTCTTTAATCCATCTACACTGCTAGGCCACCAATGTCGTTGCCATAGTGACACTAAGGCCTTGTACAACATCCACCACTGTCATGCCATGGACACGCTCGGGACCTCGTCGATTTTCTATACAAGGAGCACCCCAGCCTCCATCAATCCTTGCACCTCACTCCTCTCTCCCCTAGCCGCTCTCTCACACACGGAGTCGAGTTGGAGAGCACCACCTGACCATAATCGACCCGAAACTCTTGCACCTCACCTCCATTTGAAATCCTTACCGAGATAGCACCGCTCTTCGATTCGCTTCACCAAAACCCTAGGAACCCAACGTCCTTCTCGACTCGGCAGAAGGAGCTCGCAAATGACGATATCGTCCTTTTTGAGACTCGCCATCATCGGAGATGACCATCGTCACTACAAGTCTGCTCATCGTCAAACCACGAGGAACCTCTCCTTAATGCAACTGTGAAATATGGTCGGCAAAATCTGGGGAAGAACAAGCAAAAACATAAGAAGAAAAGTGAAGAAAGAGTGATAGTTATGTTGAAGTAATTTGGTACACTTGTGGAGACCCAGAGCACAACAAGCAAGCTTTCTCTTAGCCGAGAATCTACTATATTTGTGGATTAACTGATCATAGTTGGATGTTTGCCCACCAGATAGTTCCCAAATCGTATTGAAAAGTATTTTTAATAGTGATGCAACTGGTTTAGGGTTTCACAACAGTGACCTCCTTGACAAAACTCCTATGGAATTCTCTACAATTTTTTTTTGGAGTGGTGTATGTTGAATTCAGTGATCTCGGAATTGTCAAGGACCGGCAAGTATCTATAAGACCAATTATTCGTGACACATAGATGGTTGGTCTTATCTAGTTAATTTCCACCCCATATTAAGGTAGAGGGACGTGGTTAGTTACGCATGCTTGTGTGCCGACGTATGGGAAAGAAACTTGGAAGTTTATTGCTGATCTGCTGGAGGTTTGGATTCACCTCAGATGAACACATACTTTGTGGTCAGATTGGCTAGTCTTATGCTAAATTCTTGTGTTGTTGGGTTCTCCTTGATGTAGAATGGCATGTAATGTTCCAAACCTTTTATGAAGTACTTAGGGTGAAGATTTAGTGTAGAGACCACATTAAGATCCCTTCCAACAGGGTTTTCAATGTTTTGGGTAAACTCTCCTAGGTTGACATCACTGTTGAGGAGCCGCATCCAGTTGCTACATGTGACAATGGAAGCAATGGAGATGATACCCCTAACTATGATGACCCCTCTAGCAGTGACAAAGGACACAACAACAAGAATGGCCCAGGGGAAGCGATGATTACTGGTAAATATGTTCCTAAAGCTGGCTCTGCTAGATCCAATGACAAGGGGGACAAGAATTTGGGGCTTGGTCAGACTGCTGTAAAAATTAGGGCAAGCTCTGACACTAGCTATCTCTCCCTCTCTACAAAGGTTTAAGCGGTTTCCTTGGCTTATATGAAAAAGATAGATGACTCTTCGTTTAAACCCAATCTTCTCTCCCATGTTGATTCTCACACAACTTGAGATAGAGTCTTGAACTAGATTAATGCATAAAATGTTGATGAGACAACTTGCATTAATCTTCTTGAAGAAATGGAATTAGTTCACGATGAGGAACAATTTGACGTAGCTATGGCTAATGATAGTTTACAGGGTTTAGATCATTATGTTGTGATTTAGGTGATGATATTCTATAAGCTTCAGACTAGTTGGAACCTCCACATCCAACTCACCATGTGCCCATAGGCAAGCAAGGTGCATGCAACAAAGTAGTGGGGGGCTATGTGGAACACTGGCAGTCATCCAAGATGCCCAACAAGCTCATCTGAAAAAGAATCTTGATATACTTGTTCCATCTGCTCCAAACTAAAAGGTACAAAAAACCAAAACCCCTTTATTGTTCTCTCATCTAAACGGAAAATTTATATTTCTAACATTGTGGGTGTCAGCATATGATTTAACTTTGTTGTTCCTGTTAGACATGTTAGTGTTGTTGCCCTTTTCTTGGTTTAGATGCTATCAGTGGTAATTTACCTTCTAGGTCTTTTGATCATGTTGATCCTTCTGATGATTTAGAGAAGCTTGAGCACAAATACAACACCCATAAAACCAATATTTTCGTTACTAATATTTTTGGAGTGTCCTAATTCTAGAAAGGGGTTAAGTGGGGGTTCATCCTATAATTTTTGGATCCAACTTAAACTGAACTTTAGGTGGAACTTAGTCCATCTTTGATGAATTGTTGTTATCAATTGGAAGGTCTAGCCTCTTGTATTGTTTATATTGTTGACTGTGATTCCATCATTAGGCAATATAAAACCACACGGGTTTATGATACTTCTACTCTCTAGAATGTCGTTAACTTCGGTGGTGTTACTTCTATTTTTAATCCTTCAGTTTGGCAATTGCATGTCCCTCCAAGGATTCATATCTTTCTTTAGCTCCTAGCTCAGATCATATTGTTGACCAAATATAACATGAAAAAAATTAAAAAATTCATAAACCTGTTGATTGCAGTGCATCATTTATTCTTTGGTTGTATTGTTGCTCAACAAATATGGCCTGAGATTGCAAAAAGTTTGGGTAGTTCCTATGATCTTTGTTCAGTTCTATTTGTGCAGTTGTTTTTTATCATTTGGAAAGTTAGAAAGATTTGATCTTTAACGGTCAACCCTGGTTGGATATTAAAAAAGTCTAGAGGCTGATACTTTGCCCTCTCAAACTTTGGCGTCTGATCTTCAAATACCATGTGCTGGAGATGGTGGACAACCCTTTTATGCGCATTTCCTATCGTGCAACGAAGGATGCAACTAGAGAATGTCTAGCAGAAGAAGATGAGCTCGGCCGTAGGGCAATCGACACCCCAACATCTCCTGAGCAGAAGTGGCTAGCCGGTCCTAGCACCTAGGCAACCTGGGCCCCACTTCGACACTGGCGCCAAACTTCCTTTCTTCTTATGCCAAGATGTAGTCACCGTAGATGGCTATGTTGGAGTCGCTGGCTGATGTAGATGTCTTCGCTCCTGTAGGATGAAAATAGTCTTTTATCTCTCATGTCTTTTCTTCGTTCATCACTACTCTATACGTTTCTTTCGCCACCTGCGTGAGGGGCTTTTTACCTAGACGTTATTTTGTTGTCAAACATATGTTCTACCGGGTTTCGTTTCTATAAATAGAAGAGACGAGGTCCCTACTGTTCTTTAAAAAATCAGCTGAAAACACGAAAAATAATGTACTGCCACTCACTAGTCACTACTATATTACATGTAGGTCAAGTGGTTGAGAGAGGTCCATACCCATCTCTCAAAATCTATTTGGGAATATTCTAGACTCATCTAGATTTTCAGACATACGTTTTATACAGTTATTTGATCAACTAGGTCAACTGGAGAAAGATGAAAAGTTTGGCAGCCAGATCCCAAAACTGATGGTCCATCAGGCTCTAGAGGCTCGAAAGACTGGATTTGCCTACAGAAGTATAATCCAAGAGAAGATCCACACTGATGAAATATAAATCCGGTGTAGAGAAGGCCTCCGTAAATCAACCAAAAGTTAAAGTCAAATTCGCGAGTCCTTTAGGCCCACCATGTGGATTTAAAGACTGTTCAACGGCAAGTCGTCCCAAACTGAACGAATTTGTAGATGAGGTACAAAAATGCCTCAAAACCCCGAAAATATTGTCTCACACGAGGAGAAAGGAGGGTGAAATATCCATGGCCCAAGAACCATCAGCAAATGTGTAATTACACACTAAGTTTACTAAAACCCCACAATGATATGCAAAGAAATATTCTCGTTCCAAAATACTCCCTCCATTTCAAATTAGATGACTTCTATTTGTTATATGTATAGATACATCCATATGTGAATTAATGGAAGTCATCTAACTTGGAACGGAGGGAGTATATAGTTAACCTTGGTTATGTCAAGAGAGCTATATTCTTTCTTGTTTGTACTACCATCAGAGGAATTTCTGGAAAAACTAGTACCACAGGAAAATACTTCCCGATAAGAAGAGAAGGTGAGGAGAAAACGTGTGAATGATTTATGCCAGAATTCCATAGCGTGCAGGCTGGAACTAGACGTCATGGGGGCGACTACGTACGACTTATCACTATTGTCCAGAACACATCGTGACGTATAACATGACAACCTGTAAGCACAACCGTTAGCTAGGAGCCAAGGAAGACTTTGGCATTTGACGAACCCAACAGAAGGAACAAGCCGCACTGGCCACAAAAATCTCAATCACACTGCCTACATCCATCATATTCATCCAGCGCCACGTAGTACGCCTGCTGATCCGGCGCGAAATGCGCCAATTTCTGTTGAATCAGCGGATCCATACCCCATCCGGCACCAGATTCCATAGCCGCTGCCCGAGGCAGGGTAAAGGAAAAATGACGAGAAAGAGTGGGAGAAAGCAAGGGAGCTGGATCATAACTGTCGTAAAACAATGTACTACTTGCGTCCATGGGCTAGACATAGAGGACAGAGCACTTTTGACTTTGCTTAATCAAGGCTAAAGTCTATGATGTCCCAAACAGAGGAAATACTAGTTAATCCCTGTGTGATGATTCACCGCCCCCAAGGTTACATTGTTGGAGTTGTTTGTGCCTAGAGATTGTTGGATGTTGTAATGTGCCTGCAAACATGAGGGGGAGATTAATATTAGTACGCCGCATAGACAGTGCAAGTCTGAGATTGTTGTTGAGAAGATTACTTTCAAGGTCCGATTATGATGCGACCAGCAGTGCTGGTTAAGAGGGACCAGGAATGATGAGCATGCACGCGCAAGATATAGAAAGAAAACAAGGGAGAGAAAGCAAAGAAGTGTCCGGTCCAGCATCCCAACCAAATCTCACTTTTGGACCTTTTGGTTACCTGCATACACAGTGTGAGCCAAAGTGTCTTGACTGATTGCTTAACCACCTCAACAGTGATGGGATTAAAATCAGCGCCTAGCCCTACCAACTTCACTTCACCTTGTACTGCTTGTCGCTCTTAGAGAGTTAGGCTTTGCTTGACTGCTCCTTGCTGTAGAGGACTGATGAGAGTACCAGGGAATTCATTACCACTATAGCTATGGGTCACTGGGGTACATGTAGACTTGTTGATTGTAGAACTAGTTAATTACACTGGACCATCTGATCTGATGCCAATGGGCTACATATGAAGTCAACATCCAGTAGAGCCTTACCTCGAAGAAAAAGGGCCGGTCTCCTGTTGCCTTCCCTTGGATGGCATTATTTATAGCTGTTTCTGCCGTTGCCGTGCCATCACCATAACGACTCTTCTAGTACTAGTTAAATACTTGTCGTGCTAATGACATGCCTCCTCCTCCTGCTTAGCCCCTGCGGTCTTCTTCCTCCCAGCTCATAGAATTCATCGGTGCTTCCCCACTTCTGCAACACCATCGCCATAACCTCCTACAGTTACATTCAGTTTCCTGATCAAAGAGGACTTGAGGGAGGCAAAGCCACAGAGGGGCTAGCAAGAAGCCTAGAATGGTGGAAGCTGTGGGGTCTTTGCAGAGAAGAGGCGCCGGCTCCGGCACCACGGCGATGCGCAACACTCGGGAGGAGGTGCAGACGGAGGAATCCCTCGTCTTCTCTGAAACCATCAAGGTCAGTTTATCCTGTCCATTCTGTTCTTGCGTTACAACTATGCATCTTTGATGCCACCTTCGTTACAACTGACTTGACGCCCAAATGCCAAAACTGGTACTAAAAATCAGCATTTGGAACAAATATCGCTTGGTATGTTCAGTTTCAGCAATAAAAGTACACTGCAAATACATTTTTTATATTTTGCCATTGACTGATGCAATTGATGATTCAAAACAATCTCTCTATGCAGGATCTCAAGACTCTGCGGTCGCAACTGTACTCTGCGGCAGAGTATTTCGAACTAGCCTACATAGAGGAAGACGGAAAGCAGGCGTATGTCATGTACCCATTGCTTCCCCTTATTTGCTGCACAGATCATGCAGCTAACCTGCAAGCTTCCACGGATTTGCAACTTAAAGCCTGGTTCGCTCATCTTTTTTGTGTACGCACATATATATGTAGGGTGATGAGTAACCTTAAGGAGTATGCCGTGAAGGCCCTCGTCAACACTGTCGATCACCTGGGGTCCATATCCTTCAAGGTCTCCAGCCTTGTCGATCAAAGGTTCGATGAGGTCAGCGAGGCCAATTTGCGGGTCTCCTGCATCCAGCAGGTTTTAGTTCACGAATCCTCACAGTAGTAATCTCATTGTCTTGTGCCTTTGCATTAACAAAATGGTTGGTTTCAGAGAACTCAAATGAGCCAAGCATGCATGAATAGGGAAGGCCTTTCGCAGCAATCCTTGGTGATCACTGCTCCAAAGTATCACAAGAGGTACATCTTACCAGGTAAGTAACCGTGAGATACCTTGCACCTGGCCTATGACAGTTTCCAAGCTTCTCGACACATTCACGATGCAACAAGTGAATATGAGTTGACTTGGGTGGGACATCTTGATATCTTACATTAATGATGATTTCAGCAGGAGGTGAATCAATTCCCAATGCTGTCCCCAACTTCAGCGAGATGAATAAGGTCAAGAACAGGACTGCGCAGATGCAACAAGCCTTCAGCAGTAAGAATCTTCAATCGATGTAAAATATTGATTGTTTTTTTACCTGAAATGTTTTTTGTTTGTTGCCAGCAGCCGCTGCTGCAGCTCAACCAAAAACCAAAGACAAGCAACCTTCATTCCGGTCAGTTTCAATTTGCAAAGCACAACTCTGACTGGGTTGTCTCTTTCCTTGTTTCTTCTCTGTTCACGGCAAGCTTCAGTCAAGTTCTCAAACTGAATGTTCTCATTTGCAGCAAGCTTCGGTCAATGGCCCGTGCACCTTCTCAGCGTGCACATTCATTCTCTCCAGCACAGCATCCGCGCTTCGTGACACCTTCTGAGACTGCAATACCTAACAAAAAAGGTAAAGCCAGTAAAGTAATAATAAGTTCAGCAGCTGATGGTGGTACATGAGTGCAAAATACTTCTTCCGTAAAATGATTACAAAGGGACTCTTAATCTGCTAACAAATTTCAACTGAATATTCTAGCATTCCGTAACCAATTTTGTTTCTGCAAAGCAGATAAAAGGTCGGATTCGCCAATTCCTTCGACAACTCCACTCACAAGGTCTGGATCACTCTCAAAGAAGCCATCCTTGCTCAAGACATCAAGTGTCAGGGTCCAGGTAAATCAAGCCAGCTTGTGAACATAAGACCACCAGGAGTTACATGCATTAACACTGACAATATTTGCTGTTTCTTAAGATGCACGCCACTTCAATCCCAAAAGATTGGCACCGCTGCGGTCGTATGCTGACAGGTACAACGATGATTCCAAGGAAGGCGAGCAGACTCCGAAGAAGAGCAAGAAGTTTCTCAAGACGCTGCTCAGCAGGCGCAAGTCTAGAAAAGAAGAACCACTGCCGTGTTACTTCGAGGACTATTGAGTCCTGACAATAGATGGCACTATACAACATCTGAATAGCTCTACTTTAGCCTTTTCTACAGCCCTTGATGTAAAAGATCGCCATTGTATAGTAACATTATTCATGTTGATAATGCAAAAGACTGGGAGTTCTGGAAAGATGTCCCAGTTCCCTTTGCCTGTTTGATAACATGCATCATGAGTCTGCAGCTTTGTTCACTCACCTGATACTCTCAGCATTCAGCATACGGAAACATGGAGTTTATCGCGCTGAGCTACAATCAGGAACCACGATATCTCTTCCCATAAATGTGGTCCGAGAACCATGTACGTAAGCAGGAAAACTGAGCAGCTATGCATATCATAAAATATGGTTGATTTGTCACCATATTATCATTTCCTCAGCACAGTACTTCTGGGACTCCTTTCACCACCAAAATTACTTTGAATAAAGCATAATAAAATATCATCTAGCAAACAGCAATGATGAAACATAACAACTGGTACAATTATAAATAAAAAGTGGATCAGATACCGCTTACATGTTAGATCGTATAGTAACTACACAAAAATATCAAAATATCGTAGTCAGTTGCCACATGGCTGTATATCATGAATCAGCGAAAATATTCAGCACTTCTGTATTGTGCGAACAAACAACCAAAATATTATATACTTCGATGTCACCCTACAACTTTACAAATTTACATCCTCCTTCGTGTGCTTTACTTCTTGAGTACTCAGACTGGTCAACAAATAAAGACAACTTGCCCTTGCTTAAAATTCTGTTTGCAATGTCTGATGCAAATTGTAAAGATTATCTTCCCTAAAAAGAAACACCAAAAGTAACCCACTATATATACAAGGTTTGATAACTCCCTCTGTGTCCTCCATCTAGACAGGACTCCTTGGTAGACAAACTTGAGATAGATATAGTCACACCAAATATTTAGATTTTGCCAGCTCTTAAAGTATGCCCCATTGTTTTTGTGCCATCCCTTACAAGAGTGGAACAGCTCATGGAAGAAACAATTCAGGATCATAATAAATCAACCAGCTCTTTCACCACAATAAAATCATATGTACCACGTATCTCCTGTCTTGCTTGCTCTAGTGCAGATGTACTGCAGCAAAATCATTCTTTACCTGCACAAGCTTCACAGATCCATCGCCACCACAGGAGACAAAGCCATTAGGTAAGACATGGATATCTGTTACACCAGCCTGCAATCAGCACTTAGATGTATTAATGAAAAAAATGTCATAACATAATCAAAAGTCAACGACGAGGTTGTCAAAGATTATCTACACTTTATTTAATATAGCATACCCTAACAATACCACCAAAGCCCCTGGAGGTTGGTTGAAAAAATGTGTGCCTCTCATGCAACTTTTGCCAGTGAAAGACCAGCTGGGAATTTTTAGCATCCCAAAGCTTCACATCTCCATCTTTACTTCCAGTCAAGAACAGGGTGGTATTCGGAATGGTTGATAAACTGGTGACACTTCCTGCAGACGGAAGACAAGCAGTCAAACAGAAAGCCCAACTTTAGAACTGACCAGTGACATGGCAATGTGAGAACTTACCTAAATGAGCCTTTGGTATATGCCAAATCATCCCACTGGAGCTACCGCCATGGGAAGTTTTCTGATTTTTACTCTTTCCCGTAGAAATGAACCGGAAATCATGCAATGCCACATCTCCACTTTTCCCACCAGTTACAATCAGCGGTGAGATGGTTCCAGAGCCTATATCATTATCAAACACAGAAAGAGAGCGTGCTCCGCCTACAAGATGAAGTGAGTCAGCCAAACCTACTATATCCTATATGAAGTGGTATCAGAAGAATGTTAGCAATTAGCAGCGAATCTCTGTGTTGCTATGATTATGCGCAAAGACATGCAATTCCACCCATACAGGCCTTATTATCTATAAACATACAGATGTATTTATTTTTCTTATTATTTAGATGTAATCGTGGACATGAACAACAATGTCAACTTGATCAGCTGGTGCAGAAGATATATATTTTTTAATTGATTATCAAACTAAAATTTAGTGTGCTGACTTTGATCTGCACTGCTATCATGGCCCCAGGCTGCAAAAACCTGTCAGACTGGCACTGTTTGGTCACTCAGTGGAACAGCACCTTGGGTTCCAAGTAACTGCTCATAGGCTGCTACATACTCCCTGCGTTCCTTATTATAAGGTGTATAGTTTTTTCTGAAAAGTCAAACTTAACTATCTTTGACCAAGATTTTAGAAAATATTATTAGCAATTACAATATCAAATCAGTACCATTAGATTCATCATGACATATATTTTCTTAGTATTTCAAATATTGATAGTTTTTCTAAAAATCCTGGTCAAAGTTAGTCAAGTTTGACTTTTCAGGAAAAACTATACACCTTAAGACAAGGAATGAAGGGAGTAGTTTATAATGTTCCATCGTACCCTGGTGATCTGTTCAAACTGCGGGTATGCAACATAGTGCTCTAAATGTCTTCACTATGCTAATTATTTTCAACAGTTGCCGCTCGGCAGAACTCTCCAACGAGCTTGGGACGGTCCTTATCCTCACCTCGCCACACACACAAACGATGGTCGTACCTCTTCGTTGAGCTCCGCATCCAGGAGGGCGGAGCAGGCTACCGATCGACCTCTGGACGGCATTGGCTCCAGATCCATGGAGAGCCTGCTCTCCTCAGAGTCAAGCTTGTGGGCATGGCTCTTTGTGGATCCCATTCGGTCATCTTTGTCTCCTCCTCCAAGGGCTGCAAGCACCACAAGTGGTAGATTCATGGAAGACAAGTGCCGCCTTTCAGCTTTCACTCTGTCCTGTCACCCGTGCGCACCCAGCACACCAAGGTAATCATTGGCAATGGTAAGCACACAAGAATTTGGTTGAATCTATGGATCACCTCTATGAGATCCTGGCTCAGGGCTTAATAGGATTGATAGGATACTCATATCAACAAGTTGCAACTTCTTTTCCGGAAGCTCATCTGAAAAGAACTCCGAGGTTAAGCGTGCTTGGCCCGGAGCGATCTGAGGATGGGTGACCGACCGGGAAGACAAAGTGCGCAGAAAAGACTAGTGTTGATTTGTGGGGCCAGTCTAGAGATCCTAAAGAGCTGCCAGGGGTGACAGGCCCGGCCCGGGGGTGGGCCGGGGTGTTACAACCTCTCCATTGAGCTGGAAGACAACTTCATGTATCATTGGAGAGTCCTGTGCACATTCCGCCAAATCTTCTTACCAGGTGTCATGGGGAAGATAGAAGCGTGCCCGTGGCTGCAAAACTAGCAGTAAGCGCTGCTTAAAGAAGTGTTTGCTTCTGGACAGCAGACTGACTGGCACAACATGGGCTCCAGCACCCTGACGACTGCGGCCTGTGCGATGAGGATGATGAAACCATTTCCCATCTGCGCATAAGCTGTGTTTTTTCCAGTTTAGTTTGGTATAGTGCTTAAGGAATGGCAGACAGGGAGCTTAATGATTAGCTTGTGAATGCGACAGAATACGCAGGAAACAAACACATACACACTGGCGAATCTGGCTTCTGCGCAAAGCGTGTCTTTGAAGGTGCCGGGTGGGGCTACCAAAGTACCAATTACTGGTCGACAAGATTCTAAGTGAGGTTTATCTCTGGAGGCTGACTGGAGCAAAAGATCTCCTGAAATCCTAGCTCCACAACCTTAGTTCTCGGTTCCAGGGTGGCTTAGAAAGGTTGTGTTATTTTGTCTTGTCTTCATTGGTTCTTTTGTTTGTTGCCACCCTTGGTACCTTTGTATACTTTTGTGCCTTCTCAGCGTCTTTTTCTAAAACAAAATGACTTGAATTTTGGTGTGCCGATAAATGTTATCACTGTCCAATTCAGCAGTCCACTACTTCGTAGATTGGTCATTTTTTAGTATTTGTTACATTTCTACTTTCTGCACTAGACTAACAGTATTTCTAACTGCAACACTTTAAACTGTTATACATATTGGCATTTCAAGTTCAAACCCAGAATAGATTTTTCAGTTAACATACCTTCATGACACACAATAGAAGTTTGACATGTGGCTGGTGGAGCTAGCATGTCCCAGATAACAACATTTGCAGCATTTGAATTGCATCCAGCTGCAGCAAGAACAGATCCACTTGCATCCACATATGCAACATCCCTGTGATCAGTAAAACACCATCAAGAAACAGCATAACTGTATCGAGCGGTAGTATTTATTGCATGAAAAGGTTGAGTCCACATACGAGGCATGGCTGTTAAAGCATAGGGATGACTCTATAGGATGGACATTGCTTCTTCCACCCACCTCAACTTGCCATGTGCAAATTGTACCATCTAATGCAGCAGTGGCGAACCGCTGACCATAATAATCAAATTGAACAGCTGATATGGAAGCGAGTGCATAAGGTGGTGGAATATTTGCAGCAGGAAGAACACCATAAGTAGCCCTTGCACTATCTTTACCAAACTGTAACAACGAAAATACAAAAGTTATCAGTGGAAAATTAAACACAGGAGCAGACCTAGTTCAAACCATCTTACAGGTAATGACATGATAAACCTTTCGACTGGAGTGTGACATTTTGTAGCTCAGGCTACATTTAGCCCTTTTTTGAAATTTTTGAAAACAATATTTTAAAGTTTCAAACATTCTTAAAAAAATTCTAGATGTATACAATGATGTATTCTATCAACGTGCAAAATTTGAACTCAAAATACATTGTATTCTAACCTGCGTAAAAAAGACAAAAGTGGTGATTTTAAGTAGTGAACAGTACACAAATCTGAATCTCCAAAATTTGTCAGATTTGTCTTTTTTGTGTGGATCAAAATACAAAAAAAATCGACTTGAGATTTTGCACATTGGAAGAATACATCATTATCATTGTCTAGAATTTTTTTCCAGTATTTTTTGAAACTTTAAAATGGCGTTTTTGAAATTCTCAAAAAACAGGCTACATGTAGCCCGGGCTATACTTGGACTTTTCGAGGACCCAACAAATAGTGAAACATCTAGCTAAGCAAAGTTTACTGTATTATTTCTTATAAACTGATAGAGCTTGGGCTCACAATTTGGTAGGATGGTAGATAAGATGCTTGGAAATCCTCAGTAAGTGGTTTCACGACAACATTATTTTGTTAGGTTTCTTAGATATATTTCTAACACCAGTTAGTGGTCAAAATTATGTTTTGAAGACATTTGATATCCAAGTGACGAGTTCTGCGAACTGGTGGAAGCACATTGCAAGGCTTAATATGAACTTGGCATCAAGTTCAAGGGGCCAACATAGGCTACCAGATAGGAAGTGTCGCATGCACACTAAGCAAAAGTACAAAATTTTGCAGAAGGTATGACTGAAATATCATAAAATGAGTTGACAAACAAAAGAAAGAGAAGAAAGCTTTATCCTCGGATGAAATATCTTTATTTCTAGTATAAAAGCAGGTGTACATTTAACATACTGAAATTTTAGAGAGTGAAATAACAGAAAGGTGTGCGGTAGGCACATCTCCAAAGGTCGGATGCTTATAATGTACTAAACATATGTTCTACATTGTACAGAGCATACATAGAAAATTCTCAACATTTACCATCCAATTTTATCTTACAAAATAATTGGTTCGTTCAATTAACAAATAAATGCTTTACTCTAATCAATGGTGTGGGAAATTATCATTCCAAAACATCGAACTACAGAAAAGATATTCAATCATAATTTGGAAATTATTTCTCATATTTATAATAATCTTTCATGTTAATTCATTCCAAGGCCAAGCAGTCTCACATTTATTGATTTGAGAATACAGTGAGACATACAAACTACATAAGTAGTAATAATATCAAAGGCCAAGCAGAATCTACAAAACCATTATCATTCCATCAGTTACATGTTATGTCTCCAAGATAATATGGATTCAAGCCATTCATATGGCCTTCTTTTAGTTTTGTCGGCTGTTTACTCCCTCTGTCCCTCATGATCCTTAGTGCATGACGTTTAAGTTGTGTAAAAAAGATGAGGTATATAATCGCTGATTATGTGTGGACACATGACTATACGAAAGCAAAGAGGGAGGAGCACAATTTGTTGCCCTGGCTTTGTAAAACCAATCATCAATACAGAGGGGCTGTGACAAGAAACGACCAATCAAATACGATGTAATTGACAATTCTGCAGAATATTCTGTTAAGGAATATTTACCTCCCATAAATACACATGTGTATTGCTTGACCCAACTAGCAACAATGGCAAAGAGGGATGGCGTGATAGCGCTCTTGAATGAATGTTCTCAAGTGTTGCTGGAGGATCAACGAAATCCTCAAATTCGTCAGGTTCACCCCACCCAAAACCAGAGGCCCCAATACCAGCATAACCAGGAATTCCAAATGCTCCACCACCAGTTAAGTCTCTTCCAGGTTTTGCCAAAGAACCTAGACCTATAGTCGCAACATCTGAACCAAGATGTGATCCTCTTCTCCCAAGACCAACTCTAGGTGAAATAAGAGTTGCAGCAGGTGTAGGTGTACGTGTAGATTCAGAACAAGCCCAGCCATCGGATGGCCAATCGGATCCTGACCAAATATACTCTCCTGGTTTGTTGTCATTTTGCTTGTCATACCAGTTGAAAAAAACAAGACCCTGAAAAATGGAGATCTTAGTTAGTAGAATATTTATGATGAAGTGGCTCAACTAGTCAACTACACATAACTTAAGGAGGCAAACAGCCCACATACAACATTACAAATAATAATGTCGATCATGGGACCAGTTAAGACACTTGCAGCACAGCTCTTACAATGAGTTGAAATGTGCATCTCATAAAACAATGTCGTATACGTGGGAAAACACAATATCTATTTCATTCAACTTATGTAGTACAAAGTTCCTCATTTCAATAACCAAGTATATTACCTGGATTTCTCTAATTTCAAATTCAAGATTCCTACAGACGCAACTCCATAAGATCAGTTTTATTTTCTTTGTCCAATGTTTTTTGAAACAGGCATTTCATACAAACAAGCTAGCAAACCATTTTGTTCAATATTCATAACATTTGTCCCTTCATATATAATGCAACCAAATTTGGATCTCCCAGTCAGATTTATTTTAATTGTGAACTTAGCACATTTTTTTTAGAATTGAAAAGATACAACCACAATGTCTTATTTTTTCGAGAAAACGCAAAAGCTTTGCGTTTCATTTCATTGAAAAGGTAGAATGTTCGGTCACAATCCTCCTAGGAGGCAAGACAACAGGTTACAGGGATCAGTGAACGTCCCAGGTTGGTGGCAGAAGGACCCTTAGGCCAAGTGCTCCTGCCCGAGCCCACATCCTAGCTTCATCTTAGATCTTGGCCACCACGGCGTGTACGAGGGGTTGCGCTCCTTCGAAAACAGTACATCATATCGAGAGCCACATAAGGTCTGTAATCCTAACTAGTAATTTTATGTTGGTGTAGATATTATCTTCGAGCCGAGACTAAAGAGATCACAGAGGTAAAAAACATCATAAAGAACCAGTTTCTGCGAGATATCCGTCATTACAAAAGGAAAAGAAAACACCTCCCTCCATCCAGAATAGGATGTCACTAAAATGGATGTATCTACCACTAAAATATGTCAAGATACATACATTTTAACGACATCCTTTTTCCGGACGGAGGGAGTACTATTTGCCTCCTTGTTTGAACCACAAAAGCTAAAGCAGCATGGTCCCTTTTAATTATATCTTAATATTAATACATTTCACAATCTAATATAAGAAAAGAAATCAATATATGCAAAAGTTTAAATAAAAATTGCACAAATCATTATGAAAGGTGAATGGTTACAAATATACCTTTCGGTTGGTAGCAATAGCAGCATGATGTTCATCAATTGAATTGAGACATATTGCCTGCATATCATGAGATTAAAATACAGTGGAAGAATGAAATGAGAGGATATGAATCTCTAAAGTCAAAAAGTAAATACCTCAAGGAGTTCCCCATTTCTTCTTAGAAGTTCCCTTGGGCTTTGAAAATCGTTTTGTCCAATCAAGTTTTTTCTTCTTGGTTCAAGAGTTTCCACATCAGAAGAAGCCTTCTCAATAAGTCCACTTCCTTTCTCATTGTTCTCAGAGCTAATGCTGCATTTATTTTCTCCATTTCTTTGAGTAAAGTTGTTCTCACACTCAACGTTTGTACTTCCGACTAAATCCTTCCAAAATCTAGTGAGCTTTGTGTTGTTTAATGGAAAGCAATTGACCTCTTCAATCACAAAAGCAGTACAAATATCCACAGGGTTAGCAGATATTTCCCATAAAACATTAAACACCACCTCCATCTTCTCAGTGTTTACACGCTGAACAATACACGCAAGCTGATCGTGGCTTATCTTGTCGGACCTATGCTGAGAGGACATATATTCTAACCACAAAAGTACACTCGAATGTACATTCTTCGTTAACATCTGTCTCAAAAATGATGCATGAAGTTTTACTAATGAAGATGACACAAAATGCAGGGAATCAATAACAAACTTTGCAGCAACTGAAGAGATGAGACCCTTGAATTCCACATCACTTGTACTAGCTTCAAGTTCGAGTCTCTCTTTTCCAATGAATTCAGTTAAATGATGTTTCATGAAGGATGACAGTCCAATCCATAAGGACGCACCTATCAAATGCCATTTTTCATCAATTGAAAGACTTGAATCCTCACTTGTTTCTGGTTGTCTCTTATCCAGCGGACCATTAGGCATTACCGCATCTGTGTTAATTGATATACCATGACTTCTATGGTGTGCGGCTTGCATCAACTGATCTAATAGTACTTGAAAGGACTCTTCATTGACAGATGCGCCTAACACTGGATTGATCATGACAACTAATGCTTGTATGTCACGGCACAGCCAAGAAACAGAAAACTCTATGTTGTACTCAAGGAGATCCATTACAGTGGATAGGGCTGATCCATTGACCAGTGCAGAAGTTCCATCGTGTTTTAGGAGTAGCCTGCCAGTACTCAGGAAATGTGATAAACTTGCTATAGCGTATTTAATGTTCTCATTAGGTGTGCATGCAGTAATTTTGGTGAAGTCTGTATTAAGGACAGAAGAGATGAAGCAGCAGGAGACAACATATCGAGTAAGAAATTTACAGCTCTCCTCGCATGACACCAACAAAAGATAGTCCATTGGACGGAGAGAGAAACCTTCAACACCATAAATATTAGTTCCACCATCTGGTGATCGAAGACCCAATAACAAAACATATGCAAGAAACAGTAGACCATCATTGCAACAGAACGTAAGGATCTGCAATGTAACAGATAGTAGGATTTAGGATGGTTTGTACGAAAAATAGTAAAGAGAACAAAATGAAAGCTGCTATCTCATGTTGTTACCTTCTCAGCTATGTCAGAAAATTTGAGTGAGAATCTTTTATCAAATATTGATATTGCAGCAGTAACATCACGTGTAAGTTCTTCGATGCCATGACTACTGTGCTCTTTAAGGAACTTACAGTTATTTAGTGGTAGGCTGCAGTGTGAACAGAGAGAGCGATTTCTTAGCATGCGCGACAAATATTTTGAAGCCATGGTTACTCTTAGATTTGATTCAAAATCACTAACGACCGTTGATGAAAGCCAATTGGAAGAAGCATCAAAAGGGTTTAGTATTCCATCAAGGATCTTGTCATCTGTACCATATGGTGAGCTGGTGCTGTCCTTGTAATCCATGCTCGATTTACAAGATAGGCATTCAAGTGCTTCAAGCTAATGAACGAAAAAAGAACAAGATTAAGAATAATGCAGAATAGAAGAAATAATATCCAGATATCAACAAGCAAGAAAATTTCAGGTGCTAGGAGATCGTACTTACAGGTAGTCCACATCTGTTCAAGGCACATGCGGCCAGTGCAAATGAAAGCTTAGATAACTTTGCAGATAGAGCTTCACCCACACATTTTCTGAAACTACGTTTCGTTGCAATGATTGCACAATACTGACCCAGTTCTGGATCTGCAAACACATTCTGACCACCACGAGTGCTGGATTCATCAAACAGTAACTTGGGATGGCAGCCAAATAGTTTACTGACAGACTGAGAATAGTTCCCTAGCATCCACTGAAGAGTGAAAGTTTAGATGAAATTTAGTTATAAACTAGTTTCATTTAAAAATGGAAAAACAAAAAAAATGGCAGACATATAACATACTTCAAGCAGGCTTGAAAGCCAGTGGTCTCCTTTCTCAACTGCATCAGGGAGCAGCACATTTGAAATGAGGTTGCGCTCCAAGGGCCCTCCAGATCCCTCAACAAGCCGACAAATTACAAGAGCAAGCTGTTCATCTCGAAGATTCTTCACACAAACATTGAGAGCTGAGGAAGGGTCATCTCCAAGCAGGAAAAATGCTATAGCAAGCTCCCATTGATGCCTTCCCAGTAGTACATAAGCATTTTTCAGAGCAGCGGCTTTGTTTTTATCTTCCTGGATAGACTTATCTGAATAAGTATGATGTAATGATATACTTCTCAACACAATGCATTGGTGTATGAAATTCCTTCCAGTCAAGTTGCATATGCATTTGTCTTAAGAAGATGGCACTACCAGAACCATGATACAGATACAAAGTGTCTAGCAAAACCTTGAGAAGTCAGGACGAGCAAACTATTACCCTCTGAAGGACTTCAGCATGAGCAAGTTCACATTTGCAGTTATGGTACTAATACATTGTGTATATGATATTGTTAAGCATAACAGCATAGTTGTCGCTGTCAAAATATTAAATCGCTATACAACTGACGTACCTCGAAGTTCCTGCAGAGAAAGTCATACAGGCGTTTATCCTTTTCATTTCTGCTGACCTTGAATAGGCCAATTAACAGTTTTATTCTGTTCAATGCTATATAAAGCAGAGCACAATCCTTGGGGTCCTTGCTTTTAAGATACTGCAACCTTGCCAACTTCTCCATCTACAATTTCAGATATATCATACTTAATCAGCACAGGTTATTACCCAGATAACTGCAAATGTAAACAACATCCATTGTGGTGTCCATACATAGAGCAGAAAAAGATAGACAGAATGCACTCATACTTAATACCTATAATCTGGACACAGAACACCACAACGATGACAATGGTCTCAGCAGGAGAGAACATCAGACATCAAATGTTTTCCAAAAACACTATGCCTTAGTAAAAAAGAAAATGTGGGTTCAAATGCAAACCGTAGAATTGAATAAAATATTTACAGACAAATTAGGGAATCATCTAATTTAGGATACTAGTGGTAAAAAAGAATCCATATCAACTCAAACTTTGTCACTATAATCAATTCTGGATGAATAACTGTGCTGTGTTACTGGCATATTGCCGCAGCAAGTCAAGTCGTCATCATTCACAAGCTCGACCGTTTGACGCCCTCGATCAAGGGCCTCCCAAGCACGTATCACACCTCTCTGTTGTCATGGTCGGCCTGCATGAGCTCTGTATCGTACTCCATTCTTGTATGAATTTTTTAAGGAGGAAACTAAGTTATTTACATTGAGTATTTCTAAGTTTAAATGGGTTTCTTGTATTTAATCTAAACTGTTTGTTTTGTTTTCAGTTTTTTAGGGGAGTGAGAAGGAGATACACTACAAACTGGTAAACAGACCCTTCAGTGCTTGACAACATGATACATCTGATACCATAAATTTTCTATCAGCAATCATGGCTTTGCTAGTCAACTATGGAATTTGCTGTTAGCGAAACTTATGAGAACATAAATACTAAATCCGAAAGATCTGGTTGTTTGAGAAAGGTACTTCCATACCCTGGTCCTTAGCTGGGACACATTGGTATACCATAATCCTATACCAAGGTTTTGCATCTCCGACCAAGTTGATTCTGCAGGAAGAACGTAATTAAGTAGATCATCCTGACAATCAGATTGGAAGGCCCATGCAATGGAAGCAGAATCAACATGGCACCCTTCAGCACTTGATGAATCTCCAGATCTCCTGGACACATATAGGCGCTGGAACTGCACAGCAATCCAGAACCTTAAGAGAAATACAATCATCAATTAATGTAGATTTTACAACAACAAAAGCAGAAAAAATGGGGTGGCAACATTTTCTTGTCAAGCATTTACAATCTCTAGATTGTAGCAATAGAAATATGTACCAACAAAATTCCATACATTAGAAGCCTTACCTTCGTCCTGCTTCATCGAGGCTTTTATAGGGAGAAGCACGGTTCTGATCAGTAATTTCAGCCAACAGATCAGAAACTGTAAGTATCTGCATTTTTTCACTGTCACTTATCGCCAACATGTCAAAGTTCTTATCAAGGAGCTGGTTTATCTCGGACTTTTGAGATGCACTAGTGGTAGTGTTAACACCTAAATCACTCGCCATGTAAGAAAATGAACTTGATGGTGACAGCAAATTAAAGGCTGTGCTACTTGTATTGTCACCCCAGAGTAACCCTTTGCTAGAAATGTCACTTGATGGTGTATCAGTAAAGTACTGCGTCAAAGGAATGTCAGGGATATTATGGCTGGGTTTACTGCACGAACTGCAGTTCAACATCGTGCCTAAAGTTATGCTCGTTTTCATGGATTGAACAAGATGCTGCAGAACACCATCTGCACGTTTCCATTCACCTGTGCACAGACAATAATAAATAGTTGGTATCATTACCTAATTTCCACAAAGTTACATGAGACATTGCAATTTTGTAGAAAAAGATATGCAATACTACTGAAAATACTGTGAAAGAAATCAATGATGAACTTGGATTTCTACCACGGCAAATCATTAAGAGAGAAAATGCCATAAGGTAGAGGCTGCAACATATATCATCATGTTTGTAATTTTAGAATTCAGCATATTACCACCCCAGTTTGAAGAAGGCATAGCTCAAAGGACTGCAAACCAAGGGCCAAAGAATATGTACCATGATGTTATATTTCTTATCCTTCTCACTTCAGCACTTAAAACTTCAAATAAAAACTGTAAAAACTAAAGCTAGCTGGACCTAATTTGCATTTGCACTAAAATACTCCCTCCGTCCAGAAATAAGTGTCTTAGATTTGCACAAAAGTGGATGTATTTAGACTTGAAACATGTCTAGATACATCCACTTTTTGGCAAATCTAAGACTTATTTTGGGACGGAGGGAGTACTTAATACACAATATTGGAAGTCTAATATTAAAACAGAAATTCACTCTGCTAGTGTTATTCATTTATATAAACTGCAGTAGCATCGCTAATGGCACAATTTTATTCCAGTGTAAAAAAATGATATTCCAGTAGATTTGTGAACTGGTACAAGGGACTGTTAGGAACCAGCCACAATAAGGTTGGCGTCTCGAAACCAGAGGCCCAGCTTTTTACTCAAATAGTTTCCTAACACTGGATGGAATTACTGCAAGTTATACGATCAGGCGTAATTAGCATTGCAGTTGGTTTCAATCTGCAGTTTTATTATATCATCTAGGTATACTAACTAATGCATTACCCTTTTTAAGATTCATAACTGATATTTATAAGAAATGGTGAAGATTATTTTGACTAAACATATTTTGTATAACAGCTCTGCACACTCGACAGGCCTAACTCATAAATTAACTGCAGTCGGTAGGCATGCAGGCGGACGTCCGTGAAGACGAAATTTCTGTCCGCCTCGCTTCCGTGTTTCACCAATTTGCGAACCGGCCGGTGATACGATTAGTATAAAACGTGTTTAGCGGACAGTCCGCCCCGTCCGTCGGCATTTCCACCTGCATCCCTAGCAGTCGGCATTATTTCCTGTTAACTTCCACTCTCACTGGGGAGTTAATAAGAATCCTGTAATAGTCAAATTAGCAAGGCCTTGTGCAACGAATGGAGAATCCAGAGGCGAACATCACCTGAATAAAGATCCTGGATAATTGCTCTTGGGTGATATGATGGCAAAGGTCCACTCAGAATATCAGATATATCCAACAAACTCCACAAACCATTAGGACACGGACTAGTGTGTTGGTCTGGTATCAGTGTATAGTTGTTTTCAGGAGTCTCCATTTTGCCGTAAGTTTCTGATAACCCAAGTTTACCAAAGATAGTTCCATTAAAATGCACAATACATGGCAACTCTTCATGCACATCTGTAGCAGAAAAAACGCTTTTCCGGGTAGTATGTCCATTTGATCCTCTTGGTCTTACTAACCATGAACTAAAGAGTGAAAGATGATTTTTATGAACAAGCACAATTGTTGACTTTGGCCCCCAATGGAAGCCGGCAACATCATGATGAGAATGGGCTAATGCAATACAACTCCAAATATGCTTCTCTTCCAAACTCGCAGTGTGCAGCACATTCTCAAAGGAGGGGTGCTTATGGGAATATATATGCAACTCGTTACGAAAACAGACTGCAAGTAAGAATCTACCATCGCCTAAAGATAGCCAATCTAAACCAACAACAGGACTTGGAATAAGTAGTACATCTTCCAGGAGAAAACAACCATCTCCCATGACTTTTACTGCTTCCCAGATATGAATGGAGATACTATTCTTCTGAACATTTCTGCCAACAGTAGCAACTTTACCACATCTGGATAGTGAAATTGCACTAATTGGTCCTTGATGAGCACCGAACATGCCAACTAGCTCCCAGTTGTTGCTCTCTGCCCCAGTCTGCTCTGGTTTGTCTGCGCCAGACATCTTCCAAAGTTTCACAGTGCCATCAGAGCACCCAGTAGCAATATGATAACCTGGGGAAGTTCCAAAAGGTACATGCTGTTGTAGAGGTAATACAGTATTGTTCAGCGACATAACAGAGATGCAGGTAGGATATTCTCCATCCAGGCCAGCAGGGAAAACTGAAGAACCTTCATGGATAACGGCTGAAAACATTTCACCGCGGACGTACGTAACATGTCTCCCTTGATCTGCAGTAGCAAGTGAGCTGGCAGAAAGATCACACAAACACCCCCCTTCCTCATGATGATTTTCTGAATGCAGGACTATTTTCCATGACAAAGCTTGAAAACTCTTCTTCCATACACATACTACTAGGAAGCTGTTGTTGAAAAAAAGATTGTTGCAGTTAGAAGCTAAAGGTATGGTATGAATGCTGTCAGGTGGCCCTTCTGCATTACTCCCTCGAAGGAAAGGAACTGTGAACATCTTGTGGCATGAAAAAGCATCTCCTTCTTTTGGGATTCGGATAAAAAAACAATCTGCTCCATTTTCACCTCCCATGACAAGAAATCTTTTATCGCAGACAACAGAAGGAGCCCAACACAGACATGAGTATTGCATATCTGAAGAAATATCACGCAGATCAAATTTGCGCAGGAGCTTCCATAAAGGATAAGTGGGTGCATGCAAGGTCGGTAAGAGAGTTGATAAGGTTGAAAGAGACCAGAGAAATAGCATTCTGCTAGAATCCATAGAAACAGCAAGCTCTATTTCGCAGCTATATGGATGAACAGACACCTCTATGATGCTACCCTTATGTCCAACTTGATTAATAGTTTTGGTTGAACAACATGAGATGCTTTTAGAAGAATCACTTGAAATATGGCTCCCAGTATCTGACGATGGGCCAAAAGACAGACGGGACGAAATGAATGAACTATCAGGCAGCAAATGAAGCAAAGAGCATGTTGTAGGTGGTCCAGAACATATCCTTCTTGATATAACAGCATCAAGAAAAAATGACTGAAGTATAGATGTCGGGGGACCCAAGTTAATAGCAGACTCCTCATGTGGTTTGCTCTGTTTCCATAATGTAATCCTTGGGTACCTTGGTGGACATACATCATCAAGACAATGAACGGCCCAAAAGCTGGTACAATGCCCAGGACCAACACTTACCAGCCACTCACATTTGCCAACCTTGCTCTGCCAGGGATCACCTGAAAACAACTTGAATTTACCTTCGTCGTCTCGGGATACGAATCTTCCAGTTTCTACCGCCCATCTCACAGATATATCAACTCCAAGCACTCCATTTAGAACATTGTTCAACTCGATTACTGCAACGACACTGAAAGATCTTCGCGGTGCACGCTGCTTCTTCGACTTGGTCACCTCAGCTTCAGTCCATAGCCGGGCAGTTCCATCCAAACAGCAGGTCATGAGGATCTCTCTCCTCACTTCAGACGGATCATCGACACATATTGTCACAGGTCTCCACTGGATCATGGAAACATGCTGAGGATGCGGAAGCTCAGCTATCTCAAGCCCCAATTTGGCATCATTCAGAAAGACCAGAACAGGCGCATTGCCCTCGGAAGGAGCAGCAGCTGAAGCGGCCACGACAGGGCCATGGATGAAGTAGGCGCATTGCCCTCGGAAGGAGCAGCAGCTGAAGCGGCCACGACAGGGCCATGGATGAAGTAGGTAGCAGAAACGAGGGACTGCGGCACCTGTGGCATGGACCTCCAAGCGAGCTGCCAGGAGGACTGTTCCTTGGCCCACATGGAAACGCCCTCACCGGCCACCACAATGCCGTCGCCAGAGCCAGTCCAGGCAACGGCGGTGACTGTGAACGTCTCCGTGATGGCCCATCTCAGGAGCCAACTGAACGAACCTGCCAGTTCCAATCTCCAAACAATGAGCCATGCGGCAACCACGTAAGTTAGCTAACGACGATAATTGGACAACAGTCGGATGAACGGACCTGTGGAAGACGACGGCGCGGGCTGGAACAAGGAGACAGAGTTGGCAGAAGCAGCGGCGAGCTCGCCTCCCCCGTGGCCGCACCAGGCTACGGCGGACACGGGGGCTTGGAGGTCGATGACTTGGCGAAAGAATGGGGATTCGTCGTAGGTGGTGCCGCTTCCGCTGGCACGCGGAGGGGAGGGCAGGTGGGAGACGACGAGGAGGGAGCCGGCGGCGTAGGCGACCCAGGAGAGGCCGCCGAGGTCGTTGAGGAAGGAGAGGACGCGGTGGTCTGGGGTGGGCGCCGGAGGGATCAGATACGGCGGGTGGAGGGCGAGCGGCAGCTGCGGCAGCGCAACTCGCTCCCTCATCGTGCCGGCCACTGCACGGGCGTCGGCGCTGGAGGTGTGGAGTTTAGATCCTCACCGGTTGCCGCGGCCGATTTCCGATTTCTTTTGCCGGCGACCGCATGGTCCACGGTGGGGAGCTATCGCCTGTTAGCGGCGCTTTCATCCCGCGCCGCCTACACATCCGTAGTGGGCCGGTCCAACTGCTTGCACGTGATTTTCAATTTCGGAACCATTTTCAAATATGAACCATTTTTTAAATATGAACATTTTCAAAATAATAAAAAGGATAATGAAAATGGTTCTAAATTTGAAAATGGTTCCAAAATTTTGAAAATGGTTCCAAAATTGAATATGATTCTAAATATGAAAATGGATACAAATTTGAAAATGGTTCCGAAATTGAAAATGGTTCCAAAATTGAAAATGGTTAAAATTTTGAAAATGGTTCCAAAATTGAAACTTGTTCCAAATTTTAAAATGGTTCCAAATTTTGAAAATGGATCCAGATTTCAAAATGGTTCCAAAATACAAAATGTTCTAATTTTGAAAATGCTTCATTGTAAAAATGGTTTCTAGTTAAAAATGTTCACTTTTATAATAATGGTTCCAAATTTTGGAAATGGTAAGAAAAAATAATGAAAATTAATAAGAAAAGAAAAAAGAAACGAAAATGAAGAAAAACAGAAAAGAAAACCAAAACGAAAAAATGAAACGAAGAACACAAACAGAGAAGAAAACGAAGGAAACATTAAGCAGGCCGGCCCAGTAACGCTTTGTGTAGGAGGTACTTCAGGCGGCGCTCGCCTTAAGCGCTGCTAACGGGCGATGTATAGGAATGACGACAAATTAGCATTTACAAATTTTACAGGGTGAATGTATAGAGTGAATGTGCGTTTACAAATTTTACTTTTCTCATAACAAATTAGGGGATAGACACATTTAGATTATACAACTAGGTTAGTAAAGTATATGATGACAAGAATACACAATGGAATACAAGGTAAATAAGAAAACAAGCCAGAAACAAAAAAAAAGGTAAAATAGTTTAGCATGGAGTTTCAATAAATCTCCACATCCACTGTGTGGCTATTGCTAAACTTACTCTTCTAGAGTCTCCATCAATGATAATTGTCTCAATCAACTATATGGTGAAATTAAATTCGGTAACCATAAATTTAGAAAAGAGGTTGAGGAATGATATGTCTCAAACGTATCTACCTGTTCAAACAAATTTGTTGTTGTTTCTCTATCTTGCATAATTTTAATAAAAATTAACCTATACTAATGTTGTTTTAAAGAAGTTTTGCATCGTGTTTTTTTATTCAAACAAGGAGTCCAAAAAATAATTACGCACTAAATTGTTTTGGGCGAAAAGAGTTGCGATGCCAGAAGATGAGACATAGGATAGCCATGTGGCTCGTACGTAGGTGGCCCATGTAGCCTCCCTTGGCCGTGTGATGAGCCCGCGTACTAGCCTTGTGCGTCGCCTCTCGCCCCCTCCGAGCTATATATTTCCTTCCTCCCAAACACTCGTCGGACAATTTTCATTTTTTCCCCTTGATGTAGAGCCACCACCACCTCTATTCACCTTTAGGAGGGCAAATTTGTAGGTCAATCTTGGCCTCCGGAGAAGGTTTTTCGTCGCTATCGCCGTCATCAAACATCCTTCATGTAGACGCATGGGGTGGATGGAAATTGGATGAGATTTCTTATGTAATAGATGTTCGATTCGTTAAGGGTTGATGGCTAGTAGCCATTGTGCTCAAAGATTTTTCTTGCTATTAATTTTTTATGCCTAATGATTGTCAATAGGGTACGGGTGTCATCATTTCAGATCTGGACTATTTATGTTTTCATGAAAATATAGGTGTTTTGGATTATATCTGCAAGTTGTATCCACGTGTTGATCTCTACATTACCTTCACTACAATATTTTACTTTACCGATGTCATATTATTATCGCCATCATATCACTTTGCTATTAATAAATCAGGTCAAGCAAATATTCCATATGAATTGAATTCACAACTCAAATGCTAAACCTTATAAATATTCTTTGACTCCCTTGTAATCAATAAATTTGGATTGTAATACTTCTCTCGAAAGTTGTTGTGATTCCCTACATTTGTGGTTCTTCAAGACTAGTTTTTGTTGCCGTTGACGGGAAGCATAGATCTATTATATGTTCACTTGGGAGTTATTTGTTTGCTTCAATTTATTATCCATCATGGAACACTCAAGATCGCCGACCCACTATTGTGCCTTTGAAGATAAGGCACGATACAGATTTATGTACTACTCTTGATACACCTAATCTCGTATCGTATGAGTACCTCAAGTATAAGGATTATGGCATATACAATTATGAGACTGACAAATGACAACTTTTCGTTGTGTCTCATAATGGGTTAGTTCGACTCTCCAAACTCGTTTGGCCGAGTTTGTGTGTCTGATTGGTATCACCACATCCATGACCAGTGGAACTGGGTCATCAGCAGAGTTAAGACATTAGTCAGAGTAAGCGTCGATATAACTCTGTCGACTATGATTATTTAAAAAAGCATCATATGTTATATATTTCCACAACCCAATCATGCATTCCATAATATATAGCATGTTACTAATTCAAGGACTATTACATACTTATGAGTATACAATGGAGTCGTCCCTTCCAAGTCTAACTCTTGGGCATAACTTTCAACAATAACTACTCAGTTCTGGTCCGCTCATTCTAAACTTGGTACTCCCTCTGGTTGTAAATACATGATCACTATCAAAGATACAATTTTCATCTATATAAGCCCACTATCTCCTCATGAGAATAATTTATTAGATTTTTAGTTCATACAATTGTGCTTATTAAAGCAAATGTTGATGCAACCATTTAGAATGGTTCAATACATGCAATATGTTTAATTATCGCAAAACACAAGAAGTTCTCCATACCACTAGTCGTGTTATTTATTAGTTGGCTTTATTTTCTTGGTATCTCATAAATTATGATAATGGTCTTGTATAAAAACGAAGGGAGTACTTAAGTAGGTTTCCACTAGTTAATCAATCAAGCCATAATACTAGTCACAGTGGGGACTACCATACACTGTACCTATGATACCACCGGCATCTCTTTCATCATTAATTGGAGTGACACATCAGTTTTTTGCCAACATGGCATGCATGATACTAACTATGATACTCCCACTTTTGCTAGTCTAACACATACAAATTCAACTGGGTAGTTTGAGGCTTATATTTGATCTCTTAAATCTATAGGGGCGGTCCATATTCCAATGCCACTATTGCACCGTCCCATCATTTTACGCCACCCAAGAGAAATATTTTTAGTTTTTAACATGCCTCGTGAAATTGATATTTGTTAATTTAGAAACATTACAAGTAAAACTTTTATTTCTATGACTGTCTAAACATCTCATCATTTTAAACACAAAGCAACTAGCCTATTATATCACTTTGTACCTAACATGGCATGGTTCAATGACATTTATGCCTACAGTATGGTATAGTTTATAAAACTATAAGTTAAAGAACAAAGTAAAAATATTTGATATAAATCTATGTATCCGTACTAAACTTAGTGACTACACATGAATTTGGTGTCCTAACTCAAGGAGGGATAGGCGTGTCTCGGTCACCAGGGACTTCGTGCCCTTAGGAATTTATATCCGAGTCTACTCGAGCGAGGACATAGGAGAGTGACAATTGTCCAAACGTCACGAATAAATCTTGTGTTTGAGATTCTTCTTAGTAAGTTTTGAACATCAAGTAGAAGAACAACTTGCTAACATGAACCTACTTTCATTAATTCCCTTTAATCGCCACCCTCTCTCTAATCTATCCAGTTGATCCTTCACCTGAATCATCTTCTTAGAAAACAATATGTACCTTTTAGAAAGTTCATTTCCAGTAGGGCACTGTGAGATGCATATCCGCTCGACAAATACAAGTGAAACGACTTAGATAAGCACCGAATAGCCAAAAAAATAGTTATTATGACCATTTTGTTGGGATGGTTATCCATATGGATGAACAAATATAAATTGAACCATGTGTCTAATTGAGTTGTTTTCTTATCATATTTCTCGCAGAGATATTTCTAAAACCTATATCCCATATGGATGTATGACGAATATAAACGAATTCATTCGAATATTAAGCTTCGTTGATAGCCATCATGTCCATTCTACTTGTTATATAAAAACAGAGTATAACTATTATTTTGTAACGGATTACTTCTACAAGTTCTCAATTTACATGTTGTGAGAAAGATAAAATGAGAAACTTACTTCAAGATGCAAAATGACTATGGCGCCCATTGGAAATACACCATCAAAGAGCATCCTATCTATTGGGTTGCGGGTAAAACTTTAAAATTTTCCGTAACCTTGCCGCCAAGATCTATTCTATGAAGATATGCTGCACCCCATAATGCTAGATCTAGATACTTACAAACACCGTTGCGGAAGATCTTGTGTTTGTCGAAGTAGATGTCGGTGAAGTCTGATGAAGAATCTCACGTCCACGCCGGGAGGTGAGATTGTTGTCGGTCCGTCGTCGAGGAACTACTTGCGCAGCCCCGCTCTAACAGTATCCACACATACACCGCGCCAACCCGCCAAGCACGTTCGCCGCCTAGAGCTACTAGCACCGACGAAGAGAGACAGCCTTTCGGCGTAGTTTAGGTGGTAGATCCAATCAACATGATTAGATCTGTATGAGAGGATTAGAGATGCCTAATTCTCAACACATGAGATCTACTAGAAAGAGATAGAAATAACCACGGAGGCAATTGTGTGTTCAACCCATGGGGTTGGGGTGTTTATATAGGTGGCCAAAGGGGAGGGGTGCTTGGGGGAGGGGCAAACCCCTCCCCTTGGTGCGCCGGCCAAGGAGGGGAGGAGTCCTCCCCTTCCCCAACTCGGATTGGGAGTTGGAGTAGGACTCCTCCCTCCCAAACCGCCTCCACCTAGTGGGCCTAGCCCACTAGGGTTTCGGCCAGGAGGGGGACTCCCCTCCCACTCGGTTTGGCCCACCCGCCCCACTTGGGGGTGCGGCTGCCTTGTGGGCCCCATGGGCCCACTTGGCAGCCCCCTGGTGGTGGGCCCCAAATAAAATCCTTTATTTAATTTTTTCCAATTTAAATAAATAAATAATTTTTTGTCTAATTAATTCCTCCTTGAATGTTTCCTTCTACAGAAAATTCCCGAAATTAATTACTTATCATATAAACATATTTACATGATCCGGGATACCTAGTATCCGCCGACAAAACTCTCGGAACAATATTTCCCTCTTATATAAACCTTCGGAATAAATCCGACAGTGATAGAAACAATTCCTATCACCCCGGGACATTAGATGTTGATACGTCTCAAACGTATCTATAATTTCTGATGTTCCATGTTGACATTATACCAATTGTTACATGTTTTATATACACTTCATAGCATTTTTATGCATTTTCTGGGACTAACCCATTAACAAGATGCCACAGTGCCAGTTCCTGTTTTCTGCTGTTTTTGTATTCCAGAAAAGTTAGTCTGGAAATATTCTCGGAATTGGACGAAACTTGGACAGAACCACCTATTTTTCCAACACGAAGACGGAGTCCAGAGGAGAGACGGAGGAGGGCCACGTGGCACCCACACCATGGGGCCACGCGGGCCCCCCTGCCGCGCCGTGGGGTGGTGTGGGGCCCATGTGGCTCCGCAGCCACCGCCCTTTCGCCTATTTATTCTTCCTGACGAGAAAACCCTAAACACCCGAGCCATTATCCATGAAAAGTTCCAGAGACGCCGCCGCCGTCAACCCTAGCTCGGGAGGGTTCAGAAGCTCTTCCCGGCACCCTGCCGGAGAGGGGAATCATCACCGGAGGGCTCTACATCACCATGCCTGCCTCCGGAGTGATGCGTGAGTAGTTCATCCTTGGACTACGGGTCCATGGCAGTAGCTAGATGGTTGTCTCTCCACTTATGCTATCATGTTTAGATATTGTGAGCTGCCTATCATGATCAAGATCATCTTATTGTAATGCTACATGTTGTGTTTGCTGGGATCCGATGAATATTGAATACTATGTCAAGTTGATTATCAATCTATCTTATATGTTATTTATGATCTTGCATGCTTTCCGTTACTAGTAGATGCTTTGGCCAAGTAGATGCTTGTAATTCCAAGAGTGAGTATTTATGCTAGATAGTGGGTTCATGCCTCCGGTAATCTGGGAGAGTGACAATAACTTCTAAAATTGTGGATGTGCTGTTGCCACTAGGGATAAAATAACCGATGCTTAGCTTAAAGGTACGCCGTTAGGTCTAATGCATTTGTTTACTTTACGCACATTACTTAATGCAATTATCCGTTGCTTGCAATTTAATATCAACGGGGAACTCGGTATGACAACCTGGCGGTGGATTATTAGTCATAGACGCTGTTGGATAACGGTCTATGTATTTTATCGTAATGCCCACATGAATATCATAGTAATCATCATGTCATATATATGCATTGGTATGCGCTCAATATTTTGTCAATTGCCCAGCTGTAATTTGTTCACCCAGCATGTTAGTTATCTTTTACGGAGAGACACCTCTAGTGAACTGTGGACCCCGGTCCATTCTTTTACACTGATAATACAACCAACTGCAAACACTGTTCCTTTTCATTCTCTGCAATTTACTACTGTTTTCCACACCATACGTTCAATCCTTTGTTTTCAGCAATCCGGTGAGATTGACAACCTCACTATTTCGTTGGGGCAAATTAGTTTGATTGTGTTGTGTGCAGATTCCACGTTGGCGCCGGATTCCCTGGTGTTGTGCCATGCCATATTCCGCCACCAACAACCTTCAGAAGTGATTTCTTGCTCCTACTGGTTCGATTAAACCTTGGTTTCATACTGAGGGAAACTGCTGCTACACTGCTTCATACCTTCCTCTTGGGGTCTCCCAGCGAACGTGTGATCCACGCAATCAGATGTCCGCCTTCTCTCTGATTCAAAACTTCACCGGAACAAGTTCCTGTGACATCGTAGCTACTCCGACACTATCTCATTGCTACTTATACTACAACTTTATTCTCTCAATAAAAGGTTGACTCACAGCTTAAGTGTGTGACCCCAAAGGTTCAGTAAACACAAAGACATGTCTGGGAACTTACCAGACAATAACCAGCATTGGGACCTAGACGGCCGCACTGGCTCCCGTGTGTTCATGAGTGAACGACAGAACCTGTGTGTTTCTCATTACGGTAAACCCTTCGATCATAACACATATTATTCTCGTACCAATATCATTCTCTTTTCTCATTCCGTATTTATATTGTCCCGTGATTAATCACGCTGTGTCTGGCCAGACGATTGTGTGACAATAATAATACTAGATGGCCTAGAGGATGTATTTCTCCATCGTTTGGAGGAGTAAGTGCCATTCTTGAATAATCTCTGTTCCAATACATTATTCTAGTCCATGCCCAAAAGCCACCGTTATGGTCCCCAATTACGGCCGGACGTTAGGTGACAATCAAAGCATGAGTGTCGAATAAGCGGTCACCAGATATTCACATAGCAAAGGAATACAACTAATGAAAACTAAACATATGATCAATTGCTACCTTCATCGTTGACGATTAGTCACTTAGCAAGATCATACAATGGGTCGGTTCAGTACTATTATCATTCCGACAATAAACTCCTATAGTTGTGTGACTTATACAAAGTCCATGATCAGGAAAACATGATCATCAAACACAAGATAGGCTAGTCTTAGAGACAAGACCAGGAACGCTTTTACTTGTTCGTATCTCTACACCTGTATTGGAGGTTTTCCTCTTGAACACGTTGTATTTGCTATTCAAGTGCCCAATACAGTTATAGCATAAAGATATAAACATTAATAATAAACTTGGAGATAAATAATAACTAAATTATTATTGTCTCTAGGGCATATCTCCAACAGTCTCCCACTTGCACTAGAAACAATAATGATTCTAGTTAGCACGATGACATGACACCAAATGGAACTAAGGTGCCACTCACGCTTTCGCATGCGCTTGAGACTGTGTCCAACACTTTGATCCAATCAAAGTACATAAACTTGTTTAACTCCTCACATTCAAACTTGACAATGTAAGTCGGTATATTAGGAATTGGATATCGGTCTATCCGGTTCCGTAGTAGTATTAATAATATCAAGCGTCTCCGAATGATATTATCATACCGTCTATTGAAACCTCACCAAGTCAATGACTTATCCAATAACTTGCTTATCATGACGTCTCACATCAATGATGCAACTATCCTTATAGAAAATCTATTTATGTTGTAGAATCCACTCATAATATACAAGTGATTTGATAAAATCAAAACACCAAATATTTATCAATTGAAAATTGCATTATCAGATTAAATCAATTAAGATCTGATTTCATAATTCCACTACAAATACGTATATGAGGAACTTCTCTATATACACTATTTGAAGCTTTACAAAATCTACTAACGTCATTCTTTTGTAATATCACTATTGGGTCCTTTACAAACCCTCAGGATCAATTACACTTTTAATTAACTGCCTTTATGAGAAAACTTTTACCAAGTATTTCTCTTATTGCCGGTGGCCAAATAAAATTTAGCACTTTGGAAACTTTCGGCTTATGTACTATATATATAGCAATGAGATAAGCAAAATCACATTAAATATGATTTGATCTTATTCCTCTCTATTCGCTCATCATTGACTACGAATGTCAATGTGTCTTGCAAATATCACGCTATGAATTCTTGATCAAATTTCTTTGACTCAAGACACAATTCGAATTACCTTTCAGAATTGTACTTAGCACATTCATACTCATGTTTATTAAATTCTTAATCTATCTCATAGACAAAATTTAATAAGACACTTTCCGACCTTTTATTTAAAACTCTTTTAAATCTTATTTCACAAGATATACATTTTTGAATTCGGCCTAGCCTTATTCAACAAATATAATATCAGCTCCCACTGTCTTTTAAGTCCCTTCGATTTATATAATGAAAAGAATAAAATTCTTACTCATTATACGACGACTTCAAACACTCATAATATAATTATCTAGATTATTCTCATAATCCAAATGAATTATTCTTAGCAATCCATTTGCTACTTTAGTCCAACAACACATTGAGCAATTGATATGATAAGTTTTGCAACTTCTCACTATCATTTATTCGTCCTTGATCAAGACTAGCTCTATGAATATTAAATATTCATATATGTCCTTTCTTTATGAAATATTCATGCCCAGTGATTTCACATCACGTCCAAACTACTCTCAAGATTAAATCTTGGAGCTACATGAATTTTCTTGAACTCCTTTATGACATATACCGTCATTTATGAGTATTCATTATCTGCTTGTAATTGCTTTGCTTTTAATCATGTTCCTGGACATTTTAATAATTCAATCACTAGGTGATTTAATCATCAAATTCCTCACATGACTATTATCATAATACTTAATTCGAATCATGTATAACCTACATGATTCCTGGACAAAGTAATGATATGGAAACATTTGCATGTTACCCTCTCATTCTAACACTTGTCCAAAGACTCCCAGTCTTAATTTAGTATTTTGATTTCCACTCTCTCTTCATGAGAAGACACTTTTCTCCAATTCTAAAGTCAACAAGCTTTAGAATTATGTGTGGAAAACAACCGCCAATATAATACTTTGGACTTTACCTTTATGCAAAACATTTATTCAATTCGAATCCATACTTGAGATTCACAATCGAAAAACTTAGAACTTTCTATCAAAATAACTCTAAGTTAAAATTGATATAGGTCCCCTGAATACAAACAAAATAATCTATATATTTTAGTGGGTAATTTGGAATTCTATTTCACATCACATCAGAACAAGACCTCTTGACATTATTATAACATTTCCTTTTAATCTTTATCTTGCAAAAGATTTTATCACCATGATAATTTCGAATTACCAAAATTCATCATGAGTAATTTGACTAAGAAAACTTTCTTTCGTCAACAATGTTACAAAAATTATTAAGTCCTTTTAACTTCATCAAATACCTTTGATTCCTTTATTTTGATTCTCACATTCTCCCACTGAATTATATGAAATATTGCATCTTCAATAATTTCATTAACTCTATTTCATTAATATGAAGCATCATATTAAATCTTCAATAGAATTGAATTAATGGTAGATTCCACTCCTTTATGTAAATTTCGAAATCTACTAGTGCCTAGCACTTTGCCAATTTCGAATCTACCAAATGCCCAGCATTTTGTGGATTTCGATTTTCATTAAATGCCTAGCACTTTATGAATTTCGAATTTCTCTAAGTGTACATCACTTTTGTGATTTCAGTTTTATCAATTTAATTTTAGAGATAACTTTAAGAGTCTCAAAGAGAACCAACGAAAAGTATAACTCCAAATTAAAGATTAAACCAACTTAATTATTACTCAAAACTTTAAGTAATATCTTGAATCAAAACAAAAAGACTTAACAAACAAAACTTAATGACATATTACAATAAAGAAGATCAAAACCGAATTCACAATAATTGGAATTCCCACACATACTTTATTATTCGAACAAAACTCTGTTCCAGAATATAAATATTCATTACAAAATGATCGAACTGAAAATAACTCTTATTTAAAGTCCTAGTGTAAATCTTCTTCATTGACTTGGATTGTAGACATAGTGGTGATCATGGCGCCATAAAATGCGTTCCTCCACTGTGCTACTTCTGGGATGATTAGCTACACTCCAAGTGCAGTTTCAATGTCACTCCAGAATTTCCTCTTCCTTCCAGCATTAGCTCCTTCCAAAGTACCTGCCACTGGTGCAAGTGTGAGCATCAATTAGTATCTCATACCAACGATCATAATTGCTGAAATTATGTCAATATGTATAACTCTTATACCTGTCCTGGTCCAGTTTAGATCCCCATGTTGAATATCAGCTTCTACTTCCTTGAGTAAGGCAAACAACATCTGAACTGGCCACTCATCCGCCATGCGATTATACATCGCCACAAAGGCATGATATGCAGGTGGTAGTGCCGTCAGTATAATATCACTGAAAAACTCATGACTAATTGGATAACCAATCTGTCTAAGTTTTTCCTCTATTCCAGTTACCCTGATTTCAAATAGCTGAATGGGTTTACCCAACTCAAGCTGAATGTTTATCAGTTCCCTGTTTAGATTGCAACGCTCAGTGCGTACTTGACTTATGAACTGAGCTTTTAATACTTCCATGAGACGGAAGGGACGAAGGTCTTGAAAATGACCGGCCAGCTCGGGATCAATACAAGCATGCATGAGCTCCTTGACAATACACTCTTCACAGAACATGTGAGGCCCACCATGGGCTTCATCGTCTGTGTCTATGGGATTCAGAACTTGTTCCTTTCCTGTGTTCTTCAGAACACTCATCATGTGGTGAAACCACTCTCCAAAGTTGTTTCCATTTGCAGCTAACGGTGCACGACTCATGCCAGTTGTAGTAGCTACAACTCCTGTTCGTCTTTCGACGTTCGTGTTCCGAACTCATAACTTTGTATGTTGGGACTTCAAGACAACCAACCGATGATGCTGCTGGAACGGTTAGCGCCTGCCTCCCAAACCTTTAGCACACATTACTCATGGAAACATGGCGCACGATGACAAGCATCTGGTTTGACGGTGCCACAGTTGGATGAACACAATCTCCTTGATATTTTACTTGAGGATTCACCCTAATAAACGACTACTGCGCAATCAAGGAACAAACAACAAAGGATAAACATCACAGGCAATTAATAATAATTCATGTGCTTTGGTATAGCCTTTGTTATTCTCCGAAAGTTCTTGACGCTCGTCCTTGAGGATCACCATCTTCATAATTCCCGGTCACAGCAAAATCCCCGAGGGAAAATTACCAAGGCCGAAAACTCGCCAAGTACTCGTCACCAGCATAGCCGTCGGCGCCTCCTCCCGGTCCATGCGACGAACTCTTCTTCGCTTACTTGTCGATGACGATCTCGATCAATTGTTTTGGTTTTGGCCATCTTGTTAAAACACCGTAACAAATAGCTATACCAAAACACATGCACACAATCCTGCAAAACCAAGTTAGCGTTTCTAACATTTGTTTGCAAGTTTTACGTGGCCTTGTAGGATCTACGGAAGAACCGTCACTACCTACGAACTGAAGCACGTCTAGGCTAGTTTCTAGATTAACTTCGCGGGGTGATTGAGATCCCAACATTACGAAAACGTTGCGAACCCCAATCTAAACGATCACATGTGCGCGTGACCCCCGTGAGGCATCCAACCCTCATGCCTCGTCCGTATATACAACAATGTCCACAACTATAGGTATAGACCCGAAGCTACTGAAGCACTTCGTTGGCACCGACAGGCATACTAGGAGCTGCCGAAAGGTCCGCGGATTGCTAGAAGTTCGTAAAGATCTTGCCTATGCCGCCAAACATATTGGGAAGCAATTAAAATAAACTTAATGCAAGAACTATGCAATGCTCACACCAACTTGTGCTCTAGATCAAATCATACCTACGCATAGATCGGCTCTGATACCACTATTGGGTTGCAGGTAAAACTTTAAAATTTTCCGTAACCTTGCCGCCAAGATCTATTCTATGAAGATATGCTGCACCCCATAATGCTAGATCTAGATACTTACAAACACCGTTGCGGAAGATCTTGTGTTTGTCGAAGTAGATGTCGGTGAAACCTGATGAAGAATCTCACGTCCACGCCAGGAGGTGAGATTGTTGCCGGTCCGTCGTCGAGCAACTACTTGCGCAACCCCGCTCTGACAGTATCCACACGTACACCGCGCCAACCCGCCAAGCACGTTCGCCGCCTAGAGCTACTAGCACCGACGAAGAGAGACAGCCTTTCGGCGTAGTTTAGGTGGTAGATCTAATCAATTTGATTAGATCTATATGAGAGGATTAGAGACGTCTAATTCTCAACACATGAGATCTACTAGAAAGAGAGAGAAATAACCACGGAGGCAATTGTGTGTTCTACCCATGGGGTTGGGGGTGTTTATATAGGTGGCCAAAGGGGAGGGGTGCTTGGGGGAGGGGCAAACCCCTCCCCTTGGTGCGCCGGCCAAGGAGGGGGAGGAGTCTTCCCCTTCCCCAACTCGGATTGGGAGTTGGAGTAGGACTCCTCCCTCCCAAACCGCCTCCACTTAGTGGGCCTAGCCCACTACGGTTTCGTCCAGGAGGGGGAGTCCCCCCCCCCACTCGGTTTGGCCCACCCGCCCCACTTGGGGGTGCGGCTGCCTTGTGGGCCCCATGGGCCCACTTGGCAGCCCCCTGGTGGTGGGCCCCAAATAAAATCCTTTATTTATTTTTTTCCAATTTAATTAATTAAATAAATAAATAATTGTTTTGTCTAATTAATTCCTACTCTAATATTTCCTTCTACAGAAAATTCCCGGAATTAATTACTTATCATATAAACATATTTACATGATCCGGGATACCTAGTATCCACCAACAAAACTCTCGGAATAATATTTCCCTCTTATATAAACCTTCGGAATAAACCCGACAGTGATAGAAACAATTCCTATCACCCCAGGACATTAGATGTCCGCCTTCTCTCTGATTCAAAACTTCACCGGAACAAGTTCCTGTGACATCGGAGCTACTCCGACACTATTTCATTACTACTTAGACTACAACTTTATTCTGTCAATAAAAGGTTGACTCACAGCTTAAGTGTGTGACCCGAAAGGTTCAGTAAACACAAAGACATGTCTGGGAACTTACCAGACAATAACCAGCATTGGGACCTAGACGGCCGTTGTAACAACCCAAAGTTTGAGAACCTAAAAACCTGAGTAAATTTTTTGCTTTTGTGTTGCATTGCATCATGGCATCCATCTTAAATTGCTAAACAACACCCTAATTGGTTTGGCAACATTGGGAAACAAAATGCCAAACTTGTTTTTACAAATCTCAAAACAATGAAGGCACTCAAACTTGCAAAACCAAAAGTACTTGCCATTTTATAATTGTCAAGGAAGTTCCAAGAGTTCAAAATACTATTTAGAACTTGCTCTAAAATTTCTAAAAGATTATAACTTGGGAAATTTAGCAAATGCCCTAGTTTTAACTCTATGAACAAATGTTGTCCAAAACATTTTATTTGGCAACCCCAATTTTTGTGGTGTTTCCACATGCTGTTAGGAGGCTACTTGATTTTTCTCAGATTTTAATAAAATGTTTAAGTGCCTCCAGAAAATCACTGAAATGCTGCTGGAATTTTAAAAGAAACAGAAAGGACCAATCTGTGATGAAAGAAGAACTGCCAGGGGGCTAATGGTAAAATCATCGTCTCCTTCCCCTGTAGCGACCGCGAGAGCGCTGCTCGCGCCGCACCACCGACGCGCCGCGCCGGGCCCCCTCCTCCTCCGCCCTTCGCTGCAAGGAGACAAGCACCACGAGGGCCTCGCTACTGCTCTCACTTCGCCGCCTCCATTCACCTGCTCCCTCCTCCTCTCTGTTCTCGCCCGAGCTCGAACCCAATCCATGGCCGCCGAGCTCACCGCCACCTGTCGCCGCTGATTGAGGAGCCCCCGAGCGAATCGAGCACCACCAGCAGGTCCGCCGCGTTGCCAGCTCCTTCTCCGCCAGAGGAATCGAACCAGGACGCCGAGAATCGGCGCCGCCATCCCCGTTCTCCTTGCTGCCGTCCGAAGCTCCGGTGGACGATTTCCTCGCCGTCGCTGTATCCTCGGCCTTGACATCGCTCCGTCGACTTGAGGGTGAGCTTCCCGTGCCGTAGAACCTCGTCTCCCTCCCTCTCTCGCCGTAGCCTCGTCGTGGTCTCGCCGTAGCCACCGTAGCCGTGCTCCCCGTCAAAGTACCTCGCACGCCCGGTCGTAGAGCCGGCAGAACCGGGACGCAGGCCGTTTTCCTCGGGCCCATAGTCGGCCTGTCAGCCGGCCCAAACCGGGCTGAGAGCCGGTTGGCTCTGGATCAAGGTCGGCCTGCTGACCGGCCCAACCGGGCTGGAGGCCGGTTTCACTGTTTTTTTTCTCGCGGATTCTTTTTCTCGTTCTCCCTCTTCGCGCATGCCTCCCCGCTCCTCCCTCGCGCCGTTAGGGACATCGAACTCCGGTGAATCACATGTTCCATCTCTCTCTCGAATTCGAGGAATCAATTTTATCGTTGTTAAAAATAATCTAATTAAAAGCATAAGTTTAAAGAGGAAATTTATAAATGTAATAACTTTTTATCGGGACATCAGAAAAATGTGTTCGATATACCAAAATGTTCAGAGAAACGTGAATTATCTAGAATCATCTTCATCATGCATAATTGATCACAATTCCAATACTGTAATTTTAATAGTATTAGAATCATTAAGATAATTATGGGGTGTTTTGCTATCCGGTTGAAGTAATTATTCTTGCACCCCATTTAAATTGCTAGATAGCTACTAATAAGTTCGATACATTAAATTGTCATGCCATCATGTGATTGCGCATTGCATTTGTTAAAGCATGTGTGGTGATTGATTGTTCTTCCGATGTTGTGCTTCGATAGATCAAGCAGCCGAGATTACGCCGCAATACCCCGACGATCCGTACTACCAGCACGTGGAGCCAGGCAAGCGTAATCCCCCCTCGGAGCATGTCTTATCCTATTTTCCGCAAATATTTTCTCCACTATAATATTGCATGCGGTTCCAAATATCAATTTTATTGGATTAGAGTATCCTATAGTTGCATTAAGTTTCCGATGCCCATACCTGTTTCCCTCCTATTATCCATAGGTTTGTATTGTTGGCATGAGATACTTAACTATGCAATGTTGATGCGTAGCCATGCTTAGTTAAATGTTTATCCGTCCGATGGATATGTCATGTTGGGAACAGATGTGGAAATGTTTGGATGATGGTGGAGCAAATTGTGGTGACAGGTAATAAAATGCTTAAAGGTGGGGATGAGAGGCCACTGTGGTTATGGTGCTTTGTCTCGTTCTCGCCGCCTAGGTGCGAGTTCTTTACCTCTTGAACCAAGACTGAGCGTGCAACCATGCATGAGGCCTATGCAATTGCAGGAACCCTCATAGACTAAATAACTCGGGCGGGACTAGCCAGGGTCCTCTAGTTTGAGCTTCCATTTGCGCGTGCGTGATGATGGAGGTATGAACTAGGATGAGGATGGTGGTGTTAGGAAAATGAGTGGCCACGGGGCAGGGTGTTGGAGGCACTGAACCTGTCCCGTCCTCACTGATGATCCTGGGTTAGTCCTTAACGAGGGAGAAGTCGACACCGCTCCCACCCAGCCGGCTCTCCAAGGAAGAGAGCTAAAAGCTAGGCAATGGGCCGGACGGTACGTGTGGCAAACATTGTACACCCCTGCAGGGTTAAATCTTTTCGAAAAGCCGTGTCCGCGGTTATGGACGAACTTGGGAAGTGAAGGTAAGATCATAGAATAACTTGAACGGAATGATTAAAAACTGGGTACTAAAGGTACCACTCAAGAAGGTAAGGTTGACTTCCTCGAGGGTGATTCGGGGAGGTGCCTTAGTAGAACAGGTACAGTGATGATGGTGGTTATTGATGAGAAAGGTGATCAAGAGAAAAGAGTTACTCTTACCCCTTTTTAAAATACTCTGATTAGTCGATGCCATGGAGTTATGTTTCTATAAATAAAAATCAGCTTTATGCAAAACAGCCATAAAACCTTGAAAGCCTCATCGAGCTAAAGCTCTATATATAATCTTTCGAGTTCGTCGAACTCAACGTCGTTTGTTTTGTTTCAGAGGAGGACTTCACCGACCTTGAAGGTGGGTTCTTTGTGGACATCGACGAGTAGTCTGGGGTTCCCAGGTGGCAGCTTGGGACATCCCGGAACAGCTGGCGTTGGATGTTTATATGTAGGCCTCTTAGGCCATAATTTGGTTCTCGTTGTTTAGAACAACCTAATTCGCTTCCGCATGTTGTAATGTTGTCTGTGACCTCTGGTTGTAATTTGCTATCTTTCTCTATTATAAGAGTTGAACTATAATGCTTTGTGTCGTAGAGTCTGTGATGTGCCAGTTGTTCCACAAGTCTTGATCTTCTATTATGCTTGATAGTTGTGCCTGTGTTAAGGCATCAATCGGGGTGTTGCGTTGCCGATGATCAATTCCGAGCAACGCCTGCCAAAGGTTTTGGCCGGGGATTGGTAAACCTGTAACCTCCGGTTGTATCGCTTAACCGGTGACACACAGCATCACTGTATAGCAGTCGGGTCGGGGCGCCACAAGTTGGTATCAGAGCAGTACTGCCTGTAGGAAACCCTTCTACTGGTCGACGTTGAGTCTAGTGTTTGTGAAAATATTTTTAACCTAAAAATGAGTTGTGAAAACCATCTTAGGATTCTTTTTACTCCTTATCTGGTTACCCTCTAATCTCGGAGCAATCTTACCTCGATTTGAGTTTAAAGTTCTACTCCTCGTGATCCTAAGTTTTTGAGGTAAAAGATGAGAAACGGGGTTGGGTTCTACCTTTAGTGTTATGTGTCCGGTTGCTCCCGCTGCGTTGCAATCCCGAATCAACTTAGATGTTTGAACACTGTTACCCAACGAAGGAAAAAGTGATCATCCTCAGTATTGTTGGGTTCTAACCCAAGGACTTGAACCGAAGGTCCCGGATTGTACTTTGATTCTGGTGTGTTGAATTATGTGGGTTGTTACCCATGTGATCCTCATGCTACTTGTGAATTCTGGTACATGAAGCTGCCCTTTTACCCAAGCCCTTGTTTTTGGTAATGTTCAACCATTTACCACACCTCGGATGGCTATGTAACTTTAACTCTGCTATAGCCGGAGATTCTGTCTTGGAACCATCTGGGTTATGACCAGAACTCTCTTAGAGAATCCCCCATATATGTTCATGACTCTGCTGCATCTCTCCTTTTTGGGCATGGTTATCACAATTGAGTAATAACCGGTGCGTCTTCAACATCTTAGGATTCTCCTGAGCATGTTTCGTACTCTGATCTGCTTCCAACCTTTGTCTGTCAGTTGACCGTAAAGTTTTATCGTGCGTTGGTATGTTCCGATGCAAGTCACTCTCCTGATCCGTCAAGACCTTCTACTTCTTCTGGTTAGGAGAAACAAACTCCAGTACCTTGTCCATTTTTCGGACCAGGTCAAAGTATTGTAATCTGCAGAATAAAGGCCGAGTCTAGCTTTTGTGCTGCTCCACCTTAGAGTGTCACCCTCTTTGATATCAGGGTATCATGCTGAGTATCATGATCCTCTTGATGAAGTGATGCTCTTACACTTTGTTACTCTCCGTTTTCCAAGTAACCTGTTACTCGGAATGATAAGACGTGAGCAATGATGTGGCTATCGGATATTCTCAGCAGTTCTTACTGCGCTGAAATCCAAGGACAGTCATAGTCCTTCTTAGCATGATTGGTTAGCCGATCAATAAGTTGAGTTTGACTGTGTTCCCAGGTCCGTTTTCTCTGGTGCCCTACCTCGGTCAAAGAGCTAGGTTTACGCCGAAGCTCCCAAGACCACCTTGTTTTGCCTTGTAAGGCATGATTCTCTCTCGAACTCAGACATACCGGTGGATCGTGATATTCTGTAGGTCTTTCCAGAAGTATCGCCAGGTTGTCACCTGACCGTGATGTTGAGCTTATGAGTAAGCTGGTTCTCTGAACAACTTCTTTCTTCAAGAAATCGTGCTGGATGTCCGGAACTATTCGGTTGAGCTAAAACAACTTGGAGAGTTAAGAGATAAAGGCTCTATCTGATATAGTTCCTTCTCAATGGGATGTCTATTCTGTTCGTGTTGAAGCTAGGTGGTATCTCCTCGTTGGATATGCTATCCTACAAATCTTTGATTTGAATTGGGCTATCGTCAAATCAAACTCAGACCGACCTACCTGAATGTGTTAGTCTGACCAATACCTATGCCCCACTCTGGTGAGATATGAGCCTACCGTCTTGGAGTATCTGGATAAGTTTGTTGTTGAGCCCATCAACTACCTTCTTATTTTCTCCATATTTGAGGAGATTCATATGGGATATTGGGCGTTAGCATTGGAAATTGTTAGAACTAACTTTGTGCCGTCACAAGGTATGTGTTCTGAAGTTAGAAGTGACTTTCCCTGGTTCACGTGCAATTGCTGAAAGATGTCGCCGTGGATCTGAGTGAATTGTCTGGTTTCCTCGGAATCATTTCAACTCGATCATGCATGTGTAGAATATTCTCGGAATGGTATGTTGTTACCTCCTTTCCTTGAGAATTTCATCTATGCATCCAAGCCACTGATTGAATTGTTCCGGAAAGAGAGGAAGTCTGAGAACTTCTTTTGTCTTCGTTGGTGTTTCCCTAGCAGAGACTCAATGGTGTATTGTCGCAGGTAATTCGAGTAGGTGCAGATGTCCTCTGACAAGTTGCTAGTACGTGAGTCCCGCAATCTCGTTCCTCCTTTGGAGTTGACCTTCTAGTTTAGCTCTTGGGGTCCTAGCAATTGTAACCCGTTGGTATGCTTTGCAAAGATTCCCTATTCATACATGTGGAGTCTGAAGTATCTCTACACCTGACCAGATCTAAATCGCAATTAGAAACGACTAGTCATTAACCCGTGCACCTGCACGGGCAAGATATTTCTCTACTTCTTTTACCACATTGTATATTTTTTAAACACAGCACAACATAGACGCTCATATACACGCGCATACACTCACCTCTATGAATCGTACACATGTACACCCTATTTCTATATGCACCTAATGATACATTTTCTACTCCCCCTATCAAAATCCAAGATGTTTTAGTCTTTTTTAGTGCATATATATCTAGACATGCTTAAATCCAAGATTGATGTATGCACTAAAACATGTCTAGATACGTGTGGACCAAAAAAGCTAAAACATCTTACATTTTGATACAGAGGGAGTATTATTTTTCATTTGTAGTCACTACCATATTAATTTAGGTGTAACATATTGATATTCTTAGCAGTATTAAATCTAGTTGTGATTTAAAAGTTTTAGCTATTTGAAATCTAGTCCAAGAAGGATAAAGCAAGATGTTAGAGGAAACACAACATAAAATCTGGATGGTTACCTCCACCGCTGCACCTGCATGGGCTAGTGATGGTAAAAAGGTTAGAAAATATATTTCTTAAAATTGTGTATCGGAGGAGTTAAATATATGTGAGAATTTAGAGAAATGCGCCTTTGAATTATATGTCATGAACTTGAAAATTATACGATGGGACAAAAACTATATGGAAACTTTAATATGATCATGAAGTATTGTTTCAAGGGAAGTTTAGAAGGAATCATATGCTCAGTTAATGGAGAATTAACACTAACAGAAATTCAAGGTCAATATAAGCTGAACGTACTACACAAATAGTTCTATTGTAGATGCATATCCAACCAAGAATAAAACCTGGAATCGTGCATGTATATGGCTATTTTAGATGGAGGACATCGAAGAAGGTCAATTTTTCTCTCTTCATCATGAAGGACGCTGAGCTATAAAATTATTGGGTCTGAATCAACGTCATACAATCAGGTAACTAATTTTGACACATAAATTGCCTTATATAAAGATTAACATAGAAATTATATTTCTTGACAGAATCATCTAGTTAAATGAGAATATTTACCATGCCAAACCTTTAAAACAATTAGGCATGTACATGTCCGAGGTTTTCACATGCCCGAAATTTTTCATACGAAAAAAGAAGTATACAAATTTCAGCTTTTCTAGAAAGCAATGTTTGTATAAAAAATTACACTCATAATTTTTTAATGAACAGTTATTTCGCACCTGGAAGACTTGATATGATTCAAGGTCTCACTTTTATATCTTTTACATCCTCTTAACCAAAACCATCTTATTGCTTGTTTTCTAAACGGCCGATAAAACATCAAAGGTAGCATTGTTCAAATTACATTTTTCTTGTAATTTAGCCAGAACCTTGAACTGATTCGAAGTTACAAAAAGTGCATGGTCAGTGTATTTAAAATAACTTCTACATAATTATAGATGTACCACAGTTTAGTATCAGATATGTAATTTTTCATTTTATTTACCAGAAAAAACTTGTATCGGCACACTTAATTACGTTAGTCTTGAGAGTTTTGCATCTTGTATGGGTTTCACAATCATCAAAACAAACATGAATCCTTGAAGCTAGATTTAGATTCTACATGGCAAGTACCAAAAAAAATTGTGCGAACAAACAATTACCTCAAGGATTTTGTAGGCTGTAATTCTGTAATAGTTCTATGTTATGCTGAAATTTTGAGATAAGCCTGATTCTTGGAGCCATAATTATACTTTACACGGCCGGAGAAAAATTTGAGCATACCAGTAGTAGAGATCTCCATAAACAATGAACGTAAAATAATAATTAAATAACTTTTCACATAGAAACAACACATCCGCTCAAGGAGTCAAAGGGAAGCATGATGTGAGAATGGTTACGGGATTAGGATCGGATAGTTAGAGTGTCCATTTAATAGTATTTTTCTCTCGGTCTAATATCCTTGTATAAAAGTCAGCATTAAATCATTGTCATATTTTCATGTTGAATATTTGTGCTACACGGGTTGCTATATTTTTCTTTTAATCGGTGAAAATACCCTGGTGTCATAAGAAATAATAAATACTTGAATTATTTCTTGTTGCCACCATCCATCAGGATTTAAATTTTAAATGATTGTATATGCATGCAATTGTCTTTAATACATACCTTTTGAGCTGCGCATGTGTATTACCTTGTCCACGCCATTCCATTGAGTGTGCCAAGATGTGTTTACATATAGTTTAAAACACAAATCACTTTCTTCTGAAAAACTACGTGTTGAGGACTGAAATTCTATACGAAATATATATCATAGTATTCTTGAGCATTACTTTCTGATTATCAATAGGTATAAGATATTTTTTTGAATTAATAGTACCAAGGAAATAAGAACGCACCTTTGATCTGAATAGCAGGATGAATAGTAGGATTTAAATAATAGCAGCTGTTTCAGAACTAAAATTGGAAAACACTGTAGACATGACAGAAAAAATTGGATTTCGATTGACGTGCGAGACATGCAACCACACCTGATTTAAACTTGGTGTGCAGGCTCGTATGACTGATCCATGCATGTTTGGCCTGCATGATTGATCGATGCATGGACAGAGTGTCAGAGCCCTGTGAATAAGCTGCGAATCTTGCAAATAACCTGATTAGACAACAAGGAATTTACTCTGCGGATAACATAATTAGGGTAGGAAGCCTTACCTCTACACGGCAGCCTAAACGCAGAGAAAACAGGGGCACCCGCCCCTGGAGCACCAAGGGTCATCGACTCATCGTCATCGGCATCGTGGATCCATGGTGATGCTCACGATTGCATGCGCGGATCTATGCGTGATTTCCTGGCATATAGGCGGCGCCGCGGCGGGTTGGGGGAAAGGGATATCCGCAAAAGTATTTTTTTTCCATGCGTTTGCTAGGAGTCGAACACGGTTGAGTAGACTAAACCGAATACAACTGCACGGAAACAATGCGGCGATCGGATCAGAGAGAATCTGACGCTTCAAGATGACTAAGAGATAAATCGGATGGATGAAATTCTTTCAGGCGTAAGGATTAACGTGGAGCCTCGTATGGTGCCTCCAATTAGTAAATATAAGATGATTGGTGATCGTCAAGAAGCTTGTTCCCGATGTCTGGAAAATCAAGAAGGGTTCCCAGTACTAACGTTCACGGAGTTTCTAAAGTTCTCTCGGTCCATCTTCCGACCCTTTTCCTGTGATCCGAAATGCTCCTCCGCAAGGAAAATTCTACTCAAGCTGTCTGGTAGAGGTTACCTGTTCATCTGTTGGAATCCTGTTCTAACATTCTTCCTCAGGGTCCTCTAGTTTGAGCTTCCATTTGCGCGTGCGTGATGATGGTGGTATGAACTGGGATTGAGGATGGTGGTGTTAGGAAAATGAGTGGCCACGGGGCAGGGTGTTGGAGGCACTGAACCTGTCCCATCCTCACTGATGATCCTGGGTTAGTCCTTAACGAGGAAGAAGTCGACACCGCTCCCACCCAGCCGGCTCTCCAAGGAAGAGAGTTAAAAGCTAGGCAATGGGCCGGACGGTACGTGTGGCAAACATTGTACACTCCTACAGGGTTAAATCTTTTCAAAAAGCCGTGTTCGCGGTTATGGACGAACTTGGGAAGTGAAGGTAAGATCATAGAATAACTTGAACGGAATGATTAAAAACTGGGTACTAAAGGTACCACTCAAGAAGGTAAGGTTGACTTCCTCGTGGGTGATTCGGGGAGGTGCCTTAGTAGAACAGGTACAGTGATGATGGTGGTTATTGATGAGAAAGGTGATCAAGAGAAAAGAGTTACTCCTTACCCCCTTTTAAAAATATTCTGATTAGTCGATGACATGGAGTTATGTTTCTATAAATAAAAATCAGCTTTATGCAAAACAGCCATAAAACCTTGAAAGCCTCATCGAGCTAAACCTTTATATATAATCTTGCGAGTTCGTCGAACTCAACGTCGTTTGTTTTGTTTCAGAGGAGGACTTCACCGACCTCGAAGGTGGGTTCTTTGTGGACGTCGACGAGTAGTCTGGGGTTCCCAGGTGGCAGCTTAGGACATCCCGGAACAGCTGGCGTTGGATGTTTATCTGTAGGCCTCTTAGGTCATAATTTGGTTCTCGTTGTTTAGAATAACCTAATTCGCTTCCGCATGTTGTAATGTTGGGTCTGTGACCTCTGGTTGTAATTTGCTATCTTTCTCTATTATAAGAGTTGAACTATAATGCTTTGTGTCGTAGAGTCTGTGATGTGCCAGTTGTTCCACAAGTCTTGATCTTTCTATTATGCTTTGATAGTTGTGCCTGTGTTAAGACATCAATCAGGGTGTTGCGTTGCCGATGATCAATTCCGAGCAACGCCTGCCAAATGTTTTGGCCGGGGATTGGTAAACCCGTAACCTCCGGTTGTATCGCTTAACCGGTGACACACAGCATCACTGTATAGCAGTCGGGTCAGGGCGCCACAGCCGTACTGGCTCCCGTGTGTTCATGAGTTAACGACAGAACCTGTGTGTTTCTCATTACGGTAATCCCCTTACGTACACGATACCAATGATATCTCGAGATTGAGACAATGTGCTCTAGTGTGATCAAACCCTTCGATCATAACACATATTATTCTCGTACCAATATCATTCTCTTTTCTCATTACATATTTATATTGTCCCGTGATTAATCACGCTGTGTCTGGCCAGACGATTGGGTGACAATAATAATACTGAGATGGCCTAGAGGATGTATCTCTCCATCGTCTGGAGGAGTAAGTGCCATTCTTGAATAATCTCTGTTCCAATACATTATTCTAGTTCACGCCCAAAAGCCACCGTTATGGTCCCCAGTTACAGCCGGACGTTAGGTGACAATCAAAGCATGAGTGTCGAATAAGCGGTCACCAGCTATTCTCATAGCAAAGGAATACAACTAATGAAAACTAAACATATGATCAATTGCTGCCTTCATCGTTGACGATTAGTCTCTTAGCAAGATCATACAATGGGTCGGTTCAGTACTATTGTCATTCCGACAATAAACTTCTATAGTTGTGTGACTTATACAAAGTCCATGATCAGGAAAACATGATCATCAAACAACAAGATAGGCTAGTATTAGAGACAAGACCAGTAACGCTTTTACTTGTTCGTATCTCTACACCTGTATTGGAGGTTTTCCTCTTGAACACGTTGTATTTGCTATTCAAGTGCCCAATACAGTTATAGCATAAATATAAACATTAGTAATAAACTTGGAGATAAATAATAACTAAATTATTATTGTCTCTAGGGCATATCTCCAAAACTATCTTTCCTGGGCCCAAACGAATTATCAATAATATTAATGATGATATGTATACATGTGCTTTAGGCTCATTTTCATTAATTATATGAGATTTGTAACGACTAATATTTTTAGTAACATGCACAAATATGATTACAAAGACCAAAATGAGATGTAACTCAAGAGCCAAGTTGTTGCACATAATGACCATGCAACAAAGAACATGTGAATAATTCATATTCATCCCAAGCCATAAAATCAAATTCATCCACAAACCCCAACTTGTGTAACATGAATATGGACATATCTATTGAAGACTATTACTTTGAGTTTGAATGCAAGCTATTTAATGCAACAATTGTTCTGTGAAGTTACATGTTTTAGTTTCCTATCTTGCGTGGCTATCACAAAATTTTAAACCCATTTTAGTAGGTGCTCATATCCAGCTAGAGAATATAGATACCCTTTTCCTTTCATCATACTTTTTGCAATTTGATTTTACAATGTCTATTAGGGGTCATTTCGCACCCATCATTTTCATGGAATTCATTTCATCCATACCCAAATATATTTGGCTGTCATGGAATTGGAATGTCATTTCAATTGGAATTTCAAGAATGCCTATGATATGTTAAGTCAATTCATGTCCCTAATGCTCTCTAGAATTTATTTCATTTTTGCCAAATGAAATGAAATTATAGGTGCCAAACGAGCTCTTATGGACGTGTTTGGTTTCCTGCATCATTTTTGGGCTACTTGCATCTGTGGCTCGCCAGGGCCTGGCTCTGAAAAAATGAGTGAAAAACCATGTTATGCACCTCATTTGGTTGCCCACAAAGATCCAGCCAGGCCCGTGCCTCTTCAGCCAAATTCCGCAGCCCCAGTGTTTGGTTGGCTGTGTAAAGAAACCAATGCAAAAACCTGGTGTTTGGTTATGTGCATTCCCACACTTACTCTCAACACTAGTTCGAGTGGTGAGATTACCATCACACAATGCACTTAAAACAGAGACAAATAAAAAAGGTAGTACTACACTAGCACAGAGTGGAGGTGCATCACAAATTCAACACATTATGTGCTGGTGATGCACCATTAGTTTGTCAGGGGTTGCCTCCATAGTTTACAAAAGACTGGGGCATCACAAATTCAGCACATTATGTGCTGGTGATGCACCAGGTGTTCATCAGCTGAGGGTTTTAGTATGTTACCGCCTCGCAAAATATACCAGAAGTTCATCATCTTCACACACCATCATCACCACATGAGATGGACAACTACTTACTCTACAACAGCGTCATCACCTCATCACAGGTAGTGCTTGCGAAGGAAGGAAGTGAACCACTGTTTCCTCATCATAGGGCCCGAAGCAATGTAGGAGGCACATTCGTCTTCATTGTCCATGAGGTGGCCAGGGCGAGTTGCAGGGACTCAACCCCGATAGGATTCTGCAAACGGATCTTGCCGAAGATGATCCTCATATAATCGTAGTTCTGAATTGGCTTGTTCAGGTACGGTTCATCCTTGTGGTGAAGTTGAAACAAAAAACAGAGTTATTCTCATCATCAAGGTAGGGAAGTAATTGCTAAACTCGAAGTGTAAATGCTCACCGCGAGATGTTTGATGAATAGATCGTCATCCATCATGAAGGTAGTACTCTCGTCGCACCAGTCCACTCCTTCTAGCTGCGCCAGTGTGCGCAACCTGTTCCACCTGCACCTCCACTTCCTCAGATGGTTGTACACCTGCGTAGTGCTGACTTTGGAGCCGCAGAACTGAAGAATGTTCTTGGAGATGACCTCCAAGCACTTGTCTTTGATTCCTTTGTTGATGTTGACCCCCCCCCCTTTTCACTAGTTCAGCCATCCTTGTGAGGATGAAGGTGGATAAAGCCGGAGGCCATGTCATTGGACCCTTCACCGCTCTCAGTCCAATGTAGTCAGATGGCAGAGCGTATCCAAGCGGCTTCACAGACAGTATTGATGTAGCCGATAGATCCGGGAGGTCGGCAAGACCTCATGCTGGTGTCCTACGAAAGATGTAGAGTTTATACAACGATCAGTGTCCTACGAAAGATGCATAGCATGATAAAAATGTGTTCATAGTTGACAAGTTCATAGCATCGGAGCACATCCAAGGTAAAACAGTGACACAATCAGTCATGTATCAGATAGACAGTGGTACAAGGATGAGATCTACACATTGTAGAACCAACCGTCGTACTACGATCTCTCTGGTACACAAACTAGGGTGGATCTGCTCACAAGGATGACAACTCGATGTGCTTCGAACTACTCGATCTGCTAAGAAGATGCTCAAAGATCTACGACACTACCACAGTGAGCTAGAACTAGTCGATATGCTAAGAACTACACAGATCTACGAGAATCTACTCAATCTATGAGGTGCTATAGGGTTAGGGTTACTTACCACCAGGGACCGACTGGGAGAGCCGCAGGACATGGCGGAGGACATCTCGCCGCCGAGCACTGCCGAACAGTGGAGAAGATCTCGCCGCCGAGTACCGCCGACTGGAGGAGCAGATCTAGCCGCCGCCGCTCTTCTTCTTCTGCCTGCGACCGAAGGAGTGGAGCTCGAATGTGTGTGGGGGGCGGGGGGGGGGGGGAATGGTGTCGCGAGTTTTGGCGGTCAGCCGGAGGGGGTGAAATAGAGGGCCGAAAAGGGGGTGGTGACGGAAAAACTCCCGCCGATTTTTCGCCTGCGCGCGCGAGCTCGCGCCATCTACAAGCTCGGCGACGCGTTCGCCTACCCTGCACCAAGGTGAACGAGAAAATGGTGGCTAAGGGGAAACGACCGAATCGGCCATCCTAGCGTGGCTGAGGGCTGTTTTGAGATTCGTGCCGGCCAACAACGCGGACCCTAGACAGCCCACCAAACACTCGTTTTTGCATCACGGGCCTGCCCGGCAGTACGCAGAAACCAAACACGCCCTTAAGTATTTTCTCTTCTTTTTGTTCTGTCGCCAACTGTTTTGAGACGGGACCGAGATGCATAAAGCTTCGTAAAAGAAAAAAGATTAGCAGCGAGCGACGTGACCTGGTATTCCAGGTGGAAGTGGAACCACTAGTGCAAATCCACGGTGCCGCTCGCCTCTTATCCCTCCGCAAACTCCAGGAGAGAAAATCAAACGCGAGGAACAATAATCGAATAAATATCTAGAGAAAGAGAAAAAATCGCACCACTAGTATGGCGTTGCTCAGCCCGCGTGTGCCGCGGCTGCCGCTCGCCTCCCACTCCGCCGGCGCGCTCCGGTGCTGCGGCCGGGTTGCCGCCGCCGCTGCGCGGTGCCAAGCGACAGCGGCGGGCAGCGTGGCCGCGGGCTCTCCGTCGTCGTCAGAGCTGGAGGCGATCCGGTGGGGAAGCGCCAAGCTGCAGGGCGCCCGCGAGGAGATGGAGGACGAGGTCGTCCTCCGCCCCGACTCCCTCCTCCACGGCTTCTCCTTCGCCGCGGTCCTCGACGGCCACGCCGGGTTCTCCACCGTCCAGTTCCTCAGGCACGCACGCGCCGGCGCCGAAAATCTCCTTCCTTGCGCTGCAGGTTCACATGCTTCACGACCACTTGACCCGGAATTTTCTTGGTGCTGCAGGGACGAGTTGTACAAGGAATGCGCGGCCGCGTTGGATGGTGGAGCTGTGCTTAATACAAAGAATCTTGAGGCCATCACGGAATCGATCAGGCGTGCCTTTGCCACTGTGGACGCCAATCTCTCCACCTGGTCAGGCTAGGATTTCTCTTACCCCTTCTAACTGAGAGAATCCCACTTCCCAGGATGCTACATGCTCAATTCACTATATACAGTATATCACAAAAAAGGGGCTTATTGCCTACATACCACTGGATAATAGTTGTATGCGTAAAAATTGTTTTGAGTTCCCTTCATGCCATTCCATGAATTGCCAATTGCCTGTTAGTACAGGTTCCATTATGTATGAAAAGATCATTTTGCTCATGTATTGCACATTTAGTGCAGTATACACTAATTCTCTCCACCACTCGTACATGCTATGCCACATTCTTACCGGACTTTTTCGTTCTTTTTTTGAGCAATGATTTCTCAGCAAAAGTTTTTTTCTATATTATCGGGAAAACAGACGTCTTTTTGTGACTTAATGGAGCTCTTTTAACGGGAGGTTAACACAATGGCGTGGAGGGAGTTCAAAACCGTTAACCAGTGACATGTAGGGATTACGCTTTTGTCTGTGGTATAGAGGGAATTGAGCTACTTATCAGTGGCATGTAGGGAATTACTAGTAACTGCTTATACTAGCTATGAATGTTTTGAGTTCTGACATCTTACGAGTTGTGTTGTTGCTTCTTCACAGGCTTGAGCAAATGGACAAGGAAGATGACTCTGGCGCCACTGCCACGGCCTTGTTTCTTAGGAACGATGTCCTTGTTGTCTCGCACATTGGCGACTCCTGCTTGGTAGTAGCATTTCCTCTTACATCTACCTGTCTATCATCCTGTTATCATAGTTAGCGCCGTGGCATTGAAACTAAACTCTAGATTGGTGGTTAAGTATGTAGATTTTTTTTTGGATATGATAAGATGGTCTTACATGTTGATTAGCAGGTCGTATCACGTGGCGGAAGACCTCAATCTCTGACCAACTTCCATCGTCCATACGGGAACAACAAAACATCCCTTGAAGAGGTCAAGCGGATTAGAGCAGCAGGTGGATGGGTGTGTTTTCTTTTCCATGGTTCGGCTGAATTTCCTTACATGGACTACTGTTTTTATTGTTACATATTGGAAGCGCCAGTCTCCCAGCCTCTGTTGAACTACTGTTTTTGTGCCTTCAAAAGTATCACATGCTATGTTAATATGGGCTGCTTACCATGGCATTTCTTAACTCTTTGCTCTCATATGAAAATAAACATGTTCCTTTTGTTATATAAATTGCAATATTTTTTCCAAATATGGTGGACAATCAACATACGTCTCCTGCGAAAATTCTAGCACATCTAGGAACCCCTGTATTTGATCCACAGCTGCAAATTTGTGGTTTGGGAGTGCAATTCAAGTTTGGGAGACTTTATCAAGAAGTTCTTCATAAAATCCTTTGTCAAAAAGTTATGTCTATGATAGATGGACCACATCGCTAGCAATGCCTGGTTGGCACAGATTTGGTCGCCAACAAATCATATCAGTGTATTGCAGCGTGCTTTCTTTGATAACATTCTACTGCTTCGATCAGATATCACTTGCACCACATTTCCTTGATATTCCAACAAAAATAGTCAGTATTGCTGTAGTTTGATTCATTTGGTGCCCCTTTCCTCTATTCCCCTTCTCTCCCACATAGTGCGTTCACATTGTAAGTTAATGATTACTGATTAAGTCACACTGTGTCCGCAAGAAACTATATGATGTAATTACTTCCATGCTCTCCATGTTTTTATTTGGGTCCCATCGTTATGTAGCTTTACAGATAATAAAATGGTTAGGAGTACGTCACATACTCTGTTTTGTGTCGTAAGCTGAGGTTTCTCTGTTCAGTGCCTGAAGCCTTGAACATGCTGGTCTCACTCCTGTGGCGAGTCTTGTTTTAACAACTTGAACATCACTTTTGTAGATTCTTGATGGACGCATATGTGGAGACATTTCTGTATCTCGAGCTTTTGGAGACATAAGATTCAAGACACGGAAAAATGAGTTCGTATTTTGTATTCCCTGCTCTCTCTCCACACGTTGGACGCTCCTTTTTGTCACATGGTTCCCATTAATGCTCCTGCTATATTTATCATCTCTTGGTGTTATGCAGGATGCTGGTAAAAGGAGTTAAAGAAGGAAGATGGACTGAAAAGTTCGTCTCACGGTAAAGCACCCAATTTTGTGGCTGCATGTGTTTTTATTTCGTTTTTTATATCAATTACTTAAATTCAGATACGTCAGAATTCTCAAACAAACCAAGTCAGGCTTTTCTAAATAAACCATAAGTTCATTTGTGTTAGTTTTGTTTCTTTCTGAAAGGGAGGCATGACCCCGGTCCACTAAACCGATTGATGTACGCAGCCTTTTGATTGTGAAGTTTGTAGGCCATTCGTGTTAGGCGTGTTTTCCCCTTCAGTATCTGTGCAAAACTCTTTTGAGCAGAGTAATGTGCCAAAAACTCAATACCATGCTCGTTAATTAGCATTTGAATCCTTATCTATAAAGCTCCGTCCGCTACTTTCCAATGGCTTCCCATTTTTCCTCCACTGTTGACCACTATAACTGTGCTCCCTTTTCATTGTTTCCTGGTGGGTGTTTCCTTTATTTGGGAGATTTACCCTGATTTATTTTTCACTTCTGTCTTGAACATGTATTGGCTCAATGTTCATGGCCCGTTCCTTGAAGGTTTGCTTGTGCTAATTATGCTAAGTGACCTTGCATGAGATCTTAAAACATTTCATTGTTTATCGGACCACAAATTATTGGTTGTCTTAGGACAATAAGCTTTCTGCTGAAACATATTTATTTGCGTCTGATAAAATATTTTATTTGCACCTGCAGTTCTTGTTGTAACTGGAATGATCACCACATATTAGATAAGGGATTTCCCTGCAAACATTAAAATTCGATCAGCTATTTGAATATCCTGAATTGTATATTGTTAATAATTATCTGCTCGTTACCATGCATTTATTAATGTTTAGCCAACTTCCATACATGTCTTTTGGTTGCTACTTCTGCTGTACAGTATGAGATGCCTTGTATAAGTAAATGACACGTCCCATTGTGTAACTTAATACTCTTCAAAAAATTAAAATTAGAAAGATACACTACCACCTTTTGTGCTGAACAATATAGTTTCAAAACATAGCTCTTGCCCTAAAATATCATGTCGCTTAAGATGAGCCTACTGTGCTTTCCAGAACCTTTTGTACATTAAATATGTTCGATTTTTTAATTATCCAATCTCTTATGTACAGAATAAGATTTAAAGGGGATCTGATAATCTCTTCACCTGATGTATCTCTGGTGGAGCTTGGACCGGATGTGGAATTCGTTTTGGTAGCAACTGATGGTCTTTGGGATTATATTAAAAGGTAATTCCACAACTTTCTTGGTCTTCATGTTTTTAGTTGTACAGCGTAATTAGTTGGACATGTTTCCACCTCATAGGACACTTTAGTTATGTGTTCAACATTGTGAAATGTATAGCTGACTGTATTCTGCAGCACTGAAGCTGTAGCTTTTGTGAGAGATCAACTCCGTCAACATGGAGATGTCCAGGTATGCAGTATATCTCTTCTTAAATGAATGATACTCACTATATGCCTCTTACAGTACGTTTTGTATGATTGCTTGTTGCTCATTTGGTTGTGTAGCGGGCCTGTGATGCGCTTGGGGAGAAAGCTCTGGTATTATTGTTTGCCACCTTTATATCTTCAGCTCCACCTTTATATTGTGTTTTATTTACCTTATCACAGTCAAATATGTTCTAATTTTTGTTTCTTTGTATTATTGCAGGATCAACGGTCACAAGACAACATTAGCATAGTCATAGCTGACTTGGGGTACTGATTCTCAAACCTTTTGACAGGAGTTTGTTATGAACTGGGTTGAAGCTTACTGTGCATGAATGATATGCCTGGTCCAGAAATTGCAAAAAAAAAAAGGCAAAGACACCTAGGGGGTTACTGGCTTACCATAGATGGTGGGCTAGACAGCTTGGGTTCAGTTCTCACTTTAATGTCCATTTCGTCCTAGGCATCACTCATATAATTGGTAAAGAAAAACCTTAATCAGTGAGGTCTGCCTGTCTCAATTGTTTGACCACATTATTAGATCATGCGCCGTGATGGAGGGGCTGGAAGTTGTTTTTCATCTTTATCTTTAGAAAAAGAGCGAATTCCACTTTTTTACCGTCTAGTTATGCATTTGTGACACCAATTACCCCATCTAGTGAAAAATTGTCTGGATTACCCAATTATACATGATGCATTTCCAATTTCTATATATTCTGACGCACCACATGGTTCTAATATGCTGTTCTATTCTAACGAAAGCTGCATGATGCCAAAATGGGGGTAAAACCATGTTCAGAATTTTATGTGGTGTATTTCTGATATTGTTTCACTAGATGAGATAATAGGTACCACATATGCACAACCGTGGGGTAAAAAGTGGAATTCACTCTTAGAAAAAAAGATTATGCCCAACTCTGTGGTCTTTCATGCATAGTTAATCGTCTCTTTGTTTCAAGATCCATTAAAGGCTCCGCTTATATTCCTGAACTGTTTTTTTTCTGGCAGAAGGACAAACTGGAAGGAGTTGCCCGTTCCAAGGCCAAACGTGTTCTTGGAGCTAAGTCAAGCAGTTGCGACTGTAGGGGCTGTTTCAGTAGGGATTTGGATTTCATCGCTTCTTACCCTGCAATAGGCCTAATTCAGGTCAGACGTGTACAGTGCGTACAGCATTTCATCTTCTGCTCCAGCTGCAAATATGTATATCCTTATAGGGTTAATTTGTAGGACAATTAAACTGTTCAATAGTATCTGGACTGAAAAGTAGAAGAAAAACGTATACTTCAGCTACTGCTATCTGACAGCGCAGTTCAGTGGGAACTTGCCGGTGATCGATCTGAACATTTTTCCTAAATGTTTCGCTTGGGGATAAAAAAAACTCGAATTTCACCATTTTTTCAAGAAACATTTGCCACCGTTGCTGAAGGATCATTCTTGTAAAAATGTCATTTTGACAGCACTAATGTCCGGTGGGAAACATCTTTCATTTAGACAAAATTACATGCAGTAAGAATACACATACATATACAGTTATTATCACGACCAATAGTTCCACCATAAGAATCATATCAGAGAGTCCGATAAATTTTACCATGCCGGGCCCCAATAAAAAGTAAAACAGGAGGTCCTAAAAATATTTGGAAGTTCCAAGTTAGTCCTAATTGTATGAAAATAAATATCCAAATCGGAAAAGTTCGTTAAGTGTGTCAGTAAGTCCTACCCGGGTTTGACCTGCCAGTATGACGCGATGAGCAGTGCCATGTAGGCATTTTATTTGCAAAAAGGTCCCTAAAATTTGTGACAAATGTCGCCGTGGCACTGGTCAGTCCTTAATAGGATTTGAGGTGACACACTTAACAAGTTTTAGAAATCGGATATGCATGGATCGTATGCTTGATAAAAATCCTTGTTTTTTTTTAGTATATACAGTACTAGAATTTACAAATAGTCCTAGGGGCGGATACCGTAAGCAAAGAGGCAAAAACTCTAGGGGAAAGGTCCCCTAGAGTATACTATAAGGGACCAGAGATGGTCCAACACAAGGAAGTATCCCTTGGGTTGGCAGGAAATGCTATGAAAATATCCCTTGAGTTTCCTTTGGGGTTTAAATCCCATTTGGCTCAACCTATCTCGATTTTTTTTTTAAATGTAAAAGAAAATGTTCGTGAATTGATCTTAGCATCCATGTGTTCAAGAAGCCGTTTCACGAAACAAAACAATTTCGTGGCCTGTTTGTACAACAATAAGGCTTTTCACGAGATTTTTTTTGTCTTTTCATACACGCCACAAAAATATCGATTTTCGCCAAATATTTTTTGAACACATAGAATTTGAAGATGTGTTATTTAAATACTGGGTGCATATGCACCCGAGTGTCAAAGTGGATTTCATGACTTTGTATCCCTGGCTTTATCATTTTAAGCTCTAGGGAGCTAACTGAGCTCTCGGGCTCTCTGCAGATCTAGTAGCTAGTGATATTTCTTGTACTCTTTTCTTTTGAGAAAAAATTCCATCCACTAAATGCTCTTGCTACAATTGTTTTGTTTTTGTTGTGACGTTGCCAACACTTACATTTAATTATCTATGCTAATCCTCTAGTTATCCCTCCTATAGGATTCAACAGGGTCTCTTGATTTTGGATATCCTGTGAATCAAATGAGACTTACCGGTGCAAAACATGGATTACATGTTTTTGTGCTTTAGGCACAAAATTAAAACATGATATTTCTGCAGAGATAGCGCAGATTACTTGACCTTTGCGCACTGATCGATCCTGACTTTGACGTGCTTGGAGAGATCGTCAGTTTTGATTCGGTGAACTTAGACATCCTTTCTAACATGCTGAGTGGTACAAATAAGAGATTTGTTCAGAAGAGCTAGCTGCACCAATTAGACACTCCCAGATGGCAAATGCTCCACCTGTCAAATTCCTATTAGCACTCATCAGATTCCCGTATTCATGCTGGTCCATAGAAGGAGAGGGAGAAAAGTCCGTTTTTTATTAAGGTTCATCATATGTGTGGGGCCTTGCACTTTTGCAAGGCATGGGATGCGGCTGATCGATCGTGCATCGAAAGCACAAAGTGAGGAAGAATATGAAAACAGCAGAAATTCACTTTGGCCCGGTGCATATGCTTCTGTTATTTTGTTCAAAATTTAAAAAATAGGAAAACAATGTGTTTATAAGTTGATATCCAAAAAGGAGATTAGCTTGTTTCCGTGGTCTTTTTTTTTAGGACAAGGTGGTCGTTCCACCGCTCGAATAGATAGAAAGAATTGATCCAGTTTATAAGGAAAATCGGGCCCAAAAACCATACAAACGCCCTGTTTATGAGGAAAACAGGGCAAAAAAAAAAAACGCACAGACGAAGCGACCCGCCGCCCACACGACACAAGCCGACTAAACGCCACAAACACACGCCACCCGTTCCGGGGCCGCCGCCCCGGCGAAACAATCAGATCGACCTTCGCATCGTCCGAAAGTGATCCAGTCATGGTCGGCGAACCCTCTGCCCGCGCAGTCTCCATCCAGGTTGCCACCAAAACCACCATATTCCGGGGCCGCCGCCCCGGCGTAGCAACCAGATCGGCCTTCGCATTGCCCGAAGGAGATCCAGTCAGGTCGACGAACCATCTGCCCGGTGCAGTCTTCATCCAAGTCGCCACCCTGACCCACGCTAAACAACGGCTCCACCTCATAGGACCGTCGTAGCGTGGGAGCCCGAGGCCGCCGCCTCGACGTCCACCACCGTCCGGGGCCGCTGCCCCGGGATCCGCCTCCCTCGACCTCGGAGCCGCCCTGCACATCCACCGCAAATCCGTCGCACCGGGATTGCCAATGACTCCAAGATGACGCCTCCAGCGAGGTCGTGACGCGTCCGTCACCGTCGCCCGCTCCCGACGGAGCTACCCGACGGAGCTAGGGCTTTCACCCGGAGAACATCGGACCACACTCGTCGGGCAGGGCATCGAAGGTCCACAACGATGCAAACAAGAAGGAAACGGCGCCCGAAAGGCGTCGCCATCGTCGGCCCCGACCGGAGTCGGTGCAAGGCTTTCGCCCAGATTTCGACCCACCCGCAAAGCTCGGGGAGCATCAAGGATGGCAGGGAACCGTGGCCGACCGCCTAGCTCCCCCGTGCTGCACTCCTCCACGCCCTGGCCACCTCCACGCGCGGCCTCCTGCCAGCAGGGCCTCATCGGCAGGCCGCGCCGCCGGGCCGCAACATGCCCAGATGGGGCCGCCCGCAGCACACACCCAGCAGGGCCAACGCCTCGCGCCTCACGTCCCGCACCACTCCGCCGCACCCGACCTCCACTCCAAAGCGCCCGTCCTTCACTCCAAACGCCGCCACAGCTTGGCCCGACGGGCCCAGATCGGGCCCGCCAAGCCATCGAACCAGCGGTTCCCCCGCGCGGACGCCGGCGACGGCACCTCTCTCCGCCGCTGCAACCCACGCTCCAGCCGCCACCACCCGAGCCCGCCGGCTCGGCTTCCTCCGCCCCGGCCGCCGGCGCCCCCACGGGCCGGTCATCCACCAGACGAGACGCGAGGACCTCCCCTCTGGCCACCATTTGGCAGCAGCGGAGGGTTGCCGCCACCACCGTGGCCGAGGCCGGCGACGGCAGCGGCATGATGCTGCCTACGGGAGAGAGCGAGCGGCGCTAGGGTTTCGCCCCTAGCGTCGCCTGGGGGTTTCCGTGGTCTTTTCATATGTTGATCCATGCTCAATTCCATTATTGATGACTTGCTAATGTGAAGTGAAGTAGTACTGATGAGAGCACAGGGAAGTACACAAAAGAGATAAACGCACCACTGCTAACTGGACTTGAATTAGATGAGTAATGTGCATATTTCCTACGGGTTCTCAGAAAAATATTAGATGAGTATTTTGATCTCATAATTCTCAAAACATTCCAAACTGATCACATAACTCTCAAACATGATTATATTAGTCGTGACGCAATATGTACTAGTCTGCTAAGTGCAGTTTACCGCATGCATAATGCAGAACTTATGCAGGAGTAGTGAAGCTAAGCTAGGGCTCCTCCACATATGATTAGAGGAATAATCAACGGCGCATGATGTTGCAGTGAACGCAAAGGCCGGGGTTGCGACATCGACCGGGGATTGGAATGGATCGAGCGGGCAAGAGATGAGATGCCTGCCGGCTTTACAGATTGGGAATGGGATGCCCGGCCCCCATTTGCAAGATCGGCTCCAACAGTGGGACGAATGCTATGGCGCGTGCGGTCGGGTTGCTTATGCGTGCGTGTGCGCGCTCGTATGTGTGGAATTCTGTGGTGGGTCTGGTTGACCTCTCTCTCCCTAGCTTGATCCCTTCTTCGCTCCATTATTGCTGCGCCATATTGTTCCTTGATCCGTGGATCACCATCATGGAGATGCCAACACAATGAGAGGGGGATGTTGACAACACCAAGACATGTGCCCAACGAGAACGCCCTGAGATCTTTGTTTTACGGCTTCCATTTAGTAATCAACATTATTGATGTGGGTTTAATTTTCGAAAGCATAGTTAAAAACTGTTACAATCAGGGATCACATAAAGTGACCATACAGATCGGCCAATGGAAAATTAAAAAAACACGGAATGCCTATGCATGTTAGATCAGTACGTAGCTTGTGAATAACCTGCAGAAAGCCAACACACCTATAGCCTTGTTAAAAATCAAGTCATTTTGACAACTATGTATCGACCAAATTAAAACAGAAACTCCCACATGAATTCGTGCTTTCCTTTTCTTATCTATCACATTCAACCAATTGTCGAACATATTCGTGATATTAGTTAAAGGTGTGCTATGTTAAATTTAAAATGAACTATCCTCCATATAAGACGAGTGAAGGGACAAATCCATAAACAAATGGTGAATAGATACCTCAGAATCATATTGTAAATTTTTACAACCATTCCATTTTCGCGTAGCAATATTATCTTTTATTAGGAGAGTTTTTTTTTGTAGGAATCACAGGAAAATCTTTATCTTTAATGGAACCTTCATTTTCCAAAGGTATTTAAACATAACTCTAGCATGTCCATTTATCAAGTCATAATAATAGACTTAACCGTAAAAAGAACTGAGGTGTCAAGTTCCCAAACAAAAGTAACAGACCCCGGTTGAGAATTGCACCATTGTCACAAGGTGCAACCATGTATTCCACCTATTTCCCGTTAAGTGTTGTCTGAATCTGTTCAGGTACTTTCGATAGAACATTTGCCACACAAACGACTTTCCATTGCATAATGTTATATAGGGGCCATCAACACACTCGAGTGTACTTTGAAAAGTACGCCGGGAAGGTCATGACCCTGATCTTCTGTGAAGGGTTCGAGTTGGAGCACGCCTGTCGGGACCGAAAGATGGTGAACTATGCCTGAGCGGGGCGAAGCCAGAGGGAACTCTGGTGGAGGCTCGAAGCGATACTGACGTGCAAATCGTTCGTCTGACTTGGGTATAGGGGTGAAAGACTAATCGAACCAGTGTTGGGTTACGTGATGGAAAAAAATCGCCTTACACGTAACAACCAAGATCTATCTATGAAGATACAAGCAAGAGATTATCTAATTTATCGTACCGACACCGTGTAGCAGAAGTAGATGTCAATGAAGTCTCATGAAGATCCTCACGGCTAGGCTTAGCAGTAAGGATGTCGCCAATTCCCCGCTCCAAGCCGTCAGCGTCCCGACATCTACGTCCAACCTGGATCAAAGGTATTATCCCATTGGGAGTTGGCACGCATTTGTCTCATACAAGGAAGCCCGCGACCCCTCCCGACACTTCCTTCCCTCTCCGGTGTTTGTCCAAAAACCTCTGGATGACCATTTGACCTTTCTTGGACCATCCGGGACCCCGGGACTCTTGGCTTCCTCTCCGAATATTTTGCTATCCATAGAAACTATTTCTATGACCCCAAGACATCTCATTTTCGCTTATTTAATTCTCATAACACTTCCGAAATCTCTCAAAAATATTTCGATCACTCCGAAACTTTTCAAACATGCATCTTTTTCAACTAACTGAAGTAGGCTTAAGCGTGTGACCCTATAGGTTTGATAACAAGTGGACGTGACTCGGAACACCTTCCGACCAATAACCAATATCGGAGTCGTGGATGCCCATATTGATTCCCACTGTTATACAACTGAGCTCGAGTGAACCTGTTAGTTCCCGAGGTGAGACGTTCCGATATATGTGTGAAGCAACTCTTGATCATATATCTTGCTATCCTCGTTACTGGTTTGTTTCCTTTTACTCGTTCCGTATTCCGGTATCCCCATGATTTACATCATGTTGTGTCTGTGCTGACGAGATGATGGGTACCGTCATACCGAGTGGGTTCTGGATGTATCTCTCCATCGCCGGAGGAGCAATTCCCAGTCTTGGATCATGTAGTCCAATACACATTCTACGAGCTACCCAGAAGTTGCCGTTATGATCATCCTGTTAGTGTGTGACATTAGAATGAACTAGAGTACCTTTTCAAACATGCATGTTCCTAATACCCTCATGGTCTAACGAAATATGTGCACGATAACTAATCTGTGATAGTACTAACAACACTGTGACGATATGATCTCATAGTATATCAACGGTAGGGTCTGTGCAGTCAATATTGTTCCGCCAACAATGTGCTCCTGTTGTTATCGGTAGAATCATACCCATGACCAGAAAGACAGGGTCATCATACAATCAATGAGTTAGTCTCTAGAGGCAAGACAAGGACCTTATCTGGTATTTATTATTCTACACATGCGTATGTATTTTCCTCCCGGATCTCATATTCATAGACCATAGCAATTATAGCATAGACATAAACCTTAATTATGAAAAATATATTAATAATAGTAATTATTACCTCTATAGCATATCCCCAACACCTAGTTGTTTTTTCCTTCGATTGTTAGCCTCTTATGTTTTCATGCTGATTTATGCCTTTCCATCTTTAGATCGGTTTAACACTTTTGCTTCAACCTGACTTCTTGCCTAGAGCCATTGGAGCTTTTCTTACCATGGACTTCATCGAATGGCGTATCTACTCGCATTTGCTATCCATTTTGGTTTCTAGCCTCACCCATCCTTCCCCACCCCTCTTCACATTGCGTGAAAAAAATAACGTTCTGTGGCTCACATGGCCTGGCGAGCACGTGCTAGAGTGCACATCATGAGATTAGCAGTAATCAAAAGCAAATACTACTCCCTCCGGTCCATAATTATTGTCATGGACTCGGAAGAAAAATTGTGCTAGGCTAGTAGTGTTTCCCCGACATTTATTTCGGATTGTAGGTAGCATACTATAAGAACTTAGAAGGACATGGAATCTTCATCATAGTCAATTAAGTCTAAAGAAATACCACAATGAATACGAGTAACATGGTCTAACAGAACGAAGCAGAAGCTAATATGAACGTAGCTAAACTGAAGCTTAACAAACTAGAAAATAAGTTAATACCAAAAATTAAAACTAAAAAATAAGCTAATACGAACAGAATCTAAAAAAAATGAATAAGCTAAACATAACTGAAAAGAATGTAATATCAATAACTTGAAATTACCCTATATTTCGTATGGACTCTAAATTTGAACTTTACCCTCAATAGGGTATGAAGACAAGATAAACAGAACGTAAAAAAATTAATATTATAATCCCAATAATAATATATTAGTGCGAATCCTAAATTTGAATCAAATCCTATATTTAAGCCAAGGTCTATTATAAACAAAGCTAAACAGGACTACAAACCCTAAACATCAAAAACCCAAACCCTACATCCTAAGAAATACATAAACTTGCCTCATACAAGGTAGGCTCACTTGGAACCGTAGCCAGAGGAGAAGGAGAAGCCAGCGTCAGGCCATCCTCCTCATGCTCTTCCACCACCATCATCTGCCCTTGGGACTCTACATCGGCCTAAGAGAGCATGATAATGGATCTTAAACTTGACTCCTCCGCTGCTAGCGAGAGGGTGTCAGCATCGGTATCGGCCACGAAGAAGGCAATGCCAGCCTTCTCCTCCACCTCCTACTGCGCCCACTCGACGCCATCTGCTTCTATCGAGGACAACAAGAGTGTAATGCACCCCTCCTCCACCTCCTCGTCGTCCTACTCAGATTCGAGCATCAGGGTTAGCAGACGTGGTGTCCTCCGGCAGGTGACTAGGTCCGGCTGAGGTGTGTCCTACAACAAGCGGCTAGGCTAGGGCAGCGGAGCTAGCGCATGAGAAGGTGACGCCCTCCGCCGGCGGGACGAGGTGTCAGTGGCGAGAAGCGGTGTGAACCATCATATGGGGATCGAACGGGAGTTAGAGTGGCGGTTAGGTTAGAGGGATGGAGCAGAAGTGGTGGCTAGCTAGTGAGAGCCAGGAAGTGGTTGTGTATTTGGAAGCCAACATTCGATACGGGCAAATCAAAATGTCTGTTGCCGATGTCGCCTACATTTGACATGACCAACTGAAATTTACATGGCTAGCTGACCGACGTGGCCTACTGCCTTGCAAACAGAATTCTAAGGTTTATTTATTTTATTATGCAATTAAGAATAATTCTTACATTCTCTTTTTCTTTGGTTGCCATCTGTCATTCCTTGAGCCATAGATACAAATCAGGAACAGAGCAATTGACAACAAAAACAGACCTTGTGCTATGGATTTGATGAAGCTTGAAAGAACTCTCCTTGTTTGTAGCTAAAGGTAAGAAGCATATGGGAAACAAACCCAATCCTTATATATCAATCCAATGATGCCCATGTCGTTACATAAGCACATCACGTTTGATGTCTACGGGCTACCTCCTCCCCCCGTGTCACTCCCGAGCGGGCGACCCGGGGGCACCCTGAAACCCTAGCCGCCAGACTCCTCGCCGGACACCCTCTGCCGCCGTCCTCGTGGCGGCGGCGCTCGTCTCTCCAAAAGGGGAGCGGGCAATGCGTAGAGCTCCTGAGTGGAGGAGCTCGCGTCTTCTCCGGCATGGGCACACGCAAGGGCGACCGCCCTAGGAACCAGCTCAGCGGCAAGTTGGAGTTGGCGTTGGTCTCGGCCGCTTCGCGGGTGGCGCGGCGTTGAGCTATGTGAAGGGGTTCGTAGAACAAAACAAAAAAATTCTAACTAACGTACGCCAAAACTTAGCCAAGATCTATCTATTAGCAATGCGGTAACGGAAGGTTTCGGTAACATACCTCTTGTAGACCGAAAAGCGTTACGTTCAAGAGAGCGTTGACGATGTAGTCGAACTCATAGCCGACCTCAAGGTCGTGATGATCCGACGCGGCGATGACGACCTTGGCTCGACGACGATGATCCCAGCGCCGCAAGTGCAGCAGCCCCAAGTACTCGCACACGTACGGTGCTTGACGATGACTCCCGGTCTCTCCTATCCAGCTGAGATTGTGGAAGTAGATATTCTGGATGGAGTCGCCGCAGCACGACGGCGTGCTGTGGTGAAGTGGTCTCTCACGTACGCAACCCTTACTTGGGTTCACGGTCTACGGGAGAGGAAGAGGGAGGAAGTGCGTGGAGGGGAACGCCTCAACGGATTGAGAAATAATTAATTGTGTATTAAAATAATTAATACGCCTCTCTTTATATATGGGGAAGGGAGTGTACCCTTCCCCTTAGCTCCCATGTGGGACTAAACAAAAGAGAGAGGGGGGAGAGGGGTGGTGTGGCCGGCCGTGGTGGCCATGGCCCCACGCCTTGGCCCACTCGCCCCTTTCCTTTGGGTGCGGTGGCTCCCCCTCTTGGGCCTTCCCTCTGGGGATGGCCCAATAAGGTGGGCTGCCCTTATTTTCTCTTTTATTTAATATTAAATTAATATATCAATATAATTAATTCATTAATTAATATATTTACATATTATTTAATTACCGTGGCTCTGGAACTCCTTGCGGACCATTCCGAACTTCCTTCGGTCTTCCCCGGAACCTTTCCGGTTTCTTTTTCTCTTTACTTTTATGATTCCGATGATTCCAAAACTATCTCCGAGCGTTTGTCAAGCCCTTAAGTGTGTTACCCTACGGTTCAGAATAATCTAGACATGGTCGAGACCCCTCTCCGACCAATGATCATCAGTGGGACCTGGATGCCCATAATAACCCCTGTGCATTCCACGAATAAATGCCGTTGAGCCATAAACACAGATACCTATTCCTTTTCTTTATTTCGATAGATATGTTGTTTGAGATCTGATCGCTAACATCTCCATGCCTTGTTTAATCTTATTACCGACAAGAGCTTCTTAACTCGTCACTGTGATATTCCAACCCCATGACCTAGTCATACGATGCGCAACTTCAAGGATGTAATCTCACCGAGTGGGCCCTGAGTATCTTTCCGTCACGCGGATGAACAAATCCCGCTCTTGATACATACGCCTCAACCTACCCCTTCAAGGATGTAATCTCACCGAGTGGACCCTGAACAAATCCCGCTCTTGATAGATACGGCTCAACCTACCCCTTTGGAATACCCGAGGTACACCTTTATGATCACCCTGTTATGGTGTGACGGTTGATGCACTCAAAGCAGCCTCCGGTGATAGTGAATAAATATGACCTCACGGTCTAAGGATTAGGTTACTATATTTCCTAACTATTGCAACGGTGAACTTTGTGACATGATCGTGTTGCATTCTACTTATGTTGGGTACGTCCATCATCTCATTCACCTAATGAAATGACTTCATTGTCAATTGACATAAATGTCCATGATCAGGAAATCTTGATCATCTGTTGATCGATGAACTAGTTTGTATAGAGGCTTACTAGGGACCTTAGTTTGTTTTACTTACCACATGTGTATTAACAATTCCGATTAATACAGTTATAGCATGGTATAAAACTCATTATAAACTTAATGAGATATGACAATAAATACTTATTATTTATTCGTCTCTAGGGCATATCTCCAACACTATGCGCACCATGACTGGCGGAGCAACGACGACTTCATCTTTGTCTTCCCGGTCGTCCTCCTGGCCAGCGGCTAGTGTTGTGCTGCGGCTGGCAGGCAGCACTCCCAGATCTGGTGAAGGCGGTGCTGGCGGCGCCCCCGTGGGCTCCTTCGACGCTAGGGCTCAGCCTCTCTTCCGAGCTCTCCAGATCTGCCTCCGTGCCCAGGTGGTGCTGGATATGGGGGTGGTCTCGGTCAACAACAAGACGTCGAGGTGGGTCGCGGTTGTGCACTCGCTGCGGTTGGAGGTGGTTTGACTGACCCGGATGAAAGCTTGTCTCCGTTCGGTGGTCGTTCCCTTCATGAAGGCATCATCGAGGTGAGCATCCACGTCTCTCCGCTATCTCCGGGGGAAACCCTAGATCCATTGATCGGATGATGCCGACGCTTTATCGTCGTCTCCCCCTTGGGGGCATCATTCTTGGAGGTATGCACCATGTCGAAGGGACCAGTGGAGGGTTCAGTAATGGATGCAGGGTTCCGCATGGTGGCTTTCGTGGCAACGACAGTGCTGGCGAGTGATGGTTTGGTCGCGGCATGACCTTGTTAGTCGGCTCTTGTTCTGGCGTGTCTGACTCATCCTCCGGTTGGCTTTCGTTGCGGTGAAGTCGATGCTGCTGAGGGCAGTGTTCGATGACTTGCGTGGGCGATGGAGTCGAAGCTGCTTAGGGCGGTGTACAATTACATGCTTGGGTGTTTCAGCTGTGAAGACCTTCGTCGGCGCGGTTTCTGCCCATCTTCTCTCCGGAGCTCTCCAACTGAATCGGAACTGCCGGCATCTATGCAAAGAGTCATCTGTTTGGCATAGACCGATGTGAACTTCACGAGATTGCTGCGGCAGTGTGTAGCTCCCTCTGGTAGCCAGGTGGCTAGGTGTCCCCTCGCGACGGTCGTGTTTCATGACGGTTGACGGTTGGTGAGAGTGTTTGTATCGGTTTTAGACCGGTTTGCCGCTGATTAACCGGCATTCCCACTTCTTTTTAATTAATGAAAATGACAACTCTTTTGGCTCGGTTGAAACAAACGTTTTGATGTCTGCGTTGCTTCGTGTAACGTAATGTAATACCGTCAACGATCGAATATATTTGGTGATAACGAGGACTCGTACAATCCTAGTACGCCATGTTGACTAGTTGCTCATTCTGCTGGCCTTTACGACAGAATAAAATGGCAACATATATTCATCTCTAAAAGTTAGAACGCCGGAGAAAATAATGGCCGTCGAATATGGAAACGTATATTCTAGCTGCACCCTCGGCCGTGTCTAAAATTGTACACGATGGTAGAGGTTAGAATTAATTTCAGGGTGACAACAGATTGTATCTGGATTATATTACGACGGCTCCATTGTAGCTGGTAGAGGTTAGAATTAATTTGAAACTGTATTATTCACCATCCAGATTTACTCATTTATCTTTTTTGTGCAGGTCAAAATACAACGACTTTTGAGCTGAACATTGACACAAGTGTAGATCTAGACAATATCTACATCCGAGATTTTTTTTATGATTTTTGAAAACTTAAAAATGTCGATTTTAACTTTTTGAATAAACAAGCTCCATGTAGCCGGTCTCCAAATATCCACTCTCCAAATATGTTCTGGACTAGCAAAAGCGCATTTCTAAACCATGCGTGTACCTTTCAGTGGTGATCTCTCGCAAGAAAAACAATGGCGATATAGTAATAACATGTGCGGATTTCGAACTATAATCTGCACTGCAGTGAATTACTAGGGCAAGTATAATTAATCATGCTACAGTTTCTTAATACTTCCTCCGTCCCGGTTTATAAGTCCTCCCCGTATACCTACGTCGTGAATTTGACCAATATAATATATATTTTATAAAGCAAAAAAGATACCATTAGAAAATATAACAACTGAATTTCTAATGATTTTTTTTCATAATATATTTCTTGTATTATCTTGGTCAAATTCATTACCTAGAGATACGCGTAGGCCTTACAAACTGAGACGGAGGGAGTAGAATGGAAGCGGGGTGAGGCCGATGTTGCTCTAAAAAAAGTATAAGCGTGCTATAAAAAAAAAAGAATGTAAACAGAGTATGAATAAAAAACAATGCGTGACTTATCGTATTTAGATGTGATTTATAGGAAAGAAATATAAGACATTTTTCTCCGTTGTTAAAGAGTCTTTTCTTTTCTAGTTTGATCTTTATAACTTCATAATTTTAAGAATATGCAAACATTAATGGGAAAAGCTACTTGGAAGCCCCGCACGGAGGAGCACACGCATGCATGTAGCAGTGTGCAACATCATGGGTGATATCATCATATCAATTGTCAAATTCGAATTTTTTAAATGATTCATCTTATAAACCATTATTTCGATTAGCGATCCGTTTATACCGCTAAATTCGACTCGACGAGGGTTTGAAAACTAAATCCATTGTTAATATGTTTTGACGGAAATAAAATTCTGCATCAGTTAGCAAATTAAACAATATGGTCACCATATTAGCATCAAACAATTATCACGATAATTGTAGATACTTATGAGGTGATTTTTTAGATGGTTTTTATATTGCAATGATATGTACAGATAGAGCGCAAGAGTTCAAATATTTCCAAGATCTAAGAGAGGGTATCATTCCACATAAAGTAGTATCATTCGGCCTTTACTGGTGTAGAATGGTGTACAGAAATCTGATAACCAAGTTATTTTAGTATGATAAGTTAATTATGATTTACTGACGGGAAAAAATTATCAAACATGGCAACATTAGATCTAGTTTCAAACATCTCTTCACGACTAAGCCAACGGTGAAAACGAATTTTCATTCAGATTAACCGTTTGATAGATAAAACATTTTTAATCTAATCATTAAAGGGAATCTAAGCGATGTCATCCATGATGTCACTGCATGCATGCATGGCAAGTAGCCGCCGCACGTAAGAGAAATAATGCGGCATCGCCGGGTAGTCAAGTCCAACATTAATTGTTAAAAATAACACTGAGAGATAACAACATGACTTTTAACTCCTCTATATAACGTGAAATGCATAAGAAAACTATCATATCGATAATTATATTTTTTTCCAATAGTGTCCCTTCAAATGGACCACTTTTACATACCTTATTGTTTGGCTACTCTTTAATAAATTGATAAGAATCGTTTATAATATTGTAGCTTTCGATTAGTAGCCCCATTTGCAAGAAGTAACTTCCGACTGGTCGGTATCTCTTCACGGTTTTCACAATCTTGTTTTAGGGATTGCACAATATGCCAAATGGTAAAATTTATGGTTTCGATATTTCTATTTTTACGCCAAGCCAGATTTTATGACCATGACAAGGAGACCGGTGTACCATATGATTTGATCATATCTATCATAGCTAAAGCACAACAGGCTTTTTTCTAGATTAAAGGCACTAAGTGCCCAGCCTTAAATTAATAAGACCACAAGGTTCACAAGCTAAGGTAACACGCTGCAGCATACATCTTAGCCATAAGAAAGTAACTAAAACATAAAACTAGGAAATAGGCCTAACAAGGAGCACGTATTTAATAGGACAGTCACAGTTTTGAATCAATGCATCATATGTAGTAAACATGCAAAAGTACATCAACAAAAGACATTGTCGTCGTATCAGCCCATTGGGTGAGCCTTCAAAGCGGCGAACAGAAGAGAATGACCAAGATGTATGGGTTGTTTTGGAAGAATTGTCTATATAATTTCTGTAATTTTTTTGTAATGGATCTCTATCCTATATGTCAGAGTCGGAGTGAGACACGAATAATACATGTTATCAATTTCTATAAACCATATTCTCTTAAAGTAGTAAGATATTAATTGTTGAATGCCATAATTTTGGAACAAACATGCAAAATTACATCAACAAAAGACATTGTCGTCGTATCAACCATTGGGTGAGCCTTCAAAGAGGCGAACAGAAGAGAACGACCAAGATCTATGATTTGTCTTGGAAGAATTGTCTATATAATTTCTTAAAAAAAACTGTAATAGATCTCTATCCTATATGTCAGAGTCCGAGTGAGAAACGAATAATGCATGTTATCAATTTCTATAAACCATATTCGATCAAAAAGCTTTAGTCCCATGGATGGATGGGTGAAAAAGTGTCTCCTTTTTCACCCAAAAATACACGGGATGAAAAGCTGGCAAAATTTTCACCTGGTACCAACGGATTAGAGCTTTGGGCTTTACTTTTTTCACGTATTTTTTATGTATGTCGGGTAAATTGTCTGCCAAGATCAGTGAGGTCTAATATACTATATACAAACTGAACTTTAGAATCAATGTCGAATGTCCAATGCGACATCAACAACTCCCTTTTGTTATCTATTCTCACCCATATATCAAGATCTTTTCGACAGGCCCAACGGCAAGGGAATCCAACGCATATAGCACTGGGGGGACGAGAGCGCAGTCGAAATCAAGCGTGAAGTGGCTATTTTGAAGCTTTAAATTATGGAGTGGGGGCAAACCAAAGAGAAAACGATGGAAATCATGGATCTATCTCTTCCTTCCGACAGGTGGCCGGAGCTGAAAGATTTGATTCCCTAGACACGTACACGCGCGCGGCATGGTGAAATGTTGAGATCGATGCTAGGTCATGGGCGAACGAGTGAGCGAAACGAATGGGAGTTGCTTCAAGGGGCGCTTTAACCAAATTGACAGATCGGCATGCATGAATGTACTACAGATAGCCGTCTGTGCACACGCTAGGCTCGCATGGAAAGGACCTGTGCTCTAACTATGCTCGGAACAGCTTCCCGCCGGCGGCTCAGTCACACCGTGGGGCATGGGGGTCAACGGCGAGGTCGAGACGGTGGTCCAGCTGGTGACGGATGCGAGGATGCCAACGAAAGCTCGGAAGAGGCGATTTCATTGGCAGTAATCACACAGAGATCCGTGGTTGGAGGAGTACTCCCTTGGGTTTTTAATATAAAATCACTCTCAGAAATAAAATTTACAGGTGCATAAGATTACTATCTCTTCTCGAGATGAATTGATTAGATTTCTACTTCATACAAAGGTGCCAGTTAATGTAAATGTTGTACGCGTCCATTCAAAAAGAGGTAAAACACATGTAACATGATTAATTAGCTCGGAACACAAAAGGGGTTTTCACACAGTTAATCATGCTATTTACTTTATATTCTTGCTATCTAAAAAATGACACAAGAGAGTACTCCCTCTGTCTTTTATTACCCTGCGTTTTGGGTATTCTGAAAGTCAATCTTTTTAAACTTTGACCAAACATATAGAGAAAAATACTAACACCTATAATATGAAATGGATATAATATGATTCTATGCTTTACGATGATTTAAATAATATTTATTTTACATTATAAATATTGATATTTTTTCTTATATACTTAGTTAAAAAGTTTAAAGTTTGACTTTGACTAAACCCAAAACGCAGGGTAATTTGGGACAGAGGGAGTATTGGAAGAGTGTACCACTTTTGTATTAATCTAATTAAATGTACTATCAATTCCTTCCACTGGCAAAGGACATGCATCAGCAGCACGCATACATGCATATTGGCGGTGCGCTTGCGAAAATATATCTCAGGTATATTGTTAGCCATCCATATCCATGAGATTTGTGTGGACATTCCGGGATGGAAGGGGGGCATCAACACCTTGGGGAGGGATTGGAACCTATATGCATGATTGTGGGTGGAGAGAATATGCAACCCCCGCATAAGACCTTCCTTGCATAGTGTAGCATAGATAGCTCTCCCGGCCGCATTACAACATTTTGACGCTGGAGGAGCTTCCCCATCAGGGTCAGGGGCCCTTTCCTGCAAACGGTATAAGATATATGGAGATGGTTGTGGGAATCACACAAAGCTAGCTAGCGCCCCCACAGGTACAATTTGGGGGCGGGGCTCATCGCCTCAAGCCATCATCGAGCATCAAATGTTGTTCTATGCCACACATGCATGTGCTAGCTCTACAACGTCTCTGTCTCAGCCTCTTCGTCAGTCCTAGTGTGGCTAACGGATGGGTGCTGCCGGCCGATCACTGCTGCCGGCCGGCTGCCGACTTCAATCTGGCAGCCTGCTCGCAGATGGGTGTGTGCATATTTCCAAATTGAGAGATTGGACGGAGTAGGATGATCTGTACCTTCGCGGGGATACTTTTCTCTTATTTAGTAGGCCCTGACATGTATGGCTTTTTCTTTTTGGACTCGGTCGTATCGTGTTTGTTTTTCCTATATCAATATGAAAGACAAATCTTTTGTCTCGCTTCAAAAATAAAATAGTATGTACATATAATATGTGTTCCTGCGAAATCGAAACATTGATTGATGTACATTATATATATGATGAAATTTGGACATCCAAAATTGAGCCAAATATGTCCGTTATATTTCCCATGTAGCACAACAACCGCCTATCCTTACCCCTTGCAGTATACTAAATTAAGGATATTTTTCCGTACCACTACGTCATTAAATTAATAATATACATTTGCAAGTATTTAGGACTTTAAAAAGTTTTAAACATGTCTTTACCCCCCCTGCTTGCAATATAGGACCAAAGTGTCAAATCACGCGGATTAAGAAAAATATTACCTCCGACTTTGTATACAAGGCCACTATCTCAATTTTTAGATATGAAGAAAAAAACAGCTAATAGATGGCACAATTAATTATGTGGAAAACTTTGGCAAATTAAAGATGTTGCATGCGGTATCGTTTTTTACATGGTTACATGGATAGAAAGTCAGTGCACATGGCAATCCTTGGTAGAGCGAATCTATGATATCGTGTTGAATATGGTAATGAACAAATAGGTGGTCTTTCCGAAAATGTGAAACAAAAAGTTCTTCCCTTTGCTTCTCAGTCACGTTTACTTTTTCGTTATTTCATTGAGCACCATTGTGCGTCGTAGATATCTAATAATTATTTTCGGAAAGAGTTAGTGGCAATTGTGCATTATATTGATAAAATAAGTGAAGCGACCCTTACATTTTGAGACCGGATGAGTACTAGATCTATCTGTAAGTTTTATTAGAAGTGCTATAGATGAGAGCAGATTTTGTGCTCCCGGGCACCACTGATCCCGGTGGTTTAAACATATCGAAAAAATATTTACAAGTTTCAAAAAATTCTGAACAAAATCCTAGATCTAGCTTATAGTGTATTTCACAAATATGCAAAATATCAACTTCAAATACTTTGTATTTTGGGCTACACAAAAATGATAAAAATGTAGATCTGAATATGTATATATTCAGATCTACACTTTTGTCATTTTTATGTAGCGCAGAATACAAAGTATCTAAACTTTATATTTTGCACGTTTGTGGTATACATCATTGGCTACATCCGGATTTTTTTCCAGAATGTTTTAAGACTTATAAATATTTTTTTCGATTTTTCAAAAGCACCGAGATCACTGGTGCTCGGGAGCATAGACACTTTCCGTGCTATAGATGCACTATGTTTTGTTCACGGGGAAAGATGGTGCACTTTGACACATGTTGCATAAACTCTATGTGATCGTTGTTTTGGCGTACCGGCGTGAATTCGACTAAGAGCTCGTTTGGCACCCATGGTTTTATTTCATTTTGTATTCCTTTCATTTGGAAAATGGAATGAGATGGTGAGGGATAGGAATTGACATAACATACAATAGTCATTTGTTAAAATTTCAAATGAAATGACATGTCCAGTTAGAGGACAGTCAAACAAGTTGGATTTGGAATTACAAATAAATTCCACTATTCCAGCAAAATTGATAGCTATCAAACGACCTCTAATTAAGTAGTTGGCTGTCCTGTCAGAAAAGTGTCATGTTATGCACATGGTGGAATGTACGCATAATGGGAATCGATGGTTATAGTATAACATAACCTTTGATTACACTAGTTTGCGCACATGCATAGAACGTTTATGTGCATTTACTACATGCATGGTTATTCGTATTCCAGTTCCATAAATATATAATCCGCGCTTTCATGCATTAGAGTACGGTATGAACGTATCTCACTTTTCTTTTTTCAAGGAATTGAATGTAGCTCAGTTTGGTTGTGCAATATACAATAGTAATTGGCACCGGGGCGTCTGCCGCCGGCGAGCGCGAGCCTCCCGAGATCTCCTTCCCCTCTCCTCGCCGCCGCTGAAGGCATCCTCGGGCTAGGCTGGTGTGGCGCGGCGGCGGCGCGGTTTCCGTGGCTCACGATCTGGGGCGTGACAGCGGCGTTCCTCATGTCTCTTGCATCGCGAAGCGGCCGGCGGCGGTGAAATGGAACGGCGGCGACCTAGCAGACGTGCGCGTCCACTGCTGCAGCGGCGGCGACAACGGTGCGGCTCGTTTGGATCTCGATCTGACGGGCTGCGGTGCTGGCGGTGCCAGTTCCTGTGGCAGCTTGGGCTGCGGCTGGTGGTGCCTCAGCTTGCGGCCGGCCTTGCAGCAGGCTGACGTCGGGGCGGATTCGAGGCGAGACTTTAGGTCACCAAATGGCGGGCTCCGTGATCGGGGCCGATGACGGCGGCGCCCGCGGGCGTCGTTACCTTGCTGAAGGCGTCGTCGCTGCAAAGTCTTGCCTCCCGCGCTGATGCTCCGGGGGAAACCTCAGATCTGGGTCTCCCGGATTGGACGATGACGGCGCTTTTGGTGTCGTTCTCCCTCTTTGGGGCATGCCAGAGCGGTGTTGCAATTACTACATCAAAGACTGTTAGTCTCGGCGGCGCGGCGTAGCAGAGTTTCGACGTGTCGGAAGCAGGATATTGGACACGCGTAGGGTGGTGGAGCTGTCTGGCATCATGGTGGCGTCGACGGCAGGCCTAACATGGTCATCGCGTTGATCTATCCTGGATGGGATGGCGGAAGATGGTGGTAGCGACTTCTGATGTGCGTATGCGGCGTGCGCTGAGGATCGGCTGGACCGGTTTGTGCTTTCGGTACGCTGTCGGGCGGCCTGGTTGAAGACTCCAGTTTTAGATGATGTGCGTTGGTGTGTGAGGTTAGGGCATCGGCTCTAATTAGTCCACCCCTTCATCAAGGTTGTAGGTGTAGCATTTATCGCTTGGATGGTAGTTTCCAGTTGATCGATGTAATGCTTTGAAAGGTGTTGAATGTTAATAATTGCGGATGGTTGTGTGCATCATTTTGATGCAGAGGCCGGGACGGGGATCCGCACCCCCTTTTCTAAAAAATACAATAGTAACTGGTATCTTCTTTTTTTAGGGATCTAACAACAATTGTAATACATGTATTTTGTCAAGCAACCGTATATAAGTAGGTGTATATATAACTTGCACTTGCACCTTGAGCAACTCAAAATCGTCATATATAAGCTCCAAAGTTAGTAGTAAAAAATGAAATTAAGAGTAAACTTCCTCCGTCCCAAAATGTAAGTCTCACTTTATTTTACATAGTTTTTTATGCACAATTTTAAACACATCTATACCGAATTATATCGCTCGAGAATGTACAAATGGAAAATATTTTTGCATTTCTCTTGCAATTTTTCTAATTTTACATATCTTTATACTAATTTTAGAGATATATTATAAATACAAATCATAGTCAAAACTGTAGTTGTTGACCAGTAAAATCAAGAGTGCCTCATATTTTGGGTCGGGGGGAGTATCATACTAGCTTATGGTGGAGGTTTAGGATTACCCTCAACACCCTAGAACTTGAAACTCCAATAGGACAACTTTCAACTTGAAAATTCTGACTTTGAAACCAAGGAAATCATCATTCGGCTTGTATAATATAACTACTCTTAACTTGTATGATATCAAATTTAACAAAAACTTTGAAACCTCGAAGACAAAAGTAGAAAAACTCCCACATAATTTGGGTTTGAAGCCAAACTAAAAATGAGGGATCTTAAGTTCAAAGTTTCAAAAAAGTCCAAAATAATTCTAAAGTCTCCGTGTGTTCCAAAATGTTATTTACCTCAAACAGGATTCAAACTAAATCTCATTTGGCCAGTATTTGATAAAAACTTCTTGAAATATTTCCCAAATAAAATTAAGCATCCGTGGATTTTTTTGTATTTTGGTACAAGATCCAAAATATTTCTGTTTCCAAAAATTTAAAGCTCTATCCTGAACAATATAACGAAATACTATACACGCTTTGTGTCAGAGTCAAAATACTATGTCTGGATAGAGTAAGTGTCGGCCGGAAGTAAAAATGAAATTTGTTATGCCATTTACAAGTATGTATTTATCTTTTCTGCTCATTTGAAAACGAAATGCAAATTACCAATTCCTAGAAGCATCTGTTCTGATACTTTGACATGGGGGTCTTCTGTTCACTTTGACGATTAGGATGAAGGAAGTATACAAGGAGGTCTGCCAGCAGGAAGATGAGAGAAAATTGCAAGACAGATGAAAACTAAGTTTGCTCCCCGGGTTCTTCAGAAATTGACATCACCACATGCTCACCTCATAAATCAAATGAGAGATGAACACAATGGATTGCCTGATGAAGCTGCGGACCGGAGGAGGCTGGAACTCCCTGCTCACACAGCACATTGATGTCTAGCTTGCAGCGCATGCGGAGGCCCCATCAATCGTGGAGATTCCCCACTTTTGAGACTGAAAAGGGGCAAATGCATGATGAGCACAGACAGCTAGAGGAGGCAGTATGTAGCAAGAAGGAAAATTGCATGCATCCTTTCCTTCCGGCTTTACTTGGGCCCCAACTAACTGGTCATCCCCGACCTTCTCCTCACACTGCTCTGTGTGCTGCACCAAACCCTATATAAAAGCCCGCGCCACCTCCCATCTCAAAACCAACCCAGCCAGCCATCCAACGCAACACAGGCTAAGCTCACTCCTGCTTCCTCTCATCATCTTCGTCACCTTCTCCTACATCGATCGCGTGATCGAATAGATTGCTATAGAGCTAACTAGACACAGTAGATTAACAGCTAGATACATAAGAATTCATTTCGGATCAACAGCGATGGAGAAAGTGATGATGAGCAGGAAGCCGGGTGACTGGAGCTGCAGGTCGTGCCAGTACCTCAACTTCTGCAAGCGTGACGCTTGCCAGCGGTGCGGCGAGGCGAAGCTGGGCACGGAGCGTGCGGACTACGCGGCCATGGGCGGGAGCTGGGAGGTGAAGCCCGGCGACTGGTGCTGCGGCTGCTGCGGCGTCAGCAACTACGCCAGCCGCGGAAACTGCTTCAAGTGCGGCGCAGCCAAGACCGACTCCGTCGCCGTCGCCCAGAACTGGGGGTTCAACGCCGCCGGCCAGGCCGGATGGAAGTCTGGCGACTGGATATGCCCAAGGTTCGTCCGGCTCCCGTCTTTAACTAGTAGTACCTCCTAAACTAATCTTTTAATTCTACCTAGCTAGATTAAGCTTTCTAAGGAATGCAGCTGCATATATGCATGCATGATGCATGCAGCCGCCTTCAGCTTAGTGGAGTTAACAAATGGTTAATTAAAATTCACACGAACTGCAGAAACAACCCTCTACTTTGCATGATTTCTAAATTAGGATCCCCAACTCTTCCAAAAATTGGGAACCCTTCGGATTTAATTCGTCCAAGCAAATCGAATCCTGATGGAGCTGCCAGATGGAATTTCTTGACGTGTCGGCTCAGCATTTCTTCTCAGTGCACACACACAAAAATTCCCCGAATAAATTTCTTGATGTTTTTTTTTGCAAAAGAAATATATGCATCTTTCCAGCTAATTAATTGGCAATGTTGCAAGCTTACTTACATATAATGTGGTATTGTACTGGGTTCTAACGACGTGCTGCATGTTTTAATTGGCCCTGCAGACTGGACTGCAACGTGCAAAACTACGCCAACAGAACCGAGTGCTTCCGCTGCAATGCGCCCAAATCATACTACGGTAAGCTTATATATGATGTCAATTCAACCCAACCCACATGGTACATTTGCACATGACAGTGACAAGCTGGTCATCTAGTGCTTTGGTCTCATCTAATTCAGTTTGGTTTTTTTTCCTTTGATCAGGTTAAGCAGACACGCCTGGAAACAAAATGGAAAACAGAAGTATTGGAGCAAATATGGATGAGATTGATCAGCGAACAATCACGCGCCCCAAGGATTTTCCTTTTTTTATTTTCTTTTTTTCTCCTAAAGAAAGAGTGGTAAACAGCCGCTGAGAAAAGAGATATAAACGTGCGTGTGTGGCTGATGACCAATATCCGATTTCTTTTTTACAGTAAAAGAATAGTTCTAGAAAAGAAAAAAGAAAATTCTAGTTTCGCTTCACTTGTGTTGTGGATCAACTTTCACTCATGTTTTTCAGTGACTTTATCGAAAAAATGTATTTTCAGTGAACTCCTGTGCTGCATGCTTTCGCATATCGATTGATGGGGCTTGAGACGGAGGGATTTAATTATTCCTAATCATTAGACTGTTGCTTGTGCAATTCCAGTCGCCACCATCTATCCATAAATAGATGCCTTGCTTGTGCCTGCTCATTGCTTTACGGCATATGCAAAGCGGAGTGAGATGTATTCGATCATTTTATTACTGCAGGGAGCAGGGAGGCGACAGCGAATTCAGGCGGCCACAATCGAATGTTTCATCGAAAACCTTTAGTTGCCGCGATAGAGAGATTCCGGGAGCAATCAAGGCCCTGCTTTACTCGCAAAGGCGAGTCGAGATGCACAGAATTATTACCACTTTGGGCACACGATCACTGCCCGGGTCTCAGATGTGGCCAGCATCATATAGATACAAAATATATATATAAATTGTGAAGATTAAACCTTGCTGGATGCCTCAGACAGCGAATTCAGATGCTCAGATATAAGTCAAACAGGTCATAACATCAATCCCCACATTTCGAGTGCCAGGGAGTAGCCGTCCACCACATGCCGACGTGTTAATGGGCTGAAAATGCCAGCTTGTGAGCTTGGCTCGACTCGCTGGTGTCCGAGTTTGAGCGAGCTTGTGAGCTTGGCTCGACATCGCGACACTACTAGAAAATGCCTCTCCGCAATACGGGCCTCGTAAAGCTGGTCGGGGATGAGCTTCTTCGCCATTTTAATCAGCACCTTTTCAGCCGCCTCCGGTTTATCTTCACCATCGACGAGTGTGAAAAAGTTCTACAAACATTGAGCATACGACAAAGGGGTTAGCACGATGAAATCCAAACTCTTGGTATTAAGGTAGTAAAGTTATATAAATTACTAACCCAGAACTCGGTGATCAGCCGCATGCCGAGGTGGCCGTGGGTGGAGTCGGGCACCATCGTGAAGTGGTTCCAAGACCAAGCGGGCACCTTTTCACTAGTGGCGACTCCATCCTTCTTCAAGGCGATAATGCCAGGGTAAAGCCTCTTGATAAGAAGGCCAAGGACGCCTGAAGGTAAGCGCTCCCACTTGGGCCCACCCACTTGAATGACCTGCACATACCGAAAACATAAGTCAGAATGCTTGTGATGAAAAGGTAACTAAAGTAGAAGATAACAACATTTTTAACCAACACTTACGCATCTGATGAGACATCAAGTAGGCCATGTGACTTGCGTTCTGGAAAGCTCGAAGGCCCTCGCAAGTACACCTTACCCTCACGCACAACACCGATCAAGTCTAGTAGATGATCTGTCAAGAGATTCTCATCCGCCACGGCATCCTCATCCTCCTCACTCTCCTCACGCTGTTGCTCCTCCTCCTCTGACACCTCCGAGAGCCGGTCCTGGTAGTCATCATCACTAGGCAAAGAGCCCGCATCCTCCTCCACCAAGGGCTCCTCGGGCTGCTCCCCCTCCTCTGACTCGGAAGACGACACCGAGGGCAGAGGACTACTCAAGCGAGCAGGAGGGCGCCTACCCCGGGGCGCCTTGGTGGATCCCGTGGGTCTACCACGCCGTGCGGAAGTCTCCTCCGTAGCTGCCCGGTCACGCTTCCTTCCAATGAGCACGGGAGTCCCATCAGCACCTTGCGCGTATAGTTTAGACACATTGCCCACCTTGTGAGTCCGCTTCTCCTTGACGACCCGGCTGAGGGGCCGCTTGTTGATGAGGAGCTCCTTCTCATTGGCAACACTCTTCTTCGACGCGAGCTGCTTCTCCTTGGCGCCCGGCTTGTGAGTCCGCCCTGCCATGTCTCAATCACCTGTCATCACAAAGAATGTGTTGATTAGGCTTAAAGAAAACCCATAAGAAGAAATTGCCAAAACTCATATTAATACAACAAAAAACAAATTAAGCTTCGAACTCCATAAAGAGATACCTACACTCCTAGATGGTTGTTGGAACTTTACATCATGTCTCATTAGTGTTGTTGGCGGTTGTTTTTTTGTGAAATTATATGTACCATGCATGTTACCAACGGTGGGATCACAAATTGTTAGGGAAAAAGAAGTTGTTGGTATGGACGGGAGAATCATCCTAATATGGTACAACGATGCATGTAAATGAGAATGTAGAACAAATAGATAGACGGGCTTCTATAAATTCAATTATCTATTAACCTTATTATCAACAAATTTGAACCGACACATCTTTATAATTGTGCATAACATCATCTCACCATTAACATGATATGTCTTAATTATACCGTGACTAATTGATCTTATTAGCCTTAATTAAACATCATTGGACAAAAATAGAGTTTTACAGACACATCCATAGAGTTTTATTGAAACCACCACACATCCGTTAGCCGTAGCCGTAGCCAAACTATTTTTTTAGATAAAAGGGTTCTCCCCCGGTTTCATTGAAACCACCACACATCCATAGAGTTTTACAACCACACAGGCCACACAGAACTATGCGAACCGGACATAAAAAAGCTACAGAAGCTACACAGAGATACTGATCCAAAAACGACAGGATTCTTGCCCAGCTAGACCTACAGAGATGACAGACAACCTAGACATGCCAACGAACAAGCATCAGGCTCCACCGAGCATCAAGATCATCAAACGACAGGACTCAACTTGTTTGGCATTGAAGGCCGCCCTTTCTTCATCAGTCTCCTCATACCCGTCATCACTGGGCAGAGTTGCCATCATTTCCAGGCGATGCGCAACACCTCCCCTAACCCTAGCCGTAGCCAAAATCTCTGCTTGATGCTTACCTTGGTCGATGGAGCGGGTGCAGCGGAGGCCGGAGTAGAGGAGGCCGAAGATGCCGGAGCTGGAGCCGCGTCGAGCCGGAGCAGAAGAGGCTGAGGGGTGCAGCGGAGGCTGGAGTAGGGTTCGGGCTCGTGGCGGCGAGGGCCGGGCAGCGGCCTAGGATTCGTGGCGGTGGGGGGGTGGCGGCGGACGGGGAGAGGTGGCGGCGGCAGCAGAGGGAGCTGGCGGCGGGGGCGGCGTGGGTGGGGGGTGGTGGCGGGCTGGCAGCGGCGGCGGCGAAGAAAGACAGAGGGCGCGCGCGGGGATGGGGAAATGGGGATTTTTTGGCATTTCGGCAGCCAAATTTCCACTAAGTCCCCGCCTCAGCGTTATTTTTTGCCGAGTAGGCGTCTTCGCCGAGTGTCCAACTCGGCAAAGACCCTTTTATAATTTATCATTTTATTTTATATAATCTCTTTTTGTTGGTTATTTTTTATAATTTCATTTTATAATGTGTACGACCAAACTATTAAACATATCTTAGGACACCACCTAGGTTTTGGTGTGGTTCCGACGCTCCGCGGCCCCCGGTTTCGTCGAACCCCCCCCCCCCCCCCCACGGTTGACCGAAAGTCATCCGTCTCATCTACCCCTTCCACGGGCGTCGAAAGTGGGTAGCTCCAAGGACTTTTCTCCTTGGTTGTGTTTGGATAGGTCATAGGAGCATCTGGAACCCAGTTTGGCCCCATGTCTTCACATGGTTCCACCCGTTGCACCCAAATGGGAGTTTCCACCTAGAAGAGCAGAACCTTCGTGCAGGACAAGTGTGGTTTGTGAAGCCGGTCACACCTCGGAGTATCATGTTGGATCTTCAAGCCTCCCACCACACTCTAACACATATGATATGGCACCACCTAGGTTTTGGTGTGGTTCCGACGCTCCGTGGCCCCCGGTTCCGTCGAAACCCCCCCCCCCCCCACGGTTGACCGGAAGTCAACCGTCTCGTCTACCCCTTCCACGGGCGTCGAAAGGGGGTAGCTCCAAGGACTTTTCTCCTTGGTTGTGTTTGGATAGGTCATAGGAGCATCTGGAACCCATTCTGGCCCCATGTCTTCACATGGTTCCACCCGTTGCACCCGAAATGAGAGTTTCCACCTAGAAGAGCAGAACCTTCGTGCGGGACAAGTGTGGTTTGTGAAGCCGGTCACACCTCAGAGTATCATGTTGGATCTTCAAGCCTCCCACCACACTCTAACACATATGATATGGCACCACCTAGATTTTGGTGTGGTTCCGACGCTCCGCGGCCCCCGGTTCCGTCGAAACCCCCCACCCCCACACGGTTGACCGGAAGTCAACCGTCTCGTCTACCCCTTCCACGGGCGTCGAAAGGGGGTAGCTCCAAGGACTTTTCTCCTTGGTTGTGTTTGGATAGGTCATAGGAGCATCTGGAACCCAGTTTGGCCCCATGTCTTCACATGGTTCCACCCGTTGCACACGTAATGGGAGTTTCCACCTAGAAGAACAGAACCTTCGTCCGGGACAAGTGTGGTTTGTGAAGCCGGTCACACCTCGGAGTATCATGTTGGATCTTCAAGCCTCCCACCACACTCTAACACATATGATAGGGCACCACCTAGGTTTTGGTGTGGTTCCGATGCTCCGCGGCCCCCGGTTCCGTCGAAACCCCCCCACGGTTGACCGGAAGTCAACCGTCTCGTCTACCCCTTCCACGGGCGTCGAAAGGGGGTAGCTCCAAGAACTTTTCTCCTTGGTTGTGTTTGGATAGGTCATAGGAGCATCTGGAACCCAGTTTGGCCCCATGTCTTCACATGGTTCCACCCGTTGCACCCGAAATGGGAGTTTCCACCTAGAAGAGCAGAACCTTCGTGCGGGACAAGTGTGGTTTGTGAAGCCGGTCACACCTCGGAGTATCATGTTGGATCTTCAAGCCTCCCACCACACTCTAACACATATGATATGGCACCACCTAGGTTTTGGTGTGGTTCCGACGCTCCGCGGCCCCCGGTTCCGTCGAAACCCCCCCCACGGTTGACCGGAAGTCAACCGTCTCGTCTACCCCTTCCACGGGCGTCGAAAGGGGGTAGCTCCAAGGAATTTTCTCCTTGGTTGTGTTTGGATAGGTCATAGGAGAATCTGGAACCCAGTTTGGCCCCATGTCTTCACATGGTTCCACCCGTTGCACCCGAAATGGGAGTTTCCACCTAGAAGAGCAGAACCTTCGTGCAAGACAAGTGTGGTTTGTGAAGCCGGTCACACCTCGGAGTATCATGTTGGATCTTCAAGCCTCCCACCACACTCTAACACATATGATAGGGCACCACCTAGGTTTTGGTGTGGTTCCGACGCTCCGCGGCCCCCGGTTCCGTCGAAACCCCCCCCCCCCCACGGTTGACCGGAAGTCAACCGTCTCGTCTACCCCTTCCACGGGGGTCGAAAGGGGGTAGCTCCAAGGACTTTTCTCCTTGGTTGTGTTTGGATAGGTCATAGGAGCATCTGGAACCCAGTTTGGCCCCATGTCTTCACATGGTTCCACCCGTTGCACCCGAAATGGGAGTTTCCACCTAGAAGAGCAGAACCTTCGTGCGGGATAAGTGTGGTTTGTGAAGCCGGTCACACCTCAGAGTATCATGTTGCGCCTTCAAGCCTCCCACCACACTCTAACACATGTTATCACAAGATTCCATCTGTTGAACCCGAAATGCGAGTTTCCACCTAGAAGAAATGGGTTATATGACATGTGAGTTTTCTTTTTTGTTTTCTGTTAATTAATTGCATGACGACCGGTGAAACACGAGTGGTAGGTGGTTGTCGGTGGAGTGGATAAGAACACAGGGTATGTGCTGACGAGAATAAATTTAATTATAAAACACATACATATTTAATCTTAAAGACATATTTTATTTAACATGAACAAATAACACATCACATTCACATGACCACAAGTTCACTCTCACTGATATGTGCCATCTACATGCTGTCATGTAGAATTCACAACCAAAGGTTTCCTTCTCCAAGCACCTCACAATTATAGCATCTTTCGAGTGGAAGTAAAAATTTCTTTGCTGAGCTATGTGGAGCCTTGACAGTGCTTCTCTGAACTGATAGACATCTCTGAAACAAAGTGACAACCTAAACTGTTGCTCTGGGTTCTCTCTAGTTTCATCATACCAAACCCTTTCCTTTGGCTTCTTTGCTCTGCTCTTTCTGCCTCCTTTAGGCAGTACAAATGGCACTGGCTCGTAGCCATCATCATCTTCAACTTTTAAAAAGCCCAGCTCTTCCTCAACATCAAAAGGAACCCACTGTGGCATAGCTTCTTTCACTACCTGAGAATGTGATCTTGTAGTTGGTCCTTGCCTCTTAGGTTTCTTCTTCACGGGTTGTTCTGATGCAAGCTCTTCTGGATTCTCTTGGATGTCAAATATATCCTCTACATCTGTCTCACCCTCACAATGGAGCATTGGATCATTCTTCCTCTTCCTACTCTCTGCAATTGAATTCTGTAACTCTTTCTCCTCCTCCTCATATGTGCTAATGTAACCAGATGTGTCCTCTTGCTCTGCCTCCTCTGCCTGCAATTCTGGACAGTACACACTGTACTGAGTCTGAAACTGAATTGGCCTGTGTTCATCAACCTGTGTTGTGTGCAAATTCTCATAGTTCACACTACTCTGAGTGCTCATATGGATAGGAATGGGTTCTTCAGGATCTGAATCAAGATCAATATGAACTGATCTCGGCTTCTTCATTGGGGATACAACAATTGGTTTACACCTCTTGTCCTTCAACACTGTCAAAACAACTGCCTTTGTATCCTCATACTTCCTAATCATCTCTTCAACCTTCAGATGATTGTCAATTAGTTCTAACCCATTCAGTCATTCCCCTTCATGCTTAACAAAATACAGAGAATCATTCATTCCATACCCCTCTGACTCCATGATTGACAGCAAATGCAGATATCTAATTTCGGATCGGCACACTCGTTTTTGCACAAATTTAGCTCCATCAAACTGAATGTAAAGATCCCACATGTCGGTCTGAACCCTAAATTCAAAATTAACAAACAATTCAAGCTAAATTCTAGAGCTACAAACCCTACAACGTTCGCTGAATTGGACAGAGAGGTAGCACGGATAAAAATCAACTTACCCGTCAAGATCAGAGACGTAGTGGCTCATCGGGTCCTCGCAGCTCGATGTGGTGCCCGCCGACGTCCAAGCTTTCTGAGATGCGGGTCGCGGGGGACTAGCCGCACGCAGCCGCGACGCGTCTTGCTCGGCGTCGTTAGATTAACTGCCTGCGCCGCCACCATCGTCGTTGCCTCCTGACCGGTGGCGCGACGAGCCGCCGCCATCTCCAGTCGCCATTCGTCTTCGAGGTCAGAGGGAAAGAGTGAGACTGAGCGAGTCAACGCGTGGTCTCCGTCGTCCAGACAGGTAAACAACGAAGACCTAACGGCCGTCGTCTCCCTCCGTCAACGCCGTGCCACGTCAGACCTGACAGGTGGGCCCGCGTAGTCAGAAATCCTTTTAAGCCGAGTAAAACGAGTGATCAGTGTTTTCTGTCACAACCATGCCCTGAAATGGTAGTCATGTGACATTTATTCCAATTGTCGTAGTTAAGTGACAACTCAGCCCCAAATGTCGTAGTTTCTGTCATTTTCTCGACTATGAGGCTAAACATGTGCTTGGAATTTCTGAATCTTAAAATGAACCTCATACACATGGGCAAACCAATACAGGCTAAAAAAAATTAACAGCCACCGGATGATCCATAAAGCAGAGGTATACAGATGAGGCGGAGGTGTGGGTTTGTTAATCTGGCATTTTCCAATAAAATAATTTATCTTTTATGCTTAGCTCGCCAAGACGATGAACTGATCTGACAAAAACACGAGAGACCGGTGACAGGGGAGCCATGGCGCCACCGACGAAGAAAGAGAGGGCGGCGGAGTCAAGGGCGAGCTCCTCGAAGCCCGTCCCGGCGAGGGCACCCCAGGTGCAACGGCGGATGGTGAGCGGAGGCGGGTGGACGAGCCGCCGGATTTCCTTCTACGCCTCCCGCGTCTACTTCCTCCTCATCATCCTCCAGATCCCGCTCTTCAGGTCAGCAGTAATCCTCTGATCCTTCCGCCAATAGTCATGCGGATTTAGTCGAACAATTCTCCGAATTTCTCTCGCAATTCGAAGAATAAAAGCATAGCGCTGGATCACAGTAACCCTGATTGCTAGCAGCGCTCTCAGTTTTAGGGTGTACTTTACGTTTTAAGGCTAGATCCATTGTTCAGTGGTAACTACTCCCTAAAACTGAACAATGGATCTCAGCCCTGTACTATACGTTCGCATATTTTGGCGGCGGGGTGCTATATTTGTGGTTTAATGCTGGTGCATATTGTATTATTGTTTCATGTTCTTCTTGTGCTTAATCTTACTAATCAAGCACGCCAAGCCCTACAGATTTCTGGTGCCTAGAGTGATTTCCATCTGACTGAACGACATGATGCGTGTCAGCTAAATTGTTTGCTGTTTAGGGAATGTAGAGTACCAACATACATATGCATACTTACTGTTTTCGCTATAAATGGTTATGGGCTGATGCGTGTCAGCTAAATTGTTTGCTTACATTCCATCAAGTACCTTCGACAGGAAACTCTTACACCTAGCTAGTTTCTGAATGTGGAGGCTCCAGACTATATCTGGCCATGGGCCGGGCCGGGCCGCAAAAAGCCCAACACCTAATTATCAGGCCCGAGCCCCGCCCGAGGCCCGAAATTTCTGTAAAATCTAGGCCCGGCCCCGGCCCGAGGCAAAGCCCGAAGGCCGAAAGCCCGGCCCGAGGCCCGACCATTTGTGACGAACTGTTGTGTTCATCTAGTTTCTCGTAACAGAAAAGTCAAAACACAGAAAAAAGCACACAAAATAGATACATCTAGCAAATCGCAAGCACAAAAAAATACACACATGGAGCAGCTAACGATTCCATCCATCTAGCAAGCATACGTACACAACTAGATCAATAAACAATAACAGATTAGGGACGGGGCCGCACAGGTGCAGCCACAAGTCCAGATACATGCATCACGAATCACGATTGGGAGATTGAAGCTCGCTAGAGCACAGCTGCCGTGAGCGACGAAGATATTGCAGCTGCCGCATCACCACAGACGGAGGAGAGCGCCGCTTGGAGTCTTGGAGATGCCCTCGACATGGCTTCTCGCCGGCCACGAGAGACGACAGATCTTGGTGCGCCACGGTCAACGCTGGTCGGAGAGTTCCCCAAGCAGGCGAGGAGAGGTGAGTGCCGGCCTGGTGCGCCGCCAGCGAGGTCGAGGGAGTGAGGGGGGAAGAAACGGCGCCGTCGGACGGGGAGAGAGACGGCGAGGAGGTTGGAGGCTTGGAGCCCTCTAGATCTGGCGTTTCTGGTTCGGTGGGAGGAGATTTTTGTCTGATTTAGGTCAGAGTGGGAAACAGGGGACTCGGGGAAGCTGTTTTCCTACGGCGGCGGGAGGAAAAGTAGGTGGAATTTCAGATCTAAGCGTGTTGTTCGGGCTGGGCCGGGCTAATTTTGGGCTGAAAACTGAGGCCCGAGCCCGGCCCGACCTATGCGTCGGGCTTCATTTCCAGGCCCAGGCCTGGCCCAGTGGTCAAGCCCTGTATTTTCGGGCCGGGCCGGGCTGGAGATGGCCAGATATACTCCAGACCCCCAAATTTTAGTCTGCTAATAAGGACCAAAAGAAGCGAACCATGGTTTTCTAAGGAGTAGAGATTTCTACTCCTTGCTCCTGGGATCCAGTGCTCCCTACATTTAAAAAAATATAAAAAATCATGCTCACAAGTTTCTAAAAATCTGAAAAATATCTGCATGTTATTAATGTTGTATCCCACATCTTGCTAAATTTCAGTTTGAAATACTTTATATTTCGATCTACACAAAAATGACAAATGTGTGGATCTGAGTACACCTTTTCAAATCTCAAGATATACAAGATTTTGTCTTATTTGTGTAGCCCATAATATAAAGAATTTGGCATGAGATTTTACGTGCTAGTAGGATCCATCTTTGACTACATCGGAGATTGTTGTAGATTTTTTTTGATACTTGTAAATATACCTTTTGAATTTTTTTAAATATAGGGAGCACTGGAGCTCGGGAGCCAAAGTGACTTTCCGGGTTTTCTAACGAATATGTGTATTATGGAACTTGCGCGTATATCGTGTAAAAACTGTGAATAAATTGTTGTGAGGTGATGAGATTCCACTCAGATTCACCGCAATGCTAGCCTTCTTTTCCTGATGAAGCCTGACCTTCGTCCTAGCCTTCATTTATATTGTTTAACCTGGCAACTAGCAGTAGTCTTTCAATAGTTTTTTGCAACCTTGGGGTTAATCTGAACATTTTAATACATCATTTGTATGATTCTCCATGATAATAGGGAACCATGATATGTTGATTACTTTTTCAATATTCAGGTCTGCGTGCACTTATGGATATACAACTGGCAGAGATGGGTTTATTTTAGTAAATGTGTGTCCATATGTGCTAGCTAGTAATTTTATGTGTCCTAAAAACCATCTAATTTTAGATTGTCAAGAGAAGGCCCCCGCCTCTTAGGCTTCCCGTGTTCGGGTGTTTGGACTTGCCAGGCATGCATCCTTATTAAGTGCGAGACAGAGCTACCAGCATGATTTCAAAATAATAAACAATGAAGAGTTACAAAAATACCACAATAAGATACATAATATTGCATAAACGAAATTGAGAACAAAGAAACATTTTGCCATGAATGTGTGAGCTAGTATTAACACCATTTGTTCAACTGGTTGACTGGGCAAAACACAAAGTACTCCTGCACAAGAATTGCACATATGCCATCTTTGTAAAATAGTAATTGTCATGCATTAAGGTAACATCCTACTACATTACCAACAACTCATTCACCGAAACAAACAAACATGGCAAATGCGAGCTAATTTGACGGTGTTAATACCCACTAACGGATTTGAGGCATGTAAACCAATTTTCTATGTTCTCTGTCACCACATGAATTCCTTTTTCTCATTGGCATATGTACAGTAATGTGATTTTCTGGTGGTATTCGTGTGATTTTCTCAAATCAAATCACGGAGTACTAAATTGCGTACTGAATTTTAATGCTGCGCAACAAATTATGGAATACTAAATGGCGTCCTTACCTTCTTATGCCATTTCAGGGTCCCTTGTAGAGCAGGCATATGCACAACACCAATTCAAATTACTTCTTCGCAGTTGGTCTCAAATGAGATATTCCCACCAGCTGTTGTGAAGGCCATGCTCTACCCTGGAGCTATAGTTAGCAACGTCACTACAAGCATGAGCATGACATTTCCAAGGTGGAGTGACTTGTTCGACATATACAATCTGACTGAAGCTAAGAATGCTTCAGCAGTAATTGATCTACAGCGTCTTGAGGTGCTTTTCTTTGACTGACGTTACAACTCTTTATGAGAAAAAAGTTTATGACAACTCTTCACAGGTTAACGTTGTACACATACTCTTTCCTGAATCAGATGCTTGCTGGAAGCTACTTCTGTGTTGCTGGAGCACTTGTTGGCATTATTAATCCTGGGAGGATGATCTTGTTTGGGACCCTTCTGGTTATCTGGGGTCTAGTGAAAGATGCGCTATTCCGGAAGCCCATGAACAGTGAACCGACAGAACCAGTCTATGTCTACCCTACCATTTTGATTGCACTGGTTTGCTCATTCATGTCAATAACTTACAATATAAAGAAGAAAGCAAGAAGCAGCCAGTCTGTTTCTATCTCTAAGCCACTGCAAAGTTCCGCAAAGTCAAAACTGAAGTAAACAATTTACTATCAGTTTGTCGGAAGCCTTTATCTATGTAGTTCAATTCCATCATCTGATTGCTGAACTGCTCAAGGTAGATGGAACGATAGCCTGATTGTGGTTCTCATGTATCACTTTTAACACTGTAATTTTTACTCTCCTATCACATTTATTAAAATAGGACTGCACCAGGGGTCAGCTTTGAGCCCTTATCTCTTTATTTTGGTGATGGATGAGGTCACAGGGGATATACAAGGAGATGTCCCATGGTGTATGCTCTTTGCGGATGATGTGGTGCTAATTGACGATAGTCGGGCGGGGGTTAATAGAAAGTTAGAGCTGTGGAGGCGGACTCTAGAATCGAAAGGTTTTAGTCTTAGTAGAACCAAAACTGAGTACATGAGGTGCAGTTTCAGTACTACTAGGCACGAGGAGGAAGAGGTTAGGCTTGATGGACAGGTGGTACCTGAGAAAGACACCTTCCGATATTTGGGGTCTATGCTCCAGAAGGATGGTGATATCGATGAAGATGTGAGCCATCGAATCAAAGCTGGTTGGATGAAGTGGCGCCAAGCTTCTGGCGTCCTCTGTGATAGGAAAGTGCCACAAAAGCTAAAAGGCAAGTTCTATAGGACGGCGATTCGACCTGCGATGTTGTATGGCGCAGAATGTTGGCCGACCAAGAGACGACATATCCAACAGTTAGGTGTAGCGGAGGTGCGTATGTTGAGATGGATATGTGGCCACACAAGAAAGGACCGGGTTAGGAATGATGATATACGTGAGAGAGTTGGGGTAGCACCAATTGAAGAGAAGGTTGTCCAACACCGTCTAAGATGGTTTGGTCATATAGAACGTAGGCCTCCGGAAGCGCCATTGCATACCGGACGGATAAAGCGGGATGAGAATGTTAAGAGGGGTCGTGGTAGGCTAAACTTGACATGGGAGGAGTCTGTTAAGAGAGATCTGAAGGATTGGAATATCACTAAAGAACTAGCCATGGATAGGGCTGCGTGGAAGTTAGCTATCCATGTGCCAGAACCATGACCTGGTTTCGAGATCTTATGGGTTTCAACTCTAGCCTACCCCAACTTGTTTGGGAAAAAAAAGGCTTTGTGGTTGTTGTTGTTGTTGTATTTTTGAAGGCTCACACTCTATAATTTTGATGGAAGCAGTTTCGGGTTTATTTCCACATTAATGTTATTGATATGTCTTTTACATTGTTATGATTACTGGCATTGTGCGACACTTCTAACAGAATGTTTACTTATTTTGTTGCAAGCTGCAAAGACACATTTCTTTCACATATGTTGCCCGATATACTTGTGAGCACGTGACGTATGGGATGAGAATAAATTGTTTGTGTTCGTCATCAATATAAATCTGGTTAAATCATTAGGTTACTATCTTCAAGAAGACTAGTTCCTGAACTTTCTTCTTTTGTTTGCTTGTGTGTGCAAAAGAATGAATAAAGGCCCAAGTTTAGTTCCTGAACTTTCTTTTTACACATGTCCTATTAATAATCTTAAACTAGTATGCCATAACATAATGCCTTTTGCCTGTCTGTATCTAAAATTTGATGCAAGGAATAGTGGTGAACTCATAGGAGCTAGCTGATCATTACAAATCCACCGAGGAAAAATGGACACATGTGATGGCTAAACTTTGGAACCAAGTGGAATGGAATGGAATTCCATTCCATTCCATTCCATCGTTCCATTCTCACGTCTGATTGGTTTCGAAAAGGTGGAATGGAACAACATCACCTGTTTTTAAAATTCAATTAATTTGAGCCTAAACATGATTAATTTGAGCCTAAACATTCACTTAATTTGAGCCTAAACATGATTAATTTGAGCCTAAACAAGGTTTTAAAACATGATTAATTTGATCCTAAACATGTTTTTAAAATTCAATTAATTTGACCCTAAACATGATGAATTTTGTTTATCTTCCATCATTAGCAAGCCGTTCTACTTGGTTCCACCGATTCGGCCGGACGGGCGTATTCCGCATATAAGGGGAATATTCCCTTTTGAGGAATCAGTGAATTCCATTCCACTTCTTAACCAAACATAGGAATGAGCTGGTGCGGAACGGTTCCATTCCATTCCACTTGGTTCCAAAACCAAACACACCCTTATACAGGAAGTTTGCTCTATTATTAGGTGGTCCACCATTTGCCACAGTACTGCAGTCCTAGCATTTGTACACTTATATTGTGTAACAACATAAAGATTCAAGATAACATGTACTAGCGACTGTTCCCCTGTCTCTTGCTCTCTTATTGTCTGGTGGATAACGAGAGCAGAGGAAAGGAGATGAGCTGAGCCCCACCGAAACCCATGTGAGATTTGTCCTTAAGAGTGCATTCTGTTATAATACGCTCTTGCTTGCCTTTTCTTCCGATGAAAACCATAGCTGTAATTCCTTTTATCTGCCCTCTTCAACAGCTGAAGCCTGAACCTGACTAATGATTCAGAAGCACCCCAGAATGGAACTGAGTTACATGGAAATGTTAGGAGCTTAAGAGATAACCTAATTTCGTTGAGCTGAAAGGCAGTTTCCCAAGTCATCAATCATAGTCTTTCCACAGAGCTTCTCTCTTGGTTAGATCTCACCCCTCACAAAAATATAAAAACAATGCATCAGCTTCACTCCACTTCAATAATTGAGGTTCCTCTCTGTCAATGTTCCTACCTCATACTGTAATAATGATAGTTTTTGCTAACCTGTAGACCCAGGTAGTACCTTAATATCTACGACCACACTTCCACCAATACCACACATGCCGCTGCTGATATTAGGATCCATCTACTGGAAACAAGAGGCACAACTCTCGTAGCTTTAGCAGTTATTTTGCAGCTACGTTCTTCCCCAACCTTCCTGCACAGAGTTTTGTGTTCAGACTTCACAGACTGCCATGGTTCAGATTTCTCTACAGAGGTCAGTTGCTACTCGCGATCTGCTTCTCAAAATTCAGCTTTGTGGTTCACTTGTGTTTAGTGTATGTATCCAGTAATACGGACTACAACAGTTGTGGCATACATAATGACCCAGACTGTTTTAACAGGAGCGGATCCATGTTTCGGTGCTCCATTTATGATCCATTGCATCATGTGGACGGTGCAAGCAGAAGATGGGCTTCTTGTAGATCCCAGTATTCAGGTTTTTCTTATAGTGCAAGATCACTTCTAAATGTTCCCAAGACCAGCAGCGATATCAACCCCTCTGACCCAAAGAATTTGGATGGGAGTTCCTCTGCTTCGAGAAGTGGACCATATGGTGCAGCCAGTCATCTACCGGGCACAATTGGAGTAATGGGAGCATCTGCCCGCCTCTCTACCAGATTTTTAGAGAAGCTTGTGTACTGGAGTACCCGAGATGGAGAAGAGACGCCTCCTTTTGTCATCTCCAGTGATCCGCTGGTCAAGAAAGAGTTATTGTCGTCTGAAAGCTCCCAAGTTCCTTCTGCACTTGGGATGTTAAGGAAGAAGAGACTCGTCTTGGAGCAATCTGGAGCAAGCTGCATTGTAATGCCATGCCAGTTCTTACATGCCTGGCATGATGAAGTTTCAGAAGGTTGCTCAGTTCCTTTCATCCATGTTGGGGATTGTGTTTTGAAGGAACTCAAAGCTGCAACCTTTAAACCTGTCGAGTATGGAAGTAATGTTCGTATAGGAATTCTAGCTACGCAGAATACCTTGGCGACCGACTGTTATCTTGATAAGCTGGAGAGCCAGGTAAGCCAACTGTTTTTATCTCTCTATTGACCGTGGATTGTTTAATAATATATTTATCTGTTTTTCCTCTTCAATAAATGGTGAGTTATTTAAGTTCCATAGATGATATATATGGAATATTTTAGATCATCATCCCAAAAGAATTTTTGCTTTTGAGCTTCTTATATTGATCAGCTCAGGTCCTATATCGATCAGTAACGGATAGTCCAGTTTTTTCCAGTCACTTTACATAGGACTTCTTAGTCTGAAAATTCAGGTTAAAAAGGATCCAAGTGCGGGGGTTCTGATCTACTGTAGCTTGTGATTCCCGTTTGTTAGTCCCATGATAGGGGAGCTTATCCAGTGCCAGTTTTTTATGCTAGTGAGATGCCTTGAAACATTCTAGTTGAAATTTTCGTCTATGCTATGTATCACTCATCCAGTTTCAAGCCAATGGTTAAATTCTTTTTTTGTTGAAATTTTCGTCTCAGGGTTTTGAGGTAGTTCGTCCAGACAGAGCCTCCATGGAGCACGTGGTGTTACCAGCTGTCAGTGCATTTAGGAAAGGGGACATGGAAGGCGCGAGAAATCTGTTGCAAATATCACTCCAGCTTCTACTTGTGCAGGCTGCGAATACAATAATCCTTGCATCTGATGACTTTGTTGGCATCTTGCCTGATGATGACCCGCTGCTCAAAAAATGTATCGACCCTATGGATGCCCTGGTCAGGGAGACCATTATGTGCGCAAGAACAATGAGACCATGATATGCCTTCGGACTATTCTGTTTCCTCGTATAGTTTGACAGTGGTAGCTGTTTGCACTTGAACTATTAAGGTCTGAGAGAAGAATTCATCATGTCATTGTCGTCAATAATTCAGTACATAACATGCAATGAGATCTACTTATACTTATTCTCTGTTGCCATGTGCAAGAAGATGCTGGCTTAATTTGTGAATTCAGATTTTGTCAGTCTATTCTTCTGCTGAGGCATGGATCATCCCGAGGAAGAATCTAGAAATCAAAATAACTGATGTGATGGTTTGCTGGATCAGGTTGTAGATAGAGCAAATGACGACATTGTCGAATATAAACTGCGCAGAAGCAGCACCCTAGCTTTTCGTTTTTCAGATAATATCGCCCGATTCACCTTTTGCACGCTAAGAAATGGTGTGTTCCTTCCTGCTCTGCTGAACATCATGCCACTGCTGTACCATTGCAAATTCTGTGTAGCATTCGTCCATTTTAGAGAAGAGGCAATTCATCTTTCGTTGCTATTTGGATCCCAGAGCATGTAACAGCTCATCAGTCTTGATGCGAGGAGTTGTAACAGTGATTTTGCTACCGATTTCATCCCATTTCCACTCGGGGACTGCAATAGGGCGGAGAGTGCCGGCAGGCCTTTGATGTTCAGCCTTTACCCGTCGACAGGTGTCGCATTCAACAACATACTTGGCAATTTCCGTTTCATCCGGGTCCACCAGAATTGTGGTCGAAGGTCTTGGTACATTTTGGTACTACCGGGATGAATAGAGAGAGGGATTCATGAGCTTCTTGGAGGATCAGCTCCCTCAATTTCGTTTCTTTGGCACTACCAAGCGGTCACCAAAATAAACAACTCCGGATTCATTGACAGAAAAACATTTGGCCTTCCCGCTAGCAATGTTCTCCTTGATTTTTAGAATACCCTTGTCACGGGTTTGAGCTTCCTTAATCTGGTCTACAAGAGTAGATTTGATCTCCAGATTTGCAAGGTAGCCAGAGGGAACAATTTTAAGTTCAAACGAGAGAACTCTTCATGAAGGGCAGGTTGGGCCTTTTCAATCATCAGATTGTTGCAATAGGACTTCCGACTTAGCGCGTCAGCCACGACGTTTGCTTTGCCGGGTTGATAGTTCAGACTCACATCATAGTCCTTGATTAACTCCAACCAACGCCTTTGCCTGAGATTTAAATCCGGCTGGGTGAAGAGGTACTTCAGACTCTTGTGATCCGAGAAAATCTCGCAACGGTTACCAAACAGGTATGGTCTCCATTGCTTCAAGCATAGACCAGCGGCAAGTTCTAGATCATGAGTTGGGTAGTTGTGCTCATGCGGCTTCAATTGGCGAGAGCATATGCCACCACATGGCCATCTTGCATTAGTACACAACCCAAGCCTTGCAGAGAGGCGTCACAGAAGACGACGAAATCCTTGCTTGTGTCCGGCAGGACAAGCACAGGAGCGGACGTGAGTTTGGCTTTCAGTGTTTTGAAGCTCTCTTCAGCTTCGGCCGTCCATACGAACTTTTATCCTTCTTGAGAAGGTCAGTCAGGGCCTTGGCTATCTTGGAGAAACCTTCGATGAATCGGCGGTAGTAACCGCCAATCCGAGAAAGCTACGGATGTCCTTGACTGACATTGGAGTTTTCCAATCCAAAATGGACTGAATCTTGTCGGGAATGACAGCCACACCATTAGCGGATATCACATGACCAAGGAAGACAAGATTATCCAACCAGAACTCACACTTGGAGAACTTGGCATAGAGGCGGTGTTCTCGAAGTCGTGTCAGAACCAACCGAAGATGTTCGGCATGCTCTTCATCGGTTTTGGAATAAACGAGGATGTCATCGATGTAAATGACGACAAACTTGTCGAGATAATCCATGAAGATGGAGTTCATGAGCCTCATGAAAGTAGCTGGAGCATTGGTGAGACCAAAGGACATGACGGTATACTCATATGAGCCATAGCGAGTAACAAATGCCGTCTTTGGAATATCCTCCTTTCTGATTTGATCTGATGGTATCCTGACCTCAGATCCATCTTGGAGAATACGTTGCACCAGCTAACTGATCCAACAGATCATTGATGCGAGGAATAGGATACTTGTTCTTGATTGTCACCGCATTCAACGGTCTATAGTCAGAGACTAGACGAGGCACGGTAGAATCCCTCTTCTTGACAAAGAGTACCGGACAACCCCAAGGTGAACTGCTAGGCTGAATGAAATCCTTCGCTAACAGCTGATCAATTTGCTCTTTCAACAGAGCCAACTCTTCCACCGGCATACGGTAGGGCTTCTTGGAAATCGGAGCGGTACCGGGAAGTAGATCTATGACAAACTCCACACTTCGGTCAGGAGGCATGCCAGGCAATTCTTCCGGGAACACATCCGGGAAGTCACACACCACGTGTATGTCCTGGATTTCAGGAGGGATTCGCCTTCCATAAAGCAAAGGAGGATCTCAGGTGAGTTGGGTATGACTGAAGATGGAGGTCTTGATAGTGCAGACCAATACTCAACAATGTCGCCGGAAGAGTGGTCACGGTGATGGTCTTGGCAGCACAGTCGAGATTAGCCCGGTATTTTACTAGCCAGTTCATGCCCAGTATGACATCAATGCCACTTGACCTCAGAGCTACCAACGCAAAAGGAAAGGAGATAACCGATGTAATCTGGACCTCAGGAGTAACCCCATCGGTTTGCCATTTGGAGCCAGGTGGAGATCACCAAGGGATGGCTCATTTCTCGAACGGTATTTTGTGGTCTTTTGCAAAGCTATATATGAATGAATGCGATGCTCCAGAATCAAACAAAACTGTAGCAAGATTGTTGTTGATTCGTAGCTCACCCATGAGAACGCCGGGGTCCTCTTCAGCTTCTCAGCAGAGACGTGGTTCAGGCGACCACGCACAATAGGTCCAGCCTTGCCAGCTGGAGTGGCAGGGGCTCGTGCAGGAGTTCCCGTGATAGGTGCCTTCTGGGGGCACTCCCTGGAGTAGTGGCCAGCCTGGCCACAGGTGTAGCAGGTGAGTCCAGGTGGAGCAGGTAGCTGAGGACGATACCCACTTCCGCTTGACCCAAATGTCGAAGTAGTGGGGCGGCGGTGGTGGCCTGTATCCCGCGGCCCTCGGCATGAATGGAGCACGCGGCACAGCGCTGTAGGGAACAAACACCCTGCGCTTCTTGCTCTCAGAACCCGAGGAACTCTGGTGGTCCCCGTGTGCTGGCCTCTTGGAAGCCTCGAGTTCCTTCCTTCCCTGCTCAAGAGTAAGAGCCTGGTTGAACAGCTCCTGGTAGGTCTGGAACTTGAAGGGCAGTAACTCATAGCGGAGCTGCGGCGTAAGACCCTTGCGGAACAGCTCTTGCTTGTCAGCATCAGTGGTCACGTCCCTTGGGGCGTAACGAGAGAGATGGTTGAATTCACAACCATAAGTGCGGAGGTCCATACGTCCCTGTTGCAAATCCAGGAACTCCCTCCTCTTCAAATCCATGATCGGCTGAGGAATGTAAGCCGCACGGAAGGCAGTGCGGAAATCGCCCAAGTGAAGACATGGTTGGCTGGGAACAATGCCACATGGCTTTCCCACCAACAGCCAGCCGCACCAACAGAGGTAGGTGGCGAAGTTGACTTGCTCGGCCACTGGGACATGCAGCGCGGAGAACTTGCGCTCCAGAGCACGAAGCCAATCATCAGCTTCCAGTGGCTCCTTAGCATCAGCAAAGGTGGGTGGCTGCGAGCGCAGGAACTCAGTGAGAGTGTTGCAGCCATTCCTCTGTGCATTCTGCTGCACCAACTGCTCAAGCAGCCTCATTGCGCCCTCCTCAATGGCCATCAAGACCTGAGCCATCGAGGGTGGTGGCGGGGTTCCTCATCATTGTGGTTACCACGGCCTCCTCGAGCCATTCTGGAGAATTTACAATGACACAGTTAGTATCTTCCTCCGAATGGTTGAACAATAGCATTAGCGTCTACTCAAGTACACAGACTAGGGACGATAATACATTGTGTAACAACAACAGGGATCAACAAGATAGAACTTGGGTCAAAGATCAGCATCATGTACTACTAGCGTGGGATTCAAATAGTTAAGAACCATGTGATTCAACACACTCTAGTTGGCACAATCCGGGACCTTCTGTTCAAGTCCTTGGGTTAAAACCCAAGGATAAGTGATTAGTCTCGGTAGGAATAACAGTGTTCAAACACTGAGTTGATTTATTGCAACGCAGCGGGAGCAACCGGACACATAACACTAAAGGTAGAACCCAACCTCGTGATCCTAAAGTTTTGAGTAACAGACGAGAGTAAAACTTTAACTCAAATCGAGGTAAGATTGCTCCGAGATTAGAGTGTAACCAGATAAGGAGTAAAAAGAATCCTAAGATGGTTTTCACAACTCATTTTTAGGTTAAAAATATTTTCACAAACACTAGACTCAACGTCGACCAGTAGAAGGGTTTCCTACAGGCAGTACTGCTCTGATACCAACTTGTGGCGCCCCGACCCGACTGCTATACAGTGATGCTGTGTGTCACCGGTTAAGCGATACAACCGGAGGTTACGGGTTTACCAATCCCCGGCCAAAACCTTTGGCAGGCGTTGCTCGGAATGGATCATCGGCAACGCAACACCCCGATTGATGCCTTAACACAGGCACAACTCAATGCATAATAGAGAGATCAAGACTTGTGGAACAACTGGCACATCACAGACTCTACGACACAAAGCATTATAGTTCAACTCTTATAATAGAGAAAGATAGCAAATTACAACCAGAGGTCACAGACCCAACATTACAACATGCGGAAGCGAATTAGTTGTTCTAAACAACAAGATCCAAATTATGGCCTAAGAGGCCTACAGATAAACATCAAGCGCCAGCTGTTCCGGGATGTCCCAAGCTGCCACCTGGGAACCCCAGACTACTCGTCGACGTCCACAAAGAACCCACCTTCGAGGTCGGTGAAGTCCTCCTCTGAAACAAAACAAACGACGTTGAGTTCGACGAACTCGCAAGATTAAATATAGAGCTTTAGCTCGATGAGGCTTTCAAAGTTTTATGGCTGTTTTGCATAAAGCTGATTTTATTTATAAAACATAACTCCATGGCATCGACTATCAGATTTTCAAAAGGGGTAAGAAGTAACTCTTTTCTTTGATCACCTTTCTCATCATCAACCATCATCACCACTGTACCTGTTCTACAAAGGCACCTCCCCGAATCACCCTCGAGGAAGCTAACCTTGCATTCTTGAGTAGTACCTTTAGTACTCAGTTTTAATCATTCCGTTCAAGTTATTCTATGATCTTATCGTCCTTTCCCAAGTCGTCCGTAACCGTGGACACGGCTTTTCGAAAAGATTTACCCTGCAGGGGTGTACAATGTTTGCCACGCGTACCGTCCGGCCCATTACCTGTACATTAGCTCTCTTCCTGGAAAGCCGGCTGGGTGGGAGCGGTGTCGACTTCTCCCTCGTTAAGGACTAACCAGGATCATCAGTGAGGACGGGACAGGTTCAGTGCCTCCAACACCCTGCCACGTGGCCACTCATTTTCCTAACACCACCATCCTCATCCCAGTTTAACCACCATCATCACGCACGCGCAAATGGAAGCTCAACTAGAGGACCCTGGCTAGCCCGCCCGAGTTATTTAGTCTATGAGGGTTCCTGCACTGCAATGCATAGGCCTCACGCATGGTTGCACGCTCAGTCTTGGTTCAAGAGGTAAAGAACTCGCACCTAGGCGGCGAGAACGAGACAAAGCACCACAACCACAGTGGCCTCTCATCCCCACCTTTAAGCATTTTATTACCTGTCACCACAATTTCTCCACCATCATCCGCATCTCATCACCTGTTTCCAACATGAACCATCCATCGTACAGCTAAGCATTTACTAAGCATGGCTAAGCATCAACATAGCATAGTTAAGTATCTCAGGCCAACAATACAACCCTATGGATAATAGGAGGGAAACAGGTAATGACATCGGAAACTTAATGCAACTATAGGATACTCTAATCCAATAAAATTGACATTTGGAACCGCATGCAATATTATAGTGGAGAAAATATTTGCGGAAATATAGGATAAGACATGCTCAGAGGGGGGATTACGCTTGCCTTGCTCAACGTGCTGGTAGTACGGATCGTCGGGGTATTGCGGCGTAACCCCGCCTGCTTGATCTATCGAAGCATAACAACGGACGAGCAATCAATCACCACACATGCTTTAACAAATGCAATGCGCAAACACATGATGGCATGACATTTTAAATGTACTGAACTTATTATAAGCTCTCTAGCAATTTTAAATGGGGTGCGATAATAAATTACTTCAACAAGATAGGAGAACACCCCATATTTAACTTAATGTTTCTCCTAGCTTCTACAAAGTGCAGTCCTTTAATGGTGATCAAATATGCATGATATTTATGCTAAGGAGTAGTTCACATTTTTCTGGACATTTTGGTATATCAACCACATTTTTCTGATGTCCCGATAAAAAGTTATTACCTTTATAAAGTTCTTCTTTTAAACCTATGCTTTTAATTAAGTTATTTTTAACAACAATAATATTAATTACCCGCAATCGAGAGAGAGATGGAACAGGGGATTCATTAGGGTACGATGTCCCTAATGGCGCAAGGGAGTAGCGGGAGGCATGCGCCAGAGGGGAAAACGACGAAGGAGCAGCGAGGAAAAAACCAGCTAAACCGGCCTCTAGCCCGGTTTGGGCCGGTTTCCAGGCCGGACCTGCCACAGAGCCCACCGGCCTTCAGCCCGGTTTGGGTCGGTTAGCAGGCCGGCCTTGCTCCAGAGGAGAACGGCCTCCAGGCCGGTCTGGGCCGGTTCCAAGGCCGGCTATGGGCCCGAGAGAACCAGCCTCCAGCCCGGTCCAAGCTGGTTTCGCGGCCGGGCAGGCGCTACGGCGACGGGAGCTACGGCGACGATGGCTACGGCGTGGAGCGCGAGCTAGCGCGAGAGGGGAGAGGGGAAGGGGCCAGCAAGGGCCAGGAACTCACCACGAGCACGGTGGAAAGGTCGGGGTGGCCAGAGGAGGCTTGGCGGCGACGAAATCATGCGGCAGAGCTTCGGACGGCCGCGGGGAAGACGGGAATGGCGGCGTCGATTCTCGGCGTCTCCGGTCGATTCCTCTGGCTCGGCGGGGGAGGACGTCGAGGCGGAGCTGCTGGTGGTGCTCGATCTGCTGCGGGAGCTCTCCAACGGCGGCTATGCGATGGCGACGACCTTGGCTAGGTCACTGCCATGGCGGAGAGAAACGAGAGCGTGGGGGCAGGTGAGAGGATAGGGAGAGCAGAGCGGCTCGTGGGGATCCTTCTCCTGCAGGTGGAGGCAGTGAGGAGGCCCGGCGCGGCGTGCACGGCGACGAGCTGGTCCGGCGGGAGCTGCTCGCGGTCGCTACAGGGGAGGAAGAAGAAGATCTTGTGGAAACCCCCTGGAACTTTTGTTTCCATCACGGATAGGTCCTTCTCTCTTTTCTTTTTAAAACCAACAGCATTTCAGTGATTTAATTTAGGCACCAAAACATTTTAGAAAAATATGAGAAAAATCTTGTAGCCTCCCAACAGCATGTAGAAGCACCACAAAAATTGGGGCCGCAAAATAAAATAGTTTGGACAACATTTGTTCATAGGGTTTGTTGATGGCAATTTTGCTAAATTCAAAAATGTTGCTCCTTTCGTAATTTTGGAGCAAGTGCAAATATTATTTTTGAACTCTTGGAACTTCCTTGACAAATATAAGATGTCAAAGTATTTTTGTTTTGCAAGTTTGAGTGCCTTCATTGATTTGAGATTTTGTTAATGCAAGTTTGGCATTTGGTTTTTCAATGTTGCCAAACCAATTTGTGTGTGTTGTTTAGCAATGTAATATGGATGCCATGATGCAATGAAACACAAAAGTGAAAATTTGGTTCACATTTTGCAATACGAAAGTGGGCTGTTACATTCTAATACTCTAAAAAAGTTCAGATTTTGACATACCGTCCATGCGCAGGCCAAGAACCTCCTGCCAGTCCAACATCCTTCGAAAGCAACAAATTTTTGGGCCGTGGAATTGCAACGACAGCGGATAGGGAGCTCATCTTCGTCGGCTAATCCGCAATAATCGGAATCGTACATGGTATTTGTCCCCTAACAAGAGAAATTTTCAGCGCCAGACCTCGGATTCGTGCTCAAATCCTAAATCCCCAAATCATATGAACCCTAAACCTAAATCCCCAAATCCCGAACTCCAAAATACACAAGAGGGGAACACTTACTTTGGTGCCAAGCGAGCTCGGATCAGGGGAATCCTCGTCGCCGTCGCTCCACGATACCATCTTGTCGATCTAAGGCTCGGCGGCGCGGGAGTCGGGCACCAGAGCAATGGCAAAGGAGAGGAGCGTGAGAAATGGTGCGACCGGGCCTCGAACGGCTACTTAGACAGGTAAACAACGAAGACCTAACAGCCGTCGTCTCCCTCCGTCAACGCCGTGCCACGTCAGACCTGACAGGTGGGCCCGCGCAGTCAGAAATCCTGTTAAGCCGAGTAAAACGAGTGACATGTGACATTTACTCCAGTTGTCATAGTTAAGTGACAACTCATCCCCAAATGTCGTAGTTTTCTGTCATTTTCTCCTCATAGTCTCATATACTGCTCGAGAGCGGCGTTTTGGAGGCTACATGTAGCCCGGTTTTCAAAAAAAAATTGAATCCACATTTTTGTGTTAAAAAAATCGACAAATACCTAAATGTAAAGTCGAGATTTATCACTGTTTAAATTTTTAAGGAAAAATTAGTATTATTCTAGGCTATACAAAAATGATAAATCTAGACTGTGCAATGTTCATTTTTGCCCAGACCAAACTAAAACGAATTTTTCATTAAAAAATTGCATAGTGGTTATTTTCGATATTATCAACACCCAGGAATTATTCTCGAGTGTTTTGAAACAAAATTTAAAAAAATTATCTAAAAAAAGAGCTACATGTAGCTCGGCTTCCGTTTTCACTTTCCGAAGAATTCTCATACTACTAAGGTGGCGAGTGAGACCAATTTATAAGGGACAGCTGATGACTTTGAAAATAGTAGGAATAGCCATGTCAATGTGCGGCACTTGTGACTTGCGACGAGGACGACGGCGTGGCTTGTGGTCATACCAAACTAAAGTAAGACTAAGCCGACTCGGTTCTTCAGCGTGCATCGGCGAGTAGGTGGTGGTGATCTCTCTGCCGTTGCAAAAAACCTGCACGGAGAATGGCAATAAGGTTTCCGAATCTACTGAAATGCACCGCATCAAGTCTGCACTTCTTTTGTTCGACGGCATCAGCAGAGGTCGTATAAGTTTTTTGTGAACAAGATAGTGTGTTTATATGCTCTATATTTGAACTTGCTTTGGATAAACAATATATGCTCTCTGCACCACACTTTGGGTTTTTTGTGCACCGTTTAGATATGTTGCTTTGCATTGTTGCTCGCAGCTTAGTTTACCATTTGCTAGAGTTGCTGCCATCCTCATTTAACTTGTGTAATTTGTGCCTCTTGTTAATTATTTGACTTAAAATGTTTCTTATATTATTAGTACGGTCGAAAAAAGAAATAAACGAACGAACACATCCGCACCGTCATCCAATTCAGGCAAAACCGACAGGGACTTTGACCCCAAGAGAGAACGTATCCGTAGGGGCCAAGGTATCGCCCGACTATAACTACGCCACCGGCGGCTGTCGTGTCCCCGCACAAACCAAACCGACCCAAGTCTAGGGACATCGAGCAACGATGCATCGCGAGGGGCGGCAGCGTGGGTGGGTGCGAACCTACGACGTCCTCGACCTGCTGGTGCTGGGCCACCCGGGGCCGGAGGAAGGCATTCAGCAGCACCACCGCCGTAAGGCCGTGCCGGCGACGGCGACGGTGGCCAATGGCGGGTTCGTCAGGGCGCCGCGGAGGCCCACCAACCACTCCAAGCCGTCCGGCCTGTACAAGGAGCTCGGCGGCAAGGGCGACGGCTCGTCCTGGTCCGGCAAGGGGAGGCGCAAGTTCAGGCACGACGAGCTCAAGACGTACTACCTCGAGTTGGCAGATGATGGCTATGACATGGACTAGTAGTTCTGAGTTCTGAGTGGATGGATGTGACATGTGTAAAGCTGTGACTTTTACTGGGATTGTAAAGCTGTGACTTTGATGGTTCAATCTTCGTTGCTAAATCAGTTAATAATAATGATACTTTCTTTTGACAGTATAGTAATGAGAATTTTATCCATGCAAGATCGCCTTCGCCTTTTTTTGTTGTCTTTTTTTCTTTTGTTCTTCTTTGTTTTTTTAGCGTTGTACGTGATTAGGCACACATTAATTGCATCTATAATAGTATGGATATAGAGTTTAGATGAATATAAATAACAAAAACTAAGAGAATACAAACGATTATACTGTTGCATACCGTCATTGCCGCAACTAAGCACCCACGTCCGTTGCCATAGCCGGAGAAGAAGAACACCAGCAGTTGGTCCACTCTTAACCCTGAAGAAACCCCTTACCATGAGACATTAACGAGTGGCGGTAGCCACCAGCCCCGTAAGTATAGATCTAGTCCGATAAGAAATATCGTTCGGAGGAGCCCACCTCTTCAACATCGTATCCGGGGTAAACGTCACCCCACTCTTCAACAGGCGGCCGGATCCCCCACTGTTTTCCGCGGATACGCAGCAGTCAGCACCACCGCACTCTAAGAGCAGCCCATCCCTGCCGCCACGCCAAGACGCAACGGCGAATTGAAAGGTTGGACTCCACAAGCCTCTCGTCGGGGCCAGCAACACCTCCGACGAGCAGGAGCAGGAGCATGGGCATGGGTTGTAAGACCATTTTTCCTACTAGCACCATCGACATTAGCTCCACCATGACATTGGCGGACGAAACTTGAAAACCTAAATAACTTAGTACGAAAACACAAGCATGAACGAGTCATAGCTCCTTCCTCGTGCCGCCAAGTCAGCGAACGGAGGGGCAGGGGAGTGGCGGATCGCCGACACGGAGCGCTGGATCTGGAACCGCCTCCCGATCGCCTGCTGCGGTTGATGAGGCGAAGCGTTTCTTCTTTGGTTTTTCTAAGCGCATTTGTTTCACCACATCCGAGAAGGACATCGTTGATGATTCATAACCCGAAGTGGCGCAAACGATAAGCAAAATGTAGATATTCATGCAGAATTACTTCTGTTCTGAGAACACAAAATCACAAAACAAACGACCCGAATACGACTGTACATGGATGGAACGCTAATAACCCATCTTTGAAATGAAAAATAAATAAATTTTGTCGAACTAATCGTCGCAGAAGCGTGACAGCTACATCAAATTTGTTGTCCCAGCTGTCCAGTGCTGGACGGGAAACCTTTTGACTAATCGACAAGTGCTGACCAAGGCACTAAGACAACCCGATCTACTGATTAGGAATCTTACAACGTGATCTTGACTGTGATTACTGTATCTTGTCAGAGCTGTCCATTAATCATCGCCCTTTTCAACTGTTGATTCAATATACAAGTACAGAGCATTACGGTGCCATGTTCAGTTGTTCACCTTGAAGCATGCATGTTCTTCCGGGTGAGGTTGGCTGGCTCTTCTGTTCCCAAGCTCCAACCTCACAAAACTAGACTATAACAAGTAGTCATGAAAGTCTATGAGTCGTGGGTACAAAGGCTCAAGATGCTGACACTTTTCTGATCTTGGTTTTGAATAGCATCACGACGATTTTGTCCATGGAGAAGTAGAGGAAACAACCTCTGGAATGCGTCACGAAAGAACCATAGCTTGTACCCACGATGCAGTGCCAGGTAGGACCATAAACTTTATCAAACTCCTGTTGGATATCAAACACAGTTCATTAGAAATTAAGCCATGCATTGTCCACATTGAAACAATATATTGGAATGACATCTAGGCTTATGATGAGCAGATCCAAAGTGCCAATATAGCTCATGATGACTGTGTCGATTTCAACATTACAGCTGGTTACAGGCTGTCTACATTCTAAATTTAGTTACAGAAAACCTCAGATGAAGATAAAATCAAAGATATGTAGTTTATGAACATAGTGGATGCTTTCGAGAAGATATAACAAGCGAAAGATCGATATTTGCATGAAACTCACCTTCTTCACATCATGGGCCACCTGCCTTGAACTGAACTTGTCCAAGTTATCATGGGATCGCTTAGCACATCGGAATGCATGCAACTGCATGAATGGTGGCATGTCTGCAGCCATCACCTTCACCCCCAGCACCGCAACAACTTCGTTCATGTTGATCTCCATCTCCGGCATCGATTTCCTCCCAGGAGCTATGTCAATGACCTCCCTCTGTCCCAGACCAGGCAGATGCACTCTAGACTTCTCAAGGCAGATGTCCTCATCCTTCTGAATGGCAGTGGGATTTGGAGGCTTATCCTCGGAGGCAACAGCATTTTGTGTCTCTTTGATAGTTCCCCTCCATCTCCCACCAAATAGCCACTGCTCTGTCTTCGTCCTCCTGCTACCATGGCGGGCTGCCATTACTAGCTAGCTAGCTGATAGGTCCCCTTTACTACTGGTGTTTAACTCTGGATCTCTGTAGGCCTTCCTCCCAAAGCTATTTATATAGCGAAGCGGGGGAATGACACAGGCAACAGGAATCCTATAGTGCCGGTACTAATTAATTAATGGATCATTAGTTTGGATTCTCTGCAATGATGAGTGGGTAGGGCAAGGTCCAAAAATTTATTTACTTTGGGAAGGAGAACAAACATATTAAAAAGCGCAGGCCATGTGCGCCTGCCTTGTTCCGTGGTCTGGGTGCCATGTATGATGAAGAAAAGCTGGTGCATTAAATCCAGATTTGAAGGATCCCAATGCCTAATCTTTGAAGGACAACAAAATAACTACAAGTTTTCAACCACCCGACTATGCCACTCAGTTAGTATATCATGGGTGTCAGTACTCACCAGCTTACATGAGGTTTCTGTCACAGATGTTCCATTTTTTGTGGCAAGCTTCTTTGGTCCAGGTAATGGATCGGAAACTTTGTCTGAACTTGTAAAGACTGAAAAAAATGGATAACTCATCCTTAAGAATTCTCTTTATCAAGGCTGGAAAGTTTGTTTGCACCAACTTAGTATTTAACACTCAATTCCATGCAGTCAAACCTAATTATTCAATTTGTTGTTCAATGACAGGACTACAGAACAGACACCAATGATAACAAATTATTGGTCCACTAGCTTCTATATCACAGGAAAGTTTAAACAAAGAGGCAATAAAATGGTTGTTTCTTGTGGTCTGTACTGTTACACATGGTAGGTAACCAAAATCACGAGTTCTAATTCATACATATCTCTTGTTCACACATTTCGCAGTTTTCGCTGCTGAAAATAATCATAAAAAAGCAATCTCGACAACCCTATAAAAAGGGTAGCCTGGTGCACAGGGGCGGAGCTAGGATTGCAAGTTGAAGGGGGGCAAACATGGCAAATTTCAATTAGGGGGGCCAACTAACCTAAATTTGCCCAAAAATCATGTCTAAACTAGGCTTAAATACAAAATTATGCATGAAGTGCAACGCCATAGGGGGCCAGGGCACCTGCTGGTAACCCCCTAGCTCCGCCACTGCCGGTGCACGTAGCTCCCGCTTGCGCAGGATCCGGGGAAGGTCCGGGCACTTTGGATTTTTTTTACGCAGCCTATATTGTGCATAATTGTATTATGTTCCTGTATTCTCTTGTTCCCTTTAATGAGACCTGGTTATGTTATGTCTCTGTTCCTGTCTGTGGTACTGAATATTCTTGCCTCACACTGGGCGAACGCTCCAGGTGTTATATTATATGGTTCTAATGCACAAAAAAGTCATGAGCATTCGTTCAAGTGTGATTTCCGTACTACTATGTGTGCAGTACATAATTACATCTACCATTTGAAAGCTCTTCCATTCTTTATCATAACCGGTAAATCGGCCTTTGAAACCAGGGAAGTTTAAAATGTCACAATCAGATATGCCAACAAACTAGTGTTCTCAATACTGCTCAAATCTTAAATGGCTTTGAAGTCACACCTTAGCTTGGATCTTGTAAAAATAGTACTCTAGGAACTTGTAGCCTGGACAAGCAATCGGCCTCAAATATTGATTTCTAATATTTAGTCCTTCTAATTGGATTTTGGCTGCATATCTGTAATGTAACTTATCCTGGAATTGATATGGATAGTAAATGGTAACTCCCTAGACATGTGAGCAAAACTCAAGTCACTAAGCTGCAGGTTCAGAGTCTTTTTTGTTCTCTCACTTCATGATTTCCATACCCTATAATCTCATAAATGTTTCCTACTGTAAGGAACATAACCACTCCATTATCCTGATTGCAATGGAGTTTCTTAATTGCTTTACAAGGCGCTAGTATAAACTTCATATTTATAAATACTCAGATATCATGAAAACAAAATAGTTCATGAATTCTTATTCTACAGCTAATAGCGCTCATTTTGTTATCCCCCCCCACCCCCCCCCAATATCAAAACTTCTGGTTTTCTTGTCCTGGAGGCCCTTTCTGCACGTCAGATATTCAGAAAGTCTAAATTCCAAATGAGATTAACCTTTGCCCACCTCCATCAACTCATCCCGAATAGATACATAAAGGTAAACCTATTAAAATATTATATTATATCACAACTATTTTACAAACTCAAAATGTTTTCTGGAACCATGAAGAGCACAAAATAATTATGTTACATCCAGTATGGCTTTGATCCCATTTACTAGTTTCATTGGAAGTATATCAAGTGAAGTCTCTATCCTAACCCCCGCGAAAAAAGTCACCATGCTAACAAACGGGGTCCGGCCACAGCCCACAGTTAGCCAAACTAATAAAGCAAACATAATGATCCCTGAGAAAAAGGAAGAAATAATCAAACTACCATAAGCAATCTGAGAAGTTGAACTAACCATGAAGTTTACACAAACTTCCTTGCTATTGAGTGTTGAAGTAGTGCTTCTATGCTCTTCAACGACGTGTTTGCATGAAACATAAAACATCTCAAATAGTTAAAAACCCGAGGTATGGTTAGTGAATATTAGTTTCCCTTATCATTTTAGTGTTTGCAAAAGTATAATTCTATCTAGGCAATGTGTGGAAGTATTGTTATATTACTTGTAAGCTAACTAATGGGCCAAAGTGTTTTTTTTTGGACTGTCATGAATATGGATAGCAAGTTTAGAAATACACATGATTCTGGCAGCAGCCAGTCTGTTTTGCATTGTTGTAGAAGGAAATGCGGGTCTAGGGGAAGAAATTCAGATTACTTCTCAAAGTGAAGACATGTGTTTCAATTTATTATAACATGTTAGGAAATCATTGTGAAGGATGAAAAAGAGTATGTCACATTTATTACAAGCATTATACTTGTTGGAATCTATACTCAATTCAGCATAGCTTCATGAGTCATGAAAGACCATATGTACATACCAGTATACCACATTTCGACAATGTAAAGAAGCTCCATTTCTACGATCTTGCGAAAAAATGAAGGAATATCGACAATCTGATAACATGATGCTTTCTATTTCCATTTGTAGTACTAAACTACCATTGTAGAACTAAAGTCTTTTCTATGTGACGATGGTGGTCCAGCTTACACATGGACAAAAAATAAAAATTCTACTTGTTCATCTAAAGTGAGCTATCGAATACAAAATCAGAAAACGACTTACAGTCCATGAGAGATTGTGTCACACCAAAATACATTAGATGCCCTTTAGCACCAACAAATACTTGCAAAAGAAATCGGTGTCCTTGCCCCACCTAGTTTTCAAGATTTGTAAACTTGTGTTTGCATTACCAGCGACAATTCTTGAACTTCTATCTGTAGATCAGAAATTGTATATGTCTGTCTTAACAAATGCAAATGTTTCACATCTTCCGTGTGATGAGGACGTCCCGTAATGATATGCCTCCTTCAACTAATGGCATGCCTCCAATTCAAGTAGGAATAACAAGAGATCGTGCCAAACAACTTCAGTGAATCTTCTCCCACTCAAGTCTACATATGAATAGGATGCTACTTGATGCATCAACTTTATGTATCCTTGGGTTTAAGGAGATGGATGAAGGAGAACAATACATGGGCATGTCCAGGTTATGCAATGAAGAAGCTGACATAGAGGACATATCCCTGGACAATGTCCTAGTGTGCAACAAAGAAGCTGAATAGGGAGGACATAACCCTGGTCAATGTTCTTGGACACCAGAGAAGGCCGAAAAAAATATTAGCTGTCCAAGTTGGCTTTTTTAACGGGCCGAACACTTTGCACAATATCTAGGGATGAAAGTAGAAAGTTAAAAAAAGGAGGCAGCCTCCTTATATGGGTTAGACTTGATTTGAGAAGAAACTAACTGACCATTTCGGCATTTCCTTGTGTTAGGTTCAAGATTGGAAAAGGCGCTAGGCGTATTCGCCTAGCGCTTAGGCGATGCTTAAGCGCACTAGGAGTGGCCTAGGCAGGTATATATTTTTTACCATTGGGTGTGTATTTGGGTTATTATATCATATATGTCTATATACATTAATTTAGAGCATATAAAATGAGTAAACTTCTAACAACTGCCCATTGGATTATGGCTCATCTGGTTCGTCGGTGCAATATGACATGATTTTTTTCTAGAGAAGAAAATTTATTGGTTCTGCTGCCTAGAGTTCCGTTTATGTCCTAGGCGAGGTGTTTGTCCATTGCCTAGTGCCTAAGCGCCGCTTAGTCCAGCAGTGGTTAGGGTTTGACCTATCAGCGAGGTGTTTGTCCATTGCCTAGTGCCTAAGCGCCGCTTAGTCCAGCAGTGGTTAGGGTTTGACCTATCAATTTGAGCCCATTGCTCATTTGTTTCTTTAACATCGAAGAGCATACCTTGACTGATCGTAGAATCATGAGGACTCTCAAATTGTTGTTATCTTGACATTAGGAGAAAGAGGTTTGACCTATCAATTTGAGCTCACCGTGATTTGATCATAAAGATAGACATGTAAGCAAAACAGAGAGGCGCAACATAGTGTTCTCAAGATTCCCAAACGTAAATAAAAGGCAGCCTCTCAAGACACTATGCTATTCTCTAGGTCTAAAAACATGAAAATGAGACTAGTCCTTGGATCCAGACAGTTCTAGTTGACATGTAAGGACACCAATGTGCCATTATCCCTTTTGGATCAACTAAAAGAGAGAGCTTTGAGATTCATGCAAACTAACAAAGTAACAAGCACTTCTCATATTTTTCTTTAACCCCCAAAACATATATAAATTCAATTTGTAAGAAATATATATGAGTTCAAGAATATCTGAATTACAGTGAAAAACGGCATAGTTCAACGGTGTACAGTTCTGCCAATTCTAGTGATGGCCGATGGAACTAGATGAGAAAAAAAATATCTATTGCATAGACAAAATGACAACTTCTTGTCTACAAATGACACCGTACAAATCATGTACCAATCATCGTCATTAAGGAGTGTTACCATCGGTTGACAATTAGACATACAAGGCTGCAATCATTTGCATGTCTGTCACCACATGATATATAGAAACACCAATTCACCACATACCGTGCACCTAGAGAAGGGCATCCAGTGGTGAATGTCCTGGGAACCATCTTGTCAACATACAATGTGCCTTCAAGGTGATCACACTCATGCTGCAGGATGCGTGCCTGCCATCCTGAAGCCTCCACCTTAATGGGACGTCCATTTCGGTCCAAACCCGAAACCTCAACATCTAAATGTCTCTCAACGACCGCCCTGTATCCATCAACACTGGCATCCACATAAAACAAGTATGAGGACATACGCAGTATGTACAACACAATTCCAGTTTTGTATCCATAGATGGGCTATTACTAGTAATAACCTTTTAGTAAATGCAATATCCAAGTACATACCTCAGACATCCCTCATAGAAACATGCACTTCTTTTACTCGTCTTCTTAAGCTTAGGATTGATAATAACCTGCATCAGGGGGAAACAAGGAGATAAAAAGGGCATTACAAGGTGCTCATTCCTAACAGTAATTGGTGGTAAACGCAGTTCCATGTGGCAAATGTACCGACAAGAAGATCAAAGGGGCGGCGATCCTGTGCCTGGATGTTCTTTTTGGGAGCATAGCTGATAAATTCTTGGGTGTCCTCCAAGACAATAATCTGTCAATGGTGAATTTAACAGGTTGAGAATTGTGACCCTGATCTTTTATGACTGAACATAAGAAATCGCAGATAACAGGTGAGCAATGCAAGGACCTTCAAGGGGATGCCGATCTGTGGGGCGGCGAGGCCGACGCCGGGGGCCTTGCGCATGACGGTGATCATCTGGTCGATGATCCCCTGGACCTTCTCGGAGGACACGTCCCCCGGGGCCACCTCCTGTGCTGGCTCGTGAAGCACAGGGTCTCCGGCCTTCACGGTCCCTGGCGTCACCGTCATCGCCGTCGGCGCAGCGCCGCCCCCCTTCCCGCCCAGCAGGCCGGACAGCCAGCCCCGCCGCCCGAGCTGGCCCTCACACTCCTCCATCGCCTAACACCCACTGCTCTACCAGTAGCAAGGAAGGTAGGAATCGGCCCGGCGGGAGCGAGGGGAAGCGCCGCCGCAGCGGTTAGTAGGAGCGGCCGGAGGAGCAGTACTACCATGTTCTCGGCCTAGGCTTCTGCTGCTCAATGGGGTGGATTGAGTCGGGTGGCTTCCAGCTTACGTGGCAATTAACCCGGGATGGGTGGTAACCCTGATGCAATTGATGCTTCGTCTATGAAATCTTAGTACTACTCCGGGTATATTTTTTTCCGAGTTGTGAAATCCTAGTTACATTGTACTGAACTTATTCGATACTTCGATAGCTATTCGAGTTCACAAAATAAATGGTAAACTTTATTATTCAACCGGTTGATCGATTAGCTGGTTTGCTAGCGTGGGCAACAGGTCCCTCCGACAAGGATTTCTTTGAAATTGGCGTTTTTTTGTAAAATAATTCGATGCCCCAGCGAAAAAACGAGTAAAGAAAGAGGTACGGGCCGGGTATGATCGAGAAGGAGGGGACGATAGAGAGACCCCATTTTCAATCAACTGATGAATGTCGTCAATCCACTTTCAATCAATCGACGATTGCTCTTCTACTATTTTGGACGTCTTAAAATATATCATTCAGAAAAGGATAAGGTTGCTCTGAGGAGGAGATTTGCAAAAAAAGGATTTCCAATTAATTACTAGGAAAAGCCCCTTATTAGATAACTTTGCTCGAAGGTCCAAACTAGGATGCCTAACCCATGCTTCGATCTCCCAGGCCAGCATGTCGGGATGAATCTCACGGCCGGCGAGGTCTTCCACATGTGCATAGTGGATGAAGTTCTTTGGACAATGCACTCTCCATGGCCAATCATTGTGTGGTGTCAACAATATCCAAGTTGTGTTCCTTGATCCGGTCATTGAATTACTCTTCATGCAATACGGGCGTCTCAAATATCGAACCATTCTCCCTGTCCTTCGACATGCCCCAACTTCAATTTGCTCTGTATCGTTTGCAGCCGCTCGTTGATGAGTGATTGTTCGACATGTTCAAGAAACTCCATGAACCCCTAACTTATCTGATGTAAATCTCACAAGTCTCGCAAGCAGACCCGAGTCCGCTATGAGGTTGGCCTGCTTGATCCATGAATCACGCCTAGGGGAAGGGGACAATAGGATAAGAAAGATATCTGGTCCCACCGAGAACTCGCCGCCAATGTCGCATTGCATGGGAGGACATGAAACCCTAATGAATGAGTACTGTGTATGGTGAGAACACTCGAAAACTATGCTTTTATTAATATGACAGAAATGATTTTCCTAGGATATGACTGAACTGATTTTCTTTCTGAGGAGTATATGACTGAACTGATGTGATGCAAGCTTGAGTTTGGTTTGAATTTGTGATGGGCTTGATATTATTTCTTCGGAATCTGGCCAGGCCTCCTTTGATTTGTAGGATTTTCAAAGGAATTTTGTAGGATTTGGACCCTATGGATTTTTTTCCTTCCGTATGTGTTTGATTCATAGGATTGTAACTTGTAGGCATTTTTCCCATAAGAACTTTGTAGTGTAGTTTTGGAGGAAAACAAACATGAGCTCAGACCTTATAGAAAAAAAATCCTATGTCTTGATCCTATGTCCATAGGATTTCACTGTACATGACAACTCAATCTGTACCTAATAATAAAGGGAGCATCGCTTCCTCGGTTTCCTTCGTTTGGTACGTCGGTATTTTTGCAGAAAATCCCCCGACAAACATGGAAATTAACCCGCAGTCCACATGGCAAAGGAGCCTTCGCCGTTTGTATGACCGAGGGACTTATTTGCAATTCCCGAAAATCCCAGGGACCTGTTTGCAAAAACACATTTTCTCTGCGCCCGAGAACGTCGTCGCGCCGCCAATCCACTCCTTACCCGACGAATCGGAGAAGACCACGAGCTCCACCGTGTTTCCCTCTACCTTCTACGCGAGTTGCGCGTGTCGGGACGTCCGAAATCGTCGTCGACGTGCGCATCTTCCCCAACTCCGGCCAAACGCCGCCGCGGTCGATTCCGTCTCTCCCGAGCTCCTCCGGCCTCCCCGACCTATCTTTCGTCTTCCTGGTGAGCAGCCAGTCCCGTAGGACCATCTCCCCGTCCTCCCCGTGCTTTGTTTCCTCAGGTCGCCGTGCCCGCCGTCCGCCACCGCGATTTGGTCGCCGCCGGCAGCTCCGGTGACCATATGGTCCAAATCCGCCGCCAATCTCCTCCCCGCGACGCCCTCCAGCGGATCCGTGCGGTCCTAGGGCCGCGCACGTGCGCCGCTGCTCGAGCGCAAGCTCGGCAGAGCGGGCGCGTCCACCAACGCTGACGTCAGCATGTGACGTCACCGTGGGCCCGGCCGTCAGGACTTTATTCATTTTGATAAATATTTTCGGTAATTACTAAAACCCTTACATGCGGGTCCCGCTGTCAGAATTTTAAACATTTCCAGATATTTCAGAAAAATGTCCAAAAATTATATAATATATAACTTTTGATCTGTAATTCAGAAAAATGTTTTCAATATATCAAAATGTTCAGAAAAATGTAATCTGTCTATCGGTATAAAAAATCATGCATATTTAACAACTTTTAACCACGCTTATTTAGGAGAAAAAAATAACCAATTTACTAGGTGTAAAAAATAAATTATTAAAGTGTTTCATCGGCCCGTTACAACGCGCAACACAATTCCTATTCCCTTGGTTTCCTACCCTGTGAATCAAATGAGGCCTAAAGTTCTAAACCCACACTGGGTTGGACTGGGCCAACAACGTCTGCGCCCTTTCCCTTGACGCGTCGAGAAGGAAACAAAAATTCCAGCAAAAGAGATTTGGGGTCGTCGCGTCGGCGTCGCCCAATCTCTTCTCCCCTCTCTTCTCTCCCACCTCTCCTACTCCGCGCCGTCGCCGATCCGGCCGCCAACTCCGACGAGGTAAGCATACCATGCAGAATCGTCGCCTAATTAATTACCATAGGTTTGTCCAGGATTTGATGCCTTCCTTGTTATGTTTCTCTTGGAACCACCTACTCAGATTGGATTCGATTGGATTGGAGTGGACGAAGCCGATCTGATCTCGCCTGAGGAGATCCTTGAGGAGGGCTAGCTAGCCGTCGTGCGGCCAGATCTGCCGCACCAGTCATGGATGGCAACAAGGACGACGCGATCAAGGCCATGCGCATCGGCAAGGACGCCCTCGACGGCGGCGACGCCGCTCGTGCCATCAAGTTTTTGTCTAAGGCCAAGCGCCTGGATCCATCGCTCCCCATCGACCACCTGCTCAACCCCCTCCTCCACAAGGACGACCCGTCCTCCTCACCGGCCTCGTCATCAACGTCATCCGCCCCAAAGCCCCCGCCACCACCGCCCTCTCGAGCTGCAGCAGCAGAAGCCACCGGACTGATGGCTTGAGAGAGAGGAAGCAGAAAGGCAAGAAGGAGGGGGAGCAGAACGGTGGTGATACTTCTGGGGTGAGGACGTACACGGAGGAGCAGCTGGAAGCGGTGCATCAGATCAAGAAGCACACACGGGATTACTACAAGATCCTGGGCCTCGAAAAGGACTGCACCGTTGAGGACGTGCGCAAGGCTTACCGCAAGCTCTCTCTCAAGGTGCACCCTGACAAGAACAAGGCTCCTGGTGCCGAGGACGCCTTCAAGGCTGTCTCCAAGGCATTCCAGTGCCTCAGCGATGCGGAGAGCCGCAAGCGCTTTGATCTTGTTGGGTCTGATGAGCAGCCGACATACAATAGGAGGGCGGCATCCACTGCTCGTTCATACAATGGGTTCTATGAGGATGACATTGACCCAAATGAGATATTCAGGAACTTCTTCTTTGGTGGGATGGCTCCTGCCAATACCAGGCAATTTGGGCAGTTTGGAACGTTTCATTTCAGAACTGGCGGAATGCACCAGGGTCATGGGGCGCAGCAGGGTTCTGGTGGTTCCAATGTCAGAATGCTTGTCCAGCTGTTGCCTGTCCTGCTGCTTCTATTGCTCAACTTCCTGCCATCCTCTGAACCAGTCTACTCCCTCTCCCGCTCCTACCCTTATGAGCACAAGTTCCAAACCCCACGTGGAGTCACATACTATGTCAAGTTACCTAATTTTGAGGAGCAGTATCCGCACCAGAGTACTGAGCGTACAACACTGGAGCGGCATGTTGAGAGGGATTACTACTCAATAATAACACAGAATTGTAGGGTTGAGCTGCAGCGTCGCCAATGGGGGTTAGCCTACCAGACACCGCACTGTGATATGCTTAAGAAATTTGAGGAGACTGCACAGTAATCCTCCGATGTCATAAGGTGTGGATTGCCTCCCTGTGCATATTATTTTGCAGTAGCAATAATAATACTGCATCATTAATAATTCTGTGTAGTGCTTTGCGCTCTGACATGCCTTGTATCACGAGAATTTTTCTTTATCTGATGTTACCTTACTCAGTTAAGGCCTTATATCCTACTTTATATTTGGTTGCCTTCTAGAGTGCATATACATGGCACGTGTGTTACTTGTCATTGAATATTTGTCCATTTGGTCTTGATTGTGAAAGAAAGGAAGTGGGAGATCTCATTTCTTGCTAGTTATTTGACATGTGCGTCCAACATATTTACCTGTCCTGGCTACCAGGCAGTGAATAATTAAATTCTACCTTGTTCTGACAGTTAGCAGCTTGTATAGCTTAAAGAGAACCAAGAAATCATCCTACAATCTTGTACTCATCTCTTCCATATGCTCTTTATTAGTTGTTATGCCACCATTATAGGGATTTCAACATGAAAGTTACTGCCATGCTATACCATGGAAGCTGCCCAATTACTTATATATGGGTGTTATTTTTGACAATTTTGAAGAGGCCCTCAAATTCTGCAGCTTAATCATCCTGGCTAGTCCATTGATATTAAGTACTATGCTTGGCTGTAACCAGTGACACACCCATACTCTTAAGCAAAGAGCTGTCAGCTGTGTTAGATCTTCATCCTAGTTGTATTGTCTCACTGGACGTTTGTTAAACCTCTTGTTTTAGCCGTACTTTACGATATTCTCAACCTCCGTGTACGAGGTGGTATATTTGAGGTTGTGCATTGAAGTAAAGAAAGGAAAAGGAAGGTCCATCTTCTAAAGGACCCACTGGGGTCACTGTTTGCGTTTAATCTCCAGTCTCGACGGCCACTACAAATTACCAGTTTAGTGCAGCAGAAATGACAACGATGACCCACGCCACATCTTCTCATCTTGCCTCAGTCTCCTCATTTTCCTCCTCCCACCCCACTCCCCTCAGTCTCATTTCCCTCTTGATTTCTCATCAGATGCTGATTCCTCGCTGAAGAGCCTCGCCACCATTGTAGCCTGCTGTTGAAAGCAATAGTGTAGCATTTGGCGGCCACCGATTGATAATTAGAATGGCCTTCTGTTTAACAAATCAGTTTTGTAGCTTGTTCAGTGATCTGTCTACTGCAATATCTAGAACTAGTAGGAAGTTCAACTCTGCAAGCCTGCCCAATGGTGTGCAACTGTGCATTTGAAATTCATAGGGTTTAAGGTTATTTTACACTCCACTAGATGTCGAGGTTATCCCAAGGATAATTTCAGGTAGCTTGGATAAGTTATTTACCGTATGCACCATCAGTTTGCATTGCACAATAAGCGAGCAATGCTGACATTAAAATGGTGGAGGGTAGTGCAGTTCATGAACTACATGGAACTAATGTTTTACGTGGACCCTGTAAAACAGTTTGTCAGGGTGTGGCCTCACTGTTTTTGTAGCTATCAGGATTTCCTTATATTCATTCTTTCTAGTTCACTCTAGTTTTTCTTAATTTTGTCAAATATGTAATTTGACATTTGACCATGAACTTTATCTATAGGTGGACATACTTTACGTAGGAATCCTTGCCCGAAGCTTCATCCATACAATTACATGAAAATGCAATAATTAACTTTTGTTGCCCCTGTTGTTTACCCACTTTCTTCATGTCCGTTAGAGGTAGAAAACCAAATGCGCCATACTCATTTTGATTTATACACGCCTTATTCTTCTGTTGCTGGGTCAGCAGGTTATAGCTAACACTTCAATTGTTGCCATATCAAATGGATGATGAATCCAATTACTTCATACTGTATTTTTGTACATCAATGGGTTACTATGATATTTTAATTACTTAGCAGCATTTTTTGGCTTGTTTTTTATGATTTTGCTACTTTGTGACAGTTTTTTATACGTCATTTTATAGGGTTGCAGGGAAACAAGACCTTCGGTCATGATGTAAAGGTTTTCAAATATTTGCTCCGTTGATTATCAGGTTCAAATTGGATGAGGGACAAGTTAGCTTGGACTACTAGTAAATTTTGTTGAATAAGTGCCTTCGATGACTATACACGTGCTGCCTTGATGCTGTCTTAATAGTGTGAAGGCGCATCCAGCAGTAACTACTTAAAAACATATGTAATTTGCTACGTTTCATAGGGGTTGATCATCATGCAGACATGTGTATGTATATTACGTATCTGTCTTCCTTTTTTTCTGATGTTGAAGAATATATATCTGACTTAGCAGAATTACATTGATAGTGCATTTGAAACAAATTTCGTTCTGCATGTTCTTACCTTTTCTTTTCAGTCGCTGATCCATGAGCCATGGGTAAAGAAAGTTGCGCTGAGGATACTAAAGAATGGTGTCTTCCTAGTTGCTACAGAAAACTATATATGCCTTGGTACCCTTGACATTGAGCATTGTAAGGGATGTATCATGTATGTCCAAGATTGGTTCTCATATATATGATTTATTATTTTGTTATGGCCTCACTGTGTTGCGTCTTTGTCGCCTCTTATGGTTTTGGTCATTGGTAATTGGATACACTCCAGCTCACTCTTATCGTATCTACTAGTATTTTCCATGATATAATACGCTACATGGTAATATCGATATATTTTGGTTTATAGCTGGACATTGCCACTTCATGACAACCAAACAAGTTTGCCACTATAGTCATGGCGCTACTCAGTAACTGAATGTTGAGAATCAGTAAGAGGTTGGATGGTTACAATGGTGGTTGTACTAGCACTAGGGATCAAATCCTAGTTTCGATGAATGTGTCATGTTAAGGTGAAGTATTTTTTTGGTAGCTCCACGGCTATTCCAATCTTAAAACTCATGGGCACCGGTTTTCGGTAGATGACGCATGTTTCTAGTCGCACTTGGTCTCTCTAAGAAAATACTGCGCAATTCATCTTTCATTATTCATAAATGATTCTCGCGTGCCATATGACCAACGCATATGAACAAAGGAGTTGCTATTGGAGGACATCGCGGTGCGCTCATTTCGACTTGTCTATCTAGGGACGCAACCTCCATCGGTAGTGCAGTTTAGTTGCTTCTGCCCATGCAAAGTGCAGAAGAGGACCGGACCTCCCCTACCTTCCACCAGCACATGAATTGTCTAGTCTCTCCTGATGTGCCCATGCGAAACAAAAAGAACGGCAGCAAATTAACACGTAAAGCAGTTAGTAGATTGGCCAAAATCAACATGCTTTTGGCCACACCGTGATCATAGATTGGCTAAGCATGAGATCGCCCACCCATCCTCGCCACTTTCTTGTTAGTCCTATCAGAATCACCACAGGCATCTCTTTGTTATCTTGGAAAGAACGCTGGAGTATAATGCCTAAGTGGGATATGCCTCGGTAGGACGGTGCTGGGTAAACAACGAAAAGCTGCATCTCATCCTCATACCAGTTCGAGGACATGCCTCGGTTGCTATTTGCATTGTGGCTATAGCTGGCTAACATGCATACTTTATCATGTTTATATACACAATAGTTTATAAATTGTAGGAATGTGCTCCATGAATTAGTTGCTGTAACGACTTGGTGTCAGCTCTTAGGCCCCGCTTGGGAAGGCGGTAGATTTTCCTGCTCCGTATTTTAGCACCGCTCTCGAGTCTCGGCCTGTAAAATAGAAGGACCTAGCGAGGTCCATATTTTTTCCCGATCTTTTCCGTTAGAAAACGGCCATCCAATCTGGCCCTTAGTGGAAATTGATGATATGCCATATGAACGTTTCAGAAAACAGAAAGAAGTATGAAGATATTGATAACATTGTCACAACCTTAAGCAGCGAATACAGGCTCTTTTTTGTTCATGCCCTTAACCAGAGCGTGCACAAATGCACCATAAATAAAGGTGACTACTGTAAGATCAACATGTTCTTATCTGCCCCATCATAGGAGTAAAACCACACGCTCTGCTAATAATTGAGCAATCGATTGATCACCATTGACCCATCATGAACGATGGGTTTAGAACACATAAAAGTGAGGAGCTAGACATGGCGTAATGGAGCAGGGGAAGAAAGGCAGATGATAGCTAAGGACACCTACTAATCCAGTCCGCAATGACAGGTCTGCAACCAACAAAAGCGACAATGGACCGACCGGACAGCATCGAAGCGTTTTTTCATGGATGAGTGGACTTTGACTACGTCGCACAGATCAAGTTAGCGGTTAGGACTAATAAACTAACATAAAAATGTTGATATAAAATAATGTACATTTTATTTTCAAAAAGGAAGTAGAACCTCGGCATCTGCATCAATCAATCGAAACACACAACCATCTTTATCTAATAGTTTGGCATCATTCAGAGTTTATTACAAAACATTGACCACATAAGATGACTACATAAATCAACCAGCGGAGCCACTACTCCGGAAGAAGACATGATAATATGTGGATCCAATGCGTAGCCTTGTGTGACCTACATAAAATGAGAATTTCCCGTCAAAGTGTCATTTCGGAAATTTTAAATGGCCCAAACTAAAGCACAAACCCTGCAGGAATCTGAGTTGTTAGTTTTTTTATCAATCCATTTTAGCAATTGAGCTACCTCTCTTACCATGGAATGTCTCGTTGCTTCCTTTCTCCAAACCTACTTGGGCTTCCCTCTATCCCCTCTCAAGCTCTCTCTGACTTCCGCCCCTACAATAACAAGATTATATCTCGTCTTCCTGTATGGAAAGGCAAAATTCTCCCAATCAGTGGACGTGTCAGTCTGTATGACTACTTTTATTGTGACCACCCTTCCTGTTCCGATTGGCACTATCCAGGAGATTGACAAAGTCTGCCGGGCTCTTTTTTTTTGAGCGGGGAGGACCATGTTCATGGAGGGTAACGCAAAGTGGCATCAGAAGATGTTCGCGTCCCCATTCTTAAATGTGGCTTGGGCTTCCGATCTCTACGTTTGCATAATGTTGCTCTAACCAAAGTTCACAACCCCTCAAGCAACCCTTCGGAAGTTTGGTTCAGCTCAAGGTACGGTTGGTCCGGCTCTAACGGCCTTGGGTTCTCCCACCGTCTTCACTCGATTATTTGGAAAGACATTTTAGTTTGTATCCCGACTTTAGAAAAATACCCCAATCTACTACTCCCTCCCTGCAACCTCGTCTCTCTAATGTTGTGAACTCACAACTTGACTCGCTGTGCTTCTTATTAGCCACGGTTACTCTAAACTCTCAGGATCCGGATGTACGTATTGCTCGGCTAGGTGGAAAAACTTGTAAGAAAATTAGGGTTGGAGCTAATTCGGCATACCTTCTATTCCTCTGCCTTATCGGTGGTGCCACTCACAATGCATATTGAGGCTAGAGGGTGGGATCTTTATATAGACTCCAAATTCCAGATAAATCAATATGTTCTAGATAGGACTCGTGACATGTTAGAACGACCACCATACCTAACAGTCAATTACCGAGTCTATTACTGTTAAACAATTAGGTACCAGCACGCATGTGTGAGTCATGCGCGAGTTCGAATTCAACTCAAACTCGCAGGCTTTAACAATCCATAGAGCCAATCCTACGGACAACCTGGCATTCCACTCTATACTGTTCCCGGGTATAATTCCAGCATATTCATATACACTGTGTTCCAGTATAGGTGTACCGGCTTCCTTAAATATATTTCCTTAAGTACGATTGCACATCAATAATTCCTGTTATTTCCGTGACACTTCCACACTGAAATTTAATTCCGGACAATGTAGTAGATATATAAAATGTTGCAAGACACAATTTCCTACAAAACTCTAACCATAAATCATCATATTTGGCAGCATTTGAATCTTTGTAGGATGTTCCTTTTGCCACTCCAACTTGGAAGAACTACTCGACAAACCAATGTCTTCTTCCTTTGGCTGGCCGACCGCGGAAGGCTTTTCACAAATTAGCGCCGGTTCCGGATAGGCATTGATACATATGATGCCTGCCGTTTTATGCTTCTCCACTCCTCTATTCAAATTTTCTGGCAGACTATACACTTGGTTCACTCGGATGTTTCCGCCTGCTACTGCATTAAGGATCTTTGTGATGATTCCCCATCTTGCAAGGTGCGATCGTCGGTTATTATCTGCGACCTATGGAATGTTTAGAAGAGACGAAACACAATGGTTTTCAGAGGTGTTATTGTACCCATCCCTAGGGTGTTCAAAGATGTGCTGAAGATCTCTCCCTTCTGGGATGTTATCAAGCCTGATCTACTACAATTGTTCGCCTGTCTTCATGATGGACAACTAGAGCTGTTTCGTCTCAATTTTGGTGAAATAATTTTATTATCTAAGGTTAATGAGACAGAAAGGATCCAACAATTCAGACCTATATGCCTTCTTAATGTTAGTTTTAAAATATTCACTAAAGTGGCTACGATTCGCTGAACAGTGTAGCAGACCATGTGGTTCGGCCGTCTCAGACTGCTTTCATTCAAGGTCGTAATATCCTCGATGGGGTGGCAATCCTACATGAAACAGTCCACGAACTACATCGAAAAAAGCTGAATGGGGTAATCCTGAAAATAGATTTTGAGAAGGCTTATGATAAAATCAATTGGTCTTTCCTTCAGCAGACTCTCAGAATGAAAGGATTTTCTGATGAGTGGCGTGCGTTGATAAATAGCTTTGTTTCGGGAGGAAGTGTAGCCATTAAAGTCAATGATGACACTGGCAAATACTTTCAAACCAAAAAAGGCCTTAGACAAGGTGACCTGTTATCGCCAATACTATTTAATATAGTGGCTGATATGTTGGCTATCTTGATCGAACGCGTTAAGTCTGAGGGCCAGATTGAAGGAGTGATTCCACACCTGGTTGATGGTGGTCTATCGATTCTTCAATATGCCGACGATACTATTCTCTTTATGGAACATGACATCGAAAAAGCTCGTAACCTCAAGTTAATCTTGTCAGCTTTCGAGCAACTATCGGGTCTTAAGATAAATTTCCATAAAAGTGAATTGTTTTGTTTTGGTGAGGCCCAGGAAAACGCCTCCTTGTATGCTGAATTATTCGGCTGTACGCAAGGTCAATTTCCAATCAACTATTTGGGAATCCCGATACATTATCGGAGACTCACAAATGCTGAATGGAAACAGGTGGAGGAGAGATTTCAAATCCAGTTAAATAGCTGGAAAGGCAAACTATTATCCTTGGGGGGGAGATTGGTTCTCATTAACTCATTACTAACGAACATGGTATTGTATATGATATCATTCTTCCAACTACCTAAAGGAGTCTTAAAACGACTGGATTATTTCCGGTCAAGATTCTTTTGGCAAGGGAATAGTGAAAAGAAAAAATATCGACTGACCAAATGGAGTGTGATTTGCTGTCCAAAAGACCAAGGTGGGCTCGGTGTTCATGACCTTGAGGTCAAGAATAGAGCCTTACTTGGTAAATGGCTATTTAAACTTCTTACTGAAGATGGACTTTGGCAAACCCTTCTTAGGAGAAAGTATGTGGGCTCTCAAACTGTATCTCAGGTTCTCTGGAAACCTGGTGATTCACACTTCTGGGCAGGCCTTATGGTTACGAAGAAGTTCTTTTTCCCACATGGATCATTCTAAATTAGGGATGGATCGAAAATTCGTTTCTGGGAGGATAAATGACTTGGCCATTCAACACTCCGAGAACATTATCCGGCTTTGTACAATATTGTGTGACACAAAGGCGACACGCTCGCTAAGGTGATGGGTACTTCCCCACCAAATATATCGTTCAGAAGAAGTCTATTAGGGCCTAGACAAGCATCCTGAAATGCTTTGCTTCTCCGGTTGGACTCGGTCTAGTTGACGGAAGGCCCAGATAAATTTCGATGGAATCTCACTAAGAATGGAAAATTCGCGGTTGATTCTATGTATAGAGCTTTAATTCAGCCTGAAGTTCAAGTCGATAATAATAAGAAAATTTGGAAGATGAAGATTCCGCTAAAAACGAAGGTGTTTGCGTGGTATCTTTGTCGAGGAGTAATTCTTACAAAAGATAACCTTGCCAGACGCAATTGGCACGGGAGCAGAAAGTGTGTCTTCTGTCAGCATGACGAGACTATTAAACACTTATTTTTCCAGTGTGAGTTTGCTAGGTCTATATGGTCAGCCATCCAGATAGGTTCTACCTTATATCCCCCGCGTAGCGTTGCAAACATTTTCGGCAATTGGCTAAACGGGGTGGATCCCAGGTTTAAACTACTTATTAGGGTGGGAGCGATTGCCGTTATTTGGTCGCTATGGCTATATAGAAATGACAAGATTTTTAATGATAAAAATTCTTCTGTTATGCAGGTTATCTACCGATGCACAGCTACTCTCCGATCATGGTAGGCCCTGCAGCATGTGGAGCACCGCGAGCTGTTTTTGGAGGTGTCGTCGCATTTGGAGGCTGCGGCGTGGGAGTTATTCTCCCAGCATGGATGGCCACATAATCTCCGGATCGATGCTCCACCACTTTAGGCGTCTTTATAATTTCTCATTATGATATGTAATTCGCCTTGTTTATTTTTCGCATTCTTCGGAACTTTTGAACTCGTTGGGTTGTGTGCATCCTACTTATGCAGAGGCCGGGTGTAATGATTAAGACTCTTTAAGTAATAAAATCCCTTTACCGAAAAAATTATCCACCACACAAAGCTATGTTACATGATTGGGCTGTCACACCACCCTGGAAAAAAATTTGGGCCGTCATGTTTGCCCACCTAGTCTCTCTGGGATAAACTTCCCATGTAATTTATTTTTCTTTTTCTTTTATTTCTTCAGTTCCCACAGCCCCGCAATTGGGTACTAGGGTTTATGTTTTTCTCCTCTCGGTTATGTGTTTATACTTTGTAATTCTTGGTGTTAAGAAATGAGTTCAGGATAGCTCTTCAGCCCGCCGTAGAAGCGTAGATTCCTCAAAAACAAATATGACAAACTAGAACCTCTGGCCGCGGCACTGTGACAAACACAAATAGGCAGGCCGAATATGTTGGTATGTCCACGGGGGTTGACACATCAACGCACAAGAGCCTCATGTATATACATCAAATGGATCTCATGATCTGTCTCTCACATGATATGTACTTGTGTATGCATCTGAAAAGTTTGAGAGCACAATTATCAGCTGAAAAGGAGGGGAACCAAGCAGCAAGACATGTAGGAGCACCATGCTTCTCCTGCCTTATCTCTCAATCTTTTCTCTCTAGATCCATTAATAGCTACCATCACCTAATGCTCATCTGGGTCCTACATAACATAATTATTAAGTTTAGTGCGTGTGTGTAGGTAGATGACTGATAACCCGGCTTATCCCACAGACTGGCCAACATACACACATGTAGAGCACTCAAACAATCACCAGATGATGATGAGGAGGAAGAGCTAGCTGCTGGGCCCGGTGGAATAAATATGAAAAAGTCAATCATACACGTACACATATGTCAATTTATACAAGCATGTCAAATATGTGCACATATCTTTATTTGTTCTGATCCAGTGAGCCGCTCTACCACCATAACTTTTGGTGATTTGCTCTCACATTGATCTGATCTGATCATGACAAGGTGGTGGCATCTATCCACATGGACATACCTTTTCTCCCCACTATTTGAGTAGTGAGAAGTCTCCTTGAATAAGTTCACTGCATGCTAATCAGGAGGTGGTGACTACTCATTTGCAGTTGCTTTGGCAGTGATAGGTGTCATTGATCTGTTAAAAGCTCAAAGTTGCTGTCAAGGAGAGGGAGAGAATATACCATATGCTTGAACGTTTGCAATGCAATCAAACCTTTTGAGAAACTAAGCTACGACTCACAAATGTGAGTTTTTACCAAGGTAGGTTGGTACTTGGGAGGAACTGTGTTTATTCCTTTTTACTAGCCAGCAAGCGGAATGTCCTACTGCTCATGCATGCCATGAGCTGGGTTAATGGAGCAAGCTGTATTTTCTTTCTTACAGACCGGTGTATCAACAGACAACAGCACCATGCATTGTTCCCTCCTGATGTAGTTCAGTTGGAGGATGACAACAGGATGATCGCAGGGTATAAGTTGATGTGAGTTAATTTACAGTCCCAGCCGTTGGTTAACCCCACGCCCTTCACGGGGAAATGCAAGCTAGCGTGATACTAAGGTTGTTTCATTCTTTTCCTAACTTTTCTCTTTTTTACTTTCATGAGGCCATGAGGGTGATACTACAGGATTCATAAAGAACGCGCAAATGCTATGTGGCGTCTGCTGCCAATTCGGACGTCGAAAGAGGCAACACAAGCTATATTCGAGCAAGTGGTAGGTGTTGGTGCTCTCGCCCGGCCGTTCCTTGGGCACCTTTTCTCTTTGTAAATTTTCGGAGGGTGAGTGGAGACTGACTAACATGTGGCGAGATGAGAGAGGTCAGGGTTCCAATCTCCTGGAGCGCTGACTATGAGAGGAAAAAGACTTAACGAGATCCAATCTCCTGGCCATATGTATTTTCAAGGGTTTACAAAACTGCAGGAAAATAGACAATAGAGGGCCAGGTGCAAGGAGGAAAATAAGTGTTACTTGTGGAAAAGTTCGGGGATGCAAACTAGAGGGGGAGATGCAATGGGAGGCTGCTTTTCTATGCATGGTGGGGGATCCCGCTCCCTCCCAAAGAAGCGGTTGATCGACCCGTGGCTAGAGGTACAAGGCAACAGATGATGTTCTGGCATAGTATCACTAACTCAGTGACCCATTATCCTACACTTATACAACTGTAACTGATGCAAAATAGGCTTTTTGCTATAAAAAATGATATAAATATTCAAAACAAATGCCTACTTAGATATTTTTTGGCTATGCAATGATGCGAGTGAATTTTGAAGATAAACGGCAGTTGTTCTGCCAAATCAATTAAGAGGGGTGAAAAAGTCTGTTACAAGCTAGGGAGGAGCTAGCTTCTAAAGATAAACGAAAAATAAAGAAAAACAAGGACAAGTACGGACTACTCCCAACCATCAGGCTCAAGGACATGATGCGAGTTAAGTGGCACGTGTATATTTAGCATTTAAAAATACTTGCCATAGTACTCTTTGATAAGAAAAATGTTCAATTATTATGCTGAGGTTGCTCTTATGTACAAGTTAGTTGTTTTCATGGGTTAGTACAAGAAGTTGATGGAATTTGGTGCCTAGAGGCTAGAGTGGTTTACTAGGGTGTTTGCGTCCTCTTTTGATCGCCTGCTTGTACTAGGCTTCTTAACGTTAGAATATGTATGTATATACAATCATATGTGTAGCTTAGGCTCATTCTAGAGTAAGCTCATATGGTCCATGTATGCTAGGTTATATGTCTCTCAATCAAGAGATAGAAAATATTGAGTTGGTAAACTGACTTGGTATCAGAGTAAGGTCTGATCATGATCTAGCTCCTCGCCACCACCATCGGTAAGTCTCCCGTTACCTCCGCATGATTCCAAGTTGGTCTTGTGTCATCTCGTGTTGCGATGCTTGCTAAGTCCCGGTTGGGCTCAGGGCCACCCCCTGAAAGAGATATGCCATTGTTATTATTTATATCCAAGTTCATAATTAATGTTTATATTTCTATGCTATGACTGCTATAGTTTCGAATGTGAGATTTAGAGGAAAACTATTCACGTGTGAAAAAATAAATACAAAGTAGTTCCGTAGTCCCGGCTCTAAGATTAGCTCATGTGTTGCATGATGTCTCGTTTTTTCCAATCATGGTATTATTAAAATAACAAGGATGCCGACAACAATGAGAGCGCATTGTTGGCGGAACAATGAGTGCTGGATAGACCCATCTGTATGGTTTACGTTGAAATTATTATAGTAAGAATATGATAGTAATATCATGTAAGTATTAACGTATATACATGTCCTTAGACCATGAGAATATTAGGTTCCTACGTGTGAGACGTTTTACTTATGTGCTGTCAAACGTTATCCGTAACATGATGACAATAAGGGCAGTTTCCAAGTATCTCGGAAAAGCATGTATAGAACTTGATAGTTCAAGATTGAGATTTGCTCCTCCCACGATGGAGAGATACTATTAGGTCCCACTCAGTATTACGATATTTATCATCGTCTGGCTGGCCAGACCCCGGACACACCGTGATGTAATCGATCACATGGACACCGCAATACAGAAGCGAGAAAATGTTAGAAACAAATAATGAGGATAACAAGTTATTATGATCAAATGTTGCTTCACATGGATACCGGTATGTCTCGCCTAGAGATTTGTTAAGTATCACAAAGCAAAGGGAACCATGACTCGCATAGTATCACTAATTCAATTAAAAAAATTATCGGGTCTTTTGTTTGAAATGACAAGAAGCACATGTGTGCCGAATATAACAAAGTATGCCATGGATATGGCCATCGCCATTGTCATCTGGGTTTAACACCCATGAATGTTCATACATGACAACAATTTTTGTGAACTCCTTTTTTTTCTTCCAAAGTTCCAAATTCCAGGTTTGGTATTTATCCTGACAACCATGTCACATCAGATGACTATTTGCACGAGTTTTCCATTTTTTGATTTTTTTTTATATTTTCTTTGATGTTTTCAAACTGATGCCAAAATTGCATACGTAGCCGTTCATAGGTAGAGGTCGAATATTTGAATTTTGTTCATGTACACCGCCTCCATGCATAATAGGGTATCTTAGAATGATTTTTGCAAAAACAATAAGACCATGTCCCGCCCTTGTAGTTCAAATTTGAGATAAATTTCAAAAATTGGCGTACAAAGTGAGAAAATTCTTTAAAACTGGTATTTGACCGTCTCACGAGGTCTCCTTTGTGCGAAAATTGTGGTGGCGTCATTTTGAACAATGTTTTTTGTAGGTCCTTCACATAAAACATTTTTGGCACTCAGAAAATGGAAAATCAATTTTTTACATGACAAAGTTGGATAATTTTGTCTGGTATTTTGCTTGAAATGACAAGACTCACATGTGTGCCAAATATGGGCAATTTGTAACAAACTACACCATGGATATGGTCATCGTCTTGGTCATATGTGTTTGAAACCATGAATGTTCATACAGGACAACTATTTTTGTGAACACTTCTTTAACAAAAAGTTCCAAATTCCAGTTTTTATATTTTCCTTGCAACCATGTCAAATAGGATGACTATTTGCATAAGTTTTTCATTTTTCATTTTTTGAATTTTTCTTCGATGTTTTTCAAAATAGGGTAAAATTGAATGCTTGGCCGTTCCTAGGTAGATGTCGATTATTTGAAATTTCTTTGAGTACACTGCCTTCATAATAGGCTCCTCTGATTTTTGAAAACATATATGACAAAGTCACGCACTTGTAGTTCAAATTGGAGCTCAATTTGGAAAATTGGCAGAAACTTTTTCTTAAAAGCATAGGCCCTACAAAACGAGAATATACTTCAAACTAGTGCTTGACCATCTCACAAGGTCTACTTTGCATAAAAATTATGGTGACGCCATTCTTACCCATATTGTTTGTAGGTGCTTCACAAAAAAGTTAGTTTTTTTTGGATCTTTTGTTTAAATTGACATGACGCACATGTGTGCCTAATGGAAAATCGAAATCACTTTTTACACAACAAAGTTAGATTTTTTTGGATCTTCTGTGACATGACGCACATGTGTGCCGAATGTTGGCATTTAACAAATTATGTCATGGATATGGCCATCGCCTTGGTCATCTGGATTTGAACCAATGAATGCTCATACATGGCATCCATTTATGTGAACACATTTTTTCTAGACGTTTCAAATCTAGGTTTGGTATTTTTCGTGACAACCATGTATTTGCAGAAGTTTTCCATTTTTTTAGATTTTCGTTGATGTTTTTCTAAATAAGGTCAAAATTGCATGCTTGGTCGTTCGTAGGTATAGGTCAAATATTGTAATTTTCTATGTAAACCACTTGGATTCATAATAGGCATCTTAAAATGATTTTTGCAAAAAATAAGACCATGTCACGCACTTGAGTCCAAATTTGAGCTAAATTTAGAAAATAGGATGAAACTTGACCTTCTCACGAGGTCTAATTTGTGTGAAAATTGTGGTGGCGCCATTTTGACCCAATTTTGTGGTAGGTGCTTGTTAAAAACACAATTTTTGCACTTAAAAATGGAAAACAATTTTACTACACAACAAAGTTGGAATTGTCCGATTTTTATTTGAAATTATAAGACACACATATGTACAAAAAATGGGAAACTTTTAACAAAGTATGCCATGGATATGGTCATTGACTTGGTCATCTGGGTATGATGCCCATGAATGTTCATACATGACAATTCTTTTTGTGAACACCATTTTTTCAAAAGTTCCAAATTACATATTTGGTATTTTCCTTCGCAACGATGTCATATAAGCTGACTATGTGAGCAAGTTTTTCATTTTTTAGATTTTCTCCGATGTTTTTCAAAAAGGTGCCCAAATTGCACGCTTGGCAGGTTGTAGGTAGAGGTTGAATATTTGAACTTTCTCCGTGTACACTTCTGACATAATAGACTACATTAGATTTATAAAATTTCACGACCATGTCACGCGCTTGCAGTTAAAACTCGAGCTAGATTTGGAAAGTTGGACGAAACTTTAAAAAACATAGGCCTCTACAAAGTGAGAAAATACCTCAAAACTGGTACTTGATCGACTCACGAGGTCTACTTTGTGTGAAAATTTTGGTGGCGCCATTTTCTACCCATATTTTTGGTAGGTGCTTCACAAAAAATTCATTTTATGGCACTCGAAAAATAGAAAATCATTTTTTACCCAACAGTTGGAGAATTTTGTCGGGTCTTAATGTTTGAAATGACAAGACGCATTGTGAACACCTTATTTTTATAAAAGTTAGAAATTACAGGTTTGGTATCTTATCTGACAACCATGTCAGATAAGATGACTATTTACGCAAGTTTTTAGTTTCTATATTTTCTTTGATGTTTTTCAAGTAGGGCCAAAATTATAGGCTTGTTTGTTGGTAGAGGTAAAATATTTGAGATTCTCCTTGTACACTCCCTGGATTCATAATAGGGCATCTTAGAATTATTTTTGCAAATTTTTATGACCATGACATGTACTTGCAGTTTAAATTTTAGCTAAACCAAAAAAATTGGATGAAACTTTAAAAGCATAGGCCTCTACCTACAAAGTAATAAATTCTTCAAAACTGGTACTTGACTGTCTCACGAGGTATACTTTGTGTGAAAATTGTGATGCCACCAGCTAACCCATATTTATGTAGGTGCTTCAAAGAAAAACTATTTTTAGCAGTCAAAAAACGGAAAATCATATTTTACACAAGAAATTTGGAAAAGTTTGTTGGAATTTTGTTCGAAATGACGAGACGTAGTTGTTTGCCGAATATGGGCTAATATAATAAAGTATGCCATCGATATGGCCATCGCCTTGGTCATGTGGTTTTGAAACACATGAATGTTCATACATGACAACCATTTTTTTTCGAAAGTTCCAAATTCCAGGTTTGACATTTTTCGTTACAACCATGTCACATAAGATGACCATTTACGTAAGTTTTCCAATTTTTTAATTTTTTTGATTTAACATCGCCTTCATTTGGGTTTGACACCCATGGAATATAGGAAGTACAAAAGCTTCTAACTCAGAAATTATTCGCAATGTGAAATGGCCCTTCTATCCTTGGTCCGAAGACAACAACCCACCGATCATTAAGATATAGGTGGTTGTTTCAGTAACTTGTTTCCCGACACCCTTAACTACCCCCCCTCCTCGCCCGACATTCACCGCCTCCCCCAGAACTCTCCTCACACCAAAAGCCTCCCACACCACCGCACCGGGTCTGCTTCACCGCCGTCCTCATCACCAAAATTTTTGTTGCTTGTCGATGCACCTGATACACTCCACTTACGACCGCGTCCACTACACCGGAGCTACTTCACCTATGTTTGTGTCCACCGCACCAATTTATTTCACCGCCGCCCTCGTCCATCGCGCCACATCTACGCCGACACCAGCGTCCACCTCACCGGATCTATTTGGTCGACTCCTTCGTCCAACACATCGGATCTACTTTGTGAAAGTCGGCTTGGACCACCACACCAGATGCCTAGCCACCGCCTCTGAGTCCACCCAAGCTGTGTGATAGTCTTGCCCTCATCCTCGTCTGCTTATATTACTGTTCAGATATTTTGTTGTCCATATAATTATTCCCTATGTATCCGCACCTGATTGTATGTACGTGTTCCGGTTTATTTAAGTTACTCGATATCAATTCCGGCCTTATTGTTTACCCATGTCTTGTGCATTTTAACTGCTCTATATCATTTCTTGTCGGATTGTTTAGCTATGTTCCAGTACATTTTTAGTTGCTTGTTATCCTTTCTTGACTGATTGTTTAGCTATATGTTCATGTGCATTTTAGCCGCCTTGTATCATTTTCTTGATTATTTATCTATATTTAACTGCTCGCTGTCATTTCTTGCCTGATGATTAGTTATGTTCTCGTGCATTTTAGTTGATCGATATCATTTCCTGCCAGATTGTTTAGCTATGTTCATGTGCATATTAGACTTTTTTTATCATTTCCTACATGATTGTTTGTGTATGTTGCCCTGCCTTTTTGTTTAGCTATGCTCACATTTTAGCTGCTCGCTATCATTTCATGCCTGATTGTATATCTATGTTCCTATTTCGCCACCCTAACTTGTTGACTATGTTTTTTGAGTGCATGCCTGGACCAAAGAAATCATCCATACATCCACCAACACTAACCATCTGACGTCCAACAAGGTTGAAATATGAGGTTTAGTTTGGTAAATGTCGTAAAATAATTGACATGTTATACTTAAACCTTGCCATGTCAATTCAACACGTGTTATACCTTGTTTGTGAATTTTTAAGTCATGCATCAAATCATGGGCTAAATTTATTCTCGGCTGATGTGAATATGACATATGTTCACTGTTAATGCAATTTTTAAGTATATAGACATATCTCAAGCAGACTATATCCTTCTATTTTGCTAGTTCCAAGTGTTTTCATCTTTCCAAACCAGCTGACTTGGTTGTGCACATGATATCTAAATGTAGTAGGATAATGGACAACAATACACTGAATTGCAGGCGGTGTCTTCTGATATTGTAGTCCCGTTGAACAAAAAACATGGCTCCAAGGTTAGTCAATGTACTAAGCTTGTACGAAAAGCTACTGTAAGTCCATGCATATTTTCGGTATTTCCCTTTACCTGAAGGCATTTGTTATGTTTTGTCAACTGTTTGCCAATGATTAGAACACTAAGTAACTTAATTAGAGTGCTATCTGATTGTGATAGAATGAATAACATAGGGTTCATACATGCTACATGCTTGCTATATTTATCTGTATTGCTGTTATAGAAATGGCCACATATTTAATAGCACACGATTTAAAACAATGCCATATTCTGTCTTTATATCCGAGATCTTCACTATCGCAGTGCTGCTCATCTTAGTTTAAACTATTTCTCTCATCCTTACATGTTTCAGAACCTTATTTTCTGATTTCCGCTCCATGTTGTAACTTTATTTTTACCTTTTTTTCAAACTGGAGTTAAAACAAGTATGCCTTCTGAATGGATGATCGAAAATTCTTCCGAGACACCTCCCCAGAGTAATGTTGAACCAGATAAGGTGAACTGATCAACACCGTGATCATTGTTGATTTCTCCCTCCTGATCTTCACACTCAGGTGCTTTTGCAAGTCCCCACCCTGTCCTGCTTGCTAGCAACTTATCTAATCCTATCTGCATTATTGTGATCGTTAGTGGGACGGAAGGGCCCCATGGAGGATGCTGTTGACGCTCCTAGAACATTCCCTGTGAGCTGAAGTCCCTCTTCTCATCTCTGCTCACTTTCCTTAGTTTCCACGTCTCAGGGATCTGCAGTTCTCCTCTCGTGACCATCCAACACCTGAATATAATAATGCTTAGATATGCATTATTTGTGTGCGACCACCATTAGCTTTCCCCACCGGAGTCCAGAGGAGATGGAAAGAAATATCGATCCAGGCTTGGAGCTAGCCACACCTAGTGCGCGTCCCTCTCCATCATTCTTGTTGATCGTGTAGTATGTGCACGTCCTCCCGCCTATAAAAGGGAAGATCGCGAGGTCGTCGATCCAGCAAGCAAGAAACCAGCAGTCTTCTTCTTCCATCAGTACATTCTCCTGCAAGGATAGACCGATCTTGTGCTTCTTCGTTCGACCATAAGCTAGCTAACTAACTAGCATAATGGTTCGTCACTCGTGGCTTCTTTGTGCATGTTTTTGTTAAATAATAGTTGTTCAAGAATTATATTGTGCCCTAGCTAGCTAATCAATGGCGGATCGATAGTACAAAGGAACCTCGACTTGCATGCATGCAATGCAATCCTAATTGTGTGTCTTAATTTACGTGTGGCGCAGGGAGGAAAAATGGAGCTTGAGCGGGCGTGGAGCGGGGACGGCAACCTGGTGCATGACACGGTGGACTATCGCGGCTGCCCGGCCGATCGGTCCAGCACCGGCAGCTGGTTGGGGGCGGCGTCCGTCGTCGGGATCGAGCTGTGCGAGCGTCTGGCCACGATGGGCATCGCAGTGAACCTGGTGACGTACCTGACGGACACGATGCAGCTGCCCAGCGCCGAGTCTGCCAACGTCGTCACCGACTTCATGGGCACCTCCTTCCTCCTCTGCTTCCTTGGCGGCTTCCTCGCCGACGCCTTCCTCGGTCGCTACCTCACCATCGCCATCTTCGCGCTCGTCCAAGCAGTCGGCACGGGCCTCCTCGCGGTGTCAACGACGGTGCCCCAGCTGCGCCCGCCTCCGTGTGGCGCCACCACGGCCGCACCGTGCGAGGCGGCGACGGGTCTCCAGATGGGTGTGCTGTACGTGTGTCTGTACCTCATCGCGCTGGGCACCGGCGGGCTCAAGTCCAGCGTCTCCGGCTTCGGCACCGACCAGTTCGACGAGCGCGACGACCGCGAGCGTACCGCCATGGGATACTTCTTCAACCGCTTCTTCTTCATCATCAGCGTCGGCACGCTCCTCGCCGTCACCGTCCTCGTCTACATCCAGGATCACATCGGCCGGAGCTGGGCTTACGGCATCTGCTCCGGGCCATGCTGGTGGCCATATCAGTCTTCCTCTCCGGCACCAGGAGGTACCGCTACAAACGGAGCTCCGGGAGCCCAGTCGTGCACATCCTCCAGGTCGTCGTGGCCGCCGCCCGGAAGCGCGGCCTCAAGCGGCCGCTCAACGCCGCCGCGCTCTACGAGGACCGCCCAGAGCACGAGAGGATCCCCACACCGCCCAGTTTCCGTGCCTGGACAGCGCGGCCGTGATGGCCGGCGAGGAGGACAACGAAGTGGGACCGCACGGGCGGGCGTCGCCGAACCCATGGAAGCTGTGCTCGGTTTCGCGCGTGGAGGAGGTGAAGATGGTGGCGAGGCTGATGCCTGTGTGGGCGACGACGATCCTGTTCTGGACCATTTACGCGCAGATGATCACCTTCTCCGTGGAGCAGGCGACCACGATGGACCGGCGCATGGGCGGCTTCGAGATCCCGGCAGCGTCGCTCACCGTATTCTTCGTGGGCGCCATCATGCTGACGCTCGCCGTCTACGACCGCGTCTTCATCCCGCTCTGCCGGAACCTCACGGTCGGCGGGGGTTCACCAACCTGGAAAAGATCGGCATGGGCCTCGTCCTGTCCATCGCCGGCATGGTCGCTGCCGCCTTCTGCGAGAAGAAGCGCCTCGCCGTGGCGGCCACGGCCACGTCCGCCAACGGGGCCGTGCTGCCGATCAGCGTGTTCATTCTGACCCCGCAGTTCCTGCTGGTTGGCGCGGGCGAGGCGTTCATCTACACGGGGCAGCTAGACTTCTTCATCACGCGGTCGCCCAAGGGCATGAAGACCATGAGCACCGGCCTCTTTCTCACCACGCTCTCGCTCGGCTTCTTCCTCAGCAGCGCGCTAGTCTCGTTCGTCAGGGGCGCCACCAACTGGCTCGGCGACACCATCAACCGCAGCCACCTCGACTACTTCTACTGGCTGCTCGCCGTGCTCGGCACCGTCAACCTGGCCGCCTACCTCGTCTGCGCCATGTGGGCCACGCCGGCCGCCACCAGCAAGGCGGAGCAACCTCACCCCGGCACGGCGGCCGACGAGAAATGCTAGCTCATTCAGTCACGTGTTACCGTTTAAAACTTGACGTGCATTGCATACAGACCGCGTGTGGGCGTGCGGGTGTAGCTTACATGCATACATGTCATTCCAGCTTGCTCACTCCGGTCGGTTTATCATTAGAAATAAGATGAAAATTACTCCCTCCGTTCTAAATTAGATGACTTTCATTTGCCCACATGTGGATGTATCTAGACATGTTACAAGTATAGATACATCCACGTTTGAACAAATGGAAGTCATCTAATTTAGAACGAAGGGAGTAATTAAGAACCTTCTCCATTGTCGCACGTCGCGCAGGAAGACCACTGTCTTCCGTTATTCAATCAAGAGAAATAATCACCAGAGCGTACAGTAGTACAGATCTCGGCAAAGTCAAAACAAGGTTATACTGGTTGGTGCCCCCCCCCCACCCACCCACCCACACGATTGAATATTTACATAGAGTGGTTATCGAGATCACCCACTGGGTTATACTCGAGATCGACTTCTCCGGGAACCGCTACCCAAGCATAATTGTGGAATGCTTCGCGGAATGTTCCCAGGTCCTCCCTCTTTCTTTTATTTGAGTGCACCATATTTCACTAGGGTCTCTTCCAATACTAGCTTCCATGCCTTGAATTACGTCGATGACTCCAATCTGTCTTTTGCTCCTGGGGAAAAGCCCACTCCGTCCGTAAGACAAACTCAAGGAGGCTGACTTGACCAGGAAGCCAGTCTTGTAATAGTAAAAGCAACCTATCGCGCTGGGTCAACACTTCAGCAAATTCAGTAAGGTTATACTGGTTGGCACCCAGCCGTTTATCTGAACCCAGAACGGCAGAACCTTAGCTTCGCCACAGAACCTGCATTGACAGAAATCTTGCTGCTAATATGATCTGTGCCGGCAGTGATGTGGGCCATTAGGAAATTTGTAGATGACTTACACTTTGGTAAAATCACATGGACTAGCATCATTTCTTAGAAATGAAAGATCTAGCAGGGACAAGAGGGACGCACATTGAAGCACGATCATAATGATGCATCAAGTCATAGACAAAATTTACAGGTTGACACTACAATTTCGTCCGTAGTTATCCATAGGTGTTGCACCACCTCTATCTTTGGTCACGCCCATTTAGATAGTGGGAGATGGTAACATACATGCCAACTAAGCAAAAATATGATGTGACAACTAATTAATGAGTAGATAGTCAAATAGAGTAACATATTAGCTTTGGGATAAAACAATTAGGTGTTTTTAGGGTTTGTATTCCACGAGGAAACCTATCAAGGGTTGGCCCTTTTTCGCCCTTAACTGCTCCCCTTAGGTCATCGCTTCGACTAGCTTTTATTCAGATTAAAACTTCGCCATTACAACAATGTTGTTGCACATTTTAGTCCGATCGTCAAAGACAAATCAACGTGCCATCATCACCTATGTGAGAGAATTTTGTAATCCTTCTACATTCACTTTCATCTCAACAAAGAAACGTTTGACAATCTAATATTAAATCCCGTTGTGGTTTGTGTTTTCAAATCAAGAAATTTCTTGTCCTTACAGTCATCCATCTACCAAGAATCAAATATACTCCAGACACAAAAGCAAAAGACAGTTATATTATACCTCGAAATCCCTAAATTTGTTTCTATGCCCAATGCCCATAGACCAAATACAGTCACACAGAACATTTACAGTAACTGGATTCTCAATATTGCAAAGAAGCTACAGACTAGAAATGCTCGACTCTGAACTTCCACTCCCCCTTCACGGCATCAAACGATATGAATTCAGCGCCGTGATTCTTGCCCCACTGCGTCAGAATCTCCTTATAGGCATGAACTGCTGGCCCCTCCATTAAGTGCAACCCAGTCTTCTGATCGACGCATTTCACATTCAGAAGAGTGATCTCTGCAGGCTTGTTGAGCTCCTGCCCGACGGGTGGTCTCTTGCTCTCGTCTGTGTAGACATTAATCTCACGATCCTTGAACTCCATGATGGATGTGATGTCTAGCATCCTCACATCAGTTTCTCCATCGAACTTCACACTGCCGTAGCCATGTCTGCCAACTGTGAAGTCCTTCACATGTGAGCAACAACCTGGCTCCTGACCTTCTTTTGCAGCAAGCTCCAGGATTGATGGAAAGGTGTAGTAGTCGGCCTTGTCGAGGCGAGGTAGCACACTCTCATTGATCACTTTGCAGCCTGGGGCACCAAATGGAGATCGCTCAGTCAGAGGAACATCACAGATATTCCCTTTCTGTTCCCCAGCGGGCCCTGATGAGGGTGAACAAGACATCAGTAACTTAATATGTATATTACACACACACACACACACACACACACACACACACACACGCACGATGCAGCACCTTCAGTTTTGAGATATCACTGTTTTGACATTTGTGCTCCATAAGTTAGTGCTACCGGAGAACTTGGGTTTACTTCTAGGATACTTGACTGTAACATGCTAGTGAAAAATTGCTTCATCAAATTATTATTAGCATGAAGTAAAGCTTATTTGAATAAAATACTAGGAATATTCATTGTAACGATTGCTAATTATTAGCATGAAGCGGCAACATGTTATTTCAATAAATATTCTCTTTGGATAACAGGAGCAAGCAGAACATGACAGCGGAGACATTGACCATATGTGTCTACAAGTTTTCTTTCTTAAAAAATAGCATATTTAACATGGAAAAAAACATTGTTCACTTTGGTTGAACCTGCATCTGCTTAAGTTTGCGATGCAATGTAAAATACTACCTCTGTTCACATATATAAGACGTTTTGGTGGGCTGTTTTAGTCCACCAAAACATCTTATGTTTGTGGACAGAGGTAGTAGCAAAGAGTAAAAAATGCATCGCATAGGTATGTGTATGACAAAAACGGTTTTGTGCTTATCAGGGGTCTTAAGAACATTCGAGACATATTACGAGAATTAGCTTGGTACAAAATATATAGTAGGATCAGAAGCCTAAAAAAACCGTAGCATCAGCCTAATATAAGTCTACAGAACAAGCTAGTACCAGAAGATAGGAAATTCGAACAATAAGACTGATCATTTCGACAAAATCTACCTGTTGAACTGGATGTTTTCCCAGTTTGACTCTTAGCAGGCTGCTGCCCTGATCGAATAGTCAGATCTTGGTTCTCTCCAGGATAGATACACAAAGACACTGGTGTTGCTGAAGCTTGAACATTATGATGAACCTGTGCAAAAGGACATGTCATTTTCTTTTATTATAGGATAATCAGAATGAACGAACAGAATTTTTGGAGGTGATACAAAAATGAAGCGCATTTTATTGGATTACTCGTGAGCCTAAAAGTGTGAGCATATGGCTTCACACATGTTTGAAGAGGGCCCCAAGGTACCATTTTACTGTGCAACACAATTCTAGGCTATGGAGAATTATTTCCGTACCTTTGAATCAAGACTCCCAGCATCATCAATCCTTGGACAAAATCTAATCCTGACAGTAGTAATGTCAATTGGTAGGAGCAACTCTACAGTTTTGTTGGGATGATCAATATTTATCTGGAAACAGGGTAAAAACATCAGATATAAAACCAGAAAGACAGGATAGAACCAGCCACTCAGTGATACCTACAGTAGTACATTGACCATTTGGTGATGGAGCTGGTGCTGAATGGGTGACTGAAGAGCTTACTAAACTTCCTCCAGATTGAGTAGATTTTGTAGGGAACATGTTTTGGTGAAACATATGGCCTTGCTGCTTCCAACAAAAACAATCAATAAGAACCACATGTACCTACTCCTATGAAGTGCATCAGGAACGAATAATCTTTGAGGAATACTTACGGTAAACGATGTATCTGCAGGAGCTGTATATGCCGCTGTGTTACTGATGATGTTTTCCCGACATGTAGTAAAAGTTCCAGAAGAAGAACTTGAAAACAATGGCTTGTGGATTGGCTGAGGTGGGAACGAAAATAATGGTGGCTGGGGTCCTACAGAACGCAGCCAAAATGGGTTGGTGGATTGTAGTTCCACAGATGGCTTCACATGAGCTTCACCGACATGTGTCAAGGGCTTCAGTGGGAGCTGGGGCTGCCATGTATGATTGGCAGAAACCGTGCTTTCCTGCAGGCTGAAACTCCCTAAAGAGTGCAAAAATAGATTAGTAATAAGAACCGTAAACCTACAAATAAATTGACAATGCAAAATTCAAAAATTATTAACCATCAGTTATCATAAAGGGTCCATGCATGTTCTTTTCCCCCAGATCACAGCGAGTGCTAAGAGCAGTACCGTGATGCTCTAATTGAACTAGTCAAGTACATTAGGTTAGGTCTCTAGAGGATCAAAGATAGGTTAGGAAGAACTTAAATTAGGTAAGATTTAGAGTAAGTAATTCCAATAAGAAAGTTAAGACTGAGATGGATTTATCTTGAGTATACATGGGGGCTGTTTCACCAATAAAGGACAGGAAAGAGGTGAAGTTGAAATAATGCTTCAAATTGAAATTGAAGACACACAAGCAACCTTGATAGTATATTAAATGCTGAAAAATATTTGTGCAAAATATTATTATCTGATTGGCATATTAAAACCAGGCATATTAAAAAGAACTAGAAGCCCTTCTTTCTTTAAATACAATCCAGATTCGACATATCAAATCTTAAGTTGTAGAAATGATTTAGCATCTTACCTTTGTCTCCTCTCTGATAATCTTCATGTCGAAGCTCCTCATGGGACTTGCTGTTGTATACAGGCATTGCTGAAATAGATTGGAAACAGCCATAAGAAGCATCACCATCAGCAGTCTTGGAATAAGCAGAAACCCGGCTGCCTTTTTCAGACACTCCTACATAATTAAGATGTGGAAAACAAAACAGTGAAATAAGATGATTAATTTCATAATAAGTCACCTGAATGAAATTAAGCTATTGTGCACCAAATTTTGTCACTTAAGCCCTGAGCCAGCAATAGTTTATAAGAAGGTCAGGACTGGTTCGACCTGTGGCTTTCCCCAGTTTATTTGACTCTTATTTTCAAAATAAGCCAACTAGTTCTACTAATCACCATTGGAGATGTATTGTTATTGTATTAAAGGCACTACTGCTTATAATATATAGAAAAGTAGATCATGTAGATGCATGACTATTAAGATCAGTTTGGAATTACTTCGTCATGTTATTAGTCAATACATACAAAAGAAATAAAGACAAACAATGGTATTTAAAAGTACATTGACGATGCCTCTAACAAATTTAAATGTTATAAACTAAGTTGTAACTTTCAAACATAGCAGCTGAAAATCTAAGAAATTGCGTCAGCCATAAATTGTAAAACTAGAAACATGAACTAAATGAAACCGGCCAGAAAGCAACCAGACAACTTACGATCAAAGGACCCAAATGGAGAAGGCACAGATGGCACACCAAAGGTAGCTACAGATGAAGAATGATGGCCTGTTGTATCTGTACAAAGCAATATCAAATCAGAATGTTAAATCAGCTGTGGTGAGTAAACATATATGTGTCATGAAGCAATATCAACCAGAATGTTATTATATATATGTTTCATAACTGCCAAAATCAAATCAAGCTGATTATTAACAAAATCTTCAAAAATCGCCAATGCTGCCTCAGTAGTCAGTAATTATATGCCTCAGTAGTCAGTAATTATATGCCTCAGTAGATTGTAATACTTTCACAATCTACTTGTGCAGAACATTTTGCTGACAAATATCTTGAGTTATGATCACGAGAAAATGGTGTTTTTCAGTGACATCATAAATCTCTCACCACCCATGGAGGCTATATGACGGTATCCCTAGACATTGAATTAAAGTTCAAACTATCTAAGAGACAGAGAAAACAACACATGTACACAAAAAAAAAGGAAAAGAGACTGCTACTCGCACATGCCATTGTACTACTGAACCTTGCAAGCATATGAACACATTAAATCTACTTTGCGATAGTCAAATAGCAGACCATACAAACAGAAAGTAGAGAATCAGTTGAAAAAGAGCTGCTTACCGCCAAATGCCGGGATGAAAAAGGCGCCTGACGGGGCATGGCTGGCCTGAACATGTCCGTGGGTCGGCCATAGGTTGCGGTAGACGTGGATGATCCAAAGGCTGGGATAGACGTGAATGATCCAAAGGCTGGGGACGTGTATGATCCAAAGGCTGGGGTAGACGTGGATGATCCAAAAACTGGGGTAGACGTGGATGATCCAAAGGCTGCGGTAGACGTGGATGATCCAAAGGCTGGGGGCGTGAATAATCCAAAGGCTGGGGTAGACGTGGGTGATCCAAAGACTGGGGTAGACGTGGATGATCCAAAGGCTGCGGTAGATGTGGATGATCCAAAGGCTGGGGTAGACGTGGATGATCCAAAGGTTTGGGTAGACCACGATGAAGACGAACCCATCACAGCTGCAGAAAGCAAGATTACATCGAATCAGATACATGAAAAGTTGATAATCCCTCATTCCTAAGCATGCAAGATGAAACTGCATTAGTTACACATGACATTACTACACCATCGGCGTATCCTTTAACCCACTTTGAGTAGTTGAGTCTGAACATTTTATCATTGTAGTACATTCAGACATCAGAAACTAATTCTTCGCACCTAAATTGGATGCCTACCAAATCTATTTCACACCGCTCCCTAATTCAACGATGACAGCAACGTATCCGAAGAAAAACAACGAACAAAACCCCCATAAGCTTTTATTTCAAGTAGTGGAAGAAGAAGTACCCCGGAATCGTCCCAAACAAATAGAAAAAAACACAACGAACAATGTGTATTTACAGCGCCTCGTTTGTTGATTCAGCGACAATAAGATGTAGAAAACACGGCTGCGTCCCCAATAAAATTCACACGACGGGAACCCTTGAGCCAGCCAGCGGCAGCAGACGTACGTTTTGATAAAATCTAAGCATCCAGAGACCCCTAAATCAGATTAGGATGGAATTAAACCAAATCAATCCCCTGCGGCAGTAGCAACCGATGCAGCCGCCGAAACTGGAAACAGATTGGTCTACGGGGAAATCGAACAGCTCGGAACTAGACTCCCGCATTGGTGTAGAGAAGAGGAAGGGGGGCAGCGCTGGCATACCAGGGAGGCAGGGACGGCTCGAATCGATGGCGCAGAGCGGGCTTGAGGTTTCAGCAGCGTGGGTTCGCCGCCGTTTCGGTGAAGGGATGCCCCGGTACCGGCGCGCGGCGCGCCTTTATATGGGGTGTTGGAACTTCGACACCCGAGACCCCGGGTTGCTTACAAATCAAGCGGAAAATTTTGGTAACAGCATTGCTTTCTTCCGACGCCACTTCACGGGAAGAGAGTAAAAAAACAAGTGGGCTCTAAGAAGACGGAGAGCCCATCTGAGATCTGACTGGGCTGACCCGCGTCTATCCCAACGACATCACCACCGCGCGCGAGAGGAAGCCCAATTGGTTCGTTTGGATTTCGTGTGGGTGTTGGTTCTGTGTGATGGCCATCATCTCAGATGGGTCATCCGGATTCCGGAGTCATGGCTGAACGAGGAGAGAGGAGAATGTCACGAGTCACTACCTAAACATGCTATCCGAACATGTAATAAACACACAAAGAGATAATAAGTGTCTAAGGTTTCAGTTAGTTCAACATTTTCCTGACAGATCATCCGTTCTACGAGTCCATCATCCATCCGAGTTTGTTATGGCTTCGCGCCAGTTCACTTATTCTTGATGATGATCAGACGGCCCTGAGCATCGGCGTGTCACTGTTGATGTTCCAACAGCTTTAATTTTTCTTTTTACTTTTCGATTTTACCTCTATTGTTAGGGCTATAAACCCTCAGATTTCAGACAAGGGTTTCCATCTTATCTTGTACAGGGCTAAACCCTAGCTGCAACTTAAATTGGTCCGTCTAAAACATCCCCCAAAATAGCTTTTTTTTAATCTCTCAACTTTGCTCAAATTTTGTATCAGACCCATCTAATCCTTGGCAGTGAATGGATCAGGAAGCAAGCTGGAGTTGGGTTCTCCTATAATGCCATCCATCTTGTTCGTGAGTCGGAAGGTCGCTTGGCCACAGAGGCATAGCTTAGATGAAGACATGGTAGTTGCTTGCGGAGCACCTCTGCAGTGGTAAAATCCCGAGCTTGAAAGAGGTATGTGCATCATCCAGTGGAGGCAGGGGCGAATTTATCAGGTAGGCTTTGATAGGCTCGAGCCTACCCTCCATTTTCAGCAAGAAAACCATCAAATTTGTATGCCCCAACCATGGTTGATGATGTAAGGGCAAAGTTTAGTTCGTGAGGGAAGCAAAGAACTGTTAGAATGAAGTTATACTGAATCCGTTAGAAACATTCATTCAGCATGACTAGTACTGTAGTATATAGCGTCATTTCTCGTCTGTGTCTTCGGTGTCAAAATAAACAACGAGGATAATGTAGTGTTATCTGCTGAAGATTCCCATTTGTCAAAGAAATCAATTTTCTGCACTATAATATACTACTGATACAGCCTCAGTCGTAAGTTTCAGATATTACCAACTGTACATAACAGAGTAACAAAGCTAGATCACCATGAACATAAGTAATGTTTGTTACTACAGAGTAATTGCCAGAATGGAGAAACAAGGAAAATGGTCCATCCGTTAAAATTAACCACGAACTAACCAGGATAATGCAAAATCTCTCAAATTATGGACACAAGAACTAATCAAGAACAAATCAGTATAATGCAAACTGAAAAATCATCCATCTATTTTCCCAATCTAAGCAAAAGCCAAAACCGTTGCAATCGGAGGGAGTATTTCAAATTGGGAACCCCAATTTGCAAAATGATACTTGAGTTGATCAAATCCAAAGCCCAAGAAGAAAATTTAATAAGCAGACATCATATAAATGGATATGCTGACTATACAAGAGTACAAAACCGTCAATTCCCCCCCATAGGACAACAACATCCGCCTCCAAGCAGCAATACGTTTTAGACGCTTACAACGGCTCACCAAGCTACTTAACTGCAAAAGCAGAAACCTTACAACAAAATATTTATGCAGCAGCAAATAATCAGCTCCTACACACTAGAGAAGTCCATAAAAGCATATCACCTCCATGTGCTGGGGAATAGGACTAGCTATCGCTCATTCCCCTCCTAAATCCTAATGCATTAAACTAGCAGAACAGTAAATCATATAGAGCAAGTTGCGGTAGCAAGCACCAAGCCGGAAGCTGTATTGTCAGCAGGCAAGCATGCTTCCCACGGTGCAGTGGCAGTGCGTCTGAAATCGCTCTCCGCGGAAATATATAACTCCTCAGCTCGACAAGCGTCGACTTGGAGCTTGGAGATTTCTAATCCACATGCTGCTTTCTGCTCCACGAGCAATGCCTTATCCTTTTCGACACCCAAAAGCATCTGCTCCAGCGCCTTGATGCCTATGTCTAGTATTCCCATCTCTTGTTCTATTGTGATGGACGCTCCTTCCTTTTCAAGTATATCCCGTTCCAGAATCGCTTTCTTGCCCTTGAGATCCATCTGACGATTCTTGATATGGACTAGGTTCTCCAGACGCGTCCTCAGGGCGCCAACTTCAAACCCATTCTCTTCCAGCTCTGCGAGGTTGCTCATTTTCCCCTCAAAGAGTTGATCTTCATCCTGAACTTTCATGTTTTGTATGCTCACGGCTAAGTTGGCAAATGAAATCATAAGTCCCGTAGCCTTTCCATCACGAAATTCCGGGTGACAATCCTGCAGCAGCTTACTGAAGTGTGGATTCTGTGGTAGCCTTTTGAAGACCTCCCATTTGTTGCTGTTAGGTGCTGGCATAAAGGCCGATAGATCAATGGTCACAGCAGGACAAACCAGTGCCCTACCAGGATGCATCAATGAAGAAGGCCCTGCCAATTTCCAGGAAAGGGGTTAGATTCAATGCATAATACATCGACAACCACATTGGCTGTTAAAAACATGGTTCTAGTCAGACATAGTTTTTATGCACCACAAATTACCTTCCGAGTTTGGGCAAGGCTTACAGTTCATAAGGTTATTTTCTACCTTGAGATAGCTGCCAGAAATGTTGTTCACCATTCCTATCTGTAAATAAAATCATCAATATACAATTATAGTTTACAGGATATTACAGGGACAAAATTTGGGACAGCACAAAAATGTGGCATTTGCTAAAGAAATGATAGTAGACAAGAAACAATTTACTGGACCACAATCACCTTTTCGTAACTAGACAAGTGCATGTGTTTTTCAACGGTTTTCAATCAATATCATAAATTTAAAAAAAATATTATCTGATTTACCTACATAAATGAGTTAAGTTGTGAAAAAAAATCATTTAGTTATATACTGCAGCAACCATATGAAATTCATCGTGCCCAAATTGTTGTCCTTCAATTTAGAAATTGCATACAATACTCACATCCTATAGACAAGTCATATATAATCATACAACGTATCACATGAAACTAGTGTGGATGATCCCTCCCATTAGACCCTCAAAGGTTCATTGCTGCACATACAAATCCAGAAGGCCCTCAAGGTGGAGTCACCATCACCCGAGGAAATCATTTACATCAGTAGATTTGTTACAGCAAAGCAGTCATTACAAATTATAATGAAACATGTTAGGAAAAATAATGGGTGTGAAAAAATTGATTTAGCTGCATGATTTTTAGAATGAATTCTAGATCACTGAAATGGCCAATGGGAAATTTTAAGGAGTTATTTGAAAGAGACCTTTTTGGAAGTTTGAAGATAATACTTTTTATATGAGTTCTACGTTCTGCCAAATGATCATGATTGTGTAGAGTTCGTTAGTGAGATATTGATTCTGCTTTCTCCTAGAAAATGACATGGTTCTGCATTTTCCTAGAGCAAATTTTACAAAAATAGAAAGGAGCTACAAGCTAATGCACTTACCACGTCATGGGTCTTTTTATATTGCTCGGGTACTTCCTCTGATGGAAGAAACTGAAACAAGTTTACAGTAAGTCAGAAACACGATGCGCTAATAGCAGGCTCTTCAATGCATGAGACCGTCAACCTTAAAAACATGTTTTGCAGATGAAGATGACCCTATTTACAGATGTTAGCACCCGTTTTTGGCAGATTGCCAGTTTCAGGTTCAAGGAAGACTTGGTGGCTTAAAGAAGGCAGCAAAGAAGGCTAAAATGGTGATCTGGGAAACTGTCCAGGAAAAGACGGCCGGAAGAAGGCCGCCAATAATCCGGCAACTGGAACAAGGCGGAAAAGAAGCCAGACAGATGCTGAAATCCGGGTCTAATACGAAGCCGATCAAGATATCTCGTCTCTAAGTAAGAAGGCAAGTTTGAAGCCAATACGGAAGGAAAAAAAGGCAACTTTCCAAGTAGCCAGCAAGTTGGAAGCCAACACGGAAGGCAAAAGGCAACTTTCCGAAGTAGCCAGCAAGTTTGAAGCCAACGTTACCGGCCAAAAGTTGCCTATTTTAGAGATGGATTCGACTTAGACTATGATTTGTAAGCCTTGTAGAAGTCCAATACTTGTACGGGAAGTCCAGCCGCCTCATATATATGTGAGAGGTGATGGCCGATTGAAATTAAGCAAACAAAGCAAACAATCGACAACCTATCAATACAACCTACTTTTTCCCTCAAACCCTTGTTCATGCTTCCGTTGTTCGGCGACTTCGCGTAGATTTCACCGGATATCGAAAACCGAGCTAAGAGCGGCCAAGTCCGGCTTAGTTCAGCCAATCGTCGCCGGCTTCCTCTGACGGGGCTTCCCGAGGGGCTGGGGCGTCTGGTCAAAAAGCGCCTACTTGCTGTCTTGCGTATCGCGCTGGAAGCAGGCCTCCCGCGGGGCGAGTTGCGGAGTATCTCCCCCGGCACCGCGGGTACACGAGGACGTGTTCGTGTGACGCGTTTCGAGCGCAACACACTTTTTGGCGACTCCGCTGGGGACGATTCGATCTAAAAATTGGACAGCAATGACCAATTCCAAGACCGACGCTGCCGGCATCAATACCGACAACATCATCAAGCCAACTCTCGAGAAGTTGTCGGAAGAACAACGCCAAGGTCTGGAGGCGTGGAAGAAGAAGAGAGATGAGGAGTTCGAGGCGCTGCGAGCCAAGCGGGATCAAGAAGATCAAGACCTGTACTTATCAAGCTTCAAGGTAGATCGGCAAGGTATAATCACGCCGATCAAGGAGCCGGAATTTGTACCGCTGGACGCCAACATTGACAAACCCGCTGTAAGTAGTAGCCTTTTTTCCTCTGAACAGATAGCCGAAATTCAATTTCATGTTTCGCAAGGCACTGCCAATGTTTACGATCTTATGCTAGAACATGAAAAGGCTAAGAAAAACACGCCCATGATCAGCCATCGGACAAACAGCCGATCGGTCAAAGCAGGGAAAACCAACTTGTGCCTACGCTGCCATGTCCAACTCCTATCCAGAGTCTGCCTAATCCGGCAAGCCAGCCGGCCAAACAAGGCGGATTTGGGTCATGAGTCAATGCCGAATCAAAATTCGGCTACTTGGGTGCAAGCTGGCCCTGCCGCCAATTCTTCTCTCGTGCCGGCTCAATCGGCCATTATGGACGATTCCTTAGCCGAATTCAGGAGAAGATTGGACCAGATAGCTTTTGACAAACTCGGGGTGATGCCAAAACATAGAACTTACACTAAGCCTTACCCCGATTATTTTGATCTGCAACCTTATCCACCTGGTTATAGAGTTCCTGAATTTGCCAAATTTAATGGGGTGGATAGTAAGACAACATGGGAACATATTAGTCAGTACTTGGCTCAATTAGGCGAAGCTAATCATGATCATATTAAAGTTCGCTTGTTCTCATTATCCTTAACCGGCATTGCGTTTTCTTGGTTTTCGGCTTTAGCTCCTAACTCTATACATACCTGGTTTCATTTGGAGCAAAAGTTTCATGAACACTTCTTTGCCGGCGAAATAGAGTTAAAGTTGTCCCACCTTACATCGGTTAGGCAAAAGCAGGATGAATCGGTATCCGATTACATCAAAAGGTTTAGAAACACTAGAAACCGATGTTATAGCTTGGTGATAACTGAAAGAGACATGGCTGACTTGGTTTTCAATGGGCTAAGGTCCTACCTGAAAGAGAGGTTAGAAGGACATGAATTCTTGTCTGTTGGCCAAGTCCAAGAGAGAGCTCTGGCCAAGAAAGCCGGGTCAATGAGTCAAAAGACTCGCATCGGATGAGCAGGAGTGGCTTAATATTGTCGAAAATGATGCCGACTCCGGTGATGAAGCCGATGTCTATTCTGCTGAGTTTGTTTGGCCCAGCAAGGCCAAACCTTACATGTGCGATGACTTGAAGCCGATTCGTAAGAATCGGGATGATGAAATAAAATGCAGCTTTGACGTAGGCAAGTGTGATAGAATATTTGATGCCTTGTTAAAGGATAAAGTGATTAGGATCAATCATGTCATACCATCGTCTGATGAATTAAGGCGGCGGGCTTATTGCAAGTATCACAATTCTTTCTCTCATGCTACTAATGATTGCAATGTCTTTCGTAAACAGATCCAATCGGCCCTCAATGACGGACGATTGAGCTTTGCCGGCATGGCAATTGACACACAGCCGTTTCCAATAAACGCGCTAGACTTGGAGGGAAAGAAGGTTCTTCTTCGGCCAGAGGCGGCCGAAGCCGCTAATAAATCTAATGTTGTTGTTGGTGAGCCCAGGAAAGTAGCCGGCAACAAGGCGGCAGGAAGACAAGTTACAGTGAGCCGGCAACCCGACGGAGGCGAGGTCATCAAGATTACCGTCAATAACCCTGCGCTCGGGGGGCAAGGACCACGTTCAGACAAGTTGCCGCCAAGATTTATCAAGCCCAAAGCCCAGAAGTTGGCAGATGGAAGACAAACGAGGTTGAATATAGACCAAGGAAGACAAAGCCAACTTTTGACATGCTGCTAAACAAGTACGTGCGTCAAGCCGGGTCAAGGTCACGCCATGGCAGTACGGGAAACGACCAAGGTCTCCATCTACTGGGAAAGTTGGCACCACAAGCCAGCTGACGAGTTCAAACGCAGAGCGATCCGGCAACCTGTGCAAGATCGGCTCGTATATCCCGGTGACTCGTCATATTGGCGGATCAAGGCGCAAGGCTTGAAAAAGGCGGAGCCAGAAGGCGGATTAGTCTCAGACAACTCATTGGTTGTTGGAACTCATGTGCTAAAGTTGAAGGACCCGGTGACAGAGCCGGCAAACAGTGAGCCGATACTTGCTATCGCGCTAAAGCCAGCAACCAATGATCACGAAGCTAGCTCCAGTCAAGCCGCAGCTCAACCCCGGGATCCAAAGTACACTCAGCCAAAGTGGTGCCCGCCAGGTATAACAAAAACACAAAAGCGGAAACTGCAAAGGGCAAGGAACCGGGAGAAGGCAGAAGAAGGAGCTGAGCGATCTAGGGACATCAAATTCAATGTGAGCGACCAATGTTGCCAACTCAAAGTGGATTCCTAGGCCAGTTCTTATGGCGGCTTCCACGCCAGCTATCTCAAGTCCTGCTGAAATAAAGGCGGCAGCTACGCCGGCTATCACCTATTCTTCATGGGCTGACGAAGTCGAAGCAGCAGACTTGGCAATGGCAAGATTGGCAAAGGAGATGGCAAACCAGGACAGGCCACAGAGATGCCGGCAAGTAAAGACCTCGCAATGCAAGAAAAGGCGAAGAAGAAACAGTAATATCGGAGTCGGCAATGGATGAGTCAGGCAATTTGATAGATGATGAAGATCTGCTGGATTATGAAGAATCACCGGCTCGTACGGGCATGGATATCAACATGGTGTATTACTTGCCGGCTGAGTTCCGTGCTGTTGAAGAAGAAGGCGAGGTCGCGCAAATCAACTTTGGACCCAAAAATGTTGTCTTCGAAAAACCTGACAAGCCGGTGAAACACCTCAAGCCTCTGTACGTCAGAGGACACATTGATGGCAAGCCGGTCACCAGGATGATGGTGGATGGCGGCGCTGTGGTAAACTTGATGCCATATTCTGTCTTCAAGAAGCTACAACTAGATGATGGCGACCTGATGAAGACGAACATGGTGTTAAATGGGTTCGAAGGAGGAGAAGGGTAGAAGCCAAAGGAGTTATCAGCTTGGAGCTCACAGTGGAAGCAAGACTTTGGCTACCGCCTTCTTTGTTGCTGAGGTGCAGGGAAACTACAATGTGCTGCTGGGACGAGATTGGCTTCATGCCAACCAGTGTGTTCCGTCTACTATGCACCAGCAACTCGTACAATGGGTCGACGATGAAGTTGAAGTCATCCATGCTGATGATTCGGCGTGCATTGCATTAGCCGAATCGATTGTTGATTGGCAACATTCCAATGTTACATGCCTTTCTGGGCGTGATCTATCCGGGTTCGACTTCCTGAGTGCTACCAGGGACGGATTCGTGAGTATTCTGCAGCTCAAGTAGATGGATCAAAACGACGAGTGGCTGCAGAAGCGTCTGGGCAAGTATCGGGCCGAAAGGAACGATATGTACGAAGCAATTGAAGAACCAGACGACATGGATAAGTTGGGACAAGGTTTACATCGGCTGACTTGCTGGAAGAAGTTGACATTGGGGATGGCACTGTCCCTAGGCCGACATTTGTCAAGCAAAAGTTGGCGGCCGATTACAAGTCTAAGTTAATCGCGCTAGTCAAGAGTACGTGGATTGCTTTGCATGGGAATACCACGAGATGCCTGGGTTAAGCCGAGAGTTGGTCGAACATCGGTTGCCTATCAAAGCCGGCTTCAGACCATACAAGCAGCCGGCTCGCAAATTTAATCCACTGATCTATGATCGGATAAAGGCGGAAATTGGCCGGCTTTTAAAGCCAACTTTATTCGGCCCTGTAAGTATGCCGAATGGTTATCCAACATTGTGCCGGTCGAAAGAAAGGATCCGACAAGATCAGGGCGTGTATTGATTTCAGGGATTTGAATCGAGCCACGCCAAAGGATGAGTACCCTATGCCAATAGCCGACATGCTTATCAACGAAGCCTCAGGTCACAAAGTTATCAGCTTCTTGGATGGCAACGCAGGTTACAACCAAATATTTATGGCCGAAGAAGATTCGGCTAAGACGGCGTTTCGCTGCCCAGGCTTTGTTGGCTTGTTCGAATGGACCGTGATGACTTTTGGATTGAAGAATGCCGGAGCCACCTATCAAAGAGCGATGAACCTGATATTCCATGATCTTCTGGGAGTCGTACTGGAGGTATATATTGACGACGTGGTGGTTAAGTCGGACGGCAGTCACTTGGCCGACTTGCGGCTGGCGTTTGAAAGAATGAGGAAGTACGGGCTCAAGATGAATCCTTTGAAGTGTGCCTTTGGCGTGTCGGCTGGGAGGTTCCTTGGTTTTATCATACATGAACATGGCATAGAAGTTGATCCGGCAAAGATTGAAGCCATCCAGAAATACAGGCCCGGGTTGCAAAAGGACATGCAGAAATTTCTGGGCAAGGTAAACTATTTGAGAAGATTCATTGCTAACTTGTCTGGAAAAGTTGATGCATTTACACAGATCCTTCGGCTCAAGAACAACGATGAATTCACCTGGGGGGCAAAGCAGCAAGAGGCGTTTGACAAATAAAAACTTGCCTGTCTACTCCTCCAGTTCTCAGGAAGCCGGCTCATGGTCAACCTTTCCGGCTTTATATTGCTGCTGAGGACAAAGTGATCGGAGCTGCCTTAACTCAGGAAGCCGAAGGACAAGAGTACGTCATCACATATCTGAGTAGACGTTTGCTGGATGCCGAGTCAAGGTACAGCTTTGTAGAAAGGTTGTGTTTGTCTCTTTACTTTGCCTGCACCAAATTGCGCCATTATCTGCTGTCCAGTGAATGCAAAGTCTTTGGTCAGACCGATGTTCTCAAACACATGATACAAAGGCCGATTCTCAGTGGACGAATCGGCAAGTGGGCGTACGGGTTGATTGAATATGATTTGGCTTATGAACCACTAAAATCTATGAAAGGCCAAATTGTAGCTGACTTTATTGTTGAACATCGGATTGACCTGGAGCAAGAAGCCGGCTTAAATATTGTGTCGGCTGTACCGTGGAAGCTTTATTTTGACGGCTCAGTCTGCAGCAGCGGACAAGGAGTTGGCATTGTGTACATCTCACCACACGGTACTGTTTTCGAAGCCTCTTGTCGTCTTGACTATTTATGCACTAACAATGAAGCCGAATACGAAGCACTTCTATTCGGGCTAGAAATCTTAGTTGACGCAGGGGTAACTCATGTCGAGGCATATGGAGATTCGTTGCTTATTGTCCAGCAAGTGGCCAAGATTTGTCAGTGCAACAGCGGATCCCTCAACATGTACCTTGACAGATGCCTGGATATGATTTCAACGTTGGATTATTTCCACATATCCATGTTCCTAGGCAAGACAATTGGCTTGCAAATGAGTTGGCGCAACAAGCATCCGGCTATCACGTCAGTCGTGGTATATTCTTCATCAGGGAACAGCCGCAATTCATGTTGCCAACTTGGAGAAAGCCAAAAAGAAGCCGGCTTGTTGGAGCCGGCTACAGAGAGTCAAATGTTGCCAACTTGAGGAAGCCAAACAAGAGCCGGCTTGTTGGATCCGGCTAAGAAGGCGGCAAATGACAACTTGGCGACGACTGGAGACAACCTTATATTGACTATTTACAAGATCCAAGTCGAAAAACAGACAGAGCAGTTCGGCGCTTATCCCTCAAGTATACATTGGTGGATGCCGCCTTATATCGCCGAACAGCTGATGGTCTTCTTCTAAAGTGCTTGAGTGAAGACGAAGCTAGAGTTGCCATGGGAGAGGTACATGATGGTTTATGTGGAACACATCAGTCGGCCCACAAGATGAAGTGGATGCTCAGGCGAGCAGGTTTTTATTGGCCGACAATGATCAATGACTGCTTCAGATACTACAAGGGATGCGAAGCCTGCCAGAAGTTTGGAGATATTCAGTTGGTGCCAGCCTCACCTCTTAATCCAATTATAAAACCGTGGCCTTTCCGGGGTTGGGCGCTTGACTTTGTCGGCATGATCCATCCGCCTTCATCCAAGGGGCATCGGTTCGTATTGGTGGCTACTGATTATTTCACCAAGTGGTCTGAAGCAGTACCTCTCAGAAACATGACCCACAAGGAGGTGATCCAGTTTATTACAGAACATATCATCCATCGATTCGGCATTCCGCAGACTCTTACCACAGATCAAGGTACTTCCTTCATGGCTAAGGAGGTGAAGCAATTTGCCGAATCACTTGGAATCAAGATGCTCAGTTCATCTCCCTACTATGCACAAGCCAACGGACAAGCCGAGTCAAATAATAAATCTTGGTCAAATTGATCAAGAAGAAGGTACAGGATCATCCAAGGAGGTGGCATGAAGTACTGTCCGAAGCATTGTGGGCTCACAGAATCTCAAGGCATGGAGCAACTAAGACAACTCCTTTTGAGTTGGTGTATGGACAAGAAGCCGTTTTGCCAATAGAAGTGAATCTGGCTGCCTTGAGGTTTGCCAAGCAAAGTGACTTGTCGGCTGAAGATTACTGCAGCTTGATGATGGACAATATTGATGAAGTAGCCGACAAGCGTGTTATTGCCTTGAGAGAAATCGAGAAGGAAAAGTTGCGGGTGGCAAAAACTTACAATAAGAAGGTCCGGCTGAAAGACTTTCAAATTGGCGACTTGGTCTGGAAAGTTATATTGCCAGTTGGCTCCAGAAGCCGGAAATTTGGCAAATGGTCCCCAAACTGGGAAGGGCCGCTGCGAGTCGCGAGAATAGTACCCGGCAACTCTTATTTGGTGGAAACATTGGAAGGCAGCATGTTGCCTCGAGCTATCAATGGGAAATACTTGAAGAAATTCCACCCGAGCGTGTGGCAAACTGCATAGTTGCACGTATGGCCGATATACATATATCGCCCTTAGCATATGGCCGATGAGCTTAAGCATCGCCCTTAGACAAAACTTCTACATTGAATATTTTCTAGTACGCAAGCTCTACTAGAAAACAGGGGGGCATGTGTTAGCACCCGTTTTTGGCAGATTGCCAGTTTCAGGTTCAAGGAAGACTTGGTGGCTTAAAGAAGGCATCAAAGAAGGCTAAAATGGTGATCTGGGAAACTGTCCAGGAAAAGACGGCCGGAAGAAGGCCGCCAATAATCCGGCAACTGGAACAAGGCGGAAAAGAAGCCGGACAGATGCTGAAATCCGGGTCTAATACGAAGCCGATCAAAATATCTCGTCTCTAAGGAAGAAGGCAAGTTTGAAGCCAATACGGAAGGAAAAAAGGCAACTTTCCAAGTAGCCAGCAAGTTGGAAGCCAACACGGAAGGCAAAAGGCAACTTTCCGAAGTAGCCAGCAAGTTTGAAGCCAACGTTACCGGCCAAAAGTTGCCTATTTTAGAGAGATGGATTCGACTTAGACTATGATTTGTAAGCCTTGTAGAAGTCCAATACTTGTACGGGAAGTCCAGCCGCCTCATATATATGTGAGAGGTGATGGCCGATTTAAATTAAGCAAACAAAGCAAACAATCGACAACCTATCAATACAACCTACTTTTTACCCTCAAACCCTTGTTCATGCTTCCGTTGTTCGACGACTTCGCGTAGATTTCACCGGATATCGAAAACCGAGCTAAGAGCGGCCAAGTCTGGCTTAGTTCAGCCAATCGTCGCCGGCTTCCTCTGACGGGGCTTGTCCCGAGGGGCTGGGGCGTCTGGTCTAAAAAGCGCATGCTTGCTGTCTTGCGTATCGCGCTGGAAGCAGGCCTCCCGCGGGGCGAGTTGCGGAGTATCTCCCCCGGCACCGCGGGTACACGAGGACGTGTTCGTGTGACGCGTTTCGAGCGCAACAACAGAGAAAATGGGACCACAGAATTTCTTGACCGTTGTCTCATTAAGATGGGCTTTTGCCATGTAATGGATCATCAATTCTTTGCTTACCTGGTGAAGTTTTTTTGTTGTAGTTTAGACATATTTAATCAGTGTAACGCTAGCCATTGTAATACAAACTTATTGTTTTCTGAAGTTATTAAGGTGCCTGGTACTTCGTTGCAGTCATCAACCAACAAAACGTTAGCCTGTTTTGAGATGTGTTAGTAAGATAAAGACAAACAAGAAAAGTGGATTTTGACCGCAAAGGAAAATGTCTGGCATACTACAAATCGACTACGATGCAAAAGTGCTAGAATAGCATGTACCTTTGTAATTTCTTGGCACGTTTCCTGAATGCCATCTCTAGCTGTAGAATCATAAAGTCCCGCCGGCTCAACTTCGGAACGAAAAAGATCTGACAGGGGCAGTTCTTTTCTTTCATTCAATGCAGGGAGCCCTTGAAGTAGCTACATCCCTAAAACCGGGTGGTCTGACAGAGTTAGCTGCACACCCTCGTTATTGGAACGAACGTGTGATGCTTCCTCTAGTCCCAAAGCTACCAACACACATTGGTTTGAAGGAGTATTTTGTGCTGAATTTTGCAATGATTCTTGATGAAGTTTAACAATCCTGGAATGGAGCCCATCTCCTGTGTCAGTGGGTCTTTGCCACATTTTCCTCCTCCTGGTAGGATTACAACTGGAACTGTTGTCGATTTCAATACCATCACTGTATCCAGAACTATCGCTAATTTCAATAACCTCAAGATATGAAGATTTTTCATTTCCTCTCGTATTAGCAAATTCCTGTAAAAATGTGAAGCAGAGAACGTAACAGTTATTGAAGAATGGTAATGATGGAGGAAAAAATAAAGGAAAAAAAATGTCATGAGTATGCCAGCATATGATAGTAAAGCATGAAGCTTGTGAGATAGAAGAACATAAAATGCACCATATATTTTCGAAACTAAAGCATACATAGCCTTCACAGTTTAGTGCATCAACAAACTAAAGAGCATGCAAGAAATGGAAACCAAGGGGGGCTACCTTCGTCAGACAGTTTCTCCTTTTCCCAACACCATGTTTGCAAGTCAAGTTTAGCACCATGTTCGATGCCGGCATGCACTCCTTACCCTTTGCCTCATTTTCATTGTCCAGCTTTTTCATCAACGTGGTGTGCTTATCTGCGGGAGCCTCGATGTCCATGTCATCCTTTGACGATGATCCAGCTGTAACTTGAATAGAATGTAAAGAATGCCTCATGTGTGGCCCTTCATTTCTCAAGTTATCTGCCCTCATCCTTTTGTTACGGACGAAGCTATTCTGATCACTATGTCCACCAGGTGTGGAGAATAATGGTGATAAGCTGTTTTCAACAGAAACTGTATGCTTTCTTTTCCTAGCATGTTTCTAGTAAACAAGAGCGATTATTAGTTTAGAACATTTGAATCAATAATTTAACAGAACTAACAAATAAACATACAGTACTATTGCCAGCAAGTTATCCAAAAAATATTAACGGATTGTAAACTTGCATCCATGTAAAGTCACAGTCGAAAAAATGAACAATGTGGAAATAAAAGAAAGAAGAGACCAAGGTCACAACTAACATTGTGAAGCTGGTAAAATGACTTTGTTGAGGAAAGCCTCCATTGCTGACCATCCCATTTGCAGCACGGTCTGAGGAACATACTCGACACAAGTGTGTAGTCCTCTTCATCAGTATTCTTGTGTTTTTTAACCCTTACTGCATATTTGCTAGATACACTTCCACCTCTGCTGATGGCTCCAAGTCATAATAAAACTTCATTCTATCAAATACGGGTTGCGGCCGAATGTAACGAGAATGTAGGACCACAATTGAGCGTTTACTATCCCCATGCTGAACTACATAGTTTGCAGAGCCAACCATCTTAATGATAGTAGCAGTCATCATACCCTGCTTTCCTTCAGGACATATTACTTCAACATTGCTCCCTCATCATACAGTGGCACTCTTGGAACCTGCATGCAAATTCATAACAGCAGAATATTAGGGATTCACTTTCACTAGCTAATATTTGCGCATCTTAGTCGTATGTTTAGTCAGGGTCTTAGGGAAGCTTTGGTTCAGAGAGTTCCTTTCATAGACAAACAATCTTCCACTTTAGAGTATACTCAGCAAATTTCATTAAGGTATGTTGACCCACATATATGAATACAGGGTGTTTGGTTATGCCATTTGTAAGATAATTTTCTCGCCTCATTGCGTCGATCCACTTTTTTCAATCACTATGGTTTTTTGGCAGCATGAGTTCTCTATGCTGAATGCTTAGGTCCTCTGCCTGTCTTCTTTCTGTAATTACGCAACCTTCTTTTTTTTATTGATTCAATGTAATCAAGGATGCACATCTCAGCAAAAAGAGGACCTATTTATTTATTTGCCAAATTCAAGTGTAACTTATGGCTGTAAATGTGATAACCTGGCCCAGTTAAAATTAGGACCAAGTGCAGCCCATTAGTGGGTGTATGCATGACAGCATGAGCACATGTGTGAGAGTTGGTGGTGCTCTCGACATGGGTTAACCATTTTGCATGAGTTAAGAAAATTGCAAATTGTTGTAGTGTGTGGTCGGTCCAACTGGGGTTTGGTCTAAGCCAAACTGGAACCTCGGGTATTGCAGTAACATGAACTGGAGCCCCTAAAAGCCAGAATTAATCCATGCTAATCATGGCAACATGTTTAAGTCGAACATAAAAAGTTAATTTGAACTGGCATTACATATTTTCACCAAATGAGTACCGTCTCAACATGAATTGGTTGCTAAACTAACAAGTTTCAGATCTTTTATGACTAGGGAGAATGGTCAAAATGCCATGAAAAGGAGTTTAACTGCCAAAAGGTCAATTTTGCCATTCTCACATATGCTGCCCTTACATGAAAGCTGGACTCAGAAATTCATAAGGTACACACTTCCAAATATCGAAAACATCCGGAGAAAACTGTAGATGCACTTTGTGGGATGAAGTGTGTACCCGACATTTTTGGGCCTCAAATATCTTGATTGTGTGGTCTACAAAAACACTTGTACCATTCTAGTTCTTTTATAGACTATCTTTATTCGTTTGTACATCATATAAATCGACACATTTTGTATCCAAAGTGTCTAGGTTGATACTTCACACAGCAATAAATAAATAGCATTTCATACGGTCTAGCCAAATTGAACGGAAATAGCTCTTCATTGCTCAAAATAGCACAAATTCGTTAAGTCAATAACAAGTTCAATGGCCAATGCCTTATTTAGTCATTTTTTAACCAAGCGAGAGACACTAGTAGTGCAGCACAAGCAGTAAACCACCTCCAATAAAATGGAGAACAAACCAAGTTCATCGGAACTGGAGATATTTCCCCCATTCTTTCAGAAAATGTACTGATTGTTGTGCAGTTTCAAGTATTTGTACGAAATTCATACAATCCCCCAAATTTGGGAGCAACAGAACACGCATTACTTAAGAAAAGGCTCACCACTTGCTGCATATCCATCCAGCGCCCGCGCACGAATGCCCGCCGCGGACGGACAAGAGAAGCCGCGAGTTCCACGACCTCCGGAATCGCGGGGAACGACACGGCGTACCGCGGCTCCCCCAGGGTCACCGCCGGCCACGCGCCGGACACGACCCCCGGCCACCACCCATCATTGTGGTACGCCTCGACCATGTCGAAGACGTTGAGGTCGCACCGCGCCGCACCCGAGGGAAGCGGCGGCGGCGGCCTCGGCCGCACGTTCGCGGGAGCTACGGCCTCCCGCAGCGGGCCGCCGCCGCCGTCCTCGACTAGGGTTGAGTAGACTACCTCGTAGCCGCCGGAGTCTGGGAGGAGCGCGGTGACGATGGCTTCGTAGTAGGCGCGGTGGAAGCCGCGATCGGCCATCTGCACTTCGACCTCGGACCCCACGGCATACATCGGGAGAAGGCCGCCGGCGCCCACCGCCCCCTCTGCCTCGTGCTCCTCCAGCAGCGCCATGGTCGCGGGGCTGATTCCCCTTGGCCTGAGCTGAACTCGGGAAAATATGATCAGTGGGAGAGAAGAGAGCAGAGAGAAGCGAAGGCTTGGTTTTGAATTTCAAACTCGGCGACGGCCGACGAGGCCGTTTGCTTGTCCGTTGGGATTTCAGCTGGTGTCTCTTGTTCTCCTCTCTTTTTATGTGTGTGCAATGGAACGGCTTCGACCTTAAAGTCTCCGTGGATAAACCACAACTTATAGCTCCTTCCTGCCATCCGGAGTGCCTAAGATGCCTAAACCTACAGCTACTTTGTATGGCATGGCTAGGGAATGTTTAATGTTCTTCAAGATTAACAAGTCTGACAACTTGAGGCTAAAGAATGACAGTGGTAAAGTTGGTAGGATCAGAATTTCGGGAGGGAAGATGTCAGCTCCTCAAGTTTTGAAGGAACTGGAGTGGTTAGTGCCAGGGGATCATGTATGGGAGATATATCCGGCTGGGGATTCAGATTTTAGAGTCCTTTTCCCAACCAAGGCTGACTTCTCAAGGCTCAAGAGAATTAAGTTTATTGAGGTGGAAGGTACTGACATATCTATGTACTTTGAGGATTGGACATCGACACTATGTGACAAATGGGGCTATATGATATATGGGTACGCATCTCGGGCTGCCCTGAACCTCTGTGCCGCGATTACTTGGCGCTTTTTGCTGTAGGCTCCCTAATTGGAGAGACTAAAGAGGTAGATATGAGATTCACTCGAGAGCATGGTGTTGTTAGGGCAAGGATAGATTGTGCTAATCCGGAAGGGATACCAAGAACACTTGATTTCTTATATGAGGGGGAAGGCTATGGTATTTTTATTGACATTGAGGCAGAGGATGGTTCTATCGTTCATGCGGGAGACTTTTATATGCATGAACCACCTACAGATGATAACAATGGTGCGAAGGAAAAAGATGATCAACAAGAGAAAAAGGTGCAGGAAGAGAAGAAGGATGATGGTTTAGACAAGACCAAAAAATCTGATGTCACTACCGATAAATCTGAGAAGATAGACACTGATGACAAGCCATCGGAGCCCACTGATCACATTCAGTTTGGAACTATCTCTCTATCACCCAACACACGAAAGAAAAACGAGTTTCAGTCGGTTCAGTTTGTGACGATTACTCCATCTCCAATGAAGACTACAACTCGTTCTTGCGTTTCAGCACCACGGAAACTATGGGGGGATAGGGTGGAGGACGATGAGGAGAGTCTGCCATCCCCATTGGCTGCCTCTGCGCCTAACTGGCCACGTCCCAAAATTCCTGCGTTTGAGGCTGCAGCGCTGGTGAAGTCAGCTCCCCCGGCTGCTACAGTACTGCATGTGATGACAGTGGAAGAGAAGCAAACTGCGCCAGTCAATAAGCAGCTCTCGAAGGCAGAGGGTATGGTGACTCCTCCATGCTCATCCGGGGGGTCTGCTCCGACATCGCCAAGGCCATCTGGCCATCTTTCGCCTAGCACTCCTGTTGGCAGTGCCGGCAGAGGCTCTGTTTCACCTCGCCACGGAACAGGAGTGTTCCTTGGAGGTCGATACACGCAGGAGGAGGTAATTGCATACGGTGGTATCCCTGAAGCTCAAGCAAAGGAGGTGCGATCAAGTTCGCGTGTCCGTGCTCAAGATAATGCTGATGATACCCAGCTGGCAAGGGCTCAAAAAAGAGCACATGACCGTGATGATCTCGAGTTGCCAGGTACATCGTCATACTCCAAGTTTACTCTTGCTTCGTTTTCTGATAATACAATTATTGCTAGAGCTCAGAAATTAGGGGTCTCTTTGGGGGTTTCTTCTAGCCAAGTAGTTTCCTCGATAGCTAACATTAAAGAACTGGACTTAAACCGTACAATAGTAATGCTTAAGAAAAATGAGGAAGAGATGAAACAAAAGGATCTTTCATTTGGTAAACAAGTAATTGAGGAAGCTCTGGAGTTGAGTAATGATTTAGATGGAGAAGAACGATCAGGTTCTGATGGTCACAAGGACCATGAATCTCCAATAGTAAAGAAAAAAAGAGTCTATTCTAAGAAAAAATATGACTCTTCTTCGGTTCGTCGTAGCATACGTGTAAAACGCAAACCTACAAAATGGTGAAAGGAAGTTTTTGGAACAGTGGGGGTTTTAGAGACACAACGAAGCATATGGTAGTGTCAGACACAATTAGAGAATTCAATTTAGATTTTTTTGTCGTAATTGAAACAGGGAGGGATAATTTAAGTGCGCCTTTCCTTAGTAATTTGGCAAGTGGCCGGGACTTTTTTTGGTACGGTTTACCTCCACAAGGGAGGTCTGGGGGCATACTGATTGGTTTTAATGTGCAAACAATTAAGGTTAAAAGTTTTACACCTGGAGATAGATGTGTCAAGTTCCATCTTGTCTCTAAATCTGATAATTTTGAGTGGATAATGGTTGCTGTTTATGGGGCGGCCCAGGATGCCCAAAAGGGTGAATTTTTGGCCGAGTTAGTTCGTATTTGCGAAGTGGAAACTTTACCAATCTTGGTAGGAGGCGATTTTAATATTATTAGGAGACAAAATGAAAAGAACAATGACAATTTCAATGATAGGTGGCCTTTTATTTTTAATGCAATAATTGAAAGCCTTGACCTTAGGGAAATTGATCTATCAGGTAGACAATGCACGTGGGCCAATCGGAGGCCAAACCCTACATATGAAAAGTTAGACAGAATTCTAACTAGCGTGTCTTGGGAACAGAAATTTCCCCTAGTGACGGTTAGGGCTTTAACGAGGGCGGGTTCAGACCATACACCTTTGCTAATTGACTCAGGGGAACAAGCTCACCTGGGCAATAAAGCACATTTTTCTTTCGAACTCTCATGGTTAAAGAAAGAAGGTTTCACCGAGCTGGTGACAAAAGAATGGCGTCAGTGTCAAGGGGTAACTCCCCTATGGAGATATGGCAAAACAAGATTCGCCATCTCCGTGCCTTTCTTAAAGGCTGGGCAAAAATATGAGCAGCACATACAAATTAGAGAAAGAAAGACTCCTTGGTCTAATTGATTTACTTGACATCAAAGCGGAAACTACACCTCTAAATGCTGCCGAAAGGGAAGCACTTAGAGAAGCAAATCATAAAGTTGATGCCCTAAGAAGAGACGAAGAGTCCAAGTGGGCACAACGAGCAAAAGTTAAACATATTCAGCAAGGGGAGATAACACTAAGTATTTCCATCTTGTTGCGAATGGGAAACATAGACGCAAAAGAATATTTCAGTTAGAACAGGAGGAAGGAACAATCATAGGGCAAGAAAATATCAAAAACTATATAACTAGCTTCTACAAAAAGCTGTTTGGAAAATCGGCTGAGCATTTTGTCTCCCTAATTGAGTCCGAAAATGTGATATCCCACAAATTTCAGCGGAGGAAAATACGATACTTACATCCAACTTCACAGAGAAGGAGGTGTACGAGGCAATTATGCTTATGGAGAAAAACAAAGCGCCGGGACCTGATGGGTTTCCAGCGGAGTTCTATCAAAAATTTTGGGACATTATTAAACCTGACTTGATGAACCTGTTCAAAGCTTTTCAGCAGGGTGAGCTGCCCCTCTTTCATTTAAATTATGGCAATATTATCCTCCTACCCAAAAAAGAAAATGTCGTTCAAATTCAGCAATACCGCCCCATATGTCTTCTCAATGTTAGCTTTAAGATTTTCACCAAGGTGGGAACCAACAGAATTACCGAGGTGGCCCATAAAGTGATTAGACCTACCCAAACAGCGTTTATGCCTGGGAGACATATCCTGGAGGGAGTTCTGACCCTCCACGAAACCATTCATGAACTTCATCGGAAAAAAATGGATGGGGTTTTACTTAAGATCGATTTTGAAAAGGCGTATGATAAAGTACAATGGCCCTTCTTACAACAAGTGTTAAGAATGAAAGGCTTTGATCCCAAATGGTGTAAGTGGATAGAAAATTTTGTGAGCCGTGGGAGTGTGGGTATTAAGGTAAATGATGATTTAGGTCATTACTTCCAAACACAAAAAGGCCTAAGACAGGGTGATCCTTTATCACCAATTTTATTCAATATTGTGGCCGACATGCTTGCTATAATGATTGCTAGAGCCAAGGAAGATGGTCAGGTTGATGGGCTCATACCACACCTAGTTGATGGGGGGATTTCGATCCTACAATACGCTGATGATACCATACTTTTTATGTCCCATGACATCGAAAAGGCACTTAATATGAAACTTATCATGTGTATCTTTGAACAATTATCCGGCTTGAAAATTAATTTTCACAAAAGTGAGATCTTTTGTTTTGGTAAAGCTAAAGAAGCCGATCATCAGTATAGAATGCTTTTCGGTTGTGAGCCCGGGTCCTACCCTTTCAAGTACTTGGGTATCCCAATTCACTACCGTAAACTGAAAAATAGCGAATGGAAGATGATAGAGGATCGTTTTGAGAAGAAACTAGCAAGCTGGGCAGGCAAACTACTTTCATATGGTGATCGTCTAATCTTGATAAATTCGGTTTTGACTAGCCTTCCCATGTTCATGCTATCCTTCTTTGAGATACCTATAGGGGTACGAAAAAGATTGGATTATTTTAGATCTCGCTTCTTTTGGCAAAGTGATGGACATAAACGAAAATATAGATTAACAAAATGGAATATTATGTGTAGACCGAAAGACCAAGGTGGTCTTGGAATTGAAGTATTAGAGCTTAAGAACAGATGCTTATTAAGTAAATGGCTGTTTAAAATCCTTAATGAAGAGGGTGGGGTATGGCAGGAATTAATTCGTAACAAGTACTTACATTCCAAATCATTATCCCAAGTCAAAAGCAAACCGAATGACTCACCTTTTTGGAAGGGACTAATGAAAGTTAAAGATGATTTTTTGACCGTGGTTCTTTTACCGTGGGGAATGGAGAGAGAACTCGGTTTTGGGAGGACACATGGTTAGGTGACAAGCCACTAGCTAGCCAATATCCATCCCTATATAACATTGTCTACCGAAAACAAGTTTCAGTGGCCGATGTTTTATCACAAGCGCCTCCCCCAAATATAGGTTTTCGTAGAGCGCTGACTGGTAATAAGTGGACAAGGTGGCTGCACTTGGTTAATAGACTAATGTGCGTTAATCTCACAAACGAACAAGATGGTTTTCGGTGGGGTTTAACTAACAATGGGGTGTTCACTGTTAAATCCTTGTATCTTGATTTCATGAGTGATCATACAAGGTTTCTTCGCAAATATCTATGGAAAATGAAAGTACCTCTAAAAATTAAGATTTTTATGTGGTTCTTATATCGCAAAGTTATTCTCACCAAGGATAATCTAGCAAAACGTAATTGGAATGGATGTAAAAAATGTTGCTTTTGTGATCAAGATGAAACAATTCAGCATTTATTCATATCTTGTCCGCTTGCAAAGATGACTTGGCGCATTGTTCATATGTCTTTTAATCTTAAACCCCCAAGCGACATAGCAAATTTATTTGGCATTTGGTTAAATGGGGTTTCTAAGACGGAGAAGGTTCAGCTTCGAGTCGGAGTTTGTGCTTTGCTTTGGGCCATATGGAATATACGTAATGACTATATATTTGACAGAGCAAAGAAAACTTCATTTATGCAGGTTATCCCGATGGCTACTCACTGGATCCGTACGTGGTCCTACCTACAATCAACGGAGAAGCGCGACGCAATGGTTTCTGGGTGCAGCCGCCTGGAATCGGTCGCATCGGATCTATATTCCCAGTGCAGCTGGCGTTCTGATCTTAGGATAACATGTTGATGCAGAATTCTCTCTTGCTGTCATTTTCCTGTGGTTGATTATTGTCACAGCTAGGTGTGACCCGTCATGTAATCGTTTTGTAAGGATCTCTAAATTTCAATAAAAATAAAAGCCACATGCATCAATCGATGCAGAGGCTGGGACTGCCCTTTTTCTAAAAAAAAGCTCCTTCCTGCAGACAGGCGTTGCTTTGGCGCATAGGAGCAGATGCTCTCATAGTTTTCAAAAATATTTTAAAAATGTCAAAATCTTCAAACAAAAAAAAATCGGGTGTACATCTGGATATTTTATGTTCATCAACAAAGTTTTCTGAAATGGACAATCTTTGTGGCTTGTGAAAAAAAGACAAATTTAGGACCTCCAAAATAACATTCAACATTTTTTTTGTTTTTTAAACACGTTACAAAATGTTGTATTTTGATGAAACTTTATGTGCGAACATAAAATGTCCAGATGTGAATCCATTTATTTCTGAATTTATTTTGAAATTCCAAAATACATTTTTAAAGCGGTGAGAGAGGTGCTCCTATGAGAGGCAAAGTGGATTTCCCCTACTTTCTCTCTGTTTCATATCGTCCGAGAGTTCTCGCTCATACTTTCGCCTCTCACGGCGTAAGATGGACATCACCGGAACATACCTAAAAACAGCTACCGACTCTATCCCAAATTATAAGGGCCACTTTGCATTACAGAAGTTTACAAACGTATGAATAGGAAAACACGGTATTAGAATGCCACATATGGTGTGTTCGTACATAATCTGAAAACACAGAAATTTCCCAAGATTAAGAAGAGAGAGGAGAGAGATAGAGTGTAACCGCACTGGAATTCTCAAAGAAAAAATAAAATGAGACTTGACCTATGTTTAGATTTCTATGTAATTAAGAACATAGAAACAGATTCCATAGAAATTTGGTGATCTCAATCTAGAGGGCTTTATGAGAAAGCATTCTTAAGGATTAGAATCCTCCCAAAAAAACTATGAATTTTCTCCAATCCTAAGAGAGGCCCTAAAATGTTTTGTTTTACCAAAACATGTTATAATTTGGGATAGAGGTCGTATTATTTTGCGTATGGGGCAAAACAAAAAGACCAGAACAGGTAGGCAACAAGGGCTCGTACTAAAAATATGTGCACTTAACAAACATAAAATCATTCAATTTGAAAAAAGGTAAAACTTTTGTTATGCATCTGAAAGAATGAGATGTTCTTGCTAGAAACTTGTAGTATGGAGTTGAATTTTTGTGCCAAAAAATGAGCCAAATTGCCGAGAGTGAAATTTCAGGTCGCGCTACTGCCCAAATACCCCAATTATGACCAAATTTTGCCACTCCCCTTAACCCCGCATATTCACCGCTCTGATTTCGACAATTTTCAAGCTGGTACCACCTGGTGGACACGAACACCTCCATGGCCGAGCTACTCCATGGGAGGAGCCAGGTCGCGGCGAGGGAGGACGGATCGAGGGCAGCCCGGCTGGGGCGTGGGCGGTTGAGCTTGATAAATGTGGGGTTGGGTCGAGGCAGAGACGAGGCTGGTCCGGACAGGAGCGGTCTACGCATCTCCGGTTCCCGGTACATGAGTTGGGAGGAAGAAGATAAAAATATATATATGTAGTGTCCATTTTTAGATATCTCCTCTAGGAAGAGTTGAGTTGTACTAAAAATTGTGTTTCCAAGTATTCTCAAAAGCGTTATTTGGGTACCAAATTTTTGCATATCTGCTAGAGTTTCTCAAAGGCCATCCTTCTCTCTTCAGCTGGCCATGTGACGCTAATCGTCGATCTCAGAGCAAAAAAAACTTGTGCTAGGGTGATCCTACCCATAAACATGGGTCCATATGTCAGATACTCTTTTTGGAATGGAAATTCAATTAAGCTATCGAGCTCATATTTTCCTACCTAAGTACGAAATTCGGGAGGGGGGGGGGGGGGGGGGAGGAGGATCGTAAAGCACTTGAAAAATTCTGTATAAAATTGGCAACAAATGTCTACATGTGTGCAAAGTTCCATGGAGAAATGACATTTGTGTTGCTCTGTGCCAAAAAAAAAGTGGGAGGAGATAAGATTTCATGCTCCCAAGGTTCATTGATTCTGGTTTTTTAAAAAAATCAATTTTCTTCATAGTTTCAAAGAAAAATTGAAAAAAAAACCTGGATGTAGCCAATGGTGTATTCCACAAACTAGAAGAAATATGCAAGAAATCAACTACAGATTTTCATATTTTCAAATCTCCAAATTTATCTGATTTTAGTCATTTTTGTATAGCACGGAATATAAATATTCGAGAAAAGGATTAGTAAAAGCACTTGAAAAATTCTGTAAAAATTGGCAACAAACATCAACATATGTGCAAAGTTCCATGGAGAAGTGACATGTGTGCTGCTGTGTGTCAAAAGAAAAGTTGCCAACTTGGAATTTAAAAATGTCTTTTTAGAGGAGAGAAGATTTCGTGCTCCCGAGATTTAGTGATTATGTTTCAAAAAAAATCAATTTTATAATAGTTTCAAAGAAAAATAAATCCTAGATGTAGCCAATGGTCTATACCACAAACGTATAAGAAAACATGCAAGAGATCCACTGCAAATTTTTAGATTTTCAAATCTCCAAATTTATCAGATTTTTTTCATTTTTATGTAGAGGAGAATACAAATGATTTTAAGTTGGGTTTTTGCTGTCTTGTGCGATACATCATTGGTACCTCCAGGATCGTTTTCATTTTTTTGTGCTTAAATATTTTTTTTGAATTTTATAAAAGACTAAGATCACTAGTACTCGAGAGCCAAATACTCTTTTCGTTTTAGAGCACTGATTTCTTTTCTGCACATTGTTATTTTATTCACTAAACTTTTCATACATGTGGAACACTTCAATATGTGTGTCTCCAATTCTTTTCAGAAACTTTTAAGTCGTTTTACTAAAAAAAAAATCCTTATACATTATATACCGAGTTCTCATATACAGTAAACTGTAGAATAAGTCATTTTAGTGGAAGATCCAACCGCTTGGGCATTTGGATCTTGTACTTGGGTGTTTGGTACTCAACCTGAATCGAATGAGATATCAATTTTTGTTGGTGGTTTTATTGAGTTATTGGAAGAGGCAGCAAAGAAATAATTGTAGGATAGAGAAAAAGGGAAAAAAAACGCAGACTGGACCGAATCATCCAGCAACTACCTTGGCTGGGCCGAGATCTAGTTACCTCGGCTGGGCCGAGATCCAATTGCCTCGGTTGGGCCGACACTCCCCAGTCTCGGCTGGGCCAGCACTCCGCGCCCCGGCTCGGGCCGACATCTCTAAACTCGGCTGGGCCGAGGCTCCTCCACTCGGTTGGACCGAGATAGCCTCAGCGCGCACCCCAGATGGCCCGCTGGGCCGACATCGCCCGCGCCCGGCTGGACCGGCATCTCCACTCCGAGCAGGCCGCGCTCGTTGCCCTCCCCGGCGGGCCGCCGAGATCCTGTTATCTCGGATCGAACCGAGATCCACCAGTAGGCCGCCCGTCCGGCGTTACCGTTCCGAGTCACTGTTCTCAGGCCGAGGTAAAGCAGGCCGGCATCACTTCCTCCAAGGACGGGCCGCATCAGTGACTCTCCGCAGACCGGGTTAACGATGGCAGAAGCCGAATCGTTACACAGCTCTGATCGCTACCTCCAGCGCTACGCAGACCGAGATCTCCCACGACCCGAGTCTACTTCGACCGAGACCACCAGGTCACTCCATCGACCGACATGCTCCATCGACCAACATCTCCTGTCAAGCGCTTCCTTGACAAGTACAGATGCTCTGCCAGGTGATCCCGAAGACAAGCGCTAGAAGACGAGATGCAAGGACGGAGACAAGACCAAGCATGCTGTGCCCATGCGCATGACAGGCTAATAGTGCGCACCGTGACGCATGTACAGTGCGGACAAGACCCCAGTAGTCAAATCTTGTACAGTGGGTGTATAGTGTTCCGTGGGCCACCTCTTGTCCCCTGGGCTCCCTTTATGAGGAGCACCAGGGGAACGCTCACGGCAGCCGGCGCAGGCTCATTCAGCCCCTTGGGCTCGTTTTCTCTCCATTGCTCACGGGAGCATTCTTCCTCCCTATGTCCTAGAGCTGCCATAGCTCGCTCTATACAGCTCAAGGAGTATCTGTACAGATCATACTCAGAGGAGAAATACACAGAATAGGCTAGATGCTGCAGTAGGAGTTTTATCTCTCACGAGAGCCCCGAAGCAGGGTAAATCCTTGTGTTCATCTGTTCTTCCGTGTGCGCTCTTCAGCGCGCTTTCCCTCCCCGAATCCTCTAGCGTCCATCGGCCCCAAATTTAAGCATACCCCTATGCATCTGTTGTTCAATACGACGACAATTTTTATTCTAAATCAACTGAGAAATCAATACTGAATTTAGTGAAATTGATGAAGTAGCAGTTGCAAAAATAATTTGAGGGTAAGTAGCCCTTGCTAAATTGACTGCACCAAACTGAAATTGCACCTTTCCTGACTTGAAAAAGTCTGCAAATTGCACCTTTCCTGACTTGAAAAATGTCGACTTGGATATATATGACATAGACTGACTCATGTCCAGCTAACGGATGGAGGTTCATACTTCAGGGGATCGATCAAGCATAAGTATTGGCGATGTCGGCGAGGTGCCGGGCCAGCTCCTCCGGCGCGGAGAGCATCGCCATGTGGTCGGCGTGTTCCATCTCCCTGACCTCGGCCACAGGAATGCTGGAGATCATCTTCCTCTGGTACACCTCGACCATGGCCAGATCCTGCTTGGAGACCACGTAGACCTTGCTCACCGCGCCGTACCGGTCGGCGCTGAACGGCGGCCGTCGCTGCTGGTCGGCGATGTAGTAGGAGCTGACCCGCGCCAAGCTCTGTGACAGCGTGTAGTCCTCTTCGGGGCTCAGCTGGTACAGCAGCTGCCGCAGGAACTCGGGCCCGAGGAACACCGACGGCGGGGCGTGGCCGTCGTCCGTGACGGAATCCATCCAGTCGAGGACGGGCAGCTCCTCGATGGGGGCGGTGCGCGGGCGCGCGCAGTCCGGCATGAAGGCGGTGAGGAACACGGCGGCGGCCACCTTCTCCGGGAGCTCCTCCGAGGCGAGCGCGACGCTCATCCCGCCGAAACTGTGGCCCACCAGCACCGCCCTCTCGCCGGTGGGCAGGCCGCGGAGCGCGTCGAGCAGGGGCCGCGAGTAGTCCTCGAACGTGGGCGCGTCGTGGAGCGGGCGCGGGTCGGCGCCCGAGGCCGCGAGGTCTGGCGCGTCGACGCGGTGCCCGGCGGCGCGGAGCAGCGTGGCGACCTTGTACCAGCACCACCCGCCGTGGCCCGTACCGTGCACCAGGATGATGCGCTTTGACGTCGCCGTGGCGGCCGCTGGCTGAGACGAGGACGACATGGCCGAGCACTGGATAACGCAACACTTGCCTAGCTTCTCCGTCTCTTGGCTCTGATGATACGCCTCTCGGTCTATTTATGCGACTGCTCAAAGGAAGTGGCCAACAGGTGCTATATTGTCATGGCTGACGCAACGTTTGTCAATGTTTATGCGGCGGCTTCAAGAAAAGTCACGAAACAGGCATGTGTCTCGCTATATTAATATAGCAACCAACCGATACAACCACATGATCATTGCTGGGGCAAACAGCACACTCATGTCCAAAAGAAAAAAAAAACAAATAAGAGAAAACAAAGCCGACATCGGCTGTTCGACGAAAAACGAGATGACTCGCAGCCGCTGCGCCCTCCGGAGGATATCCACCACGCCCCCAGCCTTCCGAAGCTCCTCGTACCAAGCAGTACCTCCAAGAAGGGAACGACGACGACGACGCTACTGCCCGGACAGTTCCAAAGGTTTTCCCCGGTATGTCCTAGGGTTTCCCTGGTACACTGAGAGATGGGAAAGAGGTATCCCGACGCCCTTCAGAAAGAAAGATGACACCCTCAGGCGTCACCGCGTCGGTGTCGAGGCTTCAAGAAAAGTGGCTAGATCGGGTTTTGTCACGGCTGAAGCAACGCTATCACTCATTGATGAACTTCCTACAGTAGTAGGCTCGGGTCAAAGTTGGCTGCTCCATTTCCTCGATCGGCAGGATGCGAAGAAGCAATGCATGCTGCTTGCTGCCATAGTCCACGGAAGAACTTTCTTAACCACGGGTCATGGCCGTGGTTCCATCGTGGTGGATGATCCAACGGTGGTGCCGGCATCCATTCTAACCCATGCCCATGTGGACTATTGGTGCACTGGTATGCAAATCGAACATTATATTCAAAGCAGTTAAGTCTGAACATTTTTTAAAAAATTGAACCTTTTCAATCGAATTTTTTTCAAGTATGAACAGTTTTTCAGATCTGATTTTTCCAATAATAAACATTTTCGAAATCTAGGCATTTTTTAAAACTGAAATTTATTCAAAACCAGAAGAAAGTGAAAAAAGAGTAAATGGAAAAATAAAAGAATATTTTTGAAATCTGAACAATTTTATATCCTGAACAAAATCATTAGGTCCAGAAAAGAAAAAGGAAAGGACAAGAAAGAAAATAAAGAGGAAAGAAAATAGCATAAAAGAAAAAAGAAAAAGAACAAAAAATAATTAGTGTTAACTTGGTCTTCCCTACGCGGAAGCGCTTCAAGCGGTGCCAGCCAGCCACGCCGCAGCACGGGGCATATAGGATTCGCACCCCGCAACAGTGGCGTAAAGGAGCTTTGCCTATGTACTGCCCCGCTACGGCGCAGAGGCGTCCCGTCCCCTGAAGGAAAATCTACATGGACCGCTCCGAAAATGTCGTTCGATTAAACGAAGTAATTTTTTCCTTTTAACTTTTAAAACTCTAAATATTTTCTAAATTTGAATATTTTAAGCCGAATATATTTTATAACTGAACTTTTTTTACAATCTGGAAATTTTGAAAATCTGAACAATTTTCAACTTTAAACAGTTTTTAAATTTGAGCATATTTTATATCTGAACATTTTTAAAATATAAACAATTTCTATATCTAGAAAAATTAATGATTTGATTTTTTTTCAAATTTGAACACATTTAAATCTGAATATTTTTCAAATTCACTAAAAGTGAAAAAAGAAAAACAGAAAACGAAAAAAAGATAAAGAAAAACAATGAAGAAAATAGAAATAATGTATTAGAGTGGGTCGGTCGAATCCTATATATCGCCATGCGGCGACGATACCCGCGTGAGTCGCCTGAAGGGACGCGCGCGTCGCCGCGGATGGGCCGGCCCATCAGGCGATTTTTTTCTTTTCTTTCCTTTTCTTTTTTTCTTTTTCTTTTTCTGTTTCCGTTTTTCTTTTTCTTCTGTTTTTCTTTTCTTTTTTCGGTTACTTTCGAAAAAAGTAAAATTGGAGGAATTTAAAATTAAATTTTGTTCAGATTTCAAATTTTGTTCAGATTCGAAATTTGTTGCGAATCTAAATTTGTTTATGTTCAAATTCGAATTTGTTCCGATTATGAATTTTATTCAAATTCGAATTTTATTTCGATTCGAAAATTGTTCAAATTTTAAAATTGTTCAGATTTGATTTTTATCGGATTTGAATTTTGTTCAGATTTAAAATTGTTCGAATTTGATTTTTTGTTCCGATTCGAAAATTGTTCTGATTTTTTTTCTGATTTCGAATTTTGTTCAAATTTGATATTTGCTCAAATTCGAAATTTGTTTCGATTCAAATTTTGTTATGATTTCGAATTTTGTTCAGATTTGAATTTCATTCTGATTTTTTACAAAAAAAATCGGATTTGATTTTTGTTCGGAATTGAATTTTGTTCGGATTTAAAAATTGTTCATATTTTGAATTTTGTTCAGATTTAATTTTTGTTCAGATTTGAAATTTGTTCGGATTTGTATTTCGTTCGGATTTGAATTTCGTTCGGATTTGAATTTTGTTCGGATTTGAGTTTCGTTTAGATTTTTAAAATTGTTCCAGATTTGAATTTTGTTCGGGTTTGAATTTCGTTCGGATTTTAAAAATTGTTCGAATTTGAAATTTGTTCAAATTTAAAAAATTCAGATTTTAATTTTTTTTTTGGATTAGATATTTTTCAGATTTGAATTTTTTTCGAATTTGAATTTTGTTCGGATTTGAAAAAAAAATGATTATTAGCACTAAAGAAGAAAACGTACGGTGCTTTTCTGTTGGGCCGGCCCACGAAGCAGCTGTCTTGATGGGACGCGGCAAGTTCGGTCGCCTTAGGACCTCCCGTCAATCCGGGGAGGTCCTGTAGGTCGCCTTACGGCGACCGAACTTGACAACGTCGCCTACTAGAAAGTCTACGTGGGCTGGCCCATATGCCCGACGCGCTTAAAAATCGTTTCTTCGCGGCAATTGTTTTGTCGCGTTTCTTCGTGACATTCACACGCGCGGTTTTTTTCGACTGTTTCTTGCGAAGCCAGCGCGTGGCGTGAAATTTGTTTGCACTATTTTCGTTCAGTCGTACCATGTCTAGCGCGAGGAAAAGAAGTTCTGTACGGTAGGTGTTTGTAGTAGCTTATGAATATATATCTAAAAGTGTACATAAAAAGTTTGTCAAATTACGTATTAAATCTTAGTTCCGTTCACTTTGAAATTCGTTCAATATAGGTTTGTTCATTTTGAGTTTTGTTCGAACATATTTTCCGTTCAAACATCTTTTTCGTTCACGTTTATAAAACCGTTCAAAGTTTAATTTATGTTCACTCTGAAATTCTTTTAAACATAGTTTCACTTTTTCTGTTGACGTTTTTAGAATTGTTCAATTTTTTTTTACATCCACTTCGATATTCGTTCAAACATAGTTCCCCGTTCAAAACATGGTTTTGAACGAAATTCAAAATGAACAAAACTATGCTTGAACAAATTTCAAAGTGAACAGAAAATAAGATTTGCACGATTTAAAAAACATGAACGGAAATGTTTTGAACGGAAACTATGTTCGAATTGAATATAAAAAAAATTGAACGATTCTAAAAACGTGAACGGAAAAACGTAACTATGTTAGAACAAATTTCAGAGTGAACAGAAACTAAGCTTTGAGTGATTTTAAAGACATGAACGAAAAAATCTTTGAACGGAACCTATATTCGAACGAAATTCAAAATGAACAAACCTATATATGAACAAATTTCAAAATGAACATAAATTAAGATTTGAATTATTTTAAAAAACGTGAACAGAAAAAATGTTTGAACGGAAAATATGGTTGAACGAATTTCAAAGTGAACAAACTAACTAAGATTTGAAATATTTTGAAAACGTGAACAGAAAAAATGTTTCAACGGAAACAATGTTTGAACGAAATTCAAAGTGAACAGAAACTAAGATTTGAACGACTTTAAAAAAGTGAACGAAAAAATGTTTTGAACGAATATCAAAGTGAACAGAAAAAGTTTGAACGGCTTTTTAAACGTGAACAGAAAAATGTTTGAACGGAAACTATGTTTGAACGGAATTTAAAGTGAACAGAACTAAGATTTGAACGATTTTAAAAACGTGAACGGAAAAATGTTTGAACGGAAACTATGTTTGAACAAAATTCAAAGTGAATAGAAACTAAGATTCAAAATATTTTTAAATGTGAACAAAAAAATGTTTTGAACAAAAACCATGATTTGAACGAAAATCAAATTGAACAGAAAAAGTTTAAACGATTTTATAAACATGAACAGAAAAATTGTTTGAACGACAACTATGTTTGAAAGAAATTCAAAGTGAACATAATCTAAGATTTGAGCGATTTTAAAACATGAACAGAAAAAATGTTTGAACGGAAACTATGTTCGAACGAAATTCAAAATGAACAAAACTATGTTTGAACGAATTTCAAAGTGAACATAAATGAAGAGTTGAACTATTTTTAAAAACGTGAACACAAGAAAAATGTTTGAACGGAAACTATGTTTGAACAAAATTCAAAGTGAACAGACACTAAAGATTTGAACGATTTTGAAAACGTGAACGAAAATATGTTTTGAACAGAAAAAATGTTTTCAACGAATATGAAAGTGAACAGAAAAAAGTTTGAACCATTTTTGAAACGTGAACATAAAAAATGTTTGAACAAAAACTATGTTTTGAATGAATATCAAAGTGAAACAAAAAAAGTTTGAACGATTTTCGAAACATGAACTGAAAAAAGTTTGAACAGGAACTATGTTTGAACAAATTTTAAAAAGTGAATAGAAAAAGTTGCGGACGGAAAGAGATTCGAACAGTTTTTGAACATGGATATACGCGTTTGAACAAATAAAGTTTAATAATGGTTTTGTAAGAAAAGATATTTGAACAGAGAAAATGTTTGAACAATTTTAAAAACGTAAGCATAAAAAAAGTTTACGTCTCTCGCACTTTAAAAATGTTCATGTGAGCTTTCAAGAAGGGAGAGGAGATAAGTCCACGTGATGGCCCGTTTTAAAGATGATTTCCCACTTCCTATGCCTAAAAATAAGGCTACTGTAGAGACCTGTGCTGCTTGCACACACACTGCTCTGAAACCAGTATGAACCATTAACCAACCATCAAAAAAGACCCTCACCCTCTTCCTCCCAAATGGAAGAAAACTTAACCAGCAACCGAGAATATAAATTCGACTACACATACCGCAACCTCAGCGGCAGCAAAATAGTACCAGTCAGAAATCAATGCTTCCTCCTTAGGATCATGGCGTAGACTCCACCCCATGAAAAAAAGTACAGTGCAACTACCTAGATCCTGAAGTCTTTCCTTCCCCGTATAAGCAAAAGAACCATTTTTTACTGCTAAGTGTACTTAAACTTCATACCACTGAACATTGTGTGCAAGACTGTAAAAATAAAGTAGATGAAAAACATAGTGCACAAGGAGGTAGTACAAATTTATGGTCAGAACAAAGTTTACTCTGAAGGAGTCAACCAGAGCAAAAAACATGAGTGGTTAGTTAGGCATAAAAAGCCTAAGTAGTAGCAGCCTACATGAAAAGCACTGCTAGGCACCAACAGAAAAAGAAGAAGGAAGAAACTAAGATTTTGCTTGGGACGCTGAACCTAGCGCTTCTTCGTCCTCTCGAAGGGTTCAACTTCGACCTCATTCAAAGTAGAGTAAAACATTTTGAAAGCCTTAATCATCCTGTATTTTGGAATTGAACTCTACAGAAACAAAATAATAAAATAAAATATTAACTACCAAAAAATTGCAAGGAAAATCATTACGAATAACATTATATCATGCAAGGAAAAAAGCCTGAAAAAAGAATCAAAATATATGTGTGTAAAAATAATAATAACCTGAGTGAAGTTTCCCATAACTTTTCCATTGAAGTTTTCCGCATATAAGATGACATAAAAGCCACAATCATGCCTAATGGAAGAAAAATGTAACTTAGATTCCTGTATTTGTTTAAACTATAGAAAACTGAAGGGAAGTGCATCTGAATAGAAATGAAAGAAACCTGGATATTTCAGATGGAACAGTGAACAGAAAAAGAAAACACATAGATGATAAGATAAGGACAATGTAAAAAATACAAGATCAATCTTTGTAATGTCTACTCCTTGGCTGATCCTTCCGAACTCTGCAACAACAAAAGACTTGTCAAACACACTTGGATCCATTGTTAGCTTAGCCTGGTTATTTTGAGTGCATGAAGAAACGAATCAGCTAACCCAAAAAAGGTTGTCCAGAGAGAATAAAGTAGAAGATTTAGACTGAGGAAAGCAGTATAACTTACAGTTAGATAAGGGCTGAACATGTACTTCTGGAGCTGTGGATTTGTACAGCAGCTCTTTTAGAATCTTCGTTGAACATTAGAGCACACAAGCCCATAGTATCACCCACCATATCGCCGCGGGCTTTAAAAGATTTGTGGAAACTATCATAAGTGACACTGTACCCTCCAATAGCAACAAAAGTAAGACTGTCAAAAAAAGAGAAAAACATAAAAGAGATGAATTAGTCCAGTATGTAAAAATAACTCCCTCTATCAGATGTTGCGCACAAAAATCTACCGCACATAACACACCGTCGGGGAGAGCCCCGCAATATATGTACGCAAAACAAACCAGAAGGACTGAAGGATCTGATAGATTCGTGCATACCTTCCGCCGCCATCGCCGGCGACGAACCAATACCAATCGATCGTCACCGAGAAGAAACAGTCCAACGGAGCTCTCGCAGAAGCGGATCTAAGAGATCGGGGGAGAAGCAGTGGGGAAGAAGTAGATCGGGAGCTTCCGCAGCAACGGATCGGAGTAGAAGCAGTGGGGAAGAACCGAAGAACTAGATCGAGAGGAGAGAAAGCAGAGCGGAAAGAGGAGAGAAAGCGAAGCAGTCCGGAAGAGGAACTCGTGTCTGCGGGGACGGCTATATGCGAAGCTAAGGCGTGTCTGAAAGAGCTCCTGTCTGAACTGGGTCCGGCCCATAAACGGGATCCTTCAGGCGACGGGACGAAAACGCATCGCCGTAGGGCGATGTATAGGATTCACCGTCGATCCGCGCAATCCTTCAAGTAGCGCGAGCGTCAAATGGGCTTGGCACTCTAATTTCCCATACTGATCTTCATAAATGATAAATGGGCTTGGCACTCTAATTTCAACAAAATATCGTCGTCTACGAAGAATATTGACTCGCGCCAAATACATATGTATCACGACACATATCATACTGATGTCCATAAATGCAGTAACTTGCCCTCGCTGATGTACATAGGGCTAAGACATGTAGTATCAGCCAACCTTATTGAAAGGACAAATAGCCTAAACAATACGAGATACAAGGAAAAATAACTACACTAACATTCGAAGGTAAATAAACATATCTTGCATATTGGCATGCGTTCCGCGCAACAATTACTCAACGGATCCCTACTGGATGAGGGTTCTGAATATTGCAATTTCTCCTTCTGAATCATCCTTAGCTCATCAATTTCAAGTCATGCGCACTCAATGAAAGACAGACTTCGGTGTCTACAGGCTCGAACAGGTGGTTCGTTGTCTTGCAAGAATGCTGGATTTCTCAGACAGGCCTGTCAATCGATCTGCAAAATCCACGATCGATCATTGCTCGACCATTCAAAAAATATCTCCTCAACCTATATTATTGGGCATATTTAACACATCCGAAAACAGTTGGATGAAAATAAAGTTGAAGTATTTAATTAAGTGGTGCGACCCGCGTGCTAGATATAACATGCTATACTAGTTGCTATATACTGTAACATGCTATACAGCGTGGAGTAATATAATGTACATGCATATTCGATCTATATATTGCAATATTATTAACCAATACATGCACCAGACACTTTTTTATGCAACTCGCGATCACACCAGCTGTCACAAAATCATGACAAACATACTCCTACAGCTACAGGAGGACGAGATTGGAATGTTTATATTCTTTTGAATTCCACACGGCATCTTCTTGGTCAAAATCAAAAGATCCATTTCCCTTATTAAATGAATAGTCTTTGGGGTTAGCTACGACCAGATAATGCAAAAGCTTTACCAGTTATGCGATCTGGACGTTCATGGGACCCATTGGTACATCCAGCAGGCTGCTGTTGCTGCTTGCGTGATCTGTCAAGCATAGAAGAGATATTCTGAAAACGGAACAACTGGATAGCGTAAATCTTTGTTACTGTGGTGAAGGGAGACGTACCTGCTGGTTGTCTGGTAACGAAGAAGAAGCGCCGATAACAATATAGCAGAGGAGGAGGAGCACCCCCTTGAGGTAATGTGACGTACCATCCTGCAAATCAAACTCAGCGAATCAGCACTTGTTTTTCTTTTGGTTTCAGAGTTGATTGAATTTGAATAGTACAGTATGTGTGCTTATGAACTCCTGCTGCTGTCTGAATAGTTTTTCTTTTACCTGGAGGGCGAATGCTGTCACCAGCACCGAGATGAACAGAGAGCCGGTCTCTAGCAGCTTGAAGTCAAGATCCATCGGAATGCCCATGATCCAAGCGACAAGGACACTCAATGGCACCTACCACACTTACAAGAATAGTTAATTCCATCTGTTCACCATGCATGATTTGGAAATAGACATGCAATGCAGTGCATGTACCCACCACGAACATGGAGATCTGTGTCGCCGACCCCAAGGCCACACCGAGGGTGATGTCGAGCTTGTTCTTGAGCGCGAAGATGATGGCTCCGGCGTGCTCCGCCGCGTTCCCGACGATGGGGAGCAGGATGATGCTAATGAAGCTCACGGAGAGCCCCCACGACTTGGAGGTGGGCTCGATGGTGCCGACGACGTACTCGGAGAGCACGGAGATGATGACGGTCATGAGGATGAGCCAGAAGAGCGCGCTACCGAAGCCCAGGACCGCCTCCTCCTCCTCCTCGTCGCCTCCCTCCACCTCCTGCGGCTCGAAGAGCTGGCGGTGCGTCTTGAGCTGGAAGAAGAGGTAGGCGACGTAGGCGAGGAGCATGACGAAGCAGCACGCGCGGGATAGCTCCAGCACCGTGGTGTCCGTGGCCACGGCGTGCTCCCCGGCGCTCACCGAGTAGCGAAGTAGCAGTGGCAGCGACTGGCACAGCACGCCCAGGACCAGCAGGCCCGTGTTCACATCCGCTTGTTTCTGCATGCGTCAAGCATAAGAATGTTGCGATCGATCTCGTCTGAGAAATGATCTGATAAATCGCGAGCGTACGTACCCTGTCGTAGGGCTGTTCGGAGCCAAGGTTCTTGATGCCGCCGCAGAAGAGGGAGGTGCCCAGGACGAGTAGAAGGTTGGAGAGCACGGAGCCGAGCAGCGAGCACTTGACCACCTCGATTTGACCGTCCATGAGCGCGAACAGCGCGATGATGAGCTCCGTCGCGTTGCCGCAGGTCGCGTTCAGGAGCCCGCCAACTGCAACGGGCGGAAGCAAAATAAGTCTAGTTACATGAACTCGTAGCTAGCATTCCAGTGACGGATCGAACAGAAATTAATTAATCGACATGTTTGCCTAGGATTTCCTTGTGTATATAGGTTGAAAAGGTTTCGCGGACTTACTAGTGGGGCCAGTGTAGAGCGCAAGCTGCCTGCAAGAATCACCAGCAAAACAACAGGTTTCAGCAGCATATAGTATAATCCAGCATCCCATGACAAGAGGATTTATTTAATAACCTGCATGTAACATGAGGACCAAGGAGGAGCAAAGACTTACTCTGTGAGGAAGCTGACTCGCTCAGCGAGAGGAATGAGGCCGATTAGACTAAGCGCGAACACCCATACCTGCCAAAGAGTAGTTTTATATATTTAGATTAGAAATGAGGTCCAATAGACTAAAACCAATTTAAATCTAACAGGTCGTTTAAGTCTTAATTTCGAACAACGGCAAAAGAGAGTAGCACATTAACAGAATTCCCTGAACCAGGCCATGAACAAGCAGACTGCAGTCACAATGAATGATCAGCGGCTAATTATGGTAATGTGCACAAAATCTAGGACCTCTTTGGTTCAAAGAAATTAGATATGAATTTGGGATGATTCTATTACTTTTACTGCGAAGCATGTTTCGTTTGTAGGAAAAATTTCTGTGTTTCAATGACAGCTGAACTTGATTCTTCAGAAAATTTATTGTGTTTCTTCTTTGGCGCAACCAAACAACCTCTGTTTCTTGTAGGATTCACCATATTATGACATCCTATTTCTATGTATTTTATATTCCTCTATTGTTGGAATCTTGCGATCAAAAGAAACCTGTTTGTGCATTGGCTGAATCAGCACTGAGATTTATGATCAAATTTGTGGGTGCATACAATGCACAAGTGCACCAGATCATGCCAAACTGCTAAAGCTAAGTTCACCAAATCCCCAAAGTGAACTCTTGGGGGCAAAACAGAACTTAGCTACCATGCAAGATAACAACACACAACTAGCCAAGTGGATGCCAACTAGCCAGCGAGAACACCCAAAGCCGGGATGATGATAGCGTCGTCTCCGCCGCTGCACCCGCTCAACCTTGTCGTCTACTCTTCTCTTGGCGGCGCTGCCGGTGCACATTTGGCCGTTAGTCCAGAGCCGCATCGATCCGGTTTTACGTCAAGGCACTCTGGTCCGTGCAGCCCCCGTTTTAGGAAAGATTCTACAGTATCACTTCTTGGGAACGCTGTTAAATTCTACCTCCGTGAAAAACCGCCGGAATCCTTCGGAAAAATAGCGGGACGTCCCTACCTCCGTATATTTCTCTGGCCGTTTCGGCTAGATTACCGGTAATCCAAGCGAGGCCTTAAGGTTCTTGAAATCTGGAAGCTACCGAGTAAATTGCATTTTGCAGTTGGAAAAACAAACTGCATGTTAATCAAGGTTTGCCACTAACTACTGATTAACGACAGGTCATACGGCCGGCTAATCAACGTTTAGTCGTGCAAGCGACTTGGTTAAGTGCATATTTTAAACAAGACGGTGAGTGGTCGTTGGCACAGAGAGCATACGTATGTAAGCCTACACGACACCACTAAAAATTTAAAAACACTGAGCTGAGCTGACACCATTTAAAAATTTAAAAACCCTAACCAGGCAGCATGCGCTAGCTGTTTTATCAACAGCAAATTAAAGCGTTCGTTCCGTTCCATTCTCACAAGACACGCAGTAGGAATTTTTGGTGTTGAACACGAGTTGCTTGCTTAGTTTTGAACAAAAACAAAAACAGCATTAGAAGGTCCTGGAGCAGCACAGTAGGTGTCTCGTGCGTGTCAGTGTGTGGTGCAGCGGCGCCCCATGTGTCCGTAGCATTACCAGGCCAGATGAGCTACAGGACACCACGCAAAGGGACAAGTGTAATTAAGGCCGGATCCACAGGCAAGCTGATCACCTGATCACGACAGTGCAAGAAGAGAGCATTGTTGATCTCTCGACAGACGACGGTGCAAATTAATGACGGGATCGCGTTGCGTACCTGGCCGAAGTGGAAGCACTGGGCGGCGACGGCGAGCGGGACGGCGAGGAAGAGGACGGCGAGCTTGGTGCCGAGGAGCACCTCCTGGAGGTTGGCGAGGACGGGGCGCAGCGTCTGCACGGGCACCTTGTTCACGAGCGTGGCGTCCGACTTCTTGCGGAGGGAGGAGGAGGACATGCCGTGCGCGGTGCGGGCCAGGCCGCTGTGGCCGTGCGGGTGCCCGGCGTGCCGCGACGGCAGCCGCCCGGACTCCTTCCTCGTCGGCGCGCCGCCCGCCTCCATCGCCGCCGCGGAGTGATGATCCATGGCCGAGCTAGCCTAGATCGACGATTGATCTCCCAACTCCCGACTCAACCGCTCGCAGCTACTGCGGCGCCACGAGGAGAACAAGTTGTCTCTAGCTAGACTAGACTATCCCAGCCGGCGCGCGCGCGTGAAGTGTGTAGTACGTACGAAGTACGAACCTCGTGCTGTGTTATTGTGCGCGAGATGTGAGGAGGAGGTGGAGCGCATATTTATGGAGGGGCATATAGAGCAATTATTCCCTGAGAGGAGGAATGAATTATTGACCCATCACACCATCACAATAATACTCCACAGATAAGCAACGACTCATGGATCTTTGCGATGATCTTCAGAGATAGTAATGCATGAGAATATAGATCTTTTCATTCAGAATAACAAGAAAACACGGTCGACGGGATGTAGAGGGGATTTGTACGGCTGATATGGATGGATCGACGTGTAGTAGTGTAGATGGATCTAAGAAGGGAAAGTGGGGTTCGTTCTGATTTCTAACCCGGCTGGCTTAAATGAGACGATGCCTCCATATACGGCGCAGTCTGCAGAGGGCCAGAGGCAGTTAAGATTGGGGGTGGGGACGAAGCTTCCGCGAAGCTTCCTTCGCTTCGCAGCTTTGCTTGCATGGCGTGCCGCGCGACGCCACGTCCCTGCCTAGCTGGCTGGGCCTTGTCGTGTGTCCGCTTGCACGTTGGCTATTTCGTATCAACCTGATGCCAACGTTACGATCCGGGCTGGGCCTAATCTACATTGCCCAGCCGGGCTGATATCGCCATCTCGTGTTACTTTGATCGGATTAGGCCGGCCGGCTGCACAAAAAGCTTTGCTAGCCTTATTTGCCGGCAAAACCTATTTATCAACCAGGTCGATGGTTATCAAGGACAAAACCTATTTGTCGACCCGGTCGACAGTTATTTCGCCGTGCACACCCCTTCGTGGGCCGGCCCAATAAGGTAATACATCAAGTTTTCGGTTTCTGGGCTTTTCGGATCTTTTCTTTTTCCTTTTTTAGCTGTTTCTTTCTTCTTTTTCGTTTTTTCCTGTTTCTTTTTCCTTTTTATTTTTTGGCTGTTTCTTTTTTCTTTTCTTCTTTCTGTTTTCTTTCTTTTCTTTTTCTTCTTTTCAGTTTTCTTATTAGACATTATTTCTTTATTTTGAATTTTCATTTTTGAAAATGTTCAAATTTCAAAATTGTTCATATTCGAAAATTGTTCATGTATTAAAATCGTTCAAACATAGTTTTCATTCAAATACCTATTTTTTCACTTTTGAAAATCTCTCAAAAATAATTTCCATTCACAGAATTTTTCTGTTCGCCTTTTAAAATCGTTCAAAAATAATTTCCGTTCAAATACGTATTTTGTTCACTTTTTTGAAAATTGTTCAAAAATAATTTCCGTTCACAGACTTTTTCTGTTCGTCTTTTAAAATCGTTCAAAAATAGTTTTCGTTCAAATACCTGTTTTTTGTTCACTTTTTAAAAATCGTTCAAAAATAATTTCCGTTCAAAGACTTTTTTTTGTTCGCAGTTTAAAAATTGTTTAAAAATAATTTCCGTTCAAATACCTTTTTTGTTCACTTTTTTGAAAATCGTTCAAAAATAATTTCCTTTCACAGACTTTTTCTGTTCGCCTTTTAAAATTGTTCAAAAATAGTTTCCGTTCAAACACCTATTTTTTGTTCACTTTTTGAAAATCATTGAAAAATAATTTCCGTTCAAAGACTTTTTTTGTTCGCCTTTTAAAATCGTTCAAAAATAATTTCCGTTCAAATACCTATTTTTGTTCACTTTTTTGAAAATCATTCAAAAATAATTTCCGATTCACAGACTTTTTCTGTTCGCCTTTTAAAATCGTTCAAAACTAGTTTCCGTTCAAATAGCTATTTTTGAACTATTTTTGTTCACTTTTTGAAAATCGTTCAAAAATAATTTCTGTTTCACAGACTTTTTCTGTTCGCCTTTTAAAATCGCTCAAAAATAGTTTCTGTTCAAATACCTATTTTTGTTCACTTTTTGAAAAATGTTCAAAAATAATTTCCGTTCACAGACTTTTTCTGTTCGCCTTTTAAAATCGTTAAAAATAATTCCCTTTCAAATACCTATTTTGTTCACTTTTTTGAAAATCGTTCAAAAATAATTTCCGTTTCACAGACTTTTTCTGTTCGCCTTTTAAAATCGTTCAAAAAACAAATGGAAAACAGTGAAACTTGCGAAGCGGTACGAAACAGATGGAAAACAGTGAAACTGGCGAAGCGGTACGAAAAAAACAAATCCAAACGCGAATCAGATGAAAATGGGTCAGATGGTAATTTTTAAATCGGATTCATTTTATATTTAAATATCAAATTCGGGTCAAATATGTCAAAGTCCAGTGCATCGCATTCCCTTCTCACCCGAATCAGGTCCATGCCATGCATGCACCAGCATAGGAGATAGGACTGTACTGTACCATCATTTCCTCTCAGATCCTTCCGGCCCTCCACCCGCCTCGTTCCCCGCTGAACAAAGCTAAACATGTTTCATTGTTTACGCCTCCGTCCCGTCCCAATAGCGCGCGAAGCAGTACGAGGAAAGCCAGACGTGGGCTGGCCCAATAGCGCGTAGGGTATGCGAACGCGTCCTATCCACGCATAGGTCGATATAAAGGCGCTCCCGTTATCAAGTGCCGCACACCCCCTCCACCTTATAGGCCGGCCCAGTAGGTGCACTTGCTCCTTTTTTTCGTTTTATTTGTTGTTTCTTTTTTCTTTCTTCTTTTTCGTTTTTTCCTGTTTCTTCTTCTTTTTCGTTTTTTCTTTTTGGCTGTTTCTTTCCTCTTTTCAGTATTATTACTAGATATTATTTTCTTTTTTTGAATTTTCATTTTTTGAAAATGTTCAAATTTTAAAATGTTCAGATTTGAAAAATGTTCATATATAAAAATCGCTTAAAAATAATTTCCGTTCATAGAAATTTTTCAGTTCACTTTTTAAAAAATCGTTCAAACATAATTTTCGTTCGTAAACTTTTTATGTTCACTTTTTAAAATCGTTCAAAAAAGATTTCGTTCACCAGCTTTTTCTGTTCACTTTTAAAAATCGTTCAAAAACAATTTCCGTTCACCGCTATTTTCTGGCCATTTTTTAAAATCGTTTAAAAATAGTTTTCATTCACCGCCATTTTCTGTTCACTTTAAAAATCGTTCAAAAATAATTTTCGTTCATAGACTTTTTTCTGTTCACTTTTTAAAAAATGGTTCAAAAAACATTTCCATCCATAGACTTTTTTATGTTCACTTCTTAAAATCGCTCAAAAAAGATTTCGTTCACCGGCCCTTTTTGTTCACATTTAAAATCGTTCAAAAATAGTTTCCGTTCACCGCTATTTTTTGTAATTTATTAAAATTGTTCAAAAATAGTTTTCGTTCACCGGCCTTTTCTATTCACTTTTAAAATCGTTCAAAAATAGTTTTCGTTCACCCACCAATTTCTGTTCACTTTTAAAATCGTTCAAAAATAGTTTTCGTTCATAGACTATTTCTGTTCATATTTTAAAAAATCGTTCAAAAATAATTTCCGTCCATAGACTTTTTCTGTTCACTTATTAAAATCGTTCAAAAAAGATTTCGTTCACCGGATTTTTCTGTTCACTTTTTAAATCGTTCAAAAACATTTTCCATTCACCGCTATTTTTTGGTCATTTTTTAAAATCGTTCAAAAATAGTTTTCGTTCACCGGCCTTTTTTGTTCACTTTTAAAATTATTCAAAAATAGTTTTCGTTCATCGCCATTTTCTGTTCACTTTTAAAATTGTTCAAAAATATTTTTCACTCATAGACTTTTTTTGTTCACTTTTTAAAAAATCGTTCAAAAATAATTTCCGTCCGTAGACTTTTTTCTCTTCACTTTTTAAAATCGCTCATAAAAGATTTCGTTCAGCTCCCTTTTCTGTTCACTCTTAAAATCGTTCAAAAACAGTTTCCGTTCACCGCTATTTTCTGGGCCTTATCTTTTCACTTTTAAAATCGTTCAAAAGTAGTTTTCGTTCACCGCCATTTTCTGTTCACTTTTAAAATCGTTCAAAAATAGTTTTCATCATAGAATTTTTTCTGTTCACTTTTTAAAATCGTTTAAAAAAGATTTCGTTCACCAGCCTATTCTGTTCACTTATAAAATCGATCAAAAACATTTTCCGTTCATGTTTGTACTTAAATGGTTTTCAACAAATTTCCATCGTGCACTCTATGCAAAGTCCATACACGTTTGTCATTTGGAAATCACCCGATTCAGAAATGCGAACAATGAAAAGCTATCCCAGCAGAAGCAAGGAATCACGAAGAAAGATTATCTCGTATATGACCGTCGAAACAAAAAAGTTACAACATGAAAGTTGTGTGAAACGTTGACATTAACATACTCGTTAAAGGGTATTTCAAACGGTCAACCGAGTGCGACGAATTTGATAAAATCTGTCTAAAAAGGTTTCGAACATCGATTCAAAATTGAGAAGTTACAATCGACGAAACTCGAAACCGAGTACAGGAATGAAACCTATCCGTTGACGAGCATAATTTTCATGTATATTTTATTTTTAGATTGAAATATTTTTCGTCTAAATATATGTGTATTTTTTAAAACTTCACTCATATCACAGTTTTGGAAAAAACACGCAGTACAAAGTAATTGGAACGTGCCAGAAACACAGTAGAACCTACACTAGGACACGTATGCATTTGTTGACACATTCTTCTTCTGCGCTAAGTAAGCGAACCAGCAGCACAAGGCATTACAAACCAAACGCGACCAAACGAAACAGCAGCCGAACGTGGGCCGGCCCAAAATCACGCAAGGGTGTGCGGAGGGATTTTTCCACCGCACGGGTCCGTAACTAGGCGCACCCTTATTTGCCTAGTAGTAGTATAATGGGACATCGAATTCTTGCTTGGTATTGGTCGACCACGATGGCAAATCTTCTCACGGGATCCTCCCTTTCCCTACCAGTCGTACGGACGCGGTACGGACAGCGGCTATTTTAGCCAGTCACCAACCGTGGACTAGCTTTGTTTGAATATAGTGGTGTACGTTCGGCTACTCCTTTCAACGTGAAATACAATCCACATACGAACAGCATTCGATCGTAAGCAAAACGGAGACTCATTAGTCAGGGTGCAGGTGGGAGTCATTACGGCCACACGTAAGGCATAATATTTTGCAAACCGTGCTTTCATTTGAACCTTCAATTTGCTCGACGCGAAGAGAATTATGCTGCGAAACTTGGTCATAATATTTTGCAATTTACAAAGTGACTATATTTTACGTGCCATTCTTTTATGTTCGATGTGGAAGAGATTTTGATACATAGCTCAACGTGACGTTGCGCAAAGGTTAAACAAAGACAAAGCATTTCACCCTAAAATCTCACATGTTAGCTAGAAAAGCATGTGAAAGGGAAAGAACGAAATAGAAAGGGAACAAGGGACGCGGCAGCAACGCGGACTCCACGCGGTCAGATGAGTATCATCAACGCAATTTTGATATGTCTGATTTCCTGCATCGTAGAGAAAACAAAATGAGATATGATTTGGACAGCAATCATTAGCGTGGATTTTAACATAATGGAGCAGATTCCAGCTTACGTCGTGATCATGCTGGTCTCATCTTCAACATCTTCATCTACCTCTCCAAAATAATTGGCCCTTGGTTGCTGCAGACGAGACGATCAATGAATGTGAGGATCGATGGTACTGTCTGCCGTCGCGCTGGAAGAGTCTGGTCCATCTAGACTGATTGAGAATTTGAGATCCGAGACAAGTCACATTCTCAAAATACAAAAGAAAAACGAAAAAAGAGACGAGAAACTGCGTCTCTTCGGAGCTCGGCGAGGCAGCTCTTCTTACCCGGATCAGACGACCTCATTGGCAGATCAGTTGCCCGTATCTGGGCCCGTTTGTCTCTGGTTCTCAACTGTTTACTTTTGCTTCCCGCACTAACTTGGGCCACAGTATGATTGGGTCCATACCAGCGCCCGGACGTCCCAAGTTCAAGACCCTTTTTAAATCAACTCGGGCATGCCAAGAAATTTCATTTTTTTTTTTTTTTGAACGGGGAATGGTCCCGAAGGACCTAGAGTTTTTCCATTAATTCTCAGCGGCGGAATTACACATTACAAAAAGGGACTCAAGATAAATAGAAATTACAAACCAATCCCTACATTTTGCACAAAGGACCTCAAGATGAGAGAAAGAAACGCAATCAAGGCCTGCTCCTGCTCCGCCGCAAACTGAAGCCGCCGTGCAGTCACCTTCATCGTCGCCGGGGACGAGACCACTTGAGGCGATGAAGGGGGAGCGAACTACACAGCCATCAAGGGCCTCCGCTTCGGCAACTATGCCTGGAGGTTGTTGATGGCCATCTGGCGCCGGTCGGAAGAAACCGTCCCCGGCGCAAGAGGTGGGAGAGGTCGCCGTTCGACCATGGGATACAACGACGACATGCTCGCCGGTGTTGGGAATCTCCCGAGAGAAGCAGAAACTCCTCCCCTGCTGCAGAGACAAACCAGAGCTCCATCCAACACCCACTTCCTTCTCCTCAACACCTCCACGGCGAGAAGAACGAGGAAGAACAGGAGCAGAAGAAGCTCCATCGCCGCTGCAATTTACGCACCTTTTTATTGAAGAGGCCGAAGAAATGACGCTGCAGCTCACCTCCTCCACCCTCTGGAGCTTAGCAATCTGCCTCATCTTCTCCACCGTGCAGCAGAAGAGGCACCAGAACTTCTGCGACACGAACCTCGCAGCAGCAACTCCGGATCTGACGATGAAGTGACGACACCATTCCCTCCCCTCGCCTCCACGGCCGTCCAGAGAGAAATCCACGCCACCACACCTCGAAACGCGAAGATGCCAAGATCTGCCTTTATTTAAGTAGCTCTCCGCCGGATCCACCACCTCATGAAGCTTCCACCACGGATGCTCGTCGGAGATAGGCAGAGACGGCCAGCTAGTACTTGGCACGAGAACTAGCTGAGAAGAGCGGGGGGAGAAAGACGCCATTAAGGCAAACTCTAGCACGAAGGCTAAACCTAATCTATAGCTAGTATATAAATGCCAAGCAGCGCATCTGCGTCCACGCCGAACGGCAGCGCCGCCGGAGAGGAACGAAGAGCGCACCGGCGAGGAGGAAGGAAAGCTAGCTACGACTCTCAAAACAGAGAGAGCGGAGGAGAGAGGCTAATCAGTTCCCAACCGCTCAGATACAAGAAATTTCATTATAATTCGTAGTTGTAAGAGTTGTTTTGTAGTTTATTTGATAGTGGATTCAAATCAGTTTAACCGTAATTGTTGAGAGTACAAATAAAGTTACTGGTATTTCTAAAAGAATGATACCTCACAACAAAGAAAAAGAAAACTAATATCCCTCAACCATGTTTCACTGCATAATTTTATGGTATGTTTCAAAAGAGAAAAGAAAATGGATACTAACCTCAACCAAAATCAAATAAGAATACATTGCACGCTTATGCGACACAAATCCTATCCCTAGACGGCCCTACCCATATTGGTTGAATATATCATGTGCTATGCTTCCAGTAGTTGCATCTACGGTCGAGAGACGCTCTTACCTCCGCATAGAGGAGGAAAATCGACATGTATATTCAATCAGCAGCCTTGTGGGTGACATGCAAGAATTGTAGATCTTGGCCTTGCAAAAAATAAAAGTATAGTATGCCACTTTTTAGTGTCTATGAATTGGGACAAGGAGGTAGGGAGGCGGAGGCGGAAGTGGATAAGTACGATAGGCTAGCTTCTAAGCTTCGAGATGCAGGTCTCTCACATGGCCCACGGACACGAAATCATTAGGAGAGTCCTCATTGACAACATCAACACTAGAGGAGGTTTAGAGAAGAGAAACGACGGCTACAGATTGGAGGGGAGCTGGGGATGGAAATATCGTGCGAGGATGGCTACAAATTGGGAGGGGAGAGGTGAACGATGATTTAGGAAGGGTGATAGGTCAAGGGTGAGAAAGCGAAGAAGACAGAAAAATCACGAGGCTCGGTTGTGTTAGCGTCGTAGTCACCGAGGGACGAGATCGGTGATGTACGAAGTGACGTAGAACCATCAACTTTCGTTTGGTAAGTAAGTAAGAACAATCTCACAATTATCGATCAAAAATGTTAAAACATATCAAAATAAGATATCGGAATTGCTAGTTCTCAGTCGCCTGAGAACTCGTGAGATCTCAGTCACGTCCCTAACCGTTGGATCTGGTACTCCAAGATTCGTGTTCCTGTGTTTTTCCCCGAGCGGTCAGACACGAATGTCCGTAACTTCGTACGCACGAGCGTTCTGCTTTTTTTTTTAGAACATCCACGTATATTCAACAAGATACCACGTACACAGTACACAGTACGGAAACAAAAAACAGCACAACATACGTAGAGGCTACAGAAACAGAGCAAACCACAGCAGCTCTACCGGCGTCGACGACGAAGGCCGCCGTCCTCCAGCACACCTCAGCCCGAGAGCACCTTAGGTTTTGAACGCCACTAGAGCCGTCCGCCGCACAACGGCAGAACTGATGTCGATGAACGAGCCAGGCAAGAGCCCTCCCGCTCCAGCTTCTCCGCCTTGCCGCAGCCACCTTCGATGCCGATGCAGACAGGGGCCACCGAGCTTGCTCTGCCCTGAAGTCCAGCCGCCAGATCCGCCACAGATCTGACCGGACACCGGAGATCTCGAGCACCACGCCGGGCCTCGAGCCTCCGCAAGTCGGGGACGACGACGACGAACTCCGAGGAGCACCACTGCCAGAGAAGGCCGCCCCGACACCAAACCACCCGCCGCCAGCTCCACCTCCTCCGAGAAGCCGCCGGCGAGATCCCCACCCTACCCTACCAAATGTACAGGCCGGAGACGGGGATCCCCCACCCTCCCGCTGCCGAAGCAGCCGGCGGAGGAGAGGAATCCCACGCCTCGACGGCGCGGACGCGGTGGATCGACGGGGTTCGTCCAAAAATCGCATTCCGCCTCTCTTCAACAGTGACGGGAGAGGAGAAGATAACTGTGGATGTTGCACGAGCGTTCTGCTGAGCCTGTGCAAGCGTGAGCATCCCTAGCGGCCCGTGTAGGTGAGGGGTTCATGGGCCTAGCAGTTTTTTCTCCTTTTGCTTTTCACTTTATTTTTTGAATTGTTTTGCCCATAGTATTTTGTTTCCACCTGCGCACATGCTTTTCATTCCTCTTGGTGAGTACAGCTGACATTCGAAATAGTAGATGCTAGAGAGGGCGGTTGCATTTTAGATTTTTCAGTTGCAAGTCTGACTGTTTTTCTAGTTACAAGTGAAATGTGACTGCTCTTTTTACACTCGCAAGTCGGTTGTAACTAGGCTGTTATCCAGTTATAGTGTGTTGAAACTAAAAAACTTAAGTTGCAAGCCGATTGCAACACTTTTTGTGTAGTTACAAGTGGGTTGTAACTGGATTATTTTGTCCAGTTGTAAGTGGGTTGTAAATAGCCTTTTTTACACTCGCAAAACGGTTATAACTGGGCTTTATCCAATTGTATTGTGTTGAAACTGAAAAACTTTAGTTGCAAGTCGATTGCAACTACCTTTTTGTCCAGTTACAAGTGTATCACAACAGGATTATTTTGTCCAGTTATAAGTGGGTTGTAAATAGCCTTTTTTTATAGTTGCAAAACGGTTGTAACTGGGTTTTATCCAATTGTAGTGTGTTGAAACTGAAAAACTTTAGTTACAAGTCGATTGCAACTAGCTTTTTGTCCAGTTACAAGTGTGTCGCAACTGGATTATTTTGTCTATTTGTAAGTGGGTTGTAAATAGCCTTTTTTATAGTTGCAAGATGGTTGTAACTGCACTTTATCCAGATGCAAGTTGGTTGTAACTGGCTTTTTGTCCAGTTGCATGTGGGTTGTAACTGAATTTTTTTGTCCAGTTGCAAGTCGGCTGCAACTGGCTTTTTGTCCAGTTTCAAGTTGGTTATAGCTGAGTTTATTTGTCTAGTTGCAAGTGAGTTGCAACTGGCATTTTTACATTTATAACTGGGTTGTAACTGAGTTTTATCCAACTGTAGTATGTTGCAGCTAAGATTGTCCAGTTGCATGTGGGTTGTAAATCAAATTTGTATCGTTATTTGTTCTACCTAGGAGAAATGTAATTATGTTTCGACTTAGATTTATCAACTGCAGTTGGGTTGAGTTTTTTCTATTTATAATATGGTTGCAAGTGATTTTTTCTAGTTAGTTCAACTGTTTTTCTTAATTTTGTTTGATTTATCTTTTTTGCTGAGGCCAAAATACGGTGTATATCACATTTAGAATTTTACAAGTTTTCTGGTGGTTGGCATTTTTACGAACCGTTCATCCACCTCGATCTAACGGTGTTAAAATAGGCGGTACTACATCGGTACCGCGGTACCAAAAATTATGTGGGACCGGTACCAAAACTATGCGGGACCCCAATACCTGTAATTTGTTTTAAATTTTGTAAAGGTTATATTTGTCATTTGCTACTGCCATTCTCTCCCACGACTCAGCCTAATCTCCTCCCACCCCTCTCCTAGCACCGAATCACAGTCTCACAGACCAGCCGCCGGCGCTCTCCCACCGCTCCTCCTCCACCTCCCCTCCAGTAGCAGGAGCCAGCCGCGGGCGCGGGCGCCATCGCTGGATCCCTCTTCCTTCCCCTAGCAGCAGGAGTCGGCCTGCTCCACCTCCCAGCCAGCAGCAGAAGCCGCGCGCGGGCAGCGCCGTCGACCTTTCCCTCCCCCATGTCCCGACGAGTAGCAGCATCCGACGGCGGCGGCCAGCGCGCTAAAGGAGCAGAAGGCGGAGGGGGTTGCGTGGAATGCCAGCTACCTGGACTTGAAGACGCGTTTCGCCTCCGTCGAGGACGCCATCATCCGGCGCGTTGATCTCGATCCTCTGACTGTCTTTGCCGTCGCGGTTCATCCAATAGCGACTGAACCATGTCAAACCGTGAGCTAGTAGATGCTGCCATCTTCAGATTTAGTGTGAATGCAGTTCTTGGCATGTTCTGTACTCAAACGTGCTCCACGAAGTCAAACTCAGTTTCAGTGTGGGTGTTTGTACAGCTATCACTGAGTTGCGGTTCTGAAAAAAGAATACCACTGAATTTGAAAGTTGTAATTGCGCTGTGTTTCAACGTGGGAAAACCCTGCTTCATTTTTATGCTCAACTACTCTTCTGATTGATACCAACGAGGATAATGCACATATGCATGTTGTTATTTAGCAATTGAATATTGCTGCATTTTCATATTTCCCAAAGTGTCGCTGGTCTTCTGGCCATAACACTCAGAACTGAACCTTCCGATGGATATGTATACTAAAGGTTTATGTATTAATGCTAGTCAGTGGCAAGTTAAGGTCCAATTCAACTCTCAAGCTTCTCTAGTACTCCACCAATTCAACTCTAAAGGTTTATGTATTAATGCTAGTCAGTGGCAAGTTAAGGAGTACTTGTTCTTTGTATTCCAGCTACCTCTGAGTCTGAGATGTGATGTTACTGTTCTTTATTTATGGTAGCATGCATTCAGATAGTCCTGTTAGTCTGATCCTAACATGCTCCACTAAACCCTAATTGATTAGGCTACAGGGTAGAAAATACTGAACATCATAAGCAGCCACCATTATATTGTATGTCGGGATCATGAGACAACCAACATGTATAACAGAGCGACAAATAACTGTGGAGACAACATGGGACCAAACACAGAGCCATAAGCAAACATCCGGATAGTTTATTTAGCCGGCAACATTTCAGACAAGCCATACTGATACGCTGGTACAGCAGCATAATGGGGTGACAATACATCTTGCATCAAGCAAGAAACGGTTTCAATGGCGACAATAGCCTTACGTCTTTAATATAGAGAAGAAATAGCTAGTAAGTATCACAGGTTCAAGCTTCTGAGGCTTCGAATATCTATCTGCTAGCACATGATATGTGATATTTTTGCGTACAATCATTTGTAAGCAACTTAGAAGCCGTGGATCTTGATGAGGTCCTTTGCAATCCCAGCCTAGCAGAAATGATCAAATCTATCAGATGTGAAAAGATCTTGGTAGTCAGACTCTTCCTGCCGTTGCACACCTGGATGCGCACATGCACAAATTGTTTTGCTCCTAGGCCCGGAACAGCAACCTCAGCATTTGCCTCAGCAAACGGGTCTGCAAAGCAAGACACCACATCAGAAAACCTGTTTAGAGCTCATGTACATACAAAGGGCACGATAAACAACACCATGTATCTGGTATCATATATGATACTGATGCCTTTTGTGCTGGTTTTCTCTTTTTCCTTCACAAAAAAAAGCAAATACAACAGAAGCCAGTATTGCAGCGACTATCGGCAGTGTAATGGCTAATATATTACCAGCCCCATTCCTTGTGCTTCCTGAAAACGAAAGGCGCCAGTCAGTACAAGATACACTGAAGAGATTGCTACAAGATTCTAAAAAAGATGATGAATTTGCCTTTTGTAAACATTTTTACAGTGAAACTCCCATGTCGATAACTTATGGAAAACAGTATGTACTATACTAACTACAGGAGATGAGATGAGATTAGAGCAGATACTAATAACTACATCAGTATATATGAACTAATTCAAGCTTCAGGTAACCACCAGACGCTGTGCCATGATTAAATTGTCTGTTCTTCATCTTCCATTAGTTGCACAAAGCATTTACTTTCAGAAAAGGATCACTTTTTTCTTTCTTTCTTATGTCTGCCTGGATCGATTTTTCAAGAAAATAGTGTTTCCACCGAATTAACAATGACATGGCATCAAAATGAAATGTTCAGACATACAAACACAACATGTGACATGATTCTTTGATCGAAGCTCATGAGCTTTCATGCATATCACCACTGGCCTACGTGCAACATGGAGACAAGCACAATTACCAGTAGTTTCCTTCATCAACCACTGAATATATGAGGACACGATTACAGAACAGCAGCAGCTCACCTAGCTTTAAGAATACCGGGAACCCAAATTCGATGGACTTAAGCGGGAGGTTGGTGTAGCGAGTCGTCACGTGGCCTGCCCCGCTCCCTCCACGCCGCCGTCGTCGCCGACCTCCTCGCCGTGCGCCGCCACCTCGCCGCAGGCTTGGGGAGTGGGGGAGATCGGCGTGCTGCAGTCCCGTTGCCTGACCCCGCTCCCTCCACGCCACCGTCGTCGCCGACCTCCTCACCGCGCGCCGCCACCTCGCCACAGACTTGGGTAGTGGGGTAAATCGGCGTGCCACAATCCCGGCCTGTCCCTGCTCCGTACGCGCCGCCGTCGTCACCGACCTCCTCGCCGCGCGCCGCCACCTCGCCGCAGGCTTGGTGAGTGGGGGAGGTCGCCCTCGCCGCGACCGTAGAAAGGAGGCGGCGGTTGCCCTCGTCAAGGCTGCTCACGAATTCACCACGTCTTCTTTGAGATGGGTCACGATGGAATAGGGTTAGCATTGCAGGCTGTAATTACAGTTTTTTTTCATAAGGAGTTACATCAAAAAAAAAAAAATTGAGGAAAGGGTCTGATCCATAAAAACAGAAATGCACGGTACAACTTACAAACAGGTCCAGCAAAGAAACAGAAATTACAACCGAAGCCCTGCAACTTGCACAGAGCACCCTGCGCACCCTGGAGAGATCACGATCAGGCCCACCGCCGCTCACCCAAGAAACCTAGACGCCGCCGGCACCGCCGTACCACAAGCCGTCGGGGAAGAGGAGCCACCACACTTTGTAGACGACCGCAGGAACCATCCGCCGCCGCGCGACGGAATCTAGCTCAATGAACGGACACGGCCACAGCTCCTTCTCGCCAGCACCACCCTTCATCCCGCCGGTGCAGCGTCGTCCAGGCCCACCACCCGTACCCACCTCCAGTCGCCGCTGCCCACACCACCACGGCCGGACGAAACAAAGACGACGAAGGACACCACCTGCAAGAACACCAACAAACAGGGAGCGCCCATCTCCAGCAGCTCCTCCCCTCGCCGCCACGGCCGGCCAGAGAAGCAAACACAGAGAGGCGCCACCGACGAACACCTTCACGACCTCCCCGGCGCCGAGAACGACGCCGGAACGGGGAAAGGAGGGGAAGGACCACACCCACACCACCGACGCCATCGCCACCGTCTTCGATGCCGTCGGGAGGCACGCACACCTAATAAAAGGGACCTATCTACACGCACGCACGAATCCCGGAGCTCCCCCCCGCCTCCCGGTGCCAGAACGGCGGCCGGAGGCGGAGGGGAGCGGCGGAATCGCCGGCGAGACGACGAGCTTTTGAGTCGCCCTCGAGTCGCCTCTCTTGTTCACTGTAGCACGAGGGAGGGGATAAGGCCTGAATGGAGTTACATCAATTTTAATCAACGGCTAATATAAATCATGCCTTAATCAATGGCTAACAAAAATCATAGCCCACGGTACCGACGGTACCACGAGTACGGTGCCAACCACTGTAAAAGAGCTCTTAGAATTTACATGTTATGTGCATAGTTGGCTGCATCTAGGTATTTGTTTTAAAAATTTGTGTAACGTATTTATGTGTACTGTACACTTGTACTTCGGTTTTCAATTATTTTGGTTCTCCGTTTTTATGTACTCAGTTTCTTCATAGTGTACTTTTTGTACTTTTCGTTTTTCGCTGTACCGTAAGAATTAACGAACATAAGCTAGCTAACGACATGGATGATCACTCGGGTCGAAACTTTATTCATGCACCGTACACGCATGGATGCATGCATGCGACGCTGTGTAGGCGGGTGAGCATGACGGCATGGCTGATTGGCTGCGTGACTGCGCTATACATGAGAACCTGTACAGTTTTGCTGATGACATCAGCCGCTAGTTCAGTCGACTGAGCTCCACGTAGGGGTGGGCATAAAACCCGAAGACCGAAAACCGAAACCGAAAAGACCGAGACCGAAATCGAAATAACCGAGACCGAAAAAACCGTTAAAAGTTTGGGTAGCAAATTAGAAAAGACCGAAATTAGATCAGAAATTCGGTCATTACTTATAAATAACCTGAAAAGATCGAAAGACCAATTTTATTTTATTTTGAGTGAATTACGTACGGAAGCAGCCGGATTTGTGTGTCAGCCCAGCTTATGTGTACATCTAGTCTATTGGCCAACTACTAAACCAAGTATACCATCTAGTTTTTAGACTCAACAACTGAGTATCCCAGCCCAGCGTACTGTAAATTCTCCCGTGCGCGAGAGACTAGTCGATCGCTTCTCACTTTTCCAGTCCCAGGTGTTGATTCCACTTCTTGCGCCCTATATTTTGGTCTATTTGGTCATGACCGAAGACCGGACCGAATAGACCGAAGACCAAAGAACAGAAAACCGAAAAGACCGAATTTATTACGGGTATCATTTCTGGATGACCGAAATTGTTAAAGACCGGAAAGACCGAACCGAACTAACCGAAAAGACCGAACGTCCACCCCTAGCTCCAGGCGCGCCCATAAGATACTAGATCCCCTGTCGCGGCTTGTCGCGCGCCATCCGCCGTTGACACTGGTTTTTAATTTGCAAAACATTATGTCAATCGTCGGTAGTATGATATTGAAAGAGTAGAGACTGAACACTCCAAAAGGCCAACTCTTCTGTTTGTGACAAACTAAATGTGGTACCTCGTATAACCAGCCAATACATCTTATATTCAAAACATTGATCAATTACAATGCTTCGTATTGATTGCAGAGAACTCTAACACATCAGCTAACTAAGTAGCACCGAATGGTTAGCCTAAATAGCAGCAAATATTAAACAGGAAAAAAGAACACAGCAAAAAGGAAGAACAACTCATCTTAGTTTTATGTTTACTGTGATATACAGAATTAACAATTACCATTACTTAGGCAATTGGTGGTACACACCTGACCTTCTCTGCACAACTAACCGACACTAAATTACATGCAAGAGGAATCCGATGAATATTCAGTATACAATTAACCTTGCACATAACTGATCAGCAAAGAAAACAGCAACCAAAATCAAAGGTAAACATAAGACTTCAATGATGCCATAATATTACATCTGGACGGTAGACTCGCTGAAGGCAGCTGAATTTGGCACACAATAAACCTCACATTCTAAACCAATAAATAAGTATGGTCGGATCATGTCATAGGCTATATATAGAGTGCAGAGTAAACAGGTAAATATATTATACATGCCTATCCATGTCTAGCTATATAGTAATACCCTACTAAATAAGATAAGAGGTGGCCCATCTTTTGGATAAACACAGCTGGATTTTAGGCAAGGCTGAGATGTCTGAACCACCTCCCAGCAAGGATCTGCTCAAAACAATATAACTATTATGTGAGAGATGAGTACATGTGCCATAACCAAACAAAAGATCTTTCACAGATTCAATAGTAAATGCTCTGATAGCTCAAGCGTTCATATATATTGGATCATTTTTCTAGGTATATAAAGGCGGTGTTGGTGAAGGTGATGACTAACTCGTTTTGCTAGGTTACGACATAGACGGGTTGCAAAGAGAATTGCTGAGAGTATCTGTATGCAAAATAGTGGTTCTAGTGTAATGGGGTTTAGATATATTGTGGTCATCTGGAAGGCTGATAGCACCTCATAGATCTATTGTCCTCTTGCACTCAGAATCGGCATAGACGAACACGGTTCCCTGGCCGTGATTCTTATGAGCATCTGCATGAAACAATTAATCACAAAGATGAAATAGGTTTAATATCAAAGGTAGATACACCGACATATTAAACTGAGCACTATGTACAGGAGTTGAACAGTGGAGGTTACTGATTTGTAAACCGGTGTCAGACACTGAAGTTACTTGATTAGATTTTGGAGAAAAACTGGCAAGCAGGCTGAATGCGGCGGTTGATGAAACAAAAAATAAATGTATCTGGATAACGCAATAGAATGTATGAAACAAACAAATCCCATGTCATAACTTACCTCCTACTCTACTTTGCGAGTCTTGAGGATCATTTGCTCTACTCAATTTTGTTGAGAGTGCAAGAACTAACTCGTACATAGGCAACTTGAAAAGTACAATACTCTAAGAAAGAGGTAGCAATTTGTTTATTAGTCCTAGTTCCTTGCTACCTCACTACCTCTATTTGTAGATAATTTATCTGGGATATAAAAGAATCACTTTGGTCACTCATGTGTGTGGTGCACATCTGTAAATATTGCAGAATTTAGTTAGTCTTAAGCACATGGAAGTACACGGTCCAATATTTGTGCAGACACTGCTATATGTATAACCTTCATCAGCAATCCAATTAGTTCGGGCATAAATTTAGCTTCTGCTCATAGAAACTTTCAAATACATACCAGCAGAAGCTTCTAATGTTAAACATAGGCATGTATATACTAATTGTCGGCAATAGGTAATTCATGTGGAAAGAGTAGAAGCTATAGGAAAATTTATTATATATATGATAAGCAGTCTATCTGGCATCAAAATTCATCAAGTCACATATAGATCAAGAGGGAGAAGAGTGGAAAAAATGAATCAGGAGATTTCAGAGGACAACTTATTTTGTCAGAGCTATGAATGCCCTTCAGTATATCGCAACACTGGTGAGGAAACAAACAAAGTAGTAACAACGGCCATTTGTGGTACTAATGTAAGCTCAAATCACCTAGTGTACAGGACTACGTTCATCCCACCGAAGACCTCAAAGAAATAACAGCTAGAAACGTTTAGCGCACCTGATAAGAAGAATCATCTTCATGCCACTATTTCAGCTCAAAGACCCAAACCTGAAATAATAGACAATCCAAACTTGAAACAAATTTTATGGACAAAACCAAAACAAATAAAATTCTTTTTAGAAGAGTTTTGCCTTTTCCTCGCTTGTTGTTGTCTCTGGTACTTTGTTGACTAATTTAAGGATGTCAAAAATGGCAATGAGGTATCCATCATACATATATGTATTCCATATTAACTCAATGAAAATGAAACTTGATCTATGCTAAAAGGAAGATTAAAACAAAATAATACGAATGTAAAAATAATCACCTTCGTATGATTAGGAACATCTTGAGATTTTATATATACATTGTTACACGGTGGTGACTGTATAACTCCAGATAAGCCTACACCGTGAAACACAACAGAAAAAAATTGAGTTTGAAGTTCATAAAATGCAGGTCAAGCTCATGACTGAAAAGAATAAATATAAATACCTAGTGGAAACCAGAAAAATAATAGTGGCCAACAACACCAATAATCACAAATAAGTAATCAGTTCAAGGATAATATGCACATGGTCTATTAAGGAAAACTGATAAGTAAGACTGGGTTGCAAACTTGCAATGTGCATGTTAACTATTACACAATACAATTAGAAATGCAAAAGTTGTTTCTAAAAACAGTCACACATATACATAATCAAATAGAGGTGGCCACCGAAGTGAACTTACTGTTTCAGGGAGCAAACTCAAGGTGGATGGCACTTATTTAGCTCATATTCATGCCACTTGGCTTCTGAAAAAAATCAAACAGGTTTATCTCAGTCTAAGTAGACACCAACAAATGATCAATCAAATGCATTTTATAGATTCTCTATTTCTGATTGAAATTCAACGTTAACCAAAAGGGAGGAGCTCATATGGCCTTGGAATAATCCCTGACCATTGAAGAGATAGCAATCCTTGCCCTATAGAACCATAATTTCACCCCAAATAGAATAGATAACACAAAAACTAAATGATATATAGCTTGCACATTTCCAAATATCGTGGTGAATCATGTCCCAGAGCCACATGTCACAATTAAATTGTGTTTTTACTTCCTATATTTTTTGTTTTAACTGACAAACATGGGGCAAGATAAATAATATGTCATAAAAGCATTACCAAGTAGCCTACAATGAGCCAGTTAGCAAATGGAACATAGTGCCACTCCTACTCGGATGGAATAGGCATATGGATGATGGGAGGATATTACAACATTATCTGCAAGCCAGACTGCATGAAGAGTCCTAGTTACCACCGGGAAGAGATATTTGTGAGTATAAGCGCCATTTTAGTAACTTGATACGGTGCAACGAAATTGACAGTCTAGCAAACATTCAATGAGCGTACTTAATTTATATACAAAAGGAAAGATTGATACCGCTGGAATGAGCATTATTCCTAGCTACGATCAGTGTATGCATGAACACCGTTTTAACATATGGTACAGTGAAATAAATGGGAAAAAACAGACTAAAGAAACTATAAGCAGATTGCACAAAAATCCAGAATTTATTAAATGTAATTAATTCACTATACATGAGGAAATATTTTTATTTCTGGAATAAGGGCAAACCTATGGCAGAAGGTGCAGGGCAGCTTGTAAATAAAAAATTCCAAATTTACCAAATGTATTAATTCACTTGTCGCGAACATGTCGAGTAGAAAGACCTTCGTAGATCTTCAGCTTAACTACAAAAAACAGAAAGTAGCAAGACCTTATCATTTAAGTCTCAGGAACATGTCGAGTTAAGAAATTGAAAATGTTTAAACTGTGCTCTCCGTTGTAAAAAATAGAAATAACTCTAGTATATTTGAAGGAATATGATCTAAATATGAGTGCTCTAACTTCAGAGGAACGATTAAACAACGCTCTAAAAAGACTTAACTAAAATATGTATTGCTCATAGCATATGTTCTGAAGACATGGAATCCAAACCAATGAAAAAAAATTAGCATCCCTTGAACATCGACAAAGGAATGCAAAGGGTTTACCTCGATGCAAAGAACATAAATATGGATGAGGGCGAGATGGTCTTTGGCATAGAGATGAATAAATTAGGCATTCAATCATTTATCACCAAAATTCTTCAGCCAGTTCACTCTCTGGAAAGCTGACCAAGAATCTGACATGGAAAAAACACGACGCTCATGAAATATTTAAAAATGTAAAAGGCAACCAAATCATGCTTGGCATCAGCATATCAAAGATTTTTTAGTATATAATAAATCTGTAATGAATAAAAATAATGAAATATGTGACGGTATAGCTGCAGGTAATTTTTATTGAACACTAAGGATCCCAAACTTGCACGATGGATCAAAATATAAAGGGCCAACCTTTACGTGCCCAAAGAGTAAGAATTTTAGCCCAATCTTCCACTTGCAATGCTAAACTGATTCGGGTAAGAAGCTTGGGAATAGACTTCATCTAAACTGAGCTTTAAATCATTCTTTTGCAGATGAAGTAGATGAGGTTTATTTCCATAGCTGCGAGCAGATCCATCAGATGCTATTCATGAACCTGCAAGAATCAGGTGTATCAAGTACCTAAAAATATTTGAAACAAATGAAGCAAATGCTTCAGATAATACCTAATGGTATTAAAGTGCCATATACCTATCTAAGCTAATTATACTTTAAAGGAATATGAAAATGGGCAAAATAAATCCTATAGCTCCCATACAGGAAAGATATTGAAGATCAAAATAGAGGAAATCATTTCAATTGATCTTACTAATACCTTGATTTGTTTTATATTTTCCTTGGATTTGATGGGAAAATCCTAGTGATATTGCACCATCTTCTCATTCTCCGAAAGGGGAAACAATAATTTCAGCAATAACCACGAAATTTTCATGCATGTCCTTCAAACAAATTTGAAGCTGCAGCTAGCTCTAGCAATAATCACAAGACAAGATTCTTCCTTGGAAGAAATGACCATAACAAAAGATGTCGCCAGATGTTTTAAAACTTCCACAAGCTTGCGAAGATCTGAGGTAATCTTGGGAAGACGTAGAATGAGTTAGTGTTGGTATTAAAATTGCGTGCTGCCGCCGTGGAAAGAGAGGAAGAGAGAAAACAAACCTCTAATGTAAGTCGCTCGTCCAGAGAAGAACTGGCTAGCGGCCTCGTCCTGCTCTGCTGCAGCCTGTGCGTCGACCTCATCGTTCAGTGCAGCGTGCCGCCTCCTGTCAGATGTGAAGCAAAAGGAGAAGAGGTTGGGAAAGAGGACGGTGAGAGAGTGGGACTTGGACGGAGGGAAATAAATTCACGGCCGAGACGGGGCCGTGGGATGGAATCGTGTTCACCTCAGACAGCCAGGAAACGAAGAGGCATCTCCGACGGGGGCGACTTGACGACTTGGCGGTAGAAGCGGTGAGCAGGAGAGCGACGTCGTCGATCCAGATTGCGGCGACAGAGAGCTTGAGAGAGAGGAGCCACGGCTATGGCAATGATAAACACCACAGGAAAGATAAGACATGGATTAATTCCCGTGCAAGATTTTCGTGTGGGGATTAGAGAGAGACAGACAGACTTGTAAAAGGAATTAGTCTTGACGCTGAGTACGGCTGCGGTGGCGCCATTGCCGGTGACGGCAACGCAGACGACGATGTCGGCGTTGGCTGCCGGATCCGGTATAGCTAGGCCTTCAGAACAAGGCACGGGAGTGCTGCCCCAGCTCCCGCATCGTCGTCCCGCACTCCGGTGCCTGCTGCTTATGCGAGATGTGGTTGGATTTGGCGGCCGCTCGTGGTCGTTGAGGGCACGGATGGCGGCAGCGTGAATGGATGGGCCTCGTCATCCCTACGGCCCAGGAGCCGAGGCGCCGTCGAGGGCCTTGCGCCGCCAAGGGGCGAGGACGACGACTGAGGTGCCGTGGAGGGGGAGGAGAAGGACGGTGGCGGCGGAAGGATGAAGCGGGTTGGGGGAGGAGGGAACACGAGGGGATTGGAGAGAGCGAACACGCGAGGGGATTGGACGGCGGCGGCTAGGGTTTTCGACCGCGCGCTGCGCCTTTTATCCCACACGGTGAAAACAAATGGACGCCCGAGATTCGTTGTGAGACGCGATCCGACGGCCAGAAATCTCTAAGCTCTGAGGAGCCTCCTTGGGGTATCCCCATTTACCTCTTTAGATAGTTTGGACGATCTCAACGTGATAATGAAAATTAGACCATCAACCGAATTAACGGTACAAGATAAAATAATTTAAATAATCAAAATTGTACGAAATCTTTGCTAGTGTCATGTTTCCATATATCAGAATATTTAATTGTGTGTATACATGAGGGCATGTACAACGTGCTTATAAAAACAGGCTGGTTTAGTTTTAAGCACCAATGTTTTTTTTTACCAAAATACCTAATTAAGCATCTCTCTTAACAAAAATTGGTTATTTTAGGTAAGTATCTTTTATTTTTTACATGCTCTGAGGTTAAAGAAAAAACACAGCTTCTATCGTGCGGCCCGCTACATGCTATCATTTACTTTTTCTTTTTATCTTTTTTCGACAAAGTGAGTGTAATAAGGTATACAATAATATTAGAATGATAGCAATTACACCAATCTTTGCTCCAACATAAAGTCACTAACTAGTTTGAGATATTGAAAATGCACACATCTGAAAAAGCAAGAGTCAAATAAGAAGAAAGAAAAAAAAGACCCGGCACAAAGATTTTTTTTTTTGCGAAACACTGTACAGCGCAGACGCTCACATAAACATACACACACTCACTGAAAGTGCATGTGTTGCCCCATGCGTGGTTTTGGTAATTAATGACAATCCTTATGGACTAATGTTTGCATTGAGATATCTTTATAGATCTTGTCCATGTAGAAGATTGGAGTTCATGTGTTGGACTCTAGAAGATTACATGATGATCAATGCTCTTTTCAAGGGTTTATATGAAGAATGGTCATGTGTAGAGTTGAGCATATTGCAAGTATGTCTTGAAGGATTCAAGACATCATCTTTGTGAAACGGAGCTTAGCGAGGCTCTCCCATAATGGAGTATGGGGGAGCATTTGGGAAGTCAAGACATCATCTTTGTGAAACGGAGCTTAGCGAGGCTCTCCCATAATGGAGTATGGGGGAGCATTTGGGAAGTCTTCATCAAGCATGTGCTAGCAAGCGCAATCAAGAAAGGTGGTCCACTTGAAGAGATCAAGATCGTCATCATCTAGCTCAAAAGGAATGCGTAAGGCAAATGTATGATCTTGATAGGGTTTCTATTTTACTGGTCTCGTGGTGTTAGTGGGAGACCGGGTTATAGGATAGATGGCGTACTATCAAGAGGGACTCTCAAGTGAGTAACTTGATCGCATCTTTGTGGAGAGTTCAAACCTTTGCATACTTGGCATATCATCTTTCTTGGTTCTTATTTGGTTCTTCTCCTTGTTGGGTTTTGGTGCTTGTTGTGATCCTCATGACAAGCCCAAATTCTTCGAAAATGGATTTTGGATGGAAAACTTGTTGCGCTCTCGGTGTTGGAAATATCGCCGGTCCTCCTCGAGATAAGGTCCACACCTCCCATGTATGATATCTCCTCTATATTTGTGACCCTTAATATTTTCAACCTCGTTGGTTTCATCTCGTTTGGAGCTTCCTTGCAAAATTTATTGCATATCAGGATTTACCGGTTGTTCTTATTTAGAGAAGGTTTACCTTTCTACATTTGGTTTTATCCTCACATGATGGACTATGATGTTGCTCTGCATAATCTTGAAGGGCTCTTCGTTGCGATTCCAACGAGCCCAGGAACATCGAAAACGGAGTCCGAATGATCAAGATATGTTCGTTTTCGTATTGGCCGTTTTTGCAGCTTTTGCGTCGGCCACCCCGCCGGCCCCCCATCCGGTCCATGCCGGCCTGAGTGCCGGACGCCTCGGCCACCCGGCCGGTTCCCCAGCCTGTCAAGGCCGGCCTCAAGGCCGGTTTGGCTCGATTGCGTGGCTGGCTTCCCAGGCAGCCAGGCCGGACCTCCCGCCGGTTTCGGCCTGCCCAGAGGCCGGTTCTCTCGGGTTGCTGGCCGGACCTCCGGCCGGTCTATGCCGGCCCAGAGGCCGGTTTCCTCGGGTGGCAGGCCGGCCCTCCAGCCGGTTTATGCCGCCCCTCGACCGGATCTTCCCTACACTGCACAACGGTAAGTTTTTTTGGGAACCTATTTAAGGGAGTTTCTTCCCCAACGGTTCCCTAACCTTTTGAGCTCGTTTTTTCCCTCTCTCACCTCCATTGTTGACTTTTGGAAAAACTTGTCTTCCTCTCAATCTCTCCCATGATTCTTGCATATCTTTGAGGGAAAGTGAGAGATCTAGATCAATATTTCCACCAATCTATTCCTCCTCTAAGTGAGGGGAACCTAGTTGATCTTGATCTTGGAGTTCTTGGTGTTTCTCCTCCTTTGTTCTTCCTCTCTTATTCCCCATAAGCATTTGTTGCTTAGGTGGAATTTGAGAGTGAAGGATTTGAGCACTTGTGCTCTTGCCTTTTGCATTTGGTGCATCGGTGTGCTCTTCACGAGGATTCGTGGAAGTTGAAAGCTTGTGAACTTGTTACTCTTGGGTCTTTGGACCCTAGACGCCCATGTGGTGGTTGAGACCCTTGTGTGGTCACTTGTAGCTGTTCGGGGGCCCCCAATCCCGTTGTGGGTTGTGCCCCGGATCGTTGTTGAAAGGCTCCGGATTTCCGCCTCGAAAGATTCCGATAGTGGAAGGTGAACCAAACCTTTGTGGTGCGGTTCATCGGAGAAGAAGGTGAAACCTTTGTGGTTGTTGAACCAATGTGTTGGTTCACACCTCTCCAACGAGACGTACTCCCCTAAAAAATGAGGAACTCGGGAATACATCCTCGTCTCCGCGTGCCTCGGTTTTTATACCCGAGCTCTTTACTTATGCACTTTACATTGTGATAGTCTTCGTGCTTGAAGTATTTTATATTGTTATCACCTTGTTGCTTGTCTTGCTTAGCATAAGTTGTTGGTGCACATAGGTGAGACTAGTTTATTTAGATTGTTGGTTTGTTAATTTAAACACCTAGTTTTATTTCGCAATTATCAAGGCTAAACCGGAAAAGTTTTAATCGCCTATTCACACCCCCCTCTAGGCGACATCATTATCCTTTCACTCACCCCTATGAACGCACGCATACGCACCCTACTCCTATGAGCACCTCCGAAAGACTGAGCCGGCGGTCGGAATTTGAGATTGACAAAGTCACCACAGGAGTCTCGCTGTCGACGGGAACGTCGCCTCCCACTGAAGAATATTCCACCTAAATGAAAGATTTGAACTCTGATGGATTGGGGGTACAACCACCCTCCTAACCATCTTGTCACAGACAAGTTCTCGGCACAAAGATCACTCAGAACTATAGATGAGATTATTTTTACCTGTGGCGTCATTTGTTTATTTTACATGAGAATCATACGCAGAAAATAAAAACAGTTCGAGACGTGCTGTAGTACGAACTTATTTGTCGACCAAACCAAGCAGCAAGAATTGAAGATCTTCATTTGTGCGGTTCCGTTGCCGCCGCCTGTAATTCGGCCTGCCTCTTCTTACCACTCTCGACCAAGCGCTCGACCGGCGGCATGGCCGCCTTGGCCGCGTCGAGCGCGCAGAACCTGTCCTTCCAGGCGGCCAGCAGCGGCGTCCTGGCCGGGTCGACGATCTTGAGCCCGGTCGTCGGCTCAGACGCGTTCATTGCCGGCACGAACCCACCGAGCGCGATGTCCACGTACCCAACGCCGTCGCCGCCGAACCACCCCTTCCCACCGGAGCATTCCCGGAACGCCCCTCCAGTACGTCCACCGCCGCGAGCGTTCGCTTCACAGCCTCCGCCTTCTCCTCCTCCGTCGTCGTCGCGAAGATCCCCATCCACGAGCTGAGAAGCTGCACGTACGACGAATACGATCCAATTAACATACCTGCCCCAGCCAAGCTGCCATGCGATTCCTTCCTGCTAGCTCACTAAAACCGGTGAAGCGGACCGTGTATGGACGCGCGTACCTTGTCGTCAACATAGGCGGCCCAGAAGCGGGCGACGGCGCGGTCGTGGGGGTCGGCGGGGAGGAAGGCGGGACCGGAGCCGGGGAAAGCGTCGTCGAGGTACTGCACGATGAGCATGGACTCGCACACGGGTTTGCCGCCGTGGAGGAGCACCGGGACCTTCTTGTGCACGGGGTTGGCGGCCAGGAGCAGGCCGCTCTTGTCCTTGAGGTCCACCTCCACGTACTCATACTCCAGCGCCTTGAGGTGCAGCGCGAGACGCACACGGACCAAGAACGGGCTTGCCCAAGCGCCCAGCACCGTCAGCTCGGCGCCGGCTTCTCCTCCAGCTCCGGCCGCGGCCATCGATCGATTCCCTTTCGGATCGCCGGTCAGGCCAATGATCAATCAAGTTATATGAGCTGGTTTCTTTCCAGAGACTAGCGAGTAGTTTCGTTAGCTGGGCATTGTCAGAGATTATTACACCACGAGGTGTATATCGATGTAGTGGAACCTGGAGGTGTTTGGGTTCGGATTTGCTTTGGGTCCGTGGTAAGCACGCTGATGATGTGTAGAATAGTCTGTGTTTCTTCTAGTCCTAGGACCAAGTCAAGTCCAGATGAGATGGTGACGGCTTTGAAATTGATAGAGACGTTCAGTGTTTCTTCCTGCCATCCTTCTCTTTACTAGTCAAAAGTAAAGGTCTGTACTACTGATGTTGATGGGCTGTAGATCCATCCATCTATATAAGACTGATGCCTCTCACCAACTAATTAAGCACACGTTTCTCTTCACCCAATTCGGTCACACTTGAGTCAAAGATTTTTGATAGGGATGGTTCTTGGATTGTTCTTCGCAGCTGCAGCCTCGGTGCCATGGAGATGGAGATGGAGCCTCTTGGTGTACGGTCCCCTGTGCCTCGTGCTCCTCCGGCTGCTGGACCGGCTGTGGTGGCGGCCTCGGCGGCTCGAGCGGGAGCTGCGCGCGCAGGGCATCCGCGGCACGTCCTACCGATTCCTCGCCGGCGACCTCAGGGAACAGGGCCGGCTGAACAAGGAAGCCTGGTCGAGGCCGCTGCCGCTGCGATGCCACGACATCGGTCCCCGCGTCGCACTTTTCCTCTCCGACTCCATCAGGAAACACGGCAAGGTGAGCCTCTCCTGGTTCGGCCCGACCCCCAAGGTAACCATCGCCGACCCCGACCTCGCGAAGCAGGTGCTTTCCAACAAGTTTGGGCACTTGGAGAAGCCCAAGTTCCCGGCACTGTGGAAGCTGCTCGCCAATGGCCTCTCCAACCACGAGGGCGACAAGTGGGTCAAGCACCGGCGGCTGCTCAACCCTGCTTTCAATCTCGAGAAGATCAAGGTATACAAAACATTTTTTTCCTGCTAATTAAGTACTTAATGTCGTCGATTGCATAATTGATCCATGGTATGGGATGCACGTATGACTCTGCACTTCTGCAGGGCATGCTGCCGGAGTTTTGTGCGTGCTGTGAGGAGTTGGTCAGCAGATGGATGGAGTGCATCGGCTCGAATGGTTCGTGCGAGCTCGATGTTTGGCCGGAGCTCCAAAGCCTGACCGGAGATGTCATTTCTCGCACTGCATTCGGTAGCAGCTACCTCGAAGGGCGGAAGATATTCCAGCTGCAATCCGAACAAGCTGAGCGCCTCATGACAAACATTCGGAAGATAATCATTCCGGTTATTTGTGAGTCAACTCTCACTACCAACTGAACTTGGAGTAGCATATCTACTAAGAATTTAATATGGACCATGCATGTTCAGCTATACTAAACATCTGTAATGGGAATTGTAATTTTCAGATCTTTGCCAACCAAAAATAATAGAAGGATGTACCAAATCAACAATGAGATTGAATCGATTCTACGAGGTCTCATTGCGAAAAGAACTAAAGCACTGAGGGAAGGCCAAAGCACCAAACATGACTTACTCGGTTTATTGCTAGAATCGAACATCAGGGATACAGATGAGAATGGTGAATGCAACACGGGTATGACAATCGAAGACGTCGTCGAAGAGTGCAAGTTGTTCTACTTCGGAGGTATGGAAACTACTCCCTCCGTTCCAATTTAATTGACTTGCTATGCAACACATGTGGATGTATCTAGCCATGTAACATGTCTAGGTACATCTACATTTGGTGTATAGCAAGTCAATTAAATTGGAACGGAGGGAGTACATCGGTACTTCTCAGATGGACCATGATCGTTCTGAGTATGCACCCGGAGTGGCAGAACCGTGCAAGGGAGGAGGTGCTATGTCTATTTGGGAAAAACAAACCTGGATATGAAGGCCTGAACCGACTCAAAACGGTGAGTACCAATTGCTAGAATTACCGCAGACTTTTCGTCATAGAGTGGCTATGAATGTGTCAACTTTTCTATTAGAAGTGTAACTCCTTGGCAATCTTTGCACTTTGTAGGTGACCATGATCCTCTATGAGGTTCTTCGGTTGTATCCCCGGGCATCCATTTTAGCCGGAAGACATACAAAGGAGGTGCTTATCGGAGACAAAAAGTACCCGCTGGTGTGATGATTGAGCTTGCCGTATTGTTCATGCACCATGACCCTGACATTTGGGGCACTGATGTGCATGAATTCAAGCCGGAGAGGTTTGCCGAGGGGATCTCGAAGGCATCGAAGAATCCATGTACGTTTCTACCATTCGGTTGGGGACCACGGATTTGCATCGGACAGAACTTCGCGCTTCTTGAAGCCAAGATAGCTATTTGCATGATCCTTCAGCGCTTTGACTTCAGGCTTGCGACGTCCTATACACATGCACCACATACTGTGGTAACATTGCATCCAATGCATGGTGCACAAATTAAACTTAGACTCGTTTGATTTCTATCATGTTTTCTTGTCTATTTGGTTTAATAAACATTTTTTTTTTGTATTTAGATGTCTTTGTAGGTATAACATTTGAAGTAAATATTCATAAGTTCAAAAGAAACCACGGAGATAGATAAAATGTTTCTTTACTTCATGACAAGCGCTTGTCCACAAATGTGATATCTTCCTCGTGCTCCCTAGGAATACTTTTTGAAACAAATATATACAAATGATTCTCAAATTTCCACTATTAATAATTAAAATTATATACATACTAAAAAAGTTTTAAAGTTTGAACGAAGTCATGTCTGAAACAACACATCTCTGTGATACGAATGGTGTCTAGCACTCTTATCCTATATAATTTTCAACTCACTTACAACTCAAGGTCACACGAATCACGACGCAAATCTAATGGTTATTGTGTTGTTGCATCCATGTGTAACTGAAAAAAATTAGGTGCACCCAATCGCAAATCTCAGCGACGACGCAAATTATGATGCAAGACCCATGTGTAACCAACAAGTTTCAGATGCAACTCACAGATCACACGAAAGCATTGCAATTCTAATGAATAGGGAGGCGACTGAGATTTAGACGCGTAAGAACTACCAATTCCGATAGTCTAAACAAATAAACAGAAGATATAATTTTCTTTATTTTTCCCAAATTAATACGAAAAATTCTAGCTTTCATATATGGTTTTCATCTGCTCCAAGCCTCCAGGGACGAAGAAATTTAACGAAACACTAAAGCCAACTAATGTGTAGTATCACACATATATATGTAGGTGAAAACTACTTGATCAGTGGAGTGGAGAGGAACCCTATATACTCTCACCATGTGCCTTGGTCTCTGGTCTACTTGGTGGTTTCTGTGAAGTAGCTACAGTGGTTCACCGAGTATCCAACGGCTGAACATGGCAAAGCACCTCTCCGGTTCGTACTCCGGCGTTGTGTGCCCGCCACCCTGCATCAACTCAATAGAACATGATCACTGATGCGCGTAGATGCATTCACCGGGCACGTCTGTGTAGTTGCAAGCAAATTAAGAAATGGTGATCGGTGTTACCTTGATGGTAGCAAATGTCATGTTGTTGGAGTACGTTAAGGTGAATCTGCAACACAACCATGCATTAACCACTATATTCAGCAAAGAATGCTGCTGCCAAAAGCTAGTCTAGAACTCTAGGTCTCTAGCTAATATCAGTAAGGTGGTGGTATAGTACCCAGCAGACTGGCCATGGAGATGCCATGCCCTCCAGTCGTGGACGACGGGGAAGCCGAGTGACCTGATCCACGCCTGAGTCCCCAGGTGAGGCACCAACGAATTGTGGTCGCCGCTGTATACGAGCGCCCGGTAGCCACTGTTAGCCGTGACGTTCCGGTGATACTCGATGGTGCTCCTGAGGTCGATGGAGTAGGGAAGATCACCGTTGCGGCACCTGACCCACTCTTCCACGGTGCCCTCCTTGATCCCAAGAGCATCCCGGGTCTCCTCCGCGTTTGCCCAGAAGTACGACAGGTAGTATCGATATGTCTGCCACAATTGATGTCAGTTTGCCCCGTATGAAAGCACAATAAGTTGTTAAAGCTCTATAATTTATTTTGGTTTTTCCTCTCTTTTTTTGAGACATAGTGCCTTTAACTATGTACCATAGTCCATACAGTAAGAAAAAGGCCGCAGTAGGAAATTTCCTACTATTTCCTGTAATGAAGTTGTTAAAGCAACGGAGTCCACCTAGCGTGTGCATATGGAAGATGGAGGTAGACTTACAACACATCCAAATGGAGGACGAGCGGGTGGATTTCCAACTAGGATCCTCCTACCAGCACCAGTACCCGAGTAGTCGGACTCGGTATCAGCTGCTGGTCCAGTGGGAGCAGACGCAAAAACGCAGGTGTCCAACAATACTTGGGCTTGCTGAACTTCGTACAGGAGCTGCAACGAGTTCACTCACGCTCAAACTCCCATCCATACACTAGAACAGTATGCGACCTAAATCAGTTCTAGCAAGCACAAGATGTTTTTAATCTTCTTCTTACATGATTGAAAGTATCCAGAGCTTGGGCGCACGGTGCATTTGAAGGAACCACGTAGTCCAGTCCTTGGCAATGCCGCAATATCGTCTGCATATATGTGAGCAAGAAAGAACATTATCCATGACCACTTTGATTGCGATAAAACGGATTGTATACATGTATGCGAGGAGGATCTAGACACTCAAGTTAAGTTACCTCGTATAATTGATCTGATATTATACCAACTCCGTGAGCATATGGCACTTTAGAACTTGTATCAATGATCTCACCGGTTGACGGATTTCCTACTAGATAGCCCTGAAATCAACAAACATGCAGATACAATAGTGATGCTTACTACCCTAAAAATAATGATGCTTAATGTGCAAGCCAGGTTTCGTAGCGGCGCCCGATCCGGCCCGCTTCGTACTTAAAAAAAAAGTTTGGTTAGCTTTAAAATATTGAAGCTGATTTGTTTAATTTGTGCTAAGTATGGCTTTGGCGGGCCTAAGTGGGCCGCCGCTTGACACCCTTATGTGCAAGTAAATTGTACTGCAATAACGATTATGGCACCTTGAGATTAAGGCTCGGAGCGTTTCCTGCATCAATACCTGAAGAGGAGCTAGCAAACATGAATATAGAGAGTTCAAACAGAGCTTAGTGAAATGAAACAGTTGACCGTACCAGTTCGCAATAAGAGACACATAAGTTGCCAAATAGGGCACGGGGTATTTTATATGTGTACCTTGTGAAATGATATGTGCGATAAATGGAACAAGTTTTCCAGCATAGGAGTCTCCCCCGATGTAGAAAGGGTTTTGTAGGTATTTGGGGTGGTCGCTGAACCACTTGATAAGGAAGTCATGCAGGGACGGATCTAGGAATTTAATTTTGGGTGTTCAAATTTCAACCAACGGAAACATAAAATTGAAAATGTGAAAATGGTCCATGCCTTTGCGCCAATAAAAGTACAAATTGACCATTGTAACAACAATATTTCAGAAACTTATGAAACTTGTAAAATAATTTCATAAAACTATACGGCCATATGATAATTTCCACGATCTCCATTATCCATCCCCGCTGAGGTCTTCATGCCTGCTCTTCTCTACTTGGCCCGGCACCATCCGACTCGCTACGGCCACACAATAATTTCCACGCTCTCCATCATCCATCCCCGCTGCCGACGCCTTCATGCATGCTCTCCTCTGCTTAGCCCGGCGCCAGCCGCCTCGCTGGCTCACCGGCGTCGCCGCTCCTGCTCGATTTGGGCCATCTGGTCATAGGTTGCTGACTCGCTGCCCTGTTTATTTTAGACAGATTTGCTGTTCTTTTAAGCATATCTGATAAACAAACTTGCTGTCGTGTACGAGCTACTCGCTGGATTTTTTTTGAGGCAAAGCTACTCGCTGGATTCATGGATCGCTAGGTGCGTCTCGAGCTTCTACTGCTTGGCTCGGTTGCGGTTGGGCTAAAAGCTTGTTGGGCCGTAAACACCAGCCATTTATTTGCTATAATTGGAAGTTTGACCCCATTTGGACGAGAAAACGTACCTATAGGTGCTGATAATTACCACTAGCATACATATGTTCCTATAAATTATACATATGGGTTTTTTTTGCAGAAAATTTTGGGTGTTCAGCTGCACACCCATGAACCATAGCAGATCCGTCCATGAAGTCATGGAGCTGCAGTAAGGAGGATACATCCCCAACCTGGTAACCTTCTGGTTGTCTGGAAAAGGAAAATCCAGCCCCAACCGGTGAATCAACAAACAGGATGTGTGCTACCTGCGCAAGATAGACATTCCCTTGGTAGTATTACTAGCATGTAAGTAGATATATACTACAGGCGCCTGCTGCTGCTGCTGCAGATGAAACAAGAAGCTGGAATACCTTCGTCCATGAGTTTGGATTGATCTCCAGGCGTGGCAAGCTGCCATTGTAGGGCTCCACCACGAATCTGATGGGACCTGCATATCCGCATGAACAAGATTTTCTAGGACTTACTAAAAAAAGGAGTACTACGCTGTTACGAGGTTTAATGTACAGTGAATAGGATGATATATAGGGATCATGCATGTTGTAGATGCAGACGGTGGAGCAATTAATAATTAGTTAGTTAGTTAAACAGAGAGAGACCGATTTCGTAGGCGAGGCCGCTCAAGACGGAGCAGCGGTCGCCGCCGGTGAGCCAGAGAAGGAAAGGGGCCTCCTCGGCGCGGGCGTCCGACTCGACGAAGTAGTAGAAGAGCTCAGTGCCCTCGTCCACCTCCACGTACCTTTCAATTCAATTGATACGCACGTTGATTTAAGAAGAGATGGGATGGCCGTGCAGATGGAGATGGAGACGGAGGTACCCACCAAGTGTGGAGGTTGAAGGGGAGGCGGCCGTGGAAGCCCGGGAGGCTGGTCACCAACTTGGAATCGGTGGTGGTCGGAGCCACGGCAAGCATCATCAATAACAGGAGGCAGCGGCAGAGCTGCCGCAGCGCGGCCATCTTCGTACTTGTCTGAGCAGCAGCAGAGCTTGTACCCCCCCCCCCCCTGTGGCCGGAGCTTAATTTTGAAGTTTCTCTTTCAGTGCTGTACTTTTTTCTTTCCTCCGCTGATGTCGCTACGTGCGAGTCTCAGATGCTCGTGCACACGTGTCCACCAACTTATCCACACGTGTAACACCTGTTCGACCGGTAGCAACCGCGCCGGGGGAGAGAGCGGCGTCCAGGCTCCCCAGAACGCCCCGATCTCTACCGCTACGTCTCCTGCGTGGAGCCAGCAAGCACGTCGTAGCAGATCACAAAAAACTATTTTGGCGCTGGTGGCGAGAGCTTTATTTTTCCAGTGAATAACATCCATACGATATCCATTAGGTCATCCGTCTCTAAAAGAGCGTACTTCCAATTTTATAAGAAAACGAAACTATCTCAAAATTTAATCGAGATTATACAAAAATATTCTATGTTTGTAAACCAAATAGGTATATAATGAAAATATATTTTGTCATAAACTAATTCTACTAATTTGGTGGCATAAATGTTGGTATTTTCTTTTGTACAAATACACAGTCAAACATAAAAGACTGACTTATCATAGATGTTGGTATTTTTTATACACCAACTATTGGGATAATGAGCTGCAACTAGATTTAATTTATCATTTATCTTCGTTAACTTGATTGTTGATAAATGTCCCGCTCGTAAGTGACCATGTGCAAATAAACCGGCCACATCAGACCAAAGAAAAAATGTGAAAGAAGGAGGTGGGTTTATTCTTTGGTTGTGATCATTCTTGCTTGAAAAGTGGAGGTAGGTGGCTACGTGACCGGTTTTATTTGACAAGTGCGTGTCAGTAGTTAGGTTAACAAAAAGTAGATCTACATGCAGCTCATTACCCCCAATAGTTTTTTTTTTTGCAACAAACGCCTGACATGAATGTTGTTTCTTTTCGCTCGTCAAGTCATCGGCTTCAGAAAACCTAGCCGTCGCCTCCACCTTCGCCTCCTCCATAGATCGGTTCCCCTCCTCCGGCCGCCTCACCGTCGTTGGGATGGGTGGGGAACCCAATCTATGAGGGGAGTTTTTAATAAAAGTAGGGCTTTTTGTAGATAAGGTTAGGGTTTTGGTAGCCATTTCTTCATCAATGGAGATGGCATCGTCTCTAATAAGTAATCTCCGTCTCTTCGTCCCGATGTCAATGGTGGTGTTGGACAATTATATTTTTCTAGGTATGGTCCTTCAGATCTTGTTTCGTCAGATCGATTTTGGATTTTTTTTCTTCTCATGGTTGTCGCAAGGAGGTTTGTCCTTACAATATTTGTCCCGACTGTTACGTCTTCGACAACGACGATTCGTATTCTCGACTCTTAACGACGTCGACTAGGTTGTTCGATTGCTTGTCTCTGAAATACTAGTGTTGGTAGCCTTGCCAATGTTGCTTGATAATTTAATGGTTGCGTCATGCACATTGTTTTAGCATTGCAGTTTAAAAGAGAATATTGTTGGTATTTACAGGAAGTGGCGGCGCCAGTAGGGGGTCGAGGGCACGCGGCCGACCCGGCTCGATTTTGGGCAAAAAAAAAATTAGATACTAGGAGGCACCAAGGCGTAGGAAAAATCAAGTCGACCACGGACCACTCGACCTAACAGGCGCTTCTCCGCCCTGCTCTCCCCGCGCCGCCACTGGCTCCGCCCCCCATCGCGCCGGCGCCGGCCACCGCCGTGCCCATCCTGGCCGCCCTGCCCCGCCCCGGCGCCCTCCTGCCCGCAAGGTCGCCTCGCCCGGCGCCCGGCAAGCTCTCCGCGCGCCGGCACTCTCCGCCCCCCATCGCGCCGGCGCCGGCCACCGCCCTGCCGACCCCGGCCGCCCTGCCCCGCCCTCCACGGCGTCGCGTTGCTGCTGTTGTGGCTCGGCCAGGGCTAGGACTTGCTCGTGCACCTCGTCGGCGACGACCCACTCCTCGCCCCGGACGGTGATTTATCTCTTCTCTGCACCTACTTGGATATCTAGCTTTGTGCATCGTCGAGGTGTTCGACACGGAGAGGCGGTGCTCGGTGGCGACCTCTCCTCTGCATCAAATCCACGCATAATGCTGCCTTTGATCTGTGGTGATTTTTAGCTTCGATTTTTTCAGGTGTACTTGTTCTGGTGCTTTTGTCTCCAAAGGATATCCTCCGAGCCAGCTATTCATCTCTTAGCTTTGCAGTTCAGAATTGTAGAGGTCATCTTCCTCGACACTTTCGCCTTGCCAACATGGATTCAACTTAATGGTACTATCTTCTTATCAAAATGTAGCACTATTTTGTATGTACTTTTTTGTTCTTTGTAGTCAGTTCATGCTTGTGCTTCCGTACAATTGTGGATTACATGTGTTGTCCAAAAAAAAAATCGCCGGTGGCACACTTTTCACTATTTGTCCCCCTCGTCTCAATTCCTGGCTCCGCCACTGTTTACAGGTATGTGCCGTGGTATCTATATTTTCACAGCTGTCAGGAAAATATAAGACTGTGTTATGCAAGAAGAAAAAGAGTGAAGATTTTGAAAATTTGCTCGTTTTTGTTAGACTTTCTTTTGTAATCATAGTAGTCAGTTAATGTATCTCTAACATATAATATTCGCTAGTATAAATATATCATGCTATTGGTTGTCAAAACAAAAACGTTTAATATGAATGTTCTGTGAAAAACAGCATAAATACGTGGTCGTTTGTGCAATTTCCTCGAGCGACGGAGCTAAGCAGAAACTGACGGGTGGAGACGAAGAACCATCTCAGCCGTCGACAACAAAACAAACGCGGCACGCTTCCGTGCGATCTCAACCGTTGGAGGCAAACAAACAGCCGCAGTTTTGCTCGACCGCTCACTCAACCACGGCCTTGTCCTGACCGTTTGTTGCTGCCTTGTCGGAAAACGCGACCGAGCAGCGGCCAGTGCGGCAGTGTCTCCTGGCCCTCGGCGACCACCGTCTCCGCCGCAACCAGAACCTCCTACTCCTGCTCTCCGCGCGGCAGATCGGCGCATTTCTCGATCTCAGCACCCACCGACTCTGCGGCGCCCAAATTCCACAAACCCTAGAGCCAAATCCCCCATTTGCCCGTGCCGAATCCCCACCGAGCCGGATTTGCTGGCAGGAGCGGCAAATCGAGCCCCCTGTCGCTGCCCCGCATGTCACCACGCGCTTACGCATGAGCTCGGCCATGGACGAGATGAACCTGCTGCGGCAGACGCAACGACAGCACCAGCACCACATGGCGGTACGCGGCATCGGCGAGGAGATCGACCTCGAGATCGACCAGTGTGAAGATCCCTCTTTCTCCGACGCCGCACTCGTGGGCGTCACCTCCTCTCAAGACCCCGTCGTCCCCGCCGACGACCACAAGAGCTTCCTAATCCCATGCTCGCAGCCTGCCGCGGTGGACGGCCAGCCGCAGCCCACGCCGCCGCAGAGGAGGAACATGAGGGGACCCTGAGGCTGCCGGCGCATACCAAGAAGAAGAAGAAGGTGGTGAAGAAGTGGCGGGAAGAGTGGGCGGACACCTACAGGTGGGCGTATGTGGACGTGCACGACAACACGAGCAGAATCTTCTGCACTGTCTGCAAGGAGTACGGCCGGAAGCATCGCCGGAACCCCTATGGAAACGAGGGGAGCAGGAACATGCAGATGAGTGCGCTGGAGGAGCACAACAATAGCTTGCTGCATAAGGAGGCACTCCGACTGCAGTCGGCTTCCAAGGAGAAGGTGCAAAGTCCTGAGATAGAGAGGCCGGTCTATGTCAAAGGTTGGTAATGTTGCCTGAGCTCCTGCTATTAAGCTGTGGGTTTGCTTGTTGGACGTTTCTAGGAACTAGGAAATGTATACCAAATTTGTGCTTAACAAGTACTAGTGTGTTAATTAGATATTTAAGCAAGTGTCTTCACTTTCCGTGTTAAATAATTTAAATTGACTTGTGGGAAGTAACTTGATTTTCAGTATGTCATAATGTTGTTACCTTCGAAATGTATTGCTTTGATGATCCCGTGTCACCCGTACACAGTTGGCACTTGAAAGTGCTTCTGTGTTCAGTATAAGAAAATGAACATACCCTAAAGCAAATGATAGGATGATTAGTTGTCTGAAGCTTTTCAACGCACTCCATCTTCTATCGAATTGGAAATATACTTCTTTAAATTCAAGGTTTTATCTGAATTATGCATCTTCCATTTCAGCTTTGTCGAAAACAGCAGCTTCAATAGTTGAATCTGTCTTAAAGAAGGATCCTCATGAAGCTGAATTTATACAGTCTATCCAGGAGGTGGTTCATTCTATAGAACCAGTTTTGGTGAAGAACTCCCAGTAATTCTCCCTCCCCTTCCCTTCCTGAGGAACAGCATGCCTAAGCTCAATTATAACATGATTCCTGATGGTGTTTTTTTTTTCAGATATGTTCAGATATTGGAACGCTTATTAGAACCTGAGAGATCTTTTATATTTAGAGTGCCATGGGTTGATGACAGAGGAGAAGCACATGTCCATCGAGGTTTCCGAGTGCAGTTCAGTCAGACTTTAGGTCCATGCAGAGGTGGTCTTCGCTTCCATCCTTCCATGAACTTAAGTGTGGCAAAGTTTCTAGCTTTTGAGCAGGTATTAGCCTACTTGTCCTTCATTCGTGTACCATCTGTGATTATACTACACTAAACAACTTTTTTTTGCATCATTCTACCGTTTGATGAAAATTATCTTAACAGTAGCTATAATGCATAGAGCTACTCTTAAGGAATGGAATTCGCATGGACTTGAGCTTCAATGCATACTGTTGTTTTTTTTTTCTTATTCCACACTGGATTGTAATCTTCCTTTTTTCTGTGCATAATTTGGGTTATTTCCTTGGATATGCAGGGATGGAATGCTTGTTTGCAGTCAGTTTAAAACTGAAATAATCGTACAAATATCTATTAGTGTGCAAATGGAGTCAAGTTCTATAAGTTCTTTTTATGTTTGCAATGCTATTTTTATGATGTCTGAATTCATTAGAGTGTGATGGTGAGAAGTGACCACTTAACCAAGATGATGTTCTCAATGGATGTCAAAAATAGCTGCCTATTTGAGAGCAATATAGCATTTGAGTTATTTCTCTTTATACAGACTTTGAAAAATGCCCTGTCACTATATAAACTTGGAGGTGCTGCTGGAGGGAGTGATTTTGATCCAAAGGGTAAAAGTGAAAGTGAGGTAGTTGTATTTTTTTATTTCCTTCAGGCAATAGTATTTTGCTTCACGTAATATGAATTTGATCTATACCAGGTAATGCGTTTTTGTCAAAGTTTTATGGATGAGCTGTATAGACATTTGGGCCCTGATCAGGTATTTCACAATCAGAGATTATGTCCTGTCTAGGTCCTGTCTGTATAGACTTGAGTTGTTTATTTTTAAAATTAATTAAATCGGGGCAGAACTTTAATTTAAACATGAAATTCATGCTTCAGTTTCTGCTGTAGGATCTTCCTGCTGAAGATGTTGGTGTTGGTCCAAGGGAAATGGGTTACCTTTTTGGGCAGTACAGACGCCTTTCTGGTCATTTTCAGGTACACCACATGTGTGACCCAAAATAAGGCTTGTGTATTATAGTCCAATTATATATTATCATGGTAGTTGTCTTACCAACAATTTGTTTCATGTACAATTGTAGTTGTTACATGCTTGTTTCATGAAGTACAAAATGTAGTTGTATATATTTGCATGCTCGAAATTACAGAATTGTGTTTCTTGATATTTAGTTACAACTTGATACACCTGTCCTGATGCTTAACTCGTCACTTGATTCCACCTATCCCTTTCCTCTACTATAGAGGTTCTACTTTTACATGTTAGGTTCCTATATCTTTGTTCTTTTCTGTAGATTGCAGTATTTCACTCCTGTCCTTATGCAGGGAAATTTTACAGGCCCTAAAATCTTCTGGTCTGGTTCTAGTTTCCGAACAGAAGCTACTGGATATGGGCTGGTAAAGTGGTATTTTAACTTCTCTTTTGAGCAGAAATTAGTCTATATCTTGTCATGTGGCAGTTCTTTCACAAAGTAATACTTTTGCCACATGTGTTGACCATAGTGTTCCTTTTGGAAAAAAAATGTTGCAAAATTTATGTAGGTATTTTGTGCACGTGTTGTACTTGCTGATATGAACAAGGAGCTCAAAGGATTAAGGTTGTTGGCAGATATATTTATTTGGTTTTCTGTTGTATTTTAATCATTATCAGTATCATAATGTGCATAGTGCGTGCAGATGTGCGATAAGTGGCTCTGGAAAGATAGCAATGCATGTCTTGGAAAAGCTTTTGTCATGTGAAGCAATCCCTGTTACAGTCTCAGGTATACAGATTTAGCTTGTGTTATTTGAAAAAGCAATGTCATGGGGTGCCACTACTGGCATGGGTACAATAAAAAGTCTGCTATTAGGTATTGGCATGCGGAGGCACATAGAATCTAGTGATTTGAATACTACTACTTGTACTCATTTAGACTAGTTAATAATAGTATCTGATTCCGAAGGGCCTTCTAATTATATACTCTTAATGGGGCTCATAGTTGTACATTCTTACAATACGTCTCTGTGGTTCTTGTTGGTTTAGCCATAATAATGCCATAAAGGACTTTAAAGGTTTCATATTCCTTATTATCTCTTACGAAACAGGTGGTTGAATAGTGGGCATTTGTCCATCAAAATCTATTATTGTACCTGTACAGTAGCTATATTGATTCTAACCAGTGAAACCTCTGAACCGCCGCAATTGTTGCAGATTCAAAAGGCTATCTGTTAGATGGAGACGGGTTTGATTATGTGAAATATTCACTTATAAGGAACATTAGGGCCCAGCAAAAGAGCCTCAAGTGGGTACTTGCCTTTCCCTTATTTTCAGTTTGTAAATGTTAAGCTTTTGAGGTAGCATTTTCCATTGAACTATACAGGGAGTACTTAAAAACATTCCCGCGTGCCAAGTACATCGATGATGCTAAGCCATGGGGTGAGCAGTGTGATGTTGCATTCCCTTGTGCATCACAAAATGAGATTGACCAAGGGGAGGCTCTTGCAATTGTCACCTCTGGTTGCCGTGTTCTTATAGAATGTATGCAGTCTTGAATTATGTCTTCTTGGTTGCCCTCTCGGTATTTAAATGCCTATTGATATTAATTTTTGTGCCAACTGCAGGTTCAAATATGCCGTGCACTGCTCAAGCAGTTGATATCCTAAGAAAGGCCAAAGTTCATGTTGCTCCAGCAAAGGCAACTGCTGCTGGTGGGGTAATTCACCGTTTGAATTTTTCTTGCCATTCTTTCCATTTTTCTGAAAAATAATCCAAAACTGCATACCACTTTTGAAGGATGGTTGCTGAACTTCCTAACTGGGCACCTAACCTAGACTGCACACGTTAACTTAAATAAAAACAACTTGAAAAGATATGGTCTCTAGAGTTAACCATGAAGTAGTTGCATGGTTCGCCAGCATGTTCATATTTTTTCGTCTGCCTTGAACAAACAGGTAGCGGTTGGAGAACTTGAACTGAATTCTGAGTTCAGTTTAATGCAGTGGTCGGTGGAAGATTTTGAGAACAAAATACAGGTATGATCTGCTGCTCCTGCCCGATGGTTCATTCTATGTCTTAATAGTTAATACAGACGTGCTAAGCTTCTCTTTTGTTCTATAAACAGGATGCAGTAAAGCAAACCTATGACAGGTCAATGAAAGCTGCTCAAGATTATGGATTCATGAAAGAGAACCCAGAGTTAGTTTCCTTGTGCATTTCTGTCGATATCTTCTCCCACATGCTTCCACTTGGTTTCACTCCCAGAAACTGATCTCTCCCTCTCTGTACAGGTCGTTGGTCCATGGTGCAAACATATCTGCCTTCCTTAACATTGCGCAAGCCATGACTGATCAAGGATGTGTCTAGTTGAGCATTTGGTTCTGTCAAGAAGCAGGATTAGACACTGATGCAGCTTTTGTTGGAATCGTTGCAGTCATCTGTCATGAGGAAACATATACTCTGTTTATTCCTACCCTCACAAATGGATTTTATATTTGGACCTTTGTAGGAAAGAAGGCTTGGATCTGTTGTAGAATGTAGAAGGGCCTTTTGTTGTAGATCACCAATGTATTTATTCATTATTGCACATCAATATTAAATTATAAATGGAACAGAAACAATTATTTTATACTTGGAACTTGTTGTTATTCTGATAAGACTGCCAAATAATGTATAGGCTTTTGCTGCAAGCAATAAATTCACATCATGATGGTACTATTTATCTCAAGCTAGGATCTACAAGAACAGTGGATTTGGGCCGACTTGTTTACAGAGTAGGATCCTTACATAAACGAACCCTGACCAGCACACGATAAATTACATTACGAAGTACACATTATGCAGATGCTTTTTGATAATCCGCAGCTCGACAAAGATCAGCGGGAGAGCCCACTGCTGGTTTAGGTAGCCTCTTCACGGTATTTCCTGCAATAGGCCACCAAATGATGCGAAAACAAAACTGTCCTGGGCAGCATGTATGACCACTTCAGGCTTTCCCTACAATAGATTTTGGGAAACATGTCCCGTCTTGTGATCTTGAAGCCTAAGCTGATGACTTCCCTGTCTGTTCTGCTAAGAAATGCTCAAGCATGTCCTCCTCGTCATCTATACGAACATTAGGATGGGAAGTTTGTAAGGTGGGTGTCACTAACCAAAGTCCACGAAAAAAATGCTAGGATACTGACCTTCAAAATCGTCGTCAAATTCGATGTCCTCCTCTTCCTCATCGTCTTCTTCGGCAACTGTACTTGCCCCTTTCTGAAAAGACAATACATTTAATGTGAGTTCAATGATAAATATATCCACAAAGAACATCTGATAAGTAAAGAAAAAAAGGTAACAGCAGATAAGGATATCACTAAGTATGTTGCACTACGGCTAAATCACAGGCAATGGCACATAGTCTTATGTAGGATGAAGTACCACTATATGCCTTCCACTTTCAAAATACTGCCTCCCCGTTAGTCTCTTTTCCTTTGGGACTGTAAGAGCTGACTCTGGCATAAGCCTGCAAGATAATGGAAATTCAGAAGATTATCTGTAACCACATGTTGGAACAATCAACAACAATATTTAGGAAAGAGATGCTCTCAAAAGGAAACATGTCATCTTAAGAAGATCCCATTATCCATGAGATCATTGAGAGCAAGGAAATTACAAAAATAGAATAAAAACTTGAATGCTTACTTCGCACGCTGTAACGCCAATTCAGCTTCAAAACGTTCTCTCCAGGCCATAAAGCTCTCCACGGTAACAGCTTCACCATGGGGTACAATGACCTAACATGTCGCAAATGTTCCATTCATAAAGTATATGCATCGAAATTATATTTGCTAAGGGTGAACATAACAGAAAACTTCTACAGTTAAAGATTCAGTTATACAGCACATCTAATACTTAGATTTGCTCGTGTAAGTGGCTCAGTTGGACAAGCACAAGAAACACTTCAAAACATACAGCCAAGAGCCAGTGGCAGTAATTTTTCAAATATATGTACTCTTCGGTTAGAAAAGAAATTGATTTTTTGCCACTGCAGCAATGCATCGTTATATACACCCACAGCTTTATTTCACCATATATTCGCTGATTCCGGGTGGTTACAAATACAAAACCCTTACACTTGCCACATTGACAGCAATTGTGGAAACCCGTTCATACAGATCAATAGCAAAGAACATATGAAATAGACAATGGGATAAACTAAGAATACCTCCTCTGTTGGTTCTTCAATTTCATCAGATTCTCCATCTCCAGCATTTTGACCATATTTCTCAGTTAACCATTCTTTAGCAGAGTCGAGAAGAGTATAAACCATAGCCATGCCAAGATTCTCAGTTGCCTAAACGATTGGAAGGTTGAAAAGAACATGAGCTGATGATACACCGCATGACCAATACTGTTTGAGCACACATGTTCATAAACTGTAATTTTGTACGATCCCAATCAAAACTCAAGCAAGTGTTGACATATGAGTCAAAATGAGCTTTTCACAATTCCTAGAATACTACATCTGAGTCATATGTGTAGGTTGTTTAAGATATTGACACGGTGAATAAATTGACACTTAGAACATGAGTTCTAATGAAAATATGTTGCTTCAAGCATGTATTAAGAAAGTGCATTTCATCATAGATCTAGTAATAAAAACATAGTGCTGTACATGCATTTTATATATATATATATAGACGGTCAAAAGTACTATATCAGCAGTCCAAAGCGACCTACATTGTGATGTTGGGAGTAGTACATTAAAAGGGCCACGTACCATTTTTCTCCTTAAAAACTTGCCTTTTTTCCTATATTTCTACACTTCGCAACTGACTGGTTGAGCTCTGCTATTTTTGTGACAAATAACAAGAACAAACACGTTTTACACCCTAACAATAATAAAATACCAGCCCATACTTATTTGGTTTTCCTTAACCTTAACAAAGCCTTTTGTCCCAAACAAGTTGGGGTAGGCTAGATATGAAACCCTGTCACGAGGACTTCTCAGGAGGTCACCCATCCTGGTACTACTCTCGCCCAAATGGGTTTCATATCCATGTGACTGGCTAGTTTTTACGTTGGCTCGCCAAGCCTATCACAACCCTTAGATATGAAACCTTTCATGAGGACTTTCTAGGGGTCACCCACCCTAGTACTACTCTCGTGGGTTTCATATCCATGGGACTGGCTAGTTTTTACGTTGGCTCGCCAAGCCTATCACAACCCTCCTCCTTTATCCGGGCTTGGGACCGGCTATGCCTAGAAGACATAGGCGGAGTTCCCATACTTATTTGGTTCATTTTAATTATTTAATTTCAAAGACATTCAGCTTAATTTTTACTGCACTGTCAAACGAGACAAGGATATTGGAGCCAAAACGAAGTACTTACGTACCTCTTGGTCAAGCTTTTCTTTCAAGGATGTAAGGTCTTCTGGTTTAATTCCCCGTACACTGCATGAGTTTGGTTGCAATTAAGTTTTAAAAATACAATAACATACATCTTGCAACAAAAGCAAGATCATCCATAGACGCACACAATGTTTTGCTTCAAGCCATGCAGGACCATCAAGTTAATAAACCGAACCTTTTGACATTCACGAGTGGAGGCTCGTCCGGATACTTCTCAGTGTGTGCAAAAATCAGAGCCATTTGAACTGCAAATCAGGGCCAGATTACACCAAATCTGATATGAACGCAGCATTCAGGGATATATGCAAGCTTGTTTGTTTTATTCTATACAAATAGGTTTACCTGGTACATGAGCTGCCTCGTCGAAATCATCATCCTAGTCAAATATAAAGCAGGGATGAATCACTAATTTCATCGAAAGAGGTTGCAAACGCATTTGTAAAATGAGTAGCATAGAATTTTTTTAAAGCTTGAACGTGTGACGTTCAACGTTTTCAGCCGGGCCAGATTCAATGAAGTGCGATAATAATGCACACAACGGATCGATTCATCTATAGAACTGCAAGTACCTGAGGGATATCAGGATCTCGAAGCAGCGGGCGGTGGTGTCGATCCCGCTCTCGCTGGGGTCGATCTCTGCAACAAATCCCGCAAAAAAACGGTGGTTAAATTTGGCGAGGAAAAGCAAGGCTGAGCTAGAGAAAGCGAAAAAAGCGAGGAAATTCGGAAAGGAAAGAAGAGGACCCTTGATGTCGTCCATGAGGATGGACTGCAGGGCCTCCAGTTCCATCTCCTGCTCCTGCTCGTAGTCTGCCATGCCATCCACAGATACAGCACCATAAGCGCAGTTACACACAAAGGTTGCAGTGAGTACCACAGCGGAAGGGGATGGGGAAGGGTACAGAGGAGTCGGCGCGAGGAAGATACGGGGTTCGAATTCATCGTACCTGCCATGACCGGTGAAGTCTCTGTTGCCTCTTACTCTGCTGCTCTGCTCGTGGAGGGTCCAATTATCCTACTGGAGAGAGACTTCGGAGGCGGCGGCGGCGTGCGTCGCCGGAAGAGGAGTGGGATGAGAAAACGAGACGGGCTTTGCCAGGGCTAGGAAGGCTCGATCCACTGTGGATGGGCTAGATCACATAGGGCGTGTTTGGTAACCCGTGTCTCGTCCGAGATTCCCACCCCACCCCAGTTCTGAGTGTTTGGTAGCCCGTTTTACCCATCTGGGCCATGCCCACCGCATACGGAAAACGCCTCTCAGCCCTGCCCGCTAGAGTCGAGCTTCTCTCCTCAGCCTGGGCGAGGTCATACCGAAAACTCCCATGCGTGGGTCCCACCCGCGCGTCCAGCAGCCAGCACGTCCAAAAATTCTTCCTCATTTCCCCCCGGCCTCCTTCCCTCATGTCCGTGCGGCTCGTGCTCCTGTGGACTCCGCCGGCGCCGCCTCGCTCCACCCGCGGTGGCGTCGTCCTCGACCGTGGCGGCGGCGTCCTCGACTCCACCGGCGCCGCCCCGACTCCACCGGCTCGTGCTCGTCATCCCATCTCCGTGCTATTCCATTCCAGAGTCCTACGCAGCCATCCCATCTCCGTGCTCGTCACGGTCGCCGCATCAACTCCACCGGCGCCGCCTCGCTCCGCCCGACGCCCCTACCACCGGAGCGCCGCCGCCGGTGAGCTAGTCGGCCACGACGGGGTGGCCGGAAGAAACGAGGACGGGATTGCTTTTTCAATTTCTGTTTAGGGTCCTCTTTGTAAGAATTGGGATCTATTTGTAATATCAATTTCTGGAGTTGGAGGATCTTCCTATAAAACTGTGATATTTGTTATCTCAGCCTATACAGCCTACCAAACACTATCTCATCTCAGCCTGTCTAAACACATACAAGCCACCAAACACACACAAAAATCTCAGCCCAACATGGATAAGGGCAGCTTGGCCCAGTTGGGAAACACATTTTGGGGTCACCCAGTCTACCAAACACACCCATAGTGGACATCAGCCCATAAGGATGAGATGAGAGAAAATGACAGAAAACAATGACATTTGGGGCTGAGTTGTCACATAACTACGACAATTGGAGTAAATGTCACACGGCTACCATTTCAAGGGCATGGTCGTGAAAGAAAGCACTGATCACTCGTTTTACTCGGCTTAACAGGATTTCTGACTACGCGGGCCCATTTGTCAGGTCCGACGTGGCACGGCGTTGACGGAGGGAGACGACGGCCGTTAGGTCTTCGTTGTTTACATGTCTAAGTAGCCGTTCGAGACCCGGTCGCACCATTTCTCATGCTCATGTCCCTCTCCTCTCCCCTGCCATTGCTCTGGTTCCTGACTCCCGACGCCACCGAGCCGTAGATCAACGTCATGGTATCGTGGAGCGACGGCGAGAATTCCCCTGATTCGAGCTCACTTGGCACCGAAGTAAGTGTTCCCCTCTCGTGTATTTTGGAGTTCGGGATTTGGGGATTTAGGTTTAGGGTTCATATGATTTGGGATTTGAGCACGATTCTGAGGTCTTGCGCTGAATTTTTTTTTCTTGTTAGGGCCCAAATACCATGTATGATTCCGATTATTGCGGATTAGCCAACGAAGATGAGCTCCCTATCCGTTGTCGTTGCAACTGCACGGCCCAGAAATTTGTTGCTTTTGAAGGATGATGGACTGGCAGGAGGTTCTTGGACTGTGCAGGGATGGTATGTCCAATTCTTTGTATCTTCCTTAGCAACTACTGAAAGGACAAGGATGTCGCCTAGAGGGGGGTGAATAGGCGATATAAAACTTTTCCGGTTAAAGGCTTGCTAATTGCGGAATAAAACTATGTGTTTAAATTAACAAGCCAACAACCTAAATAAACTAGGTTCACCTATGTGCACCAACAACTTATGCTAAGCAAGACAAGCAACAAGGTGATAGCGATAAAGAATACTTCAAGCACGAAGGCTATCACAAAGTAAAGTGCATAAGTAAAAAGCTCGGGTATAGAAATAACCGAAGCACGCGGAGACGAGGATGTATTCCCGAGTTCCTCCTTGAAAGGGAGTACGTCTCGTTGGAGAGGTGTGAACCGACACAACGGTTCAACAACCACAAAGGTTTCACCCTCTTCTCAGATGAACCGCACCACAAAGGTTTGGTTCACCTTCCACTATCGGTATTCCTTCGAGGCGGAATCCGGAGCCTTTCAACAACAATCCGGGGCACAACCCACAAAGGGATTGGGGGCTCCCGAACGGCTTTCAACAACAATCCGAGGCACAACCCACAATGGGATTGGGGGCTCCCGAACGGCTTCAAGTGACCACACAAGGGTCCAACCACTACAAAGGCATCTAGGGCCCAAAGACCCAAGAGTAACAAGTTCACAAGATTTCAACTTCCACGAATCCTCGTGGAGAGCACACCGATGCACCAAATACAAAAGGCAAGAGCACAAGTGCTCAAATCCTTCACTCTCAAATCCCACCACAAGCAACTAATGCTTATGGGGGGAGAAGAGAGGAAGAACAAAGGAAGAACACAAAATCCCTCCAAAATCTAGATCCAAAGGCTTCCCCTCACTTAGAGGAGAGATTGATTGGTGGAAGGGTGGATCTAGATCTCCTCTCTCTTTCCCTCTAATTTGAGGCAAGAATCATGGAGGAATAGAGAGAAATCCAAGCTCAAGAAGGTCAACAATGGGGGGCTTTTTCGTGCTATAGAGCTTAGGGAACCGTTGGGGAAGAAACCCCTTAAATAGGTCCCCTCAAAAAACTGACCGTTGGAGAAAACTGTGAGGCCGGCCTGGGAGCCGGCCTGGCCGGGCAGGGGGCCGGGCTGGGGGCCGGGCTGGGTGCCGGGCTGGGGGCCGGCCAGCCACCCGAGGCAGCCGGCCTGGGAGCCGGCCTAGGCCGGCCTGTGGGCCGGCCTGCCACCCGAGGCCGCCGGCCTGTGAGCCGGCCTGACCGGCCTATGGGCCGGCTTGCCAGAACCCGAAAACAGCAAAAAGAAAACTGCAATAACTTTTTCATCCGGACTCCGATTTCGATGATCTTGGGCTCGTTGGAATCGCAACGAAGAGCACTTCAAGATTATGCAGAGAAACATCATAGTCCATCATGTGAGGAGAAGACCAAATGTAGAAAGGTAAAACCTCTCTAAAGAAGATGAACCGGCAAAACCTCAAAACCGAAAACGCAACAAGTTTTCAATACGAAATCCGTTTTCGGTGAACTAGAGCTTGGTATGGAGATGAACACAAGCTCTAAATTCTCACATGGATAAAAGCCAAATAAGAACCAAGAAAGATGATATGCCAAGTATGCAAAGGTTTGAGCTCTCCACAAAGATGCGATCAAGTTACTCACTTGAGAGCCCCTCTTGATAGTACGCCGTCTATCATATAACCCGGTCTCCCACTAACACCATGAGACCGGTAAAATAGAAACCCTATCAAGATCATACCTTTGCCTTGCGCATTCCACTTGAGCTAGATGATGACGATCTTGACTCTCTCAAGTTGGAACACCTTTCTTGATTGTGCTTGCTAGCACATGCTTGATGAAGACTTCTCCAAATACTCCCCCATACACCATTATGGGAGAGCCTTGCTAAACTCCGTCTTCATGAATCCACTTGCACTTCATCTTCTTATCTTCATATAGATGATGGCTTGGAGATAAACATGAAGTTCACTCAATCTTCTTTTCCAAGCCATGCTTGCAATAAGCTCAACTCTTCACATGACCATTCTTCATATAAACCCTTGGATGGAACCTTGGTCATCATGAAATCTTCTAGAGTTCAACACATGAACTCCAATCTTCTTCATGGACAAGATCTATAAAGATATCTCAATGCAAACATTAGTCCATAAGGATTGTCATTAATTACCAAAACCACACATGGGGCAACCATGCACTTTCAATCTCCCCCATTTTGGTAATTGATGACAATCCCTTTTACGAGGGTTTATATAATGAATTAAGTAACCATGCAACACAAAGAGCAAGGATGCAAGAGAAAGAAAGGTAAATGCTTGAGAACAAAACTAAAGCATAAAACCACATTTCCTTAAACCCTCTAAACTTCTCCCCCATTGGCATCGATTGCCGAAATGGGAGGAAAAATTTAGAAGGCCAATATAGTAAGAGCTCCCCCATAATGTGTGCATTTCTCATAATATGAGTGAAAACAATTGCACATATCCAATAACGAATAGTTGGAAAGGAGATCAAACTATATTGAGGATCCAAAGATTGCAAATGAATATCAAATAGAAAGATACTTCAACAAAAGAAGCAAGCAATCAAAAAGATCCAAACAATGTTCTAAATATCAAGAGGGAACTCCCCAAGGTACGTGCACAAAAGGATTTGTATTTCAATATAGTGTGCACAACATGGAATCCTCACTCCCTCTTAGATAAATTCGAACACAAGCACATGCAAGAGAATATAAAAGTGGAAAGAGGCAAAACAATTGCAACAATAAATGTTTTGCAACATGAACAAGGAGCGGCAACTAAAAGGATGGGTGTGAGTTAAAAAGACATTTTAGGAGACTAATACAAGGATGAGCCAAAGCATCAACATAGTCTTTCAAGCGGAGTTGCACATAGTGCATATCATGTCTTTCCCATACCCACACACCATAGGAGATATAGCAAATAGCTCCACAAGCTTATTAAAATGCGAAAGCATAACACATAAACAACAAAGCTTGTGCCTTTAATTAGAGACCACCAAAGATACAAAAGCAAAGGGGTGGTCACTAAAAAAAAGATGTAACTGTTCTCATGTGTATAAGTTTCTAAGTAGACACCAATCACGAAGATATAAGTCCACAAATAAACATGTACACACAAAATAGGTACAAAGGTAAGAACATGATATCCAAGGGAAGTCATAAATACACCAATAAGATTTTCTTAAAAGCATAGCACAAAGCTCAATTTTATCTTAAAGGGATATAGATGAACTTCCAACACATACTCATCATAGCATCAAAACTATCCACAAGGGATAAAGTGAAAAAGGATGCTCCGAGAAAGATAACAAGTATCGCAAAAGGCAAATGATTTTGAAAACATCAATATTGCATATGTGAGACATATAGTAGAAAGTGCTAGATTACACATATGGGATTGGTGAATCATAAAATGATTATATATATATTCCCTTGATATGTAATCATCCCGGCTTGCCCACATTTGCAACAAAGTTGTTTTGCAAGAACCAAATGAATTGCAACAAAGAGATTCATGCCATGAAACAACCTACACAAGGTTGAAGAGCTAGAAAAATGCATGAGGTAGATACTTGTTACCGAGATAGCATTGGTGATGTAGAAGATAAGAGTTCACGATCATCCGAGCTTGGCTCCAATAAGCACATGGTGATAACACCTTCCTTGTAAATGAGACAAGCTTCCAATGCACTCCAATGTACCTAAAACAAATTCAAGTACAAAATGGTCCCAAACTATTGGGTCCAAAGTAGTTAGAGCAACTACAATACATAGGACAAACTCCACATAAATATGTGCATATTGATATGAAATTGAATTTCATGCACATCTTAGCCATTTAGGATTTGATGGAGTTTATCCTATATATTGGATCAACGAAAGTAAGCATGCCATAAGATATACATATAGTAAATATGCATGCACAAGACTTTCAAGAACCAAAAGAGATACAATTTGGACAAAACACCAATTAAACCAAGAAAGCACACACAAGTGTGACAAGAAAAAAAGAATTGTCCAAATTATATCAAAACCCAAATCAACACATGATTGAAGATACCACTTTGAAAAGATACCAAATGAAATAAGATACCAAATGATGAAAATCATCAAGGAAAAACCAAACCCTCTACACTTCATGATGGCACAAAGTACCAAGACGAAAATGTTTGTCTTCCAAAGAGACACGTCATCGGGATCAAATATCAAATGAAGACAACTAATGTTCAAAAGCCTATAGGATTGCTCCCCCAAGATGTGTGCATTATTTAAGATTTTGCATTTGAATACAAAATGCACACAAATGAGATCATCACTCTCCATATATATATATATATATATATCAAACACTAGTCATGTTCAAGAAAGCAATAAGATGCAAACCAATTTAAAGAATGATGTTTTACTCAATGTAGGATAGCTTCCCAAGAATAGTGCATTATCAAGAAGTATGACTTTTGAATGTCAATGCACAAGAATTGGATCATTGCTTTTCCTAACAAGAAAGCATAAAACAAATTTTGAGTAGAGCAACAAGGATCCAAAAGATACAAGGAAGACGAGAGTTAGATCAAAACAAATCCTTGGCAATAAAATAAGGCAATTCAAAGCAAGAGCCAAAGTGAAGATGGTCTACAAATTTCACCACACATATGAGTATCACTTGTCAAGGACAAGGAGTATATAGAGATATTTCTCGGTGGTATATAGAATGATATTGAAGACCAATTTCACAACAAATAAGCATATGGCAAAAGAGAAGATTTAAAGCCAAAGCTTAAATAGATAGATATTCTTGATAGCTTCAAGTATTCACGCGATCATGCAAAGCCACTACAGAGTAGCTTGAAGCAATCGATTTCCCAAAAGGATATGCGAACATATTTGGGGAAAACCGTACCAAGAATGTCCATCGCAAACAAGATCCAAAAGAGTGATTAAACAAAATCATTTTACCAAAGATGGAACTTGTTTGAGCAACATGCCACTAGGAATAAGATTAATATCAATTCTAGGTGGCAATACCTCACATGTTCACATTTTCTAGGCTTGTAATATGCACATAGCTTATTACTCCCCCATAATGTGATAATCCATTTTTTTAAAACAAGAGGCAAACAAAACCAACTCGAGAAATTAATGGACATATAGAATTTGAATTTCTCATGAGCATGACATACCACATAGAGAATAGATAATAATGTATATCACACTAAGTGGTATTCCTCATGTACACACATTTTAGGATTGTGAAGTGCACGAAGCACATCACTCCCCAAAATGGAATAGTCCATTAATCTCTCAAAAGAGAGCCAACAAGATAAGATATCAAATAAAAGCAATAAGGCTCAACACAAGTAAATGGTGTGCAAACCAACATACACATACTTGATTACTCAAGATAAGTAAGTAGAGAGCACAACACATACAAACACTAGCAAGGTACAAAACCTAACACATGCAAGGGTGCAAGCAACTTTCAATGTATATATGATTTAAATAAAAGTTACCGCAAGGAGGAACATTGGATATGAGATAGAACAATATAATCCAAATGACTTGACTTGAGAGAATATAATTGATGAAGATCCCTTAATTCTTCATAATGTAGCCAAGTCTCCAATGCCCTCCAACAACACCTATTGATCAAGTTTTAGCTTGTTGGTCCCCAACCAAGTTGGGTCCTAAGAGGTTAGTCACAATAGGTTTGGCAACCCAAATGGTTCTTTTCTTGACACCACTTTGAGTACCAACATATTTGGCAAACACATTGCCAACCTTATCCTTCCGAAGAGAATAATCATCATTAATAATAATGGGGTTGGATAAGGTACCATTTGTGCATGAAGAAGCAAGTGACCCTTCTCACGGCATAGGTAGCAACATCTACTTCCTCCTCTCTTCTTAGTTGGAGTCTTGACTTGAGGAGGGTAGCTTGATTCTTCTTGGGAAGAGGCCGTTCTTCAACTTGAGGAACTTGAGGCTTCTTCCCTTGTTGCTTCTCACTAAGAGCCTTCTTCTTCAAAGGGCAAGATCTAACATGGTGCCCTTCAACTTTGCACTTGAAGCAAACAATCTTGGCCGAATCTTTAACTTGTTCTTGGCCCTTGTTCTTCTTGTTATACTTGGACTTGTTCTTGTTATTGGAGTTGAATCCAAGTCCACTCTTGTCATTGGGGCGTCTTTGAACACTCAACATATTGTCAAGTGTAGAATCCCAACATGACGCTTTTCCAAGTCTTTCTTCAAAGAAGTGACTTGGGCCTTGAGCTCATTTAATTCCTCTACATGGTTAGTATCAACAAAAACACTAGAGGAAGTAGAAGCTTCATTGTTAGAGCAACAAGGCATGAAAGTAATTCATCACAAGATGTAGCAATATTGTGAGTGGATGAATCACTAGGACTAGCACATGGCAATAAAGCATTTTTAGTAGAAGTTGTGCCTTTGTCCACATGAGGCTCACAAGATGTTACCTTTGTAGAATAGCCTCATGAGCTAACTTTAGCCTAGCATGGGATGCTAGAAGATCATCATTAGAGCTAGAAAGCTTTTCATGACTTTCTTCCAATTTCCCATACTTGCTAGATAGCAACTCAAGTTGAGCCCTTAGCTCAACATTCTCCTTCAAAATAGATGCTTCACAAGAAGTGGAGTTAGTAGCACAAGCATCATTAATATTAGAAATGGAAGAAGACAATTTGCAAGCTTTCATTCTTAGATAGTTGAGTTTGGAGTTGATCATGAGACTTGATAAGGAGAGAGTGTTCACTTTCTAAAGCCTTGTGAGCTTTGTCAAGTCTCTCTATGTCCTCACTTAGTCTAGCATTGCCAACACCAAATTCAACTTTTTCCTTTTTAAGCACTTTATATTTAGCAAGGGCATGATCTCTTTCCTTAATGATTTTAGCAATAATAAGATCATTAGACTCATCAAGAGATTCAAGTCTCTCTTCAAGAGAAGACCTAAGTCTTCTTCTTCTTCAAGAGAAGCTTTCAAGGAAGCTATAGTAATAGAGTCATCCCTCTCAATTTGACATTTCTCATCAAATTGACTTTCCAAATCCTCAATAAATTCCCTACTCTTAACATAAGCAATGATTTCACATAGAGGAGGGATAGCTTTACTACCTTTGGGGAGAGCACCAAGTACCATCTCACCCATCTTGGTTAAGGATTCAAAATCAAAACCTTCTTCATGAGAATCCTCATCCACATCATCACAATTTGGATTTGAGGTGGGAGACACCTCGGAATCCTTAGCCATAAGGCAAACATGATTAATGTTGAAGATGAAGAAACTTGAAGCACCATTTAGGTCCATGTCTTGTTCCAACAAATGTTGGGATTCCTCTACATTGTTAGTCATGCAAGAAATAGAGGATATGGAAGTATTGTTTTCATGGCAACAAGACATATGAAGCATATCATCATGAGATTTAGTTAAACAACTATTACATGATATGCAAGGACTATCAACTCTAGCATGTATGACATTTGGAGTGCTAGAAGAGTTTAAGTCCAAAGATAGAACATTGCAATGAGATAGAGAGAAGTATATCAATAATATTCACCATCACAATGCAATTTCTATCACCACTCACCATATCATTACCTTGTGACAAATCACATGTTGGTGAAGTGGAAGAAGTTGTGAACTCATCACGGCCGGAGTGGAGGGAGAACAATCATCCTCAATAATTTTGGACACTTCATATATATCTTGAAGCTTGGTCCAAAGCTCATGAGCGTTCCGAAAAGGCATGATTGAAGCAAGAACTACATCGCTCAAAACACATATAAGACCATTAGAAACTAGAGTCTCGAGATGAGAGTTTTCCTCATCCTCTAAAGATAATTCTTGGAATCCTTTGGAGGAGAAAACCCACATCTACAATCCTCTTAATATAATTTGGACCCATGGCCCTAAAAAGATTAAGCATGCGAATTTTCCAAACATCATAATTTGTGCCATCGAATATGAAAGTGGGATCGTGCACTAATTCCCTAAACGACATCTTTTACTCTCTAGGCGGTAAAGCCCAAAAAGAGAGCCCAGGCTCTGATACCAATTGAAAGGACAAGGATGTCGCCTAGAGGGGGGGGGTGAATAGGCGATTAAAACTTTTCCGGTTTAGGCTTGCTAATTGCGGAATAAAACTAGGTGTTTAAATTAACAAGCCAACAACCTAAATAAACTAGGCTCACCTATGTGCACCAACAACTTATGCTAAGCAAGACAAGCAACAAGGTGATAGCAATAAGAATACTTCAAGCACGAAGGCTATCACAATGTAAAGTGCATAAGTAAAAGCTCGGGTATAGAAATAACCGAAGCACGCGGAGACGAGGATGTATTCCCGAGTTCCTCCTTGAAAGGGAGTACGTCTCGTTGGAGAGGTGTGAACCGACACAACGGTTCAACAACCACAAAGGTTTCACCCTCTTCTCCGATGAACCGCACCACAAAGGTTTGGTTCACCTTCCACTATCGGTATTCCTTCGAGGCGGAATCCGGAGCCTTTCAACAACAATCCGGGGCACAACCCACAATGGGATTGGGGGCTCCCGAACGGCTTTCAACAACAATCCGAGGCACAACCCACAATGGGATTGGGGGCTCCCGAACGGCTTCAAGTGACCACACAAGGGTCCAACCACCACAAAGGCGTCTAGGGCCCGAAGACCCAAGAGTAACAAGTTCACAAGATTTCAACTTCCACGAATCCTCGTGGAGAGCACACCGATGCACCAAATGCAAAAGGCAAGAGCACAAGTGCTCAAATCCTTCACTCTCAAATCCCACCACAAGCAACTAATGCTTATGGGGGGAGAAGAGAGGAAGAACAAAGGAAGAACACAAATCCCTCCAAAATCTAGATCCAAAGGCTTCCCCTCACTTAGAGGAGAGATTAATTGGTGGAAGGGTGGATCTAGATCTCCTCTCTCTTTCCCTCTAATTTGAGGCAAGAATCATGGAGGAATAGAGAGAAATCCAAGCTCAAGAAGGTCAACAATGGGGGCTTTTTCGTGCTCTAGAGCTTAGGGAACCGTTGGGGAAGAAACCCCTTAAATAGGTCCCCTCAAAAAACTGACCGTTGGAGAAAACTGTGAGGCCGACCTGGGAGCCGGCCTGGCCGGGCAGGGGGCCGGCCTGGGGGCCGGCCAGCCACCCGAGGCAGCCGGCCTGGGAGCCGGCCTGGGCCGGCCTGTGGGCCGGCCTGCCACCCGAGGCCGCCGGCCTGGGAGCCAGCCTGACCGGCCTGTGGGCCGGCTTGCCAGAACCCGAAAACAGCAAAAAGAAAACTGCAATAACTTTTTCATCCGGACTCCGATTTCGATGATCTTGGGCTCGTTGGAATCGCAACGAAGAGCACTTCAAGATTATGCAGAGAAACATAATAGTCCATCATGTGAGGAGAAGACCAAATGTAGAAAGGTAAAACCTCTCTAAAGAAGATGAACCGGCAAAACCTCAAAACCGAAAACGCAACAAGTTTTCAATACGAAATCCGTTTTCGGTGAACTAGAGCTTGGTATGGAGATGAACACAAGCTCTAAATTCTCACATGGATAAAAGCCAAATAAGAACCAAGAAAGATGATATGCCAAGTATGCAAAGGTTTGAGCTCTCCACAAAGATGCGATCAAGTTACTCACTTGAGAGCCCCTCTTGATAGTACGCCGTCTAACCTATAACCCGGTCTCCCACTAACACCATGAGACCGGTAAAATAGAAACCATATCAAGATCATACCTTTGCCTTGCGCATTCCACTTGAGCTAGATGATGACGATCTTGACTCTCTCAAGTTGGAACACCTTTCTTGATTGTGCTTGCTAGCACATGCTTGATGAAGACTTCTCCAAATACTCCCCCATACACCATTATGGGAGAGCCTTGCTAAACTCCGTCTTCATGAATCCACTTGCACTTCATCTTCTTATCTTCATATAGATGATGGCTTGGAGATAAACATGAAGTTCACTCAATCTTCTTTTCCAAGCCATGCTTGCAATAAGCTCAACTCTTCACATGACCATTCTTCATATAAACCCTTGGATGGAACCTTGGTCATCATGAAATCTTCTAGAGTCCAACACATGAACTCCAATCTTCTTCATGGACAAGATCTATAAAGATATCTCAATGCAAACATTAGTCCATAAGGATTGTCATTAATTACCAAAACCACACATGGGGCAACCATGCACTTTCAACTACTGCCCATGCAACTGGATATATATTGTTATTCCCATCTCTGGCAGTAGCTGCAAGTATTTGAGCTCCTGTTGTTAGCTTGATAAAACAGCCATCTAGGCCAATGAATGGCCTACACCCTTCAAGAAATCCTTCCCTTGCAACATTCACACCGAAGAACAGGCCATGAAATCTTGGTGTGTTGCTGATATGAACAGCTTGTCCTTTCTTCATTGCCTCTATCTGATCTTCTGTTGGTCCAATAACTATGGTCACAATGCACCTAGAACCTAGATTTTTATCTAGTACAGTCTGCATGTAGTCTCTGAGCCTTTAGTACTGCTTCTTGTGATCTCCAAGAACCATCTGCATTGTTTTTGTCCTGGCCATGTAAGCTATTCTCTTGCCAACAGTCACACCAAAATCTTTTCTTGTTTTGTCTTGTATAGTAGCGATGCATGTGGTAATGTCTGACTTGTACTCCTCAACATATACACTGCTCAGCCACTTTGCAAACCCTAGTCTTTTTAGGATTTGTTGGACTACTGTGTGGCCCTTCCATTTTTTTTATGCAAAATGTATGCTCATGCTTTATTTTAGATGTTGCCATGTAGAATTCACAACCAAACGTCTCCTTCTACAAGCACCTCACAATTATAGCATCTGGAGTGTTCCCGTGGAAGTAAAAAATTCTTTACTGAGCTATGTGGATCCTTGACAGTGCTTCTCTAAACTGATAGACATCTCTGAAACAAAGTGACAGCCTAAACTGTTGCTCTGGATTCTCTCTAGTTTCATCATACCAAACCCTTTCCTTTGACTTCTTTGCTCTGTTCTTTCTGCCTCCTTTAGGCAGTACAAATGGCACTAGCTCATAGCCATCATCATCTTCAACTTTTAGAAAGGCCAGCTCTTCCTCATCATCAGAAGGAACCCATTGTGGCATAGCTTCTTTCACTACCTGAGAATGTGATCTTGTAGGTTGTCCTTGCCTCTTAGGTTTCTTATTCACAGGTTGTTCTTATGCAAGCTCTTCTGGATCCTCTTGGATGTCAAATATATCCTCTACATTTGTCTCACCCTCACAATGGAGCATTGGACCATTCTTCCTCTTCTTACCCTTTGCAATTGTATTCTACAACTCTTTCTCCTCCTCCTCATATGTGCTAATGTAACCAGACGTGTCCTCTTGCTCTGCCTCCTCTGCCTGCATTTCTAGACAGTACACACTTTCTTGTGTCTGAAATTTAATTGGTTTGTGTTCATCAACCTGTGTTGTGTGCAAATTCTCATAGTTCACACTACTTTGAGTGCTCATATGGATAGGAATGGGTTCTTCAGCATCTGAATCATGATCAATATGAATTGATCTCGGCTTCTTCATTGGGGATACAACAATTGCTTTACACCTCATGACCTTCATCAAAGTCAAAACAACTGCCTTTGTACCCTCATACTTCCTAATCATCTCTTCAACCTTCAGATGGCTGTCAATTAGTTCTAACCCATTCAGTCCCTGTAACCCCCTGGGATTTTTCCCAATTAGAGTTGGTTGTTTTTCTTTCTTACATCATCATGTCATCATGCATTAAATCACCTTGCATGTTTTCCTAAACAAGTCAAAATATTATTATTTTTGCAAGCCCTATTTTGTCTTACAAATAATAAATCATTCTCCCTCTCTTTCTATTTTATTAATCCTAAAATGATACTCCTTTCGTCCAAAAATAAGTGTCTCAAGTTTGACAAAAAGTGGATGTATCTATACATGGTTTCATGTATAGATACATCCACTTTTTGTCAAACTTGAGATACTTATTTTTGGACGGAGGGAGTATTTGGGAATAATTGCAAAAACTATTTCGAATCAAAATTAATGTTTTGTAAAACATTGCCTTCCTTTCTTCCTCTCTTTTCTAATTATTTCCCTCTTTTCTATCTCCTTTTACCTCTCTCTTTTTTATTCCCGGGAATTGGAGAAAATTCTGAAATTCATATATGGGCCAGGAGAGCACCAATCTGGCCCATCTCCTTTGCAGCCCAAGCCCTCCTCCTCATGTCGCTGTCTTCCTCCTCCCTACGGGAGTCACGCACGCAGCATGACCACCACCCCATCTCCTGCCTCCTTTTTCCCCTCATTAAAACTCAGCTCGGCTGCCCCCTCCGAACCCTAGCCTCACTCCCTCTCTGCCGCCGCCACCATCTCCCTCCCTCTCCATCTCGCCCTCTTCTTCCCTCCCTTCTTTCTCTCCACAAAATCAACCGACGCCATGACCGAACCTTGAAGCTCCGAAGCTCGCCACCGCCATGGTCCTCTTCGACGACTAGTACCAGTACGGGAAGAACTCCCGCGGAGCACTCCTTCCTCGACGCCAAGCAGCAGGACCTCGGACGTTTGGAGCGTCGGGAATTTGCGTTCTTCTTCCTCAAGGCCGAGCTGGTCGCCGCCGTCAATTCGTCGCCTCCACGCCGCGCCTGCCCTCCCCGACCCCACCATCAGCTTAGGGATGAGCCTCTCTTCCGATTCCCGCCCTTACCTTCCTCGATTTCATGTTGTGCCCGTCGCCCTCTTGTCCGGAAGCTTGTCCGCCATGACGGCAAGCTCAAGCTCGAGCCTTGGGTTTTCTTTTCCCTTGTCCCCTGCACGAGCTGCTGGGCCTCCACACCCTGCTTCACACACACCGCACCCCTTTGCTGTAGCAGCACCCCACGCACGCCTGCCAGGAAGAGGAGCTCGCTGTCAATCTCCGCCGTCGCGCTGCACTAGAGCCAAAGTCTGAAGCTTTCCTGTCTTTCTTCAGTTAACGTCGCCTCTATACTTCATCTTCAGTCGGATTCCTATCCAATCACAAGTGAAATCGTGGCCCAGTGGCTGCGCTCCTGTACTTCCGCCGCGGAGACACGAGCTCGAATCCCACCCAGAGCAATATTCCTCCCCTTTTTCCCGAGGTTTTAGCACATCCTACCTATACTAGTAAATTGCCCATGCGTTGCTACGGGCAAACAAATTGGACTGAATACGGGCAAATAAATTAACAAATCTAACAATAGGTTCTCATCTTTTTCCCCCAATTTTTCAAAAAACTGTTTATGGAGGCTGTCAAAATGACTACGCGACATGCTGCTAGTCGTATGAATAAATTTGTTAATCTGTTCCAAGCACTTCGCCGTGTACGTTTCGACTTCCCCCTTAATTGTCCGCGTTCTATGCTTTATAAAAGCTAAAGTCTATTAGTCTATTATCTAAAAATAAATTAATTTGTCCTTCTCCCTGAACTAACTTTTAGTGTTTAGATATTTCAAATCTGTTCCCATTGCAAACATGATATATAGGTTGACATCAGCACAGACTATGATTAATATGCAGTTTTCTTGGTAGTCAAATATGTTTAAAGGATGCTTTCATTTACACCAGGCTATAAGAGCTGACCAATCAGACTACAACATTCCAATTACCACTATATTTGCGTAGACGACTCAGTTTCATCAGTGCCCATCCACGACGATTGAACCTTTATGTTCTCGACATGGAATGTGATGTGTGTCATCGTAGTTCAGAAACAAATGCTAGATACGGAGAAATAATATAGCAAATGGTAGATCGAGTGCATGTTTGTACAATAGCTCCAGGAGCAACACATCGCAAGGGGCCATCGATATACACGCAATTTTCGATCTAGAACGCCCTGGCAGTGCATGTCACAATTAACACATGGACTTTTGCTTGCCCGTTGAGACTTGAGAGCCTGAGACCAAGCCGATCAGTCTGCTTCGTCAGGCCGGCAGCCCTCCAGCCAAGCAAGCGAGCACGGACGAAGCAAATATGCACCCAGCGCAGTAGAAATCAGAAGTGACGACAGGAAGCAGCAGGCATCAGGAGGACCGGAGTAGAGCATGCAGGGATTAGGGATATTTGGAAGGAAGTCACCTTGCTAGCAGCGGCCTGTGGCGCCCCGACCCGACTGCTATACAGTGATGCTGTGTGTCACCGGTTAAGCGATACAACCGGAGGTTACGGGTTTACCAATCCCCGGCCAAAACCTTTGGCAGGCGTTGCTCGGAATGGATCATCGGCAACGCAACTCCCCGATTGATGCCTTAACACTGGCACAACCCTCAATGTATAATAGAGAGATCAAGACTTGTGGAACAACTGGCACATCACAGACTCTACGACACAAATCATATAGTTCAACTCTTATAATAGAGAAAGATAGCAAATGACATTCAGAGGTCACCGACCCAACATTACATCAAGCGGAAGCAATTTAGGTTGTTCTAAACAACAAGATCCAAATATGGCCTAAGAGGCCTACAGATAAACATCACAGCGCCAGCTGTTTCGGGATGTCCCAAGCTGCCACCTGGGAACCCCAGACTACTCGTCGACGTCCACAAAGAACCCACCTTCGAGGTCGGTGAAGTCCTCCTCTGAAACAAAACAAACGACGTTGAGTTCGACGAACTCGCAAGATTATATATAGAGCTTTAGCTCGATGAGGCTTTCAAAGTTATATGGCTGTTTTGCATAAAGCTGATTTTATTTATGAAAACATAACTCAAAGGCATCGACTATTCAGAGTATTTTCAAAAGAGGTAAGAAGTAACTCTTTCTTTCATCACTTTACTCATCAAAAACATCATCAACCACTGTACCTGTTCGTCAAAGGCACCTTCCCGAATCACCCTCGAGGAAGCTCGCCTTGCATTTGTGAGTGGTACCTCTAGTACCCAGTTTTTAATCATTCCGTTAAAGTTATTCTATGATCCTACCTTCACTTCCCAAGTCGTCCATAACCGCGGACACGGCTTTTCGAAAAGATTTAACCCTGCAGGGGTGTACAAATGTTTGCCACGCGTACCGCCCGGCCCATTACCTGCGCATTAGCTCTCTTCCTTGGAAAGCCGGCTGGGTGGGAACGGTGTCGACTTCTCCCTCGTTAAGGACTTTCCAGGATCATCAGTGGTGGTAGGACTGCCAGGATCACAACACCCCGCCCCACGGCCACTCATTTTCCTAACACCACCATCCTCATCTCAGTTCATCCCACCATCATCACGCACGCGCAAATGGAAGCCCGAACTAGAGGACCCTGGCTAGCCCCACCCGAGTTATTTAGTCTATGAGGGTTCCTGCAAATGCATAGGCCTCACGCATGGTTGCACGCTCAGTCTTGGTTCAAGAGGTATAGAACTCGCTCCTAGGCGGCGAGAACGAGACAAAACACCACGACCACAGTGGCCTCTCATCCCCACCTTTTAGTATTTTATTATCCGTCACCACAATTTCCTCCACCAACAACCATTCATCTCATCACCTGTTTCCACCACAAACCATCCATCGTATAGCTATGCAATTTATAAGTATGGCTAAGCATCAATATAGCATAGTAAGTATCTCAGGCCACAAAACAGTTCTATGGATAATAGGAGGGAAAACAGGTATTGGCATCGGAAACTTAATGCAACTATAGGATACTCTAATCCCTGAAAATTAACATTTAGAACCACATGCAATATTTTAGTGGAGAAAATATTTGCGGAAACATAGGATAAGATATGCTCAGAGGGGGATTACGCTTGCCTTGCTCAACGTGCTGGTAGTACGGTTCTTCGGGGTATTGTGGAGTAACCCTGGTTGCTTGATCTAACGAAAAACAAACATCGGGAGAGAACAATCAATCACCACACATATGCTTAACAAATGCAATGCGCAAACATATGATGACATGACATTTTAAATCCCCGAGACGAGGATGATTCAACTAAACAATTTAAACGGAGGTTGGATGCATCATGGTGCATCGCGACTACACCGTGGGGTTTAAGGGTTACAACAACTTTACTAGTTGATCAAGATCGATGAACCCTAGGGTTAACTTGCATATGAATGTCATGCTCATGAGAAGATGCAAGTTTTAAGTTGTGAGGAGACCATGTGCAACTTAGCCAAAATAGGCGAAAAGCTCCCAGAGGCCGGATAATCCGGGTCGTGCCAGACCGGAATATCCGGTCTCAATTCTTGGCCACTCGTGAAAACGGCTAAGGACTCAAGGCGCGAGCCACTGGAATCGGCCGGAAAATTCAAGCCGGACATTTTGTCCGAGGCCGGAATATCCGGTGGCAGGAAAATGGAGAGCACGGCGATGAACTCCAGCGGCGCACGGGCTACGGCGGCTCGGCGAGCTAGACGGGGAGGGAGAGGATGGAGGGTGTCCAGGCGGACCGCAGCTCACCTTGAACTCATGGGGTGCTCAGTTAGGCCAGGGATGGACGGGAGCAGCGGTAATCGAGCTCGGCGTGCGGCGGAGTTCGTCGGAGAAGAACTCGCATCCCGGGCAATGTGCAGCTTCCCGGCTCGATTCCTTCGGAGGAGAGGAGGAGGGCAGCACGGCGGAGCTTTTGGTTGGCGGCGATTTGCTCGGGGTGACCTCAACCGACGGCGGCGAGCTCGGCCATGGTGACGATGATGTGGAGCTCGTGGGGAGCAAGGAGAGAGAGGAGCAAGTGGTGGGTGAGGGGATAGGGTAAGGAGGAGCAGTGGGACTCGTGTCTTGCTCTCCTTGCAGGTGGAGAGGGAAGAGGGGGCCCCCGGAGCGAGGCGTGTGTGCGGGTGCGACGCGAGCTGCGTTCTTCGGTCGCTACAGGAAGAAGATGACGCCGACCGGATAATCTGGTGGTCGATCGGGCCGGATAATCCGGTTCTCCCTTTTTCTGTTTTTAACTTTAAAACCTGTTTCTTTGCTGGTTTTCATTAGGGCACTTGCATTGCTCCAAAAATTATGGAAAAATTTGGGGATGCTCCCCTTAACCTGGAGGAACTCCACAATTTTTGGTGTCTCAAAATAAATTAGTTTGGTCCACATTTGTTCATAGGGTTCGCTTAAAGCATTTTGCTAGAATTCAAAATGTTGCTCCTTTAACAATTTGGAGCAAGTGCAAGAGATTGTTTTTGGAGCTCTCGGAACTTCCTTGACAAATATGAGAAGTCACAGTAATTTTATTTGCAAGATTGAGTGCCTTCGTTGTTTTGAAATTTGTGGAAGCACCTTTGGCAATTTGGTTTTAGCAACTTCATAACATTTCGATATCAATGTTGTGTTAACTCAAAAGAGACATGTTTTATGCATGGATGCCATGATGCAATTAACACAAAAGTGGAAAAATTACACAGGTTTTTAGGTTTCCACTTCGGGCTGTTACAATTCTACCCTCCTTACAGGAATCTCGTCCCGAGATTCTAAGGTTGCGGAAAGAAGTCGGGATACTCCTCACGAAGACTAGACTCTCTTTCCCAAGTTGCTTCTTCCTCGGAATGGTGAGACCATTGAACTTTGAGGAACTTGGTAGTCTTGTTCGGGTCTTTCTTTCAGCTTCATCCAAGACACGGATAGGATGCTCGCGATAAGTGAGATCTTCCTGGAGGTCTAGCTCTTCATGATTGACCCCATGGATAGGATCCTTGAAACACCGGCGAAGTTGGGAGACATGAAACACATCATGTACATTTGGGAATGACCGGTAACTCCAATTGATAAGAAAGATCTCCTCGCTTGCCAGAACGGTGAAAGGGCCAACATAGCGAGGGGCCAATTTCCCTTTGATTCCGAAGCGGCGAACGCCACGAAGGGGAGAGACACGGAGATAAGCTTTATCACCAATTTCATAGTGAATTTCCTGATGGTGCTTATCATAGTAGCTCTTTTGCCTAGACTGAGCAATCTTCAGATTCTCCTTATGATTCTAACCTTCTCCTCAGCTTCATTGATAATATCTGGACCAAAGAGTGCCCTCTCTCCGGTCTCGGACCAATTTAGAGGAGTGCGGCATTTTCTTCCATAGAGAACCTCAAATGGAGCCATGCCCAGACTAGCTTGATAGCTATTGTTGTAGGAGAATTCCGCGAAAGGGAGATACTTTTCCCAATCCTTGCCAAAAGAGATTACACATGCCCTAAGCATGTCTTCCAAAACTTGGTTCACTCTTTCGGTCTGACCATCAGTTTGAGGATGGAACGCGGTGCTGAAGTTGAGACGGTTCCCATAGCAGTTTGGAAACTAGTCCAAAACTTGGAGGTGAATAGGCTTCCACGATCAGAAATTATCTTCTTGGGAATGCCGTGAAGGACGACGATACGAGAGGTATACAGGTCTGCCAACTTGGCAGCTGTAATGTCCACACGAACTGGGAGGAAGTGAGCCACTTTTGATAGTCGATCAATGATGACCCAGATGGCATCATGTCCCTTTGGAGACTTCGGCAGACCAGTAATGAAATCCATACCAATTTCATCCCATTTCCACTCGGGAATAGCAATAGGGTGAAGAGTGCCGGCAGGCCTTTGATGTTCAGCCTTTACCCGTCGACAGGTGTCGCATTCAGCAACATACTTGGCAATTTCTCGTTTCATACGAGTCCACCAGAATTGTGGTCGAAGGTCTTGGTACATTTTGGTACTACCGGGATGAATAGAGAGAGGAGATTCATGAGCTTCTTGGAGGATCAACTCCCTCAATTTTCGTTTCTTTGGCACACCAAGCGGTCACCAAAATAAACAACTCCGGATTCATTGACAGAAAAACATTTGGCCTTCCCGCTAGCAATGTTCTCTTGATTTTGAATACCCTTGTCACGCTTTGAGCATCCTTAATCTGGTCCACAAGAGTAGATTTGATTCCAGATTTGCAAGGTAGCCGGAGGGAACATTTCTAGTTCAAACGAGAACTCTTCATGAGGGCAGGTTGGGCCTCTTCAATCATCAGATTGTTGCAATAGGACTTCCGACTTAGCGCGTCAGCCACGACGTTTGCTTTGCCGGGTTGATAGTTCAGACTCACATTGTAGTCCGTGATTAACTCCAACCAACGCCTTTGCCTGAGATTTAAATCCGGCTGGGTGAAGAGGTACTTCAGACTCTTGTGATCCGAGAAGATCTCGCAACGGTTACCAAACAGGTATGGTCTCCATTGCTTCAAAGCATAGACCACAGCGGCAAGTTCTAGATCATGAGTTGGGTATTGAGCTCATGCGGCTTAAGTTGGCGAGAAGCATATGCCACCACATGGCCATCTTGCATTAGCACACAACCCAAGCCTTGTAGAGAGGCGTCACAGAAGACGACGAAATCCTTGCTGTGTCCGGCAGGACAAGCACAGGAGCGGACGTGAGCTTGGCTTTCAGTGTTTGAAACTCTCTTCAGCTTCGGCCGACCATACAAACTTTTTATCCTTCTTGAGAAGGTCAGTCAGGGCCTTGGCTATCTTGGAGAAACCTTCGATGAATCGGCGGTAGTAACCCGCCAATCCGAGAAAGCTACGAATGTCCTTGACTGACATTGGAGTTTTCCAATCCAAATGGACTGAATCTTGTCAGGAATGACAGCCACACCATCGCGGATATCACATGACCAAGGAAGATGAGATTATCCAACCAAAACTCACACTTGGAGAACTTGGCATAGAGGCGGTGTTCTCGAAGTCTTGTCAGAACCAAACGAAGATGTTCCTCATGCTCTTCATTGGTTTTGGAATAGATGAGATGTCATCAATGTAAATGACGACAAACTTGTCAAGATAATCCATGAAGACAGTTCATGAGCCTCATGAAAGTAGCGGGGCATTTGTGAGACCAAAGGACATGACGGTATACTCATATGAGCCATAACGAGTAACAAATGCCGTCTTTGGAATATCCTCCTTTCTGATTTTTATCTGATGGTAGCCTGACCTCAGATCCATCTTGGAGAATACCGTTGCACCAGCTAACTGATCCAACAGATCATTGATGCGAGGAATAGGATACTTGTTCTTGATTGTCACCGCATTCAACGGTCGATAGTCAGAGACTAGACGAGGCACGGTAGAATCCCTCTTCTTGACAAAGAGTACCGGACAACCCCAAGGTGAACTGCTAGGCTGGATGAACTCCTTAGCTAACAGCTGATCAATTTGCTCTTTCAACAGAGCCAACTCTTCCACCGGCATACGGTAGGGCTTCTTGGAAATTGGAGCGTACCGGGAAGTAGCTATGACAAACTCCACACTTCGGTCAGGAGGCATGCCAGGCAATTCTTCCGGGAACACATCCGGGAAGTCACACACCACGTGTATGTCCTGGATTTCAGGAGGGGATTCGCCTTCCATAAAGCAAAGGAGAATCTCAGGTGAGCGGGTACGATGGCGGACGGAGGTATTGATGTTGCAGGCCAATACTTCACAATGTCACCGGAAGGAGCGGTCACAGTAATGGTCTTGGCGGCACAGTCGAGATTAGCCTGGTATTTGGCTAGCCAGTTCATGCCCAGTATGACATCAATGCCTTTGGACTTCAGAGCTACCAAGGCATAAGGAAAGACAAGGAACCTATATTAATCTGGACCTCAGGAGTAACCCCATCGGTTTGCCATTTGGAACCAGGAGTAGCGATCACCAAGGACGGCTCATTTTCTCGAACGGTATTTGTGGTCTTTTGCAAACGCTATGGATATGAATGAATGCGATGCTCCAGAGTCAAACAAAACTGTAGCTGTATTGCCGTTGATTCGTAACTCACCCATAAGAACGCCGGGGTCTCTTCAGCTTCTTCAAAGAGACGTGGTTCAGGCGACCACGCACAATAGGTCCAGCCTTGCCAGTTGGAGTGGCAGGGGCTCGTGCAGGAGTTATCGCGAGAGGTGCCTTCTGGGGGCACTCCCTGGAGTAGTGACCAGCCTGGCCACAGGTGTAGCAAGTGACTCCAGGTGGAGCAGGTAGCATAGGACGGTACCCACTTCCGCCTATCCCAAGTGTCGAAGTAGTGGGGCGCGGAGGAGGTGGCCTGTATCCTGCGGCTCGGCATGAATGGAGCACGAGGTACGCGCTGTAGGGAACAAACACCCTGCGCTTCTTGCTCTCAGAACCCGAGGAACTCTGGTGGTCCCCATGTGCGGGCCTCTTGGAAGCTTCAAGTTCCTTTCTTCCTTGCTCAAGAGTGAAAGCCTGGTTGAACAGCTCCTGATAGGTCTGGAACCTGAAGGGCAATAGCTCATAGCGGAGCTGCGGAGTCAGACCCTTGCGGAACAGCTCTTGCTTGTCAGCATCATTGGTCACGTCCCTTGGGGCGTAACGAGAGAGATGGTTGAACTCACGACCATAAGTGCGGAGGTCCATCCGTCCCTGTTGCAAATCCAGGAACTCCCTCCTCTTCAAGTCCATGATCGGCTGGGGAATGTACTCCGCACGGAAGGCAGTGCGGAAATCAGCCCAGTGAAGACATGGTTGGCTGGAAACAAAGCCACATGGCTTTCCCACCAACAGCCAGCAGCACCAACCAAGGTAGGTGGCAAAGTTGACTTGCTCAGCCAATGGGACATGCAGCGCGGAGAACTTGCGCTCCAAGCACGAAGCCAATCATCAGCTTCCAGTGGCTCCTTAGCATCAGCAAAGTGGGTGGCTGGAACGCAGGAACTCAGTGAGAGTGTTGCACTCGTTCCTCCGTGCATTCTGCTGCACCAACTGTTCAAGCAAGCGCTCATTGCGCCCACGGTTCTCCTCAATGGCCATCAAGACCTCAGCCATCGAGGGTGGTGGCGGCAGATCATCCTCATCATCATTGTGGTTACCGCGACCACCACGGCCTCCACGGCCTCCTCGAGCCATTCTGGAGATTTGACAATGACACGGTTAGTATCTTTCTCCGAATGGTCGAACAATAGCATTAGCGTCTACACAAGTACACAGACTAGGGACGATAATACTTTGCAAGGAAAAACAACAAGATAGAACTTGGGTCAAAGATCAGCATCATGTGCTACTAGTGAGAGTTAAGAAATCACAACTTAACACACTCTAGTTGACACAATCCGGGACCTTATGTTCAAGTCCGTGGGTTAAAACCCAAAGAAAGGATCAAAAGATTAAACTCGGTAGAAACATCTGAGTTGATTTGGGATTGCAACGCAGCGGGAGCAACGTGACACATAACACTAAAGGTCGAACCCACCCCGTTTCTAATCATTTTGAAGTAACAGACGAGGAGTAAAACCTTTAAACTCAAATCGAGGTAAGATTGCTCCGAGATTAGAGGGTAACCAGATAAGGAGTAAAAAGAATCCTAAGATGGTTTTCACAACTCATTTTTAGGTTAAAAATATTTTCACAAACACTAGACTCAACATCGACCAGTAGAAGGGTTTCCTACAGGCAGTACTGCTCTGATACCAACTTGTGGCCCCCGACCCGACTGCTATACAGTGATGCTGTGTGTCACCGGTTAAGCGATACAACCGGAGGTTACGGGTTTACCAATCCCCGGCCAAAACCTTTGGCAGGCGTTGCTCGGAATGGATCATCGGCAACAACACCCCGATTGATGCCTTAACACAGGCACAACCCTCAATGTATAATAGAGAGATCAAGACTTGTGGAACAACTGGCACATCACAGACTCTACGACACAAATCATATAGTTCAACTCTTATAATAGAGAAAGATAGCAAATGACAACCAGAGGTCACAGACCCAACATTACATCAAGCGGAAGCAATTAGGTTGTTCTAAACAACAAGATCCAAATATGGCCTAAGAGGCCTACAGATAAACATCACAGCGCCAGCTGTTCCGGGATGTCCCAAGCTGCCACCTGGGAACCCCAGACTACTCGTCGACGTCCACAAAGAACCCACCTTCGAGGTCGGTGAAGTCCTCCTCTGAAACAAAACAAACGACGTTGAGTTCGACGAACTCGCAAGATTATATATAGAGCTTTAGCTCGATGAGGCTTTCAAAGTTATATGGCTGTTTTGCATAAAGCTGATTTTATTTATGAAAACATAACTCAAAGGCATCGACTATTCAGAGTATTTTCAAAAGAGGTAAGAAGTAACTCTTTCTTTCATCACCTTACTCATCAACATCATCAACCACTGTACCTGTTCATCAAAGGCACCTCCCCGAATCACCCTCGAGGAAGCTCACCTTGCATTTGTGAGTGGTACCTCTAGTACCCAGTTTTTAATCATTCCGTTAAAGTTATTCTATGATCTTACCTTCACTTCCCAAGTCGTCCATAACCGCGGACACGGCTTTTCGAAAAGATTTAACCCTGCAGGGGTGTACAAATGTTTGCCACGCGTACCGCCGGCCCATTACCTGCGCATTAGCTCTCTTCCTTGGAAAGCCGGCTGGGTGGGAGCGGTGTCGACTTCTCCCTCGTTAAGGACTTTCCAGGATCATCAGTGGCGGTAGGACTGCCAGGATCACAACACCCCGCCCCACGGCCACTCATTTTCCTAACACCACCATCCTCATCTCAGTTCATCCCACCATCATCACGCACGCGCAAATGGAAGCCCGAACTAGAGGACCCTGGCTAGCCCCCCGAGTTATTTAGTCTATGAGGGTTCCTGCAAATGCATAGGCCTCACGCATGGTTGCACGCTCAGTCTTGGTTCAAGAGGTATAGAACTCGCACCTAGGCGGCGAGAACGAGACAAAACACCACAACCACAGTGGCCTCTCATCCCCACCTTTTAGCATTTTATTATCCGTCACCACAATTTCCTCCACCAACAACCATTCATCTCATCACCTGTTTCCACCACAACCATCCATCGTATAGCTATGCAATTTATAAGCATGGCTAAGCATCAACATAGCATAGTAAGTATCTCAGGCCAAAAACCTATGGATAATAGGAGGGAAAACAGGTATTGGCATCGGAAACTTAATGCAACTATAGGATACTCTAATCCCTGAAAATTGACATTTAGAACCGCATGCAATATTTAGTGGAGAAAATATTTGTGGAAAATAGGATAAGATATGCTCAGAGGGGGGATTACGCTTGCCTTGCTCAACGTGCTGGTAGTACGGTTCTTCGGGGTATTGTGGAGTAACCCCGGTTGCTTGATCTAACGAAAAACAAACATCGGGAGAGAACAATCAATCACCACACATATGCTTAACAAATGCAATGCGCAAACATATGATGACATGACATTTTAAATCCCCGAGACGAGGATGATTTAACTAAACAATTTAAACGGAGGTTGGATGCATCACGGTGCATCGCGACTATACCGTGGGGTTTAAGGGTTACAACAACTTTACTAGTTGATCAAGATCGATGAACCCTAGGGTTAACTTGCATATGAATGTCATGCTCATGAGAAGATGCAAGTTTTAAGTTGTGAGGAGACCATGTGCAACTTAGCCAAAATAGGCGAAAAGCTCCCAGAGGTCGGATAATCCGGGTCGTGCCAGACCGGAATATCCGGTCTCAATTCTTGGCCACTCGTGAAAATGGCTAAGGACTCAAGGCGCGAGCCACTAGACTCGGCCGGAAAATTCAAGCCGGACATTTTGTCCGAGGCCGGAATATCCGGTGGCAGGAAAATGGAGAGCACGGCGATGAACTCCAGCGGCGCACGGGCTACGGCGGCTCGGCGAGCTAGACGGGGAGGGAGAGGATGGAGGGTGTCCAGGCGGACCGCAGCTCACCTTGAACTCGTGGGGGTGCTCAGCTAGGCCAGGGATGGACGGGAGCAGCGGTAATCGAGCTCGGCGTGCGGCGGAGTTCGTCGGAGAAGAACTCGCATCCCGGGCAATGTGCAGCTTCCCGGCTCGATTCCTTTGGAGGAGAGGAGGAGGGCAGCACGGCGGAGCTTTTGGTTGGCGGCGATTTGCTCGGGGTGACCTCAACCGACGGCGGCAAGCTCGGCCATGGTGACGACGACGTGGAGCTCGTGGGGAGCAAGGAGAGAGAGGAGCAAGTGGTGGGTGAGGGGATAGGGTAAGGAGGAACAGTGGGACTCGTGTCTTGCTCTCCTTGCAGGTGGAGAGGGAAGAGGGGGCCCCCGGAGCGAGGCGTGTGTGCGGGTGCGACGCGAGCTGCGTTCTTCGGTCGCTACAGGAAGAAGATGACGCCGACCGGATAATCCGGTGGTCGATCGGGCCGGATAATCCGGTTCTCCCTTTTTCTGTTTTTAACTTTAAAACCTGTTTCTTTGCTGGTTTTAATCAGGGCACTTGCATTGCTCCAAAAATTATGGAAAAATTTGGGGATGCTCCCCTTAACCTGGAGGAACTCCATAATTTTTGGTGTCTCAAAATAAATTAGTTTGGTCCACATTTGTTCATAGCGTTCGCTTAAAGCATTTTGCTAGAATTCAAAATGTTGCTCCTTTAACAATTTGGAGCAAGTGCAAGAGATTGTTTTTGGAGCTCTCGGAACTTCCTTGACAAATATGAGAAGTCACAGTAATTTTATTTGCAAGATTGAGTGCCTTCGTTGTTTTGAAATTTGTGGAAGCACCTTTGGCAATTTGGTTTTAGCAACTTCATAACATTTCGATATCAATGTTGTGTTAACTCAAAAGAGACATGTTTTATGCATGGATGCCATGATGCAATTAACACAAAAGTGGAAAAATTACACAGGTTTTTAGGTTTTCCACTTCGGGCTGTTACAGGCCGAGGCAAATCCAGGCTGGGGAGTGCGACGGGACAGGGCGGCGAGGTGATTCTAGGTGACGGCGAGCGACGTGGGTGGCGCACTCTTGGGTCACTCGCGAGTTGATCCAGTCTGCTGGCCTGGTCAATTGATCGAACAGAAAGAGAGAGACGGCGCATGGATAGCAAGGGAGGGCAGTGCGAGGCGGGAGGACCAGGGGGCCAAGCGGAGGCCATCGATCCCATTGACGGCCGGTAGCGGAGTCGTTGGCATCCCCTGCAGTCCTGGACACCACCGCCACCAGAGCCGGCCTACCCTGTCCATCGCTACACCCCATCAGAAGCAGTGCTTCTCCTCCGTTCCTGACCTCCCTCTGCCTTCCCGACCCTCTCTCTCCCTGGCGCAAGCGCGGATCTGCTGAACGTGGGATGAATCGTGCAGTTGCGCTGCTCGGGTTGGGCGTCAGAGAAGCGGGCCAGCGCGGCGGAGTCCTGGGCGACGCAGGGGTAGGTGGTGGCGTGGTAGAGAGCGAAAGAGATGGCAAGGATGGGTCAGCTCTCGGAGGGGAACGGACGAACCGGTACGCGACTTACAGAAGGACTACGGTGGCAGTAGTGTAATATCTCCTGAAACGCAGGGGCAGAATCGGCAATTGAGAAAAACGTACCATCACCTGAAGCCGTATTATATAGTAGAGATAAAAGCCCACCGGCTTAGGTCACCGGTGGAGCTGCCGACGTCACCGAGGGGCACTGTAGAAAGCTACACTACCGCGCATCTACAGTGCAGCGTGTACTGTAGCGGTCTACAGTGCATCAGGTACTTAGCATATATATTTATTTCCCCGCTAAGGCCATCGGTGGAGCTGCCCACCTCTCCGCGGTCACTGTAGATCGGTACTGGCCGCGCTACAGTACACCGTGTACTGTAGCAAATTTTGTTTGCCCTTTTCGCGATAATGTGTACATGAAATATATGCGCACCGACAAAGCAGGTTGCATTCTCGTGATCGGTTTCGAGTTTGGTCGACACTAACACCTTGATTTTGGATCTAAACTCGCAAAAACATCTGACGAATTTCGTCAAATTCGTCGCACTCAGTCATCCGTTTAAATTTTCCTTTCACAAGTAAATGAATATCAACCTTCCGAACAACTTTCATGTTTTAACCTTTTGATTTTGACGGACATAAACATATTTCTCTCCAATCTTCAAATTCGTTATATTTTTTGCTGCGAAAAAAAACAGATTTTGACGAATTTCAAAATTTTGAAACTCGAGGTGGCCACGTCGCTCGGGCACTGTAGAAGCGCCGTTGCTTCGTTATCCGCGGTACACGTGGCATTTTTGCGCAAAGACCCCTGCGTGTTTCGAAATTTGGCTACAGTACACGCACTATATTTTTTCCCCTTTTCGCAATAATATGCACATGAAATATATGCGCGCCGACAAATAGATTTCATTCCCATGATCGGTTTCAAGTTTGGTCGACTCTAACACCTTGATTTTGGATCCAAACTCGCAAAACCATCTGATGAATTTTGTCAAATTCGTCGCACTCAGTCATCCGTTAAAATTTTCCTTTCACAAGTAGACGAATATCATCCTTCCGAACAACTTTCATGTTTTAACCTTTTTGTTTTGACAGACATAAATATATTTCTCTCCAATCTTCAAATTTGTTATATTTTAGTCTGTGAAAAAAAAACTCTGACAGATTTAATTTTTTTTAATCCGGGTATTTGGATCCAGAAATTTATCTTTTAGATCTAGCCCAGAATAGCATTTTTATTACTTATCTGTCACATACAAAGTTTTCATGAACCAAATTATATACATATAATCTCAGTTAATAACTCATTTTACAAAACTACGTCACATACCAATACAACAGGCGCGGCGTTGGTCGACATAACCGTCGTGACCATTGCTGATATCAACAGCTGACGTCATCAGGAACCCACTTGCCAGCCTTTTAAAATTTTGAAAAAATGATTTCGATAATTATTAAAACTCTGACAGTGCGTCCAGGTTGTCATAATTTAAAACTTTCATAACAATTTCACAAATTTGTCCAATTTTGTAAATTCAATAACTTCTGATCTGTGATTCATAAAAATGTGTTCAATATACCAAAAATATTTAGAAAAAATGGATTCTATCTATTTATGTTTAATTCATGCACATAAATGCTCACATCATGCATTCTCTAACTATGGAGTTAAATTAAAAATTAATGACCAAATACAAGCATATTCAAACATTTTAATTCACTAAGTATTTGGACATACCCTAGACGAGAAAAGTCCGACAAATTTTAAAAATTAGAGATACTCTAAAATATATCAACATGTTCACAAAAATATATGCTAACTACTTATGGCAGAATGCAAACATATTTGAACATTCCAATTTGGTGAATATTTGGATACAATATGAATGAACTTTATCTAACTACGGAGTTACAATTAACAAATGCTCATATCATGCATTCTCTAATTATGGAGTTAAATTTAAAAATTATGTCGAAATTAAAGCATATTTGAACATTTTAATTCACTAAGTATTTAAACATACTGTAGACGGAAAATTCCAACGGATTTCAACATTTTTCGAATTACAATGGGTGTGGCGTGTCGCCGCACCAAATTCCACTAGTAACACCACATGTTGGGGCCGTTTTGCAGAGAACCACAACCACAAACATTTTTTGCACAAAACACCAATGTTTGGTGTAATTGCTTGCACAGAACACATAACGCCTAGTTAACGCCTAATTGCTCTACTCAGACGGTGACATGGCGGCTCTTTACCGCACGGACTAGATGATGGCCCAGCTCAGGTTAGTGCCCTCCGTGCGCTGGCCGCTGTGCTCCGCGCCTCCACGACGCCGGCACGCCAACGTATTTACACGGTGCCCGTGCACATCTCCTGGGTCGGGAGTCGCGCACGGCCACGCGTGTCGGCCGTGCTGCACTGGATGCGTCCACTGGCGTGCGACGGCGGACTAGGCTGATGCGCCGAGGCGCAATGCAGGTTCGACTCGTCGACCCACGAATGGCGGCGCCTGGAGCGCCTCGCTGCTGGCTCCCCCGGCGAGCTCAGCGGTGCGCTGGCGGAGCACAACGAAGTAGCTGTAGGCCGGCTGCGAGCTCGAGGAAACCGTCGAGGAGGAGACTCGAGCACCTCGTCGAGAGCTACATTCCTAAAGGCTCAGGCAGCCACGGCGGAGTTTTGCTTCTGCCAGTGTGGCCAACTAGTCTAATTATTGGTAAAAGCGGCTAACAACATGGTTTGTGTTCTCTGCAAATCATTACACCAAATAGTGGTGTTTTGTGCAAAACAAATATGTGGTTGTGGTTCTGTGCAAAAATGGCCCCAACATGTGGTGTGATGTGCAATTTCCTCCTTTTTCCATTCCGGTGCCACAGCTGGGCCGCAGCCCAGCAGCACTACGCTGTCCGTCGCAGGCGTGCGACAAGCAGCTACCTGCCACTCACTTCGGCCCGAGCCAGCTCAGCCCCTCTCTGCCTTTTTCTTTTCTTTTTGCAGGAAATGGTTTAATCTTGCTAAAATCATATCTCCTGTTTTATAATTGCAAATAATGCAAATTATATATCTATGTTTATTAGAAAAATGCAATAAATATTAATATGTCATCCATACTCTTGTTTGCATCATCTAACTTGTTGCTTAGTGGTCTTTTGCATTATCACCTAAATAATTAAATATGGAATATGTGGGGTATTTAATTAATTTGCCCAATTCCATTTAATTTTGAGTAGCTCACCCATGCCATGTCTCACATGTTAAACAACATTTAATTTGTCGGTTAGATAAACAACTTGAAACTTAATATTAATTGTTGGCATCCCGGTTTCGCTTAATTTGGCTTAAGTTGCATCTTGTCTTGCATTTTCCCTGTCATGCATCATCTTCTAATCATGCTGGATTTTTGCCATAGAAGTAAGTGTTGCATCCGCTGTTCTTTCCAGTGTTTGTTGCTTCTTCGCGGATAAGACGTTGAGATGATGTGAGCAATGAAAAGTTATGCTTCCTCTACCGTGTTCTCAGGCAAGCACTGTTGTCTTTTCCCAATGCATTGTCTTTCATCCTTGTCGTTGATCTCTGCAACCCTTATGTAACGATGCTTATGCGATCCTATCCATGTTTACCCTGCTGGCATGATATAGCCCCACCTCCACATCCTATCACCCTATTGTTTGTTTACCTTGTTGGCCTTGCGAGTCGTAGCGCATGCTTAGGTTGTTACCTTTATCTTCTTGTTATTATCTGTATTTTCGAAGCCCTGGTAAGTGGCTACCTGTTTATCTATTGTGGGACGATTGTTATCTTAATGTCAAGGCACCGGCGGAAGGCCAGTGTTGGTGTTTTGTTCTGCTAGTGTCGCCTTAGGACCTGAGTTCTTGTCCTCGGATCCAAGACTGAGCGCGCTAACCACATGTGGGACCTTAATGGGACTCCCCGCGACCCGCGACCCGATCCGCAGCCTTGTCCAGGGCGCCACAAGTAGTTCGGGCTTTCCATTTAGCGTACGCACATCCCCTTTCATGCAGGTGAAGATGACGATGATGATGGTACTTAACCGATGTGCGTACATTTATATAGGTTCTGTGGTACGACACGAAGGGGATTTCCTACTGTGGGTAGATTCCCCTAGTGCGTAGGCGCAAATGGCTAGGTCCGCCTCAGAGATTCGGCCGAGCTTATGATGCGGATTCAACTTAGCTAGGTGGTTCCCTGGACTTGGTTGTAGATTAGTGAAAGGTTGTGTCAAACGCTCCATGGCAATTTGATGCGTGTGGTTTAACAATAGTGCACCCCTGCAGGGTTAAATCTTTTCGAAAAGCCGTGTCCACGGTTATGAACGACTTGGTGAAGATGCTGGCTAACAAGATCATAGACAACTTACACCTAGTAATGATAGCTCTTAAACTTGCTTCGTTGTGTGAGTGCCTTTGGATTGCTTACTCGTGGGTTAATCGAGCGAGTGATAATCGGCTGGGTATTGTTTGGTGTTAGTATCTAGTTGGTTCTTTACTCGCTCTCTTATCCCTATCTGATAGACGAAAGTTGTAGCGTCTCTTCTGTAGATGGCTTAGTGCTGCTACTTCAGACCACCACTTCTTTATATTTTGGGAGCCGTTGTATTGGTTCCAAGTGTGCTTTGCTTGCCAGGTAAATTCCATTACCTGACCCAATCTTTTTGGGCTGTTTTGCACTGAACAGTCAACAGGTTTGATGTTTGACGACGTTAGCTTGGGAATCCCTCCGGCTTGGCCTGGGTAGGGACTGGATGCCATGGTTATCTTCAGGACTCTTAGTCCAATTTGTATCTTGTCCGTAGTCGGACACTAGTTTTGCTTTCGCTGTGTTTTATATCTTTGTAATGTATCAGTTGTTTCTTGACTCGTTTGAGTCGTTCTTGTATATATTATCTTTCTGCTATTGTTGTGAATTCTTTCGTGATCTGTTGTAATATTATCACAATTCCACCCACATAACGCGCATGTTTCCGCGTGCACGTTATGTCTGGTGGGTGTCCTGAGATCGTCATTATGCGGCTTTTGGCGGGATCGCTGAAATCCGCATGGTACCGATTTTGGGGCGTCACAGTCCCTCCTGTTCATGCTTAACAAAATACAGAAAATCATTCATTCCATACCCCTCTAACTCCATGATTGACAGTGAAAGGATCGAGTAGGTTGACTAGAGGGGGGGGGGGTGAATAAGCAACTACAAATTTTTCTTTTTCTTTTAATGAAATTGGGAATTGCTCAAATATAAGTTCTCTAGATATGCAACTAGGTGAACAATCCTATATGATGAGCAATAAAAAACCTAGCAAGATATTCTAAACAAGTTAAGCTAGCAATACAAGTAAAGGAAGGTTAAGAGATAACCACACGGTGACGCGGAGATAATTCCCGAAGTTCACTTCCCAATGGAAGCTATGTCTTCATTGGAGCGGTGCGGGGTCACAAGTGAGCCCCGAATAGCCTTGATATGGCACACCGTATCTCCCTCGTATTATCCTCCAATGAGGAGTTCCACGAGTCACTATATGATGCCCTCGAGGTCGGCAACAAACCTTTACAAGGATGAGGCACACTCCACGACCGAATTGGAGGCTCCCACCGAATTCCCACGGCTCCCAAAGCCACAAGAATCACAAGGCCAAGGCACGCATCCACAACTCAATTGGAGGCTCTTGGCTTTTCCCCGTGGCTCCCAAAGCCATGAAGAACACAACTTCCATCTAGGGTTCAATGAACCCAAGAGGTAACAAGATCCGTTAGGGATTAGTGGGGGGAATCAAAATTGCTTTGGTGGAAGTGTAGATCAAGACCTCCTCCGACACTCCTCAAAGTATGAAGGTGTTTGGACCGATGAAGTGGGAGATCTTGGAGGTTGAAGCTTTGCAACAATGGTGGAGAGAGATTTTCAAAAGCCTAGCTTCTTGGGAGAAGAAGACTAGTATATATAGCTCCACACAAAAATGTGGTCGTTGGCCAGCTTTCTGCTGATGCTCGGTACTACCGGACCAAATGGACCGGTACTACCGAACGGCAGAAAACAGCAGTCAACAGGTGCTTTTGACCAGGCGACGCGAGCGCCCGGTACTACCGGCGATCCCACCGGTACTACCGGAAAAGCGCACGGTCGGTACTACCGGAAATTTTCCGGTACTACCGCTTAGAAATTACCACGAGTCCAGTAGCATTTTGGCGTTCGCCGGTACTTGGCTCGGTACCAGGTCCGGTACTACCAAGCGAGCTCGGTACTACCAGGCCATTTCATCCGGTACTATCGGAGCCAGGGAAATGTGTCAAACACATCATTTTTCAGGGAATGGGATGGCTGTGGTGTGCATATTTGGTTTGTGCAAAATGTGTAAACAAGATTGATTCCGCCCAAACCTCCACAGCGGATCCCCCTCTTGATAGTACGGTTTTCCTATAAGGTAAAACCTAGGAAAACTACAACTTCTCGCTTGTCGCTTGTAGAGGAGAAATTCCACCATCACGTGTGAATATATAAGATGAACCTGTAAATCTTTTAGCACACAATTAGTCCGCTTATTGTGTTGTCAACAAACATCAAAACATATAGGGATAGAAATGTCCTTTCAATCTCCCCCTTTTTGGTGTTTGATGAGAACATAATGTTTAGCGACAAAAGATTTGCAAAAGACAAGCGGGCTCCCCCTGAATGTGTGCATTATTTGTAATTTGCGTTTGAATGCAAAACACACCATATTCATGTGGGATGAGCACCCCTTATATTTTACAAACCTAGCAAGTTTAACTAAATAGGCATATGAAAAATAACTTGCCAAACGTGTAAGACACAACCAATGATAGATAGCTAATAAGTCTATTACATAGCACGACATAGTCTTAAACAAATAGGTTCATGCATGTCTTACACCATGCACAACGAAGTTCATAAACCAAATAAGATGGAACACAAGCGGTAACGAATCAAAGCAAGAGCAAGCTTGTGTCCCTCCCATGCAAATCCCATCGATAAATCCTACTAGAACACATTCTCCCCTTTGTCATCGAAATGCCAAAAAGGGAGAAGCGCGATGCTAAGAAACGTCCCATGGAGAGTCACTCTCCACCCATCCTGCGGTGAACAGGGGTACGAGCCGGATCATCATCATTCTCGGGGGCGTCCTCTTTACTCCAATAGCCATGCTTAGAGATCCACTGTTCCTTGGGGGTGATGACCAAATCACTTGGGTGCTCGGGAGAGTGATAAATCTCCAACTTTATCATCATTGCTTTCTGATGCATGGCAGCCTTCTTGTGATAAACATGAGCCTCCCACATGCGGTTTTGGATGTCCAACTTGAAGCAGAGAGCCCTCTTGGCCTTGATTTGAAATTTCTTGAACCACGAAGGTTCCTCAAGAGGTGGTGCACTAGAACTAGCCCCAACATCCGGAGCGCCTGATGGAGCACTAGTTGATCCTCTAGCAGTTTTGGAGCCCTTTCTGTCCTTGGGTAGAGTGTGTGCCTTCCTTTGCAGTTGCTTAGCATTGTGCTTTATCACGGGCAAACCGTCCTCCAAAAGGTTCTCACCTTTCTTTGCACTCCATTTGTTACAGATGAGGGACATGATAAATGGCGCATAAATAGGAACTCTCTTGTCAATAACATTCAGCCACATCTCTTGATATATGAAATCCATGACATCAAGTTTTCTCTCTTTTCCTTTATTGGCCTTTGAAACAGCCCCAAAATCATTCATTGTGGCTTCAAGCATTGTGTCTTTGGTCATCCATTTGAGGGTCCGAGCATTGTCATTGCCAAAGTGAACAGTTGAATAGAATTGAAGGATATAGAACTCAATGTATGGATGGTTGACGTTCATAATGTCAATGAGACCAAATTCTTCACACATAGCAAGGGCTTCGGCAAAGTAGGATCTAAGCTTATACTTCCTCATGTGTTCAATGTCAATGGAGTGTTGAATGACCACTTTGTGTTTATTGGTTGAACCCAAGTAGACTTGTTGATAAACTCGTTCTTGCTCATTGGTGTGGAAGTGAGGGTTTCTCACACTAGGGTTCCTCTTCTTGTCATAAGGATTGATCTCCCGATAGGTACGATACTCATGAAGACGATATTTGCTGAATGGCTTTGGAGAGGCTTGCTTGTGGACGGTCTGACGGCCTTGAGTTCTAGCCGTGGATCTTCTAGGCAATATCTCTTCTTCAGACTTTTCTTTAATTTCATCTTCATTTGACTCAATGATCCGAGGTCTCTTTTCTTTACCACTGTAAACCCCTTTTTCACCACGGCTACCTGTGAAATAGCATATATAGGTGCAGAGGGAACATGGGTAAGTGCACAAGTTCATGAATTTGTAAAACAAACTAGTTGCTAAGTGTAGAAATAAGTTGAAATTGCCAGGTTCCGGTAGTACCGGGCGATGTACATGACGTATATTGACCACGGAGAGAACACGAATCCGAGGCAAATCGACAAAATGGCTACACTTAGCAACTAGCTAGAGCTATCCCAGACCTAGGGGAGTCTCCCCCACGAATTTAACCAACAAAAGTGGAGCTACCGGTGATTTACCCTAGCACATCTTGGGTTTCAAAATAGAGACCAAAAAGGAGCATGGAAAGGGCAAGTACCGGAGGCCATCAGAGGGGAGAGGAGTGGGAACAACTCCCACAGAGCAGATCCGGCCGAGGACGGCAGGGGAGGGTCACCAGAGGCGGCGGCTCGCCGGAGCTTGGAGGAGAGGCGGCGGAGGTGAGAGAACGAGTGGGGGTGTGGTTTGGGGAAGAAGAGCTCTTCCCCGAGCCGCACCCGTATATGACTCACCTCCGCACGCCCGGTAGTACCGGCCGCTAGCCCGGTAGTACCGGCCGCTCGAGAAATTCACAGTTTTGAACCTGCAACTTCCCAGGCGTCGGTAGTACCGGTCCTTGGCACCCGGTAGTACCGGGACCTGGAACAACCAAGCTCCAAACACATTTAAAAAAAATGAACTTGTGTAGGGAATTTCAGAGGGTTTTATGAGATGAGATTTTGGCATAGGTTAAGATAAGTCACTGTAGGCTGTGAATAAACACTTGGAGTTGCAAGACACAACAAGGAAAACCCAACATCCAAGAGTTTCTTCAAAAGATAGAGCAAGGTCTAAAAATACCCAAATAATTCAATTAAAACCAACTCCTCAAGAAAAGAGGAGGGCGGTGGTCGTAGCCACCATGTTTGAGTATGTATGACTTGTAGCCGCGAAGATATATCTTGGGCTCAAAATCACAACTCATCTTTAAAGCACATTTTAGTCACAAGAGTGACAATTATGCAAGATTTTTCTATTTACGCATAATGGGGGGAGTGATGACTCATGAATTGAGCTACACTCCCCCTATGTCCATGCCTACATCCAAACCAAATGAATATCGTCTAATAGAGGTAGGTATGCAAGAAGTCCACTAAATCCAATTGCTTATGTCCACCACATTGAGTTCTCCTCTCAACTCCTTGAATCATGCTTCACCAAGAGGCTTTGTGAACATATCGGTGAGTTGATGCTTGGTGTTGACATACTTGATTTCAATATCACCCTTCTCAACATGATCTCGAATAAAATGATATCGGATCTCAATATGCTTGGTTTTCCCATGAAGAACCGGATTGTGAGCAATTTTGATGACACTTTCATTGTCACATAAAAGAGGCACTTTGTCACAAATGACACCATAATCCTTTAAAGTTTGCCTCATCCATAATAATTGTGCACAACAACTTCCGGCGGCAATGTATTCGGCTTTGGTGGAGGACGAGGCCACACAATTTTGCTTCTTGGAAGACCAACTCACAAGAGACCTACCAAGGAATTGGCAAGTACCCGAAGCTGATTTTCTATCCATTTTGCAACCCGCCCAATCCGCATCCGAATAACCTACAAGATCAAAACTTGTCCCATGGGGGTACCAAAGACCATAGTTAGGAGTATCCATCAAGTATCTTAGAATCCTTTTAACCGCGGTTTCATGACTTTCCCTAGGATTTGATTGGAATCTTGCACACATACCCACACTAAACATAATATCCGGTCTAGATGCACAAAGGTAAAGCAAAGATCCAATCATAGAACGATAAAGCTTTCGATCAACTTCCTTACCATCCGGATCTAAGTGAAGATCCGCCTTGGAGTCCATGGGAAACTTATATGGCTTGGCATTGTTCATGTCAAATTTTTTGAGCATGTCCTTAATATACTTGGCTTGACATAAGAATGTTCCTTCTCGAAATTGGTGGATTTCAAAGCCAAGAAAATAATTCAATTTTCCCATCATGGACATCTCAAATTCCTTCACGGTTAGTAGAACCAAAGATAATATCATCAACATATATTTGGCATACGAAAAACTCTCCATTTATCCTTTTTGTGAAAAGGGTGGGATCTATTACCCCAATTTCAAAGCCACGGTCTACTAAGAACTCCTTGAGATGATCATACCAAGCACGTGGAGCTTGCTTGAGCCCATAAAGAGCCTTATGTAGTAAGTAGACGTGGTTAGGAAATTTAGGGTCTTCGAAACCCGGAGGTTGTTTGACATACACCAATTCATTTAGTGGACCATTTAAGAAAGCACTTTTAACATCCATTTGATATAAAACAATTTTATTAGTAGATGCATAAGCAATTAGTAAGCGAATGGATTCAAGTCTAGCAACGGGGGCATAGGTTTCACCATAGTCGACTCCTTCGATTTGAGTGTAGCCTTGTGCAACTAATCTTGCTTTGTTGCGGATGACTTGACCATGTGAGTCTTGCTTGTTCTTAAATATCCACTTGGTTCCAATGACATTATGGCATGTGTCTTTGGGTCTTTCAACTAATGACCACACTTTGTTGCGCTCGAAGTTGTTCAACTCTTCATGCATAGCCGCAACCCAATCCATATCTTCAAGAGCATCATATACCTTGGAGGTTCTAAGCTAGACAAACAAGAGACATGACCACAAAAGTTAGATAATTGATTGCATGTGGACACACCCCTACGGATACTCCCAAGGATATTCTCTTTGAAGTGTTGTTGATAATCCAATTTTGATGCACGCCGGATGACCCGGCGTTCCATGGCTTGACCAATTGTTTCACCAACATGAATATCTTCATCATTGCCTTCATCTTGTTCATAGTCAACCCGAAGTGGAGTTCTTGGAGTTGGGGTTCATGATGTTCTTGTTCTCCACTAGAGTTGGGTGGGTCTTGACCATTTTCTTGTTCATGTGGATGAAGACCATGATCTTGTTGTTGTTCTTGTATATCTTTTGGAACTTTATGTTCTTGTATCTTTGATCACTTGTTGAGGTGGATGGCTCAACTTGAGTAGAGCTTGTTCCTTCTCTTGAGTATCAACAATAGGTTCTTCAATAGGAATAAGTTCTCATGCCCATAGTTCTTATGGCTTGAGATGGAGGTGCATCACCTACATCATCATGATCAATATGCCCCGCTTGGGAGCCATTATCCTCGTCAAACTCCACATTCATAGATTCTTCAACACATCCGGTGGATATGTTGTAGACCCTATAAGTATGAGAGTTTGCGGCATATCCAACAAGAATACCATCAAAAGATCTAGATTCAAATTTAGCAATTGGGCAACCTTTAATGTAAACATGGCATTTGCAACCAAATACACGAAAGTAAGAGACACTTGGCTTTTTACCGATAAGGAGTTCATATGGTGTCTTTTCCATGAGAGGACGAAAGAAGAGCCGGTTTGAGTAGTGGCAAGCGGTGTTGATGGCTTCGGCCCAAAAGTTGTATGGGGAATGAAATTCGGCCAACATAGTTCTTGCCATATCAATAAGAGTGCGGTTCTTCCTTTCGGCGACACCATTTTGTTGGGGAGTATATGCAGCGGAATATTGGTGTTGAATGCCCTCCCCACTTAGGAAATCATCCATAGTGTAATTCTTGAACTCCGTACCATTGTCACTTCTTATTGCCAAAATCTTGGAGTCATATTGGCGTTGAACTAGGGTTGCAAAGTCAATGAATATCTTTTGAGTTTCACTCTTCCTCTTGATGTAGAAAGTCCAACAATATCTTGAATAATCATCCACAATCACCAAACAATATTTCTTGCCACCAAGACTATCATATGTGGGAGGCCCAAAGAGATCCATATGAAGGAGCTCCAAAGGCCTCTTAGTGGAGATAATGGTCTTCTTGGGGTGATTCTTTTCATGCATCTTTCCGGCTATGCAAGCACTACAAGGACGATCTTTGGAAAAATTAACATCGGTTAGTCCTACCACGTGTCCACCCTTCACAAGAGTTTGTAAATTTCTCATACCGACATGGCCTAGCCGGCGATGCCAAAGCCATCCCTTGTCGGATTTAGCCATTAGACACGTGGCAATTTGAGTGGTCTCTTTCGAGAAATCGACCACATACAAACCGTTCTCACGAAATCCAACAAAGGCTACTTTAAGAGATTGTGTGAAAAGGATGGTCACGTGGTATTTATTAAAGATAACGGTGTAACCGGCATTGCATAATTGACCAACGGAAAGTAAATTATATGAAAGGGATTCAACAAGGAGGACCTTCTCAATGGATAACTCCGGAGTGATCACTACCTTGCCATATCCCAATACCTTAAGTCTTGCATTGTTCCCAACGGTGACATGAGAGAATGTGAGTAATTGTTTCAATAAGCCCTTTACTAATTCTTTGCTTCCGGTCATGTGAGATGAACACCCACTATCAATGAGCCATGAAGATCCACCGGAAGAAAAGCCTACAAGAAATCAAGTCTTTGATTTAGGTACCCATTTTGGAATGGGTCCTCTTTTGTTAGTCACAAGGGTCTTTGGAACCCAAATAGCATAGTGATAATCATCTCCATATGAAGTGCCAACATATTTAGCAAAAACACAACCATTTCTAGATTTCATAAGAACATATGAAGGGTTGTATTTTCCCGCAAAGTCATTGTGAGTGGCATTGCCCCTTGTGGCATCACCAATCACAATGGGGTTGGCATTCGTCTTGGCCAACTCCCCCTCCTTCACAAAAAATATCTTTGGAAGGGGAAGTAGGCTTCTTCTTCTTCTTGTTGACCTTCTTGGACTTAGGTGTAAACCCAAGTCCTTCCTTGCCAACCACTCCCTTTTGATTGCTCAAAAGATCATTGAGGTTCTTCTCCCCTTGGATGCAAGTGGCTAGACCCTTCTCAAGTTGGGCCTTCAACCTAGTGTTCTCCTCAATAAGAGATGCCTTCACACATAAAGGGTTAGAACAAGCATTTGCATCTTTATCATTATGAGATGTGGTGAAGCTAGCATAGATGTATTGAGCTTGTAGTTTAGCATATGACTCCTTGAGCTTAGTGAGCTCACTTGAGGTCACCTTGTGGGTTTCCCTAAGTTGCTCAAAACTCTCAAAGAGTTTGTTATGACTCTCTACAAGCTCCTCATTTTTAGCTTTTAGATCACTTGCAATTTGAATCGAGGTTTCACGAGTTTCTTTTGCCTTGGATAGATCCTTGGCTTGTGTCTCCTCAAGTTGCTCCCGGAACAATTGTTCCTCAACAAGTTGATCTTCTAGTTCACCAATTTTATCGGCATGATCACATGCATGCCCTTCGAGCTCACAAATCCTAACCTCCTTTTCCTCAATGAGGTTTTGGCTTCTCCATATTGATACAAGAGGGCCTCAACCATTTTCTTGGTTGGACCTTGGAGTTTGTTCACAAAGAGGGTAATCTTGTCCTCACCCTCATTTTCCCTACATCCTCAACACAATCCAATAGAGATGGGTTAGAGGAGATAATACTTTTAGGTGGGGAAATCACCTTTGTTTCCTTGGCCATAAGGCACATAGGCTTGGAGATCTTGTCGTCGTTCGGGGCGGAGAAGAGGGGTGCCAATGAAGGAGGAAGATTGCCCATTGCAAGAGCCGCCATTCCTACTTCTTCACTTGAGTCATTATCCTCCTCGCCACCGGACTCGTACTCCTCTTGTGTAGATGCCACAAGAGCCTTTTGAGGTGATCTCTTGATGAAGGTAGGCTTGGGGTGATATTTGTTCTTCTTTAGAATGAGTTGACCACCATGATCCTCCCTTCTCTCATAAGGGCAATCCTTCACAAGGTGATTGTCCTTTCCACAATTGAAGCACATTCTTTTCATTGGTGGGGAGGGGTTGCTCTTGAAATTCTTCTTGTTCCAAAACTTGGTGGCGGCAAGAGCAAGAACCTCATTGAGCTCACCCTCCAAATCTTCTTCACGATCAACAACCTTGCCTTCTTCATATCTTGGATGTTCTCCCACATGGGCCTTCAAGGCAAGATTCTTCGTGCCACGAATTTGGTTGATGGAAGACTTGGAAGTGGCCTTCAAGGTATCATAGGTGACGAATTGTGCCAATATGTCATTGGGAGACATTGTTTGTAGTCCGCTCTCGCATGGAGATTCATCACCATATTTTCATTGTATGGAACAATGGTCTTGAGGAACTTGGCTTTGACCCATTCATCATCCATATCTTCTTTCCATTTTCCCTCATGGTCACAACAAGCTTGGTGAGTCTTCGGAAGAGATCAGTGGTGTCTCTTCTTCTAGCATGATGAAGTTGTCCACTTGATGTTGAAGGATGGCGTCGTTGGAGCGTTGAATGCCCTCATTTCCTTCATATACCGATGAGAGAAAATCCCAAGCCTCCTTGGTGGTTTTGAGATTTCGCACTTGATCTTCATCATTGGCGGTCATGGCACTCTCAAGATGTATTTGGCGTTTGCATCAAGTTGTTCATCAATCTCTTCTTGCTTTGTCAAGTTGGTGGGATCAACCGGGTTGTAACCTTGAGCACCACCCTCCAAAGATGCACCGATGAGCTGCGAAAATAAGACTCCATAGATTTCTTCCAAGTGAAATAACGAGTATTATCTTAGGAGGCGGTCTACTTAGGTTGGTTATATGAGGTTGGGTGGGTGGAACTTGAGTGAGATATGAAGTAGGTGGAGCAAAGTTATGAGGGGGCTTCTCATTAATTTTAGGTTGCTCTATGTTATCCTTATCAACCAAGGCCTCAACGATAGGGCACCGGTTGATGAGGAGGCATTTTGATTATTAATGACCCGAGTATACACCTCGTCCACCATTTTGCCTTTCATGAACCCAAAGAGTTTAATCATGGCATTCATGGTGACCGGGGCATTATCATCGGGTGGGTTATCCCCGCTTCACTTAGTTCTTTCTCAAGTTTTTCTTGATCATTTTTCTCTTGTTGTTCCTTAGCAAGTTTTAACTCCTCCTCGCTAGTCATCCTCCTCTTTAGGCTGTTAAGCCCTTAATAAAGAGACCTTGCTCTGATACCAATTGAAAGGATCGAGTAGGTTGACTAGAGGGGGGTGAATAGGCAACTACAAATTTTCTTTTTCTTTTAATCAAATTGGGAATTGCTCAAATATAAGTTCTCTAGATATGCAACTAGGTGAACAATCCTATATGATGAGCAATAAACAAGCTAGCAAGATATTCTAAACAAGTTAAGCTAGCAATACAAGTAAAGGAAGGTTAAGAGATAACCACACGGTGACGCGGAGATGATTCCCGAAGTTCACTTCCCAATGGAAGCTACGTCTTCGTTGGAGCGGTGCGGGGTCACAAGTGAGCCCCGAATAGCCTTGATATGGCACACCGTATCTCCCTCGTGTTATCCTCCAATGAGGAGTTCCACGAGTCACTATATGATGCCCTCGAGGTCGGCAACAAACCTTTACAAGGATGAGGCACACTCCACAACCGAATTGGAGGCTCCACCGAATTCCCACGGCTCCCAAAGCCACAAGAATCACAAGGCCAAGGCACGCATCCACAACTCAATTGGAGGCTCTTGGCTTTTCCCCGTGGCTCCCAAAGCCACGAAGAACACAACTTCCGTCTAGGGTTCAACGAACCCAAGAGGTAACAAGATCCGCTAGGGATTAGTGGGGGGAATCGAAATTGCTTTGGTGGAAGTGTAGATCAAGACCTCCTCTGACACTCCTCAAAGTATGAAGGTGTTTGGACCGATGGAGTGGGAGATCTTGGAGGTTGAAGCTTTGCAACAATGGTGGAGAGAGATTTTCAAAGCCTAGCTTCTTTGGAGAAGAAGACTAGTATATATAGCTCCACACAAAAGTGTGGCCGTTGGCCAGTTTTCTGCAGACGCTCGGTACTACTGGACCAAATGGACCGATACTACCGAACGGCAGAAAACAGCAGTCAACATGCGCTTTTGACCAGGCGACGTGAGCGCCCGGTACTACCGGAAAAGCGCACGGTCGGTACTACCGGAACTTTTTCGGTACTACCGCTTAGAAATTACCACGAGTTCAGTAGCATTTTGGCGTTCGCCGGTACCTGGCTCGGTACCAGGTCCGGTACTACCGAGCGAGCTCGGTACTACCGGGCCATTTCATCCGGTACTACCGGAGCCAGGAAAATGTGTCAAACACATCATTTTTTAGGGAATTGGATGGTTGTGGTGTGCATATTTGGTTTGTGCAAAATGTGTAAACAAGATTGATTCCACCCAAACCTCCACAGCGGATCCCCCTCTTGATAGTACGGTTTTCCTATAAGGTAAAACCTAGGAAAACTACAACTTCTCGCTTGTCGCTTGTAGAGGAGAAATTCCACCATCATGTGTGAATATATAAGATGAACCTGTAAATCTTTTAGCACACAATTAATCCGCTTATTGTGTTGTCAACAAACATCAAAACATATAGGGATAGAAATGTCCTTTCAGACAGCAAATGCAGATATCTAATTTGGGATCGGCACACTCGTTTTTGCACAATTTTAGCTCCATCAAACTGAATGTAAAGATCCCACATCTCGGTCTGAACCCTAAAGTCAAATCTAACAAACAATTCAAACTAAATTCTAGAGCTACATATCCTACACCATTCGCTGAATTGGATAGAGAGGTCGCACGGACAGAAATTGACTTAACTGTCAAGATCGGAGACGTAGTGGCTCGTCGGGTCCTCGCAGCTCGATGTTGTACCCGCCGACGTCCAAGCTTTCTGAGATGCGGGTCACGGGGGACTAGCCGCGCGCAGCAGCGGCGCACCTTGCTCGGCGTCGTTAGATTCACCGCCTCCGCCGCCACCATCGTCGTCGCCTACTGACCAGTGGCGCGATGGGCCGCCGCAACCTCCAGTCGCCATTCGTCTTCGAGGTCAGAGGGAAACAGTGAGAGTGAGCGAGTCAATGCGTGGTCTCCGTCGTCTAGACATGTAAACAACAAAGACCTAATGACTGTCGTCTCCCTCCGTCAACGCCGTGCCACGTCGGACCTGATAGATGGGCCCGGGCAGTCAGAAATCTTGTTAAGCTGAGTAAAACGAGTGATCAGTGCTTTCTGTCACGACCATGCCCCTGAAATAGTAGTCATGTGACATTTACTCCAATTGTCATAGTTATGTGACAACTCGTCCCCAAATGTCGTAGTTTTCTGTCATTTTCTCATGAGATGATGAGACTCCGCTCTAGTGGTACCATGACTAACCAAGTTTTTCTATCTCTCAAAACAAAAAGCCAAGTTTTTCTTTTTTAGATAAAGAGTATATTAATATCGCGGAGATACCAATTACACCCAGCCTCTGCAACAATGCAATAACCTAGGGAATTACGGATGCACATAGCCGAAAAAATAAAAAGAAGAAACTAAAAAAGAAAAGTCCCGCTACGGAGTTACAGTCCTTGCAGCCAGTGGCGGACCCAGAAATATTATAAAGCCTGGGCAAGCTGTTAATATAAAGGCTAAATACCCTATTCTTTTGGACAAATGCGATGGAAATACATGGTGCCGGCCGGCCGGAAGCCCGGGCAGCTGCCCGGGCGGCCGGGACGCTGGATCCGCCACTGCTTGCAGCAGCAGCACAACCACCACCAAGACAGCACCTGATGACCAAGTTCTCCAAAAACAACGCCTTCAAGAATGAAACAGTGCACAAGTGCCATCGTCGCCCAATCGAAGATCTTGGGTTTTCACCCTGGAGATAGTACCCGCTCTCAAAACAATATCTTCAAGAAGATTATTGCCAGGCACAACCAATTAAGGTCAGAACTTGGATTTTCACCCTGAAAGGTAAGACTTTTGAACTTCACATATGCTGACGCCCCCACTTACATACCACTGCTACGAGACCTAAAGCTCCAAGCAAGTTCCTCATCGCCGCCAAAGGCTCGAATCACCATTACTAGTCCTCCAATATCGCTTCCATGACATTCTCCGCCTCCGACTTCATCATGGATTTGCCCATGATGGCAATAGAAGCAGAGATTCACGCCGCTCCCTCCGGCGCGACCGAATGGATCCGATAGAACGATCTCTAGGCATAAAAGTCCATGCGAGATCACCGGCGGACCCTTCCGGAAACCGACACTCCAGCCAGATCAAAGAGGACAGGTGTCAGGTAGATCTTCACCTTGGCGCAAGACGAACCCTAGGACCGCCGCCTTTATTTGAGCAAACCAGCAGGCCCCACACCACCGGACGGAGCAGCCAAGGGGAAAGTGACCGCAGCGCATCCAACCACACTCCATGGTAGGACATGGCGTCGCCCAGACCAGACCCGCGTCCATGAGCAGTGATCGGTTCATTGATGATCTGACTGTCATCGAGTCGTCATCCTCACGATCCGGTCGCCGCTGTCCCATGTCGCCAGCGTCACGATCTCCTGCGTCGCTGCCTCCCAAACTGACAGGTCGCCGGTCTTCCGACCTAGGAAATGCACAACACGTCTGGAGCAGCAAGCAACCAACAGCTTGCACGTCCGTGGATGCATCCTTCCTCACGCACGCGGGGCGCTGGGCGTACGCACACACATGATCTGCTCACGGCCGCCGGGCGGATTAGATCGGACACGAGGGGAACTTGTTGCAATTAGCACAAACGACACTAGATGCAACCTGCAACATGCATGACCAGCTCGTGTGGACATGATCTGTCGCCGGCCGGATTGGATAGGCGGGCAGCCCGGGACATAGGCCCAACCGACCGCCGCCGCCGCCAGAGATGCGCCAGAGCACCGCGCCGACCTCCGCCCTCCACGCCACTCCGGCATCAAGGCCCTAGCCGCACGGCCGCGCCTCCAAGTGCGCCTCGTACACCCCGCCGCCACCCTCGGGATGCAACCGCGACACCCTCTCCTCCCCTCCAACAACTGGCGAGAGGGGGCCGGTCACTGCCGCCGGCGACCGGCAACAGCGACGACCAAGATCAATCGAGTAGGGGGAAGGGGCTGGCGGCGGCTCGGGGCGCCTCCGGAGTCGCCCGGGGGGGGCGGCTCGGGAGGTTAGGTTAGGTTAGGTAAGTGCCGCCTTTCTATAGTACAGGTAAAAAAAGTTTTTCTAGAGTAAGCATATTTGATCCGTACTTGTCGAATAGACCTAATTTGGCCACCCACTTCGAAAATACATAATTTTAAGGTCACAAATGCACGAGGAGACTCCCCTGCGGTCACAATATGCGCGTAAATAAAATGACCTCATTTGAATTATCTATTTCTTGCGTCAAACACAACACCACACGATGAATCCTCCATTGTACCACCCACGAGGAAGTAAACCCATGACACACAGATGGCAAATTTTAAGTAGTGTTAGTTTAAGTTGTTACCTGGTCAAGTAAACCATCTCTAAATCGTTCATAACCATGGACATTGGCTATCCCAATAAATTTAACACTATAGGGGTTCAGCAATGTTACCCATACATCGTTCCACCTACTCCTGTTGCCATAATGTTGAAAAAACTCATGTTTCATATAGTCAACACACTTCATGGTGTATGCTGGTAGAGAAGATCGACACGAGTCCACAGAGCCACCCAGCTGACTAAACCTCATCAAAAGTTCGACGAAAGATTCAAGGCGAACCCCATTGCTGCGAGGATGGATAAAATGGTTTAGAGTCCACCGGAATAACCATTTAGCAATACGTGTTGCAAGACCTATATGTATGCAACACATAAAGTAACAACATCATTCGAAATTGTCCCTTAAGGGGATTATATAGTACAAGGAGGTGGCTTGGTTGCTAAGTAAAGAGATTATAATTAAGGAAAAATCTAAACTAATCTAACGTGCTCTACTTTTTTCGATAAAAAAAATATATTAATATCACAAAATTATCATTTACACCCAGACTGATGCGCTCAATCTTGGACTAAGATAACAAGAACTTGGGTGCTAGACGACCCAAGTACGACACACCACGGTTGTATTCTCCATGCATGGCCTCCAACATTTGCCTTCCTATCTTACTACTCCCTCCGTCCATAAAAGGATGTCTCAATCTAATTTGTATGTATCTAGACATGATTTAGTGTGTAGATACATACAAATTTGGCCTAGGTTGAGACATCCTTTTGTGGACAGAGGGAGTAGCATATTTCATTTCATATCATAAGAATTGTGTCAGATCTAGGTTAACAACTACCCAAGTACCCATAAGCATTTAAAATTTAAAATGAGAATATTTCATTTTCTCTCTCTCAAGTCGAGATGAAAAAATGGAGTCGTGATCATTTTCGAGCCGTAGGCACAACATGACCAAAATGGGCTTGCAGGTCAGGAGAGGCCCGTCCAAGCGAGGCAATAGCCCAACCGACGCTCGCAAGGACTCAAACCCCCCTTTCTCCTCCCCAGACGGCGAGACCCCACACCTCCCATCCGCCTCCTCCCCTTTCTACTTCTCCATAGCACGGAGACCTCCAGCCTCCACGGAGAACCGGAGCTGCATCTCCCGCCGCCGCTCGCGATCGCTGAGCGCCGCCTCCGCGCCTTTGCTTGTTTCATCCGCTTCCCTCTACGCGTTCTTGGACAAGAAAGTCGTTATTGGCTTGATCAATTTTTCTCTGAGGCGGAGGGGCAGGTGATGGTGGTGGGGCGGTGAGGGCGGCGACGGTGCCGGGATGGGAAGCGTCGGTGGAGAAGACGAGTTCCCCGCCGGAGTTACGGGGGCGGACGCGGAGGTGGGGGCGCTAGTCTGGGTGCGCCGCCGCAACGGATCCTGGTGGCCCGGCCGGATCCTCGGCCAGGACGAGCTGCCCGAGAACATTGTCGTTCCGCCCCGCTCCGCCGGAATGCCCATCAAGCTCCTCGGCCGCCCCGATGGCAGCATGTCCGTAGTACAACCCCTCTTTCTGATTGCTTGTCTCTGTTTCTTTCTTGCGCTTGTGCGTGCGTAGATTCGATCTGTTCAGATGGTGGTTTACTGGTCTTATCAAGGAATGATTTTTCTTCTTCTGATCTTGCCATCGATAGCTTACACTACAGCTAATGATGCTGATTAGCATCAGATGTGGTCTGCCTGCCATTGGGGGCATAGAGCCATAGAGTTGCACTGGTACCCAGGTTCTGCTAAAGACTTGGAAATAGTGAAACCTAGGTTACATCATTGACTCTCACTGTCTACTTGCCCACCACAATTTGAAGAAAAAAAATGCAAAACTAAGATCAATTAGGTGACAAACATATTAGTTTCTCTGAATACGAAGGAAAAAGTGTCATACACTAATATTTGGATTTAATTGTTATGTGGTCTCGTGGAAATGCGGTGATGTTGTATCTGAACATATGCTCAATACTGTCCTGCATAGTTTGAAAATATCCAAATGTTAATCCTGTGATTCCCCTAAGGTTTCTCAACCTTAGCTTGGAGCAAAATTTCCTGTATGTGATCAGCTCATGGCTTCCTGTCGTCTGTGTGCTTTACACTTCAATAGTTGACTGAGTTGTTCTTAATTTCCTGATCATGTTTGTACATTAATGTTTATTTACCTCCTTTGGCCTTGCATATTTTCTCTGTACATTGGTTTCGAAAAGAGATTTTCATTTTGTTTACTCGCACGCAATTCCCTTTTCTCTATTTGGCTTAGGTTATTATTGTTTTTTTAGTCTTGCATTTTAAGTTTGATCTTTTCATCTTGTTCCTTTAACTTGCATCACAGTGACTGGTATAATCTCGAGAAGTCTAAGCGTGTGAAGGCATTCCGGTGTGGGGAATATGAAGAGTGTATAGAAAAGGCGATACTTTTAGCTCGCCAGCAAAAGAGGACATACAATGAAGGAAAGTATGTTCGCAGAGAGGATGCCATTATGCATGCCCTTGAAATTGAAAGATCTCGCTTTCCAGATGAAGATGGGGTGGATGGTACAATGTGTGCATCCCAGAATACATATTCTGCAAAGTCTAAAAACATAAGTGGGACTAGCAAAAGATCTCATGTTGAAAAAGATATATATGGTATTGAAGAAAATTCAGGTCAAGGTTTATCTCAAGCCTCATTGTTCAAGGTGCCACAAAATATATCCTCTTCAAGCACTAGGTATGCTTCATCATCAAGGAAGAAAAGGAAGGCATCGGGATCGGGAAGAAAAGGTCAAGGTTTATCTCAGGCTGATACAGTTAAGGGATTTCGGCGTATGAGAGACCTTATCGGATCCAATAAGGTTCCCAAGCAGAAGTCGAGTGCAGGTTCTTTTTCAAACGGGTATCGGGATCTACCTCTTTTTGAAAGTGGGCCAAGCTTTGGCTATGAGTTGTCTAGCTCCAATGGAATAAACATGAGTAATCAGTCTCATTCATTGACAAAAAGGAAACGATCCAATATTGGGCAAGCTTATGAAAATTCGAGGAAGAAAGATAGGCGACGTCCTCTGTCAATGTTATGTCAAGATTCACCACTGACAGTTCCATCATATTGGGACCCTTCAGGGCAGTCTTCTGTCCAGTACCCTGGACACAAACTGTCCAATGTGTTTGAATCAAAAAGGGGGAAATCTGCTTTGTCAGAGAATGTAAATTGTTCCTACAGCTCAGGCGCTTCAAGTGTGGAGACCTTAGCAGATGCATTATGCACTAATCACAGTGCTGCCAAAGCTTTTCAACTAAAGGAAGCTGCAGTCTTGAATGGGACTGGGTTTGTTAGTGACGGCTGCTCTGATGATGATGAATTTCTTGATGCTCCCCGTACTATGGACGAGGCTGTCAGGGCAGAAGGTAAACACATAGTACTGCTTCCCTTCTTTTCAGTTGCATTATACTTTTAAGCACACTGTATGGCCATTAGCAGATAGATACACAAGAAGTCGAAAACAGCATATGTGGTTGTAGTACTCTTCAAGCAACTTGTCAAAAAAGGTTTTGCGACACCAGTATTGTAGAATAAGCTGTTCCGTGCTTTGTAATCAAGTCGATCGTGTGTTAGAGGTGAATTACTGTAGGCATTGGCATGTTTCCTCTACAGCCAGGTCTTTCATATTTCTAGCATACAACTACTGAGATTTATCACATTTCGTTTAATTTCCACATCCATCATTTCAATCTATTATTTTCATGGAAGTTACCAATTTTGTTGCAATGTGTGTCCATTTTTGCACTGTCTACCACAAAACTTACTGATTAATGCTTCTCAACTGATATTCTGTCAGGCCATTTGCGCATGCGTGGATCTTGCACATCTGTAAAGGATGAGATCTTAAAACGCGATACTCAAACTACTGACTATAGCAAAGAGCAGATACCCTCACTTCATGATAATACAAGTTACGAGAACAGAAATATACAGGTAACTCCAGTAAGCTGCAACCTCAATAAGACTTCCCTGGTGCAACAATATGAAAAGACAATAAAATGCAAGGAACAAGACGAAGATGTTACTGGGTTGGAGGCAAGAGCGGGAAGTCAATCTTTATGTAAGCCCACTGATCTGGGGAATAACATGAAATTTGTGCTAGTTCCTCCAGACGGCGGTGCCGGTGTTATGGAGCAACAATATGCTGAAAGCGGACCTGATCATGATGAGTCATCTGAAACTCTAAGCAACCATTCATACTCTGACAAAGTTAAGGCATCATCTCCATACTATGGGTCGCCGCTTCATGTAATACTGCCTGAGCAGAAACCTAATCTGAAATCTATAAGATGCCCCGTGGTAAAGCCAATCAAGGGTGTACGTACAGACTACAGACTTTATGATGTTGAGTTGGCAGCTGAAGGAACCTACAAGAACCACCGTGCACCTCTTGTTTCTCTCATGAGTCAGTGGAATCGTAAACCTGTTCTGGGGTACCCTTTACCTGTTGTGGTTTTGGATGATGGTTGTCCAGTGGAAAGTAGAGATGATCACCATCTGGCAACAAGTAGTTTTAACCAATTGCTAAAGAGTGAAGTTGCAGAAGCACGTCAGCAAAGGTCATCACATGCATCTAGATCGAAACACAGTGGCCGCAAAAAGATCTCGCAGCATGACATGGATAAGTCTTGGCGGCCACATACCAAGAAATCAGAATCTTCACCCAAAAAAATGCGCAGGCTCTCATCTTTTGCTAGCAGTCGTAGAGAGAGTGCAAGAAGGAATACTTTAGTTCAGAAAATTGGTGGATCCACTATTGCCTGCATCCCGGTTCGATTTGTTTTCAGTCGGATCAATGAAGCATTAAGTTTTCCAGTGAGATCAGAAAATCCTACCTGAGGTGCTCTGCCAGGATTTTGCATTAAAGAGAGTCTCCGATCATACATTTACTAGCTTTTCATGTAAATTAGTCGACATATTTTTTTAAAGTTTAATGCCTGGCATGTTAATATGATTATCATCTTCTTGTAATCCGTAATTGTTGTAGGCGATTGATTATTACCCACCGTGAGTGTTAGGGACATCCCCATGGTGGAAGGACATAAGCAGCATCAGTAGTTATGCGCTGATGGTGGAAGCGGGGAAGGAAACAAGCAGAATTAGTATTTCTCTTCGTTGATAGAAAACCTGACTTTTGCCTACTTCGCCTACAACAGATTATAAATAAGCACAGCTTCCAAATTTAAATCTTGAAAGTTGGATTCATAGCCCTAAGAAAATTGTGGTTGGTGTTTGCATGTGTGCAAGCTAATGGAAGTGTGAATGGTGATTGGATGCATCTTTGATACTGAATAGTGTTGCTCTTGTTTTAAATGCCTTTGTTGGTCTTAAAATGTGCAGCCAAATATTTTGAACTTTGACTTGTAGTGAGATACAAAAACTGCTGTGACCGGTGGAGTCACAATTGAAATATTAGTATTTTCATGGATTTGTTTTTGTCAGGAATTACACTGAACCTGACGAAGAGAAACACTAAATGTTCAGTTAGCGGACCATCTTCAGTTGTCACAGTCATTCTGAACCGCCCCTATTCGATCAAATGAACGGCATCGCTACTAGATCCAGCCTAATGCTCCTGTTTGGCTAAGTCGTAAACCCTAGATCCAGCCTAATGCTCCTGTTTGGCTAAGTCGTAAACCCTAGATCCAGCCTAATGCTCCTCGGAAAGAAGCCAGTAGACAGATGGATTCTTGATCTAGAGCGATGAGAAGTTGGGAGTCTTGTGAAAGCCTTCTCTGCTGCTTTGGATTTCAGCGACGGTGTGGTCTTGATGCAAGATCTGAACAATGGTGGAGAGGTACTGGTTTCGTTCTTGCCAACATTCCTTGGTACTGTTGTGTGGTTACATAGCTGATAGGTTTGCAGGGGCATCAGGATGTGATAATGTGAAGCTTTTCATTTTTTTTTTTTGAGGAAAAGGATCCGACACATAAATTAAGGCAGCTCATACACTTTACATAAAGGTCCGAAAGAAAACAGAAAAAACAGAAAGGACCCCGAAAAGTGCAAAAACCACCCCAAGCCACCGGAAGGAAACACGATCGGATCCACCACCGCCGCACCCCAAGCTCCTAGTCGATGCCGGAGTCGCCGTACCGCCAACCGCCGGGAAGAAGGCGCCACCACCAGAAGTAGAAGACCGCAGGAGCCATCCGCCGCCTAGCGCCGGAATCTAGTCTCGATGAACGAGCACGGCCACAGCACCGTCTCCCCGCCTCCGCCCATCTTCCAGCCGCATCCGCATCGCCCAGGACCACCACCACCAGCACCCACCTCCAGACGGCCGCTCCCCTCGCCACCACGGCCGGCCGGAGCAGAACCATCGAAGAGGAAGACCACCTGCAACACCACCACCAAAAACGGATCGCCCACAACCACCTCTTTCTCCCCTCACCACCACGGCCGGCCGGAGAAACGAAGAAGGAAGAGAGCATCCGAAGAAGATCCAAGCAAATCCCAGCACCATCCGCACTGCTCGTCACCGAGACGACAAGAACAGATGGGGGAACCCTCAGATCTCCCTGCCCAGAAGGAGAAACGAGCTTATTGAGAAGGCCGCCTCCAGATCTGCCACCTGACGACGTCCACCATGGACGAGCACCAAGCTGGAGCTTCTGTAGGCTTTGGTCGCCGCTCGGGCACAACCTCAGCAGACGACGAAGAAGAAAAGACGCCAAAGCGCCAAACTGCACACAGGCAAACAACGAACCGGACCAAACTAGCAGCCTAGCACTACTATGAACAGCAGGAGGTAGACCGGCGCCGCCCCTCAACCATTCCTGACCGGCAACGCCGGCAAGAACGGCCTCGGTTTGGCCCGGCCACTGCGTGGGAGCTCTCAGGTACCGTGGATGAGGAGAGAGAAGGAAGAGATAAGAATGGAAGCCCAATGTGAAGCTTTTCATGATCTTACTCAAACCTCTACTATCAGTCATCACATAGAGCAGTTTGAACATTTAGTGAATCTAGTCGGGAGATCCTAATCTCCCAAATGACTACTATGTCAACTGTTACATTTCTGGTCATAGTGCCTATATCCAACATCATCTGCGATGCCACAAGCCTAAGAACATGTAACAGGCCACAAGGTTGGCAATGAGAATTGAATAAGCCAATCCAGCTAGAAAACTTGTCTATCAACCAATGGCTGCTACTGCTAGAATACAAGTTTTATTTGAACCAGCTAAACAACTTAATCAGCTACAAGCCCTTTCAAATATAATTCAACAGAAAAGACTCAAAGTCAAAGGAATACCAAATGCAAGGATTATGGTTTCCTGGTCTAAACAAGTATGAAAATTTGGCATAAAGGCCCAAATAATGCCTCACAAAATCAGGCTGAAGAAATAGATGACATTGTCACTGAATTTGAGAATCAAGATACAGATACCATTCATCAGCCTGACAAACTTCTGCAACTTTTTATGCATATGCAGTGAAAGAGAAAAAGAAAACTACACTTTTACTCTCAGTACTAAAGTGGGGCATAACCTAGCAATTGTACATCTGGTCGTAAAGGTACATATATGGCACCTGAATTGGCTCAACTAGGAAAATGTCCCTTAGTTCCAAAAAAAATAAAATATAAAGGTGTTACTTGCAAATGGTGGAGAGTTACACTCAGAATTTCACCCACCTAGTTTCAAATACTCACTGTATGGGCAGAAGTTACGGTATAACTTCAAGATTCTCCCACTGAACAGGTATGATATAATATTTGGCACTGACTGAATGAAATATCACAATCCAGTGTTAATGGATTACATGAAAATGCTCATTAAAGTTGTGCACTACTGTGGGCAAGGAAATACCCTGTATGATGAATCATTCCCTATCACAGCTGAAGTACAAGAAATTCATTCTCTAAATCTGGCTAGAGAACAACCTGTATGTGGAGCCTTCCTATCATCAATACACTGCCATCCTCCTGTCTGTCACAGCAGCAAATTCCCAAATTTATACAGGCCGTGTTGGATAAATATCAAGATGTTTTCACAGAGCCTACAACATCCCCAAATTTATGCATGCCGTGTTGGATAAATTTCAGGATGATTTAATGCTTCATATCATGGCAAAATGGGAGGCCAATTTCTTTCATGAGCAAATCTTTTTTTCGCGAAAACGCGAAAGACTTTTGCGTTTCATTTCATTGAAAAGATAGAGTTGTAGTTACAACCTCCGAAGAGGGACAGGGTCTAGGATCTAAGTTACAATCAGTGTACGTCCCAGCTGGGTGGCAGGATCACCCGAAGACCATGCGCTCCTGCCCTAGCCCATAGCCTAGCTTCTTCCTTGATTCTGTCCACGATGGTAGGGATCGATGGCTGGGCATTCTCGAACACGCAGTCGTTGCGGTGCTTCCAGAGCATCCACGGCGTCAACAAGGTGATTGATCTGAGGCCTTTGCGAAGCTGCTTCGGCGTCCTCTGTTTTGCATTGAGCCACCAATCCAAGATCGAGTTTTCCTGATTGGGCACAGGGACGGTGAATCGCAGCCAGGCCAAGATCTCGTGCCACGTCTGACGGGCAAAGGGGCACTCTAGGAGTAGATGATGCAAGGTTTCCGGTGCTTGGTCGCATAGCGGACAGCGCGCAGGGTGCTGCAATCCGCGGCGAGCCAGCCTATCCGTGGTCCAGCATCGATCCTGTTTGGCAAGCCAGTGGAAGAATTTCACGCGCGGCGGTGCCCAGTTTTTCCAAATCAGCTTCCAGGAGAGGCAGGTAGCCGAGCCGTGGAAGGTCGCCGCGTAGCACGATTTCGCCGAGTAGCTTCCGCTGGTGGTCCACCTCCAAATCAGCTGATCTGGCTCCTGTGTCAGGTGTACGTGCTCGATCTGACGCCAAATCTGCAGATATTGCCCAATTTCCGCGATTCCTAGCACGCCATGGATGTCCCGCGCCCAGTCGTTGTCGTGCAGCCCCACGGCGACGGTCGTGCGCTTGCGCCGACCTTTGGGGACGCATTGGTAGAGCGCGGGGGCGATCTCGCTGATGGCGCGGCCGTTGATCCATCTGTCAGTCCAGAATTTCGCCGTTCGGCCATCTCCAACTGTCATGTGCGTGGAGCCGAAGAACAGGTTGCGTTCGTCTGCAGAAAACTGCAGGTCCAGGTCTTTCCAAGCTCGCTCGGTGCCGCTGCGCGCGAACCATAGCCAGCGCATCCTGAGCGCAAACCCTGTCCGTTCCAGGCCATGGATGCCGAGGCCACCAAGGGAGATCGGGCGGCAGACGCGTCGCCAATTGACAAGGCAATGTCCGCCGTTCGCCGCAGCGTGGCCGGCCCAGAGGAAGCCGCGCTCGATCTTCTCGAGCTGGCGCAGGGTCTTCTTAGGAGGGGCAAAGGCGACCAGCTGGTGAATGGGAATTGCACCCAGCACAGATTTCACGAAGGCTAGGCGGCCAGCTTTGTTCATCAGCCACGCTTTCCATGCGGCAGTCGCGCGGCGACGCTATCCACCATGGGCTGCAGCTCTGCGGCACTAGGGCAACGCAGCATGAGAGGTATTCCCAGATAGGTGATAGGGATCTCAGCAATTGGGCAACCAAGGCTGGCAGTGACCGACATCGTCTCGTTCGGCTCGCAATGCAGCAGGGACGCCGAGCTCTTGGCAAAATTCACCTTGAGGCCGGGGGCGTTCCCAAATAGCTGTAGAATTTCCTTGATTGCAGCGATGTCCGTCGGGGTAGGGTGGCAGAATAGCACATCGTCGGCGTAGAGAGGGATGGCTGGAATTTCACGTCTAGGGTGCAGCGGGTGTAGGATGCCCTGCTCGATTGCTCGCTTGATGACCTTGCCGAGGACGTCGACGGCTAGCACGAAAAGCTGGGGCGACAAATGATCGCCTTGGCGCAGTCCGCGTCGGTGCCAGATTGGCGGCCCGGCCTCGCCATTGATCAGCACTCGCGTGCTGGCCGAGGAGAGGAGGATAGCCAGCCACTCTAGGAACCGGTCGCCAAACCCGTATTGGCGCAGTACCTCGAAAAGGTAGGGCCAGGCGAGAGAGTCGAATGCCCGTGCGAGATCGAGCTTCAGAAGTATCCTCGGTGCGCCAAGCTAATGTAGAAGCCGTGCGGATTGCTTGACCAGAACAAAGTTATCATGTAGGCTGCGGCCTGTGATGAATGCGTTCTGGTTGCGGGTCACGATCGCGTCCAATTTAGGTGCAAGCCGTAGCGATAGGACTTTGGCAAAGATTTTAGCCACCAGATGGATCAAGCTGATTTGGCGATAATCGCTCAGCTGGCTCGCGTCGGCACGTTTGGGCAACAGGGTCAGTAGAGCTTGATTGAGACGTGCGAAACCACGGCCTCGCATCTCGTACAGGCGCTGGAACACGGCGACGAAGTCATGCTTGACCGTACTCCAGCACGCCCGGAGGAATTCAGTCGTGAAGCCGTCGGGGCCTGGCGCCTTGCGCGCAGGCAGTCGTTTCACCGCGTTCCAGAGCTCTTCTTCGCTGAATGGCGCATCCAGATCGCTCCGGTCATGTGGCTCGATCAGCTGCTCGAAATTCATCGAGTGCTCACGCGCAACCTCGGTGCCCAGCAGTGCGTCGTAGTGTTCATAGGCCGCCGCCGCCATGTCGTCAGGTTCCGTGTACACGCGATCGTCCGCCGCGATGCTGTAAATCCTGTTTTTCTGTCGGCGGTAGGAGCACAGGCGATGGAAATAGGAGGTGTTGGCGTCGCCCTCCTGAAGGTTGGCGATGCGAGCACGCTGCCGTGCAATCGTGCGCTCCATCGAGGCCAGGCCGAGGTAGGTGAGCTTGAGCTGCTTGTGGGACCACGTCTCGTGCGGCGTCAACAGGCGATCCTCTTGTGCTTTGTCAAAACGCGAGATAAGCCCGCGTGCAATGGCCATCTTCCCCTTTATGTTCCCCACTGTCCATGCACTCCAACTGGTTAGGTGGCGGGCAGTGGCTTGGAGGCGCAGCACGAGACGCCTGTAGGGGTCTGCATCTTCAATCGATTTCCATGTCGTGGTCACTGTTTCCTGGAAACCATCCATCCGCAGCCAGAAATCTTCGAAATGGAAGCGTTTGCGCGTGACCGGTTATGGAGAGCAGTCTAACAGTAGTGGGCTGTGGTCTGAAACCACCGATGCCAAGCATCTCAGGTGGCAGTCGCTGTGCAGATCCTCCCAGTCCGAAGTGCAGAACACACGATCTAGGTGTACCAGGGTGGGAGGGTTTTGGTTGTTTGTCAATGTGATGAGCAAATCTATTGGATCTAAAGCAGCAACATTGTCCACATATGACAAGGAAGCATTGGCTATCATTGAACTTTAAATAAATGGAAACACTATTTTGTTGCTTCCTCCTTGGTGATCAAAACTGATCAAGAATCTCAAGCATATACAGTAGCAAAAGGCTAACTTAAGTGTTTAGGGTCTAGAAATGCTAATCAAACTGCTAGGGTAGAAATGCGAAGTTGAATAGAAAAGAGGAAAAGAGAACAAAGTAGTTGATGCCTTGTCCGCAGTGAAATATAGCTTACAAGCTCTTATTGGTGTCAAGCTTCATGCGCTGACCACTATTCCAAAAGACCGATCTGATGGAAAGGGCCAGACAATTCACTTATACACTTCAACACCCCCTCTCACGTGTGACTCGGGGAGGGAGAGGCCAACACGTGCAACCGGAAGAGAGCGATGGCGCACGAGTCTCAGAGGTATGGCTCAAGAGGCCTATACGTGGACAAAGAGGGGGCAGCAACAATTTTAGAACAAATTGCGCAAACCAGGACTCGAACTCGAGACATTGGCTCTGATACCATGTAGATAAATGAGCAACTACATTCAACAGGGGCCAAAGCCAGGTACATATACATGTATACATGTGTGAGATGAACAGTAGAGGAACAGTAACCTATACACATCTAACACCCCCCCTCAAACTCATGGTGGGTCAACAACACTGAGTTTGGAGAGGAAGAACCCATGCTGCGCTCGAGTCTGTGCCTTCGTGAAGAAATCCGCCAACTGTAACTCGGAGGGCACATAGTGAAGAGCAAGAATCTGATCCTGCACAGCAGCACGCACAAAGGAGGCATCCACGCCGATGTGCTTGGTGAGCTCATGCTTCACCGGGTCACGCGCAATGCTGATGGCACCTGTACTGTCTGACAATAGAGAAGTCGGTGCAGCAGCAGAAACACCAAAGTCTGCTAGCAACCATCGCAACCAGGTCACCTCAGCCGTCAACATAGCCATCGCTCGCAACTCAGCCTCTGCACTGGAGCGGGAAACTGCCTTCTGTTTCTTCGTCTTCCAGGCAATGAGAGATCCTCCAAGAAAAACACAATAGGCAGACAGGAGCGGCGATCAGAAGGATCACTGGCCCACGTAGCATCAGAGTAGGCCTGGAGCTGGAGAGAGCTGGAGCGAGGAAAGAAAAGGCGGCGAGAGATCGTGCCACGAAGATATCGTAGAACACGGAGAAGGTGACTATAGTGGACAGAACTGGGAGCAGATACGAACTGACTCAGAATGTGGACAGGATATGATATGTCTGGACGAGTGACAGCCAGATAGACAAGACTCCCAACAAGATGGCGATAGCGTGTCGGGTCTGTGAGGGGATCACCATCGGTAGCACGAAGCTGAACATTGAGCTCCATAGGAGTCTCAGCAGTGCACTCATCACCAAGAGCGGCGCGAGCAAGAAGATCCTGAATATATTTTTCTTGGGAGATGTAGAAGCCATCAGAAGTCGAAGAAACCTCAATCCCAAGAAAATAGCGAAGAGGGCCAAGATCTGACATCAGGAACTGCTCACGGAGGCGGGCCTTAACAAAGGCAATATACTCAGAGTCATCGCCAGTAATGATCATGTCATCAACATATAAGAGGAGGAGCGTCCGACCACGAGGTGAGGTGTGGACAAACAGCGCAGGGTCATGGTCGCTAGGCACAAACCAGCGGCAGTCACCACAGAAGGAAACGCTCAAACCAGGCGCGAGGGGCTTGCTTAAGGCCATAGAGGGAGCGCCGAAGACGGCAGACCATACCATCAGGAACAGAGTACCCCGGTGGTGGCTGCATATAAACCTCCTCACGCAACTCTCCATTGAGAAAGGCGTTCTGGACATCAAGCTGAGACACAGACCAATTACGAACAGAAGCCACAGCGAGAAGAGTGCGGACAGTGGTCATGTGGGCTACGGGAGCGAATGCTCATCATAATCGCGTCCCTGCTCCTGCTGAAAGCCACGAGCCACAAGACGAGCTTTGAAACGCTCAAGAGAACCATCGGAGCGAGTCTTGATCTTATAGACCCACTTGCATGTGATGGGACGAACACCAGGTGGAGGGGAAACCAGATCCCACGTGCCAGTGCGCTCAAGGGCAGCAATCTCCTCAGACATCGCAAGCTGCCATTCAGGCTGAGCCATGGCATCACGGTAGGAAGTGGGCTCAGCAACAGCAGAAAGCTGTACTGGGAAGGAGAATAGCGATCAGGAGACCGTAATGAGGTCCGAGAACGAAGGTTATGAACCGGTGTACACGGGGAAGGTGGCGCGCCGGAAGTAGAAGGCATGTCAGAGGGATCATCGTCAACACGCGGCCGACGAGTGTAGTGGAGAGGAAAGGGAGAGAGGGTAGTATGCACTGGAGAGGGAGGTGGTGAGGGAGGAGAAGAGGATGGTGTCGGCGGTGCATGGGAACAGTGGGACTTGGCGGAGGTGGAGGTGGAGGAGGAACATGAGGCACGGAGGGAGATATGTCGGGAAGTATAAGGAAGGAGATATCCTCAACCGAAAAGGTCGAGGCAGTAGGACGCGGATAGTACGAACGAGACTCATCAAAAGTCACATCACGGGAAATACGTAGCCGACGACTAACAGGATCCCAACATCGATAGCCCTTGTGCTCATCACTGTAGCCAAGAAAAACACACTCCACCGACTGAGCGGTCAATTTGGTGCGTTCGCGGGGAGCAAGGAGAACATAGCACACGCACCCAAACATGCGAAGAGCGGAGTAGTCAGGAGAACGACCAGAGAGACGCTCCATAGGAATACCACCCTGCAAAGCAGCCGAAGGCTGGATATTGATGAGATAGGTGGATGCGGAGACAGCCTCAGCCCAAAAGTGGGGTGGAAGAGAGGCGGCGATCATCATCGCACGAGCCGTCTCAAGAAGGTGGCGATGCTTGCGCTCAGCAACGCCATTCTGAGCGTGAGCACCAGGACAAGAGAACTGGGCGAGAGTACCCTGTTCGGCAAGAAAACCACGCAACATCTGGGAGATATACTCACCAGCCGAGTCAGCACGAAAGACACGAATGGGCGTGGAAAACTGGGTGTGTACCATGGCAGCAAATCGCTTGTATATAGGGAGAACCTCGCTGCGAGATTTCATAAAATAGAGCCAAGTGTAGCGAGAGAAGTCATCAATAAATAGAACATAGTAGCGATGACCACCTTTCGAATCGAAGGGAGCAGGACCCCATACATCAGAATGAACTAAGTCGAAAGGACGCTGAGAGACTGACTCACTCGTAGGATAAGGTAATTGAGTCTGTTTGCCAAGTCTACAACCATTACAATGTAAAGATACATCGCCAGAGACAGACCCTAAGACACCTTGATGCACTAGCGAGGACAAGCGAGAGCCACATATATGACCAAGTCGATGATGCCACTGTTGGAAGGACGCAGAGGAGGAGGCAGCAAGAGCATGCGAGCTGGCGGGTGTGGTGGCAGCGGAAGGAACACAAAGCCAGTCAACCTCCCAAAGGCCCTGAGCCTCACGGCGCCGAGGGCCAGCTCCAACTAGAACCTGGGTGCGACGATCCTGAACAGAACAAGAGTCGGTATCAAGAATGACACGACAGCCAGAATCAGTAAGTTGAGCAGCGGAAAAAGATTCATGGTAAGACGGGAACATGAGAAACACTAGGAACAGAAAAAGATGGAGTAGAGAGAATGCCACGACTAGCAACAGGAAGAGGTGTGCCATCGGCAGTAAAACATTGACAGGAGAATCAAGAGGCGAAGAGAAGACAGAGCGGAAGCATCAGAAGACATGTGAAATGAAGCTCCAGAATCCAGAACCCACGGAGATGTACCTGACTGTGTAGGCGGCGGTGGAGAGTAGCAGTAGTGGAAGCAGTCAGCGAGGCAACGGTGCCCGTCGAAGAAGAGCCAGAGGAAGCCAGCATACGCTTGAGCTGGGCAATATCCTGGGCAGTGAAGGACTGTGCAGACGGAGGCGCACGAACCGCAGGAGAGGAGCGGCCCATGTCACGCTGCTTCTTGAAACAATCAGACTCTGGGTGGCCCGGCTTCTTGCAGTAGTCGCAGAACATGTGAGAGCGCCGACCCCCCTGCAGAGGGCCGCCCGCCCACCCCCCGTGAAGGAGTGGGTAGCAGCGGTGGAACAGACGACACCGGAGCACGGGCAGCAAGCACAGTGGGAACCACAAGCAGTCCAGCAGAACGGAGTCGAGTCTCCTCAGCGCGAAGCTCTGCAAGTACCTCTGAGATGGGAACACGTCGACCACGGGCAAGCAAGTGTGCACGCCGAGGCTCAAACTCGGAACGCAGGCGAGACAAGAACTCATGGACACGCTGAAACTCCAAGTCTGACCTCACTGTCTGGCAGCATCGACAAGTACCGCAAACAACAGTCCGCAGAGAGTCAAGCTGACGCCAGATGGCAGAGCACTGTGTGTAGAACTCATCAACAGTAGAGTCACCCTGCTGAAGATCATGCTCCTGACGCACCACAGACAGGTAGAGAGCATCACCAGAGGGCTGATAGCGCTGACAAAGATAAGTCCACATCGCAGCAGTAGTGCCCAACCCCATAAACTCAGAAGCAAACTGAGGTAGAACACTAGCAGTGAGGACAACAGCAACACGAGCATCATCATTGCACCACTGAGTGTAAACAGACAGAGCATCCCGATAAATAGAGAGAGACTCCGAGTAATTCGATACCTGCTGGTCATAGGCTTCAACTGCAAGATCATCAGCATCCTTAGCGGCAGCACGATCAGCCTCAGAAGCATCAGCGGCAAGAGCAGGTGGCACCGGTGGAGTAGGAGCCACAGGAGCAACGGGGCATGGCGGACAGGAGACCTCGCCAGAGAGAACGCCCCACAACAGGAGGCCGCGCATGTGGATGCGCATAAAGCCCACAAACTCGGCGTAGTTGGTGCCATCAAAGATCACAGAGCACCGAGGAACAACAACATAGCCCGAAGAGGACATCGCGGGCTCTCTGATTTATATATATTTTTTTTTTGAAAGTCAACTGCTGAAGAGAGAGAATGTAGATCGATCTTACACACCGAGTTCGCTGGATGCAAACGAAGAGCAAGCAGCAGCCGGCCACGGGAGGGGCCGGAGGCAGTGGTGACCGGCCACGGGCGCGGCCGGGCGGTGGCCGCCGGTGCAGGCGGTGGCCGGCGACGGGAGAGTCCGGGGCGGCCGCGACGGGCGCGGCAGGCGGCCGCGACGGGGCACCACGACGGGGACGGCAGGCGGCCGGAACGGGGCGGCCGCTACGGCGACGGTGAAGCTGCGGCCGGCGACGGGAGGGTCCGTGACGGCGCGACGGGCGCGGCAGGCGGCCGGGACGGGGCGGCCACGACGGGGACGACAGGCGGCCGGGCCGGCGACGGGGTCCGTGGCGGCGCGACGGGCGTGGCAGGCGGCCGCGACGGGGACGGCAGGCGGGCGGGGACGGCCGGCTAGGGGAGGACGGCGGCGGCGACACTGCAGGCCGGGAACGGCGGCGGTGATGCGGCAGGCCAGAGCAGCACGGAGTTGCTAGCGTGCGGGAGCAACCTGGGGCTGTGATACCATGCCAAGCTTCATGCGCTGACCACTATTCCAAAAGACCGATCTGATGGAAAGGGCCAGACAATTCACTTATACACTTCAACAATTGGTACTACTGTTTTACCAACTTGGATAAAAATTGTTCAAAGCTATGAAAAGTGTGAAACATCAAAACACAAGTCTGAACCGGATATCATTCTGGAGAAAGGTCTACATTCCACAGACTTCAACTTATATTCCACACCTAAAATGAGGCAAGAAATTGCTAAATTTATCTAGGCTTGCCCTCTGTGCCAGATCAACAAGCCTAAGCACAATAAATACCCTGGTTTTCTGTAGCCATTACCTATACCAGATATGGCATGGTCCATATCTGACAACAAAGACTTAATCTGGTGGTGATGGACAAATTCACTAAGTATGCATGTTTTATTGCAGTGAAACAACCCAATCAGTCAAGTTTGTTGCTAGCATGTAGTCAAGTTACACATATTTCCTTTTGTCATTGTTACTGACAGAGACATGATATTTACCCTCTGTGGCAGGATCTATTCAAGGCGCTGGAAATTAAACTACATCTTAGTACATCATATCATCCCCAAACAAATAAACTTATCTAAGATGCATGTATTTTTCACATCTTAAGAAGTGGCATTCTTGGTTATATTTAGTTGAATTGTGCTACAACACCAACTTTCACACTTCTATGAAAATGACACCATTCCAAGATCTTTATGGTTTTTCTCCTCCAGAAGTTGCTGAGAGGCTCTTGATTGATAAAATTACTGATGGTAATGCCCTGTTACACGAAGCCAATAGAATTGTCAAGGAAAATCCAGCAGTCTCAGAATAGAATGGTTCATATGGCTAACAGAAACATGAGTGGAAGAGGTACACCTGAAAGTGCAACCATACACACATTCTTCACTCTGCATACACAAATGTATCAAGACTCGCTCTAAATATGGGCATTTCCAAGTTTTAGACAAAGTGGGTTAGACAACTTACAAGGTTTTACTCCGCGAGGGCTGTCAGTTACCCAACATTCCTTGTTAGCCAGCTGAAGAAGCATGTTGGCCCTGTGCATGTTCCTACCCCTGCATTACCACTAATTGATGCCAAGGTAATATCAGAAAAAAAGCTTATCCATAAAGCAAGAAGACACTAGTATTCCAGTGGTTCAATGGCTTGTCAAGTGGCTCAATGTGCCACATCTTCAGCTACATGGGAGGATTCCACATTTATCCAAAAGGCCTTCCCAGAATTTCAACCTAGGACAGTCATTCTAAACCGTCCATCTTCAATCCAATGAACGACATTTCTACTTACTGCTTCGCACCAACTACTTGTTATTGACGTCGTGGATCTTCAATCGGACGGCCAGGATGACTCCAACGATCACTGTTTGAATTCGGACAATGTCACCTTTACACATGTATTTGTTCCCTCACTTGCTCTCTTGTTTTTCGTTATCCTCCCTCGCATTTAGCTTGGATTCCCCTGTGTAATGATCATATATTCCCCTTTGGTTTAAGTCTAGTCGTCGTTTTCCGCTGGCCAAGTCCAGGTCTTGTAGACCTAGAACCAGCCTACTAGCTCCTCGGGAAGTACCTAATTGACCTGTGGATTCTGTATATTTTGGTGCGTTTGAGTTGGTTTTACTGAAGTTCTGCGCTTAGGTTTAGCAGTTTTACGCCCATAAATTTATACTGATGTCTATACAAAACTTACTTCAAAGTTACATGTTGGAGGTTTTGTCAGTACTCAAGTCATCCTGTGTTAAGATAGATATTTGTTATCTACTCCCTTTTGACCCTTTTTCACATCACATGTATCTAAACATGTTTTAGTATGTATGTTCACTCATTTCGGTCTGCATCTAGTCAACATGTATAACACGTAAAACATCTTATATTTAAGAACGGAGTGAGTAGATTTTGATGCATCATATATGGAGAGTTTTTCTTCTTATGACAATGCATCATACGGTGAACTTTATAGTTTTCTCGCTTAGGTGAAGAAAAGGTCAATCTGCATGCATGTTTTTATTGCAAACGATGCTAGGTGTTAAAACTGGAAGTACCAAAAAAGAACATGAGGCCATCGTCTTTATAAACTGGGACACTCACAGTCTCTATTATCTACTACGATCTCTAATGAAGAGGGCTCAAATTACATGGACAATAAACTTGACAGATAACCTGGTATTCAAAGAACACTTTTGAAAGGAGATCATTGACCTATGTTGCTAGGTCCAACCTACAAAGTTCAGACTCATGGTTTTTCTTCAGAGACGAGTTTCGAGCCAACAACTTCAATGTTTTGAAACATAGCTTTGTGCCCAAACACGTATACGCATGCTCGCCGAAACAAAATCTTTGGGTTTTCACCAAGAGAAATGTGCTGGTACATGTACTTCCCTAGTTAGTATGTATTTCCTGTGTTAATGTTTGTGTACTCCGTGGTTAGTGTGTACTTGCATGTTAGTGTTTGTACCCCCTGTTTATGTGTATACTCACACAAACGATAATCTAACATAAAAAAGCAATTAAAACCAAAAATGAAAGTAGTAAATTTTTGAGAAAACAACAAAAGAAAAGAAAGAATAGATGAAACTAAAAGAGAAAATTAGAAATGGGAATAAAGGCTCATGGCTCCCTATATGGTTTCTCTGTGCGTGACACGTGTCAATCTGGGGACCACCCGCACGCATTTCACATTGGGTGTGAAAAAATAAACAAACCCGCCGAAAGGAAAGCCTCAGATCTAGCAAGTTTTTCGGTTTTTCTGCCTCTCATACATCATCACCATGGCGGTGGTGAAATTGGAGCGCCCATGGCGACCACCTTGCCAGGATTTGCTGGTCAGGGTGTCATGTCGTCCTTTTGCTGAATCTAATGGCCGTTAGGGGGCTGCTCCGATCTCTAGCTCTGGCTCAATGCTAGTTCGATCTTATCGTCTCCCTCCCGGACGATGTGCCAATAGGGAGGGGTATTCTGCCCCTTCCATTCTGCCACGATGCTCAATGTCAGCATGGGCTCCAAGTGGTGTTGTCCACGGAGCTGATTGAGGTGGCCGTGGTGTCAAGCTCATCAATGCCGCTGCAGGACTCTATCATGTTTCGTATCTATGCTTTAGGGTCCTTTTAACAGATATGGAGGATCACATTATAAATTTTATTTCTTTTAAGGTCCTCTGCAATCTCTATGCCCACCGCTCTGAAGTAATTACAGTAATTACAGTATTTATTTCTGGACCTCTCCCTCTCTCTACAGTAGTCAAGAGGCGATCTCGGGGTTTCCCGGCGGCCGCCGGCGCGTCCGTGGGATTCCTCCCCCTCCGCCGGCCGCTACGGCGGCGGAGGGTGGGGAATCCCCGGATCTGCGTTCCGGCGATGTAAATAGAGGGCCCTGCGGCGGCGCGGCGGAGGCGGGGTGGCCGGCGTCGTCGTTTTGCAGTTCTGCATCTTCCCCTCCACGGCGTCGTCTGCGGCGGCGCCCCAAAGGTGCAGGTGCTTCCCCGTCCTGCCGCTGCTTCTTCTGGCCTCGGCGGCGGGTGGTGAGTGGGTGCATGGCCGGAGCTGGTGGTGGAGGTGCGAGGCGACTGCGGCGTGGTGGTGTGGCGTGTGGGAGGGGGATCGGCGGCGCAGGCCGGGATCCGGGGCAGGTGAGGCTTGGGGCCACGGCCCCGGCCGATGTGCTACAACCGTCTCAGATCCAGCTCGCTGGAGCTGGTGGATGACGCGGCTCAGCGACGCCTTCGGGCTAGGAGCCCCTCTGCTCCATGGATGCGAGCTCCGGCGGGAGTTCGACGAGGCGACGACGGCGTGGTGCTGCAGTGTCAGCTCTCTGTATTCTCCTTTTTTCTTGCTTGTAGTCCGACTGTGTACTGTATCCTTCTAGTATGAATACAAGTATGGAAAATTCAAAAAAAAAAAAATATCGGACCCGAAGGGTCTGACCCATGTTCCAAGAAAAAAGAGCAAGCAGGAAGAACAAGCGACCCTATAGGGCGTGCTCTAGGGCTATCTAGGATAGCCTCATGGTACGCTTGCGCTGGGTCGATTTTTGTCTGGTTCCTAACCTATAAAATCAGTAGGGCACATTAGGATGGAGAAGAAGCCAACTATACAATGAGCCTCACACATGTGATCTTCAGTAGAATTGCCAGGCTTGTTTGGTAGCCCACGGTGATCTCAGTCAGCCCTGCACATGCAAATTTCAGCATCCTGGGCAGCCCGTGTGGCTGCATGCACATGAATATTAAAGCACTCTGGGCAGCTGAGTAGGAACGGCCGAATCGGCCATTTTTCCACATGCACTCTCACGTAGTGCATTGTTCGTTGCAGGTTTGACTGAGTGCCTAAGTGACTTTTGGTGTGCTCACCCCCCTTAAACTACTTCACTTAATGTCTATATAATCTGTATAAATATTGCTTAGATTCAAAATAAAGTACATGAAATTTATGCTCGTTGACGAGTAGGCTCCATTCCTGTGCTCGTTTCGAGTTTCGTCGCAGCGTTGCCAATTCCACGGCAATTCCAGCAGAAAATAAAGTACTCATGGTTCTGGCGAGATACTCCTCACGGCACCTCGAAGAGGCCCTAGACAACAGCGGGAGTGTTACTTGTCAATTATGGACCAGAGTTTGTTGTTCTTTTGACGAATTTTGTCAAATTCATCGCATATGGTGGACCGTTTGAAATATCTTTGACGTGTAGCTTCATCTAAATGTATGTGTTTTGTTTTGGCGATAGTATACGAGTAGATCTTGTACCGTATGTGTATGTACATGTTTACACTACGCTCAAGCATGTGTTCTTCAACATCTGCCGCCGCCGCCGGTACGTGTGTTTTAAACCTCGACATCATCTTCGCTCAGCTCATCGTCTTGGCGCTGCCCTCCATGGTGCCGGTAAGTTTATCAGGCAGACAGCCCTCCATGGTGCCCTGATGCTGTGAGGTAAGTTTATCATGTCGAGGCAAGGCAAGAGTACACGAAACACAGATAAACAGTTGAACACCAAACACCGGATTGAAAACTCATTTCCTCTCATACAAGTCTGGGCAACCAAACCAAATACACAACATGCAAGTCTGGGCAACCAAATCAAATGCACAACATGATTTAGGACCCGTTTTTCTAGGGCCAGGTCATAGTAAACTACGGATGCAAAGTGGCAAAAAGTCGGGCGAGCAAGCAAACACGCCCCATATTGTTGACAAAGGAGGTACCAATACACCAATTTATAAAGTACATTCTATCCCAGGTCATCATTTATGATCGCTCACCATTACAGCAGTCAACAGCGCGGTTTTTCAAAGCATATGGTGATATGAAACATTAATTGAATGAAGTTGAACATAAACCACGACTTGAAATACAGCAATATGAACAGTAGGCTAAAACAGGCCGCAGCATCTGCTGCACCATCACAGTTAGGGGACATAAACACTTCTTCCAACATACGACACGACAGTAGTATACTTAATTTACAGGGCAAGAGCAACCAATTGAGTTTTGCAAGCCACTACTGTTATCTTAACGATCAAGACGAGCAGCAGCCGTTTTGCTGAGCAACAGGTTGACCCCTCATTTGCACGGTCGCGGGCTTGCTAGCATTTGCAGCCGGCTGGCTTGCCATCCTGCTCAAAAGATGAGAATGAGATTAAAGTTAACTATACATCGGTTCGCATAAATATAACAGAACTACAAATCGTTGTCTATTGTGCACTTCAAATCAGATTACATGACAGCACTATTGAGTTAACTGTTGTGGCATGCAACATGAATCGCGAAGAAAGTGACTCGTAAAATATTAGTAATATTAGTACCGACTACGGAATCAACAGAGAAAGAGAAACCGGCATGCAGAGGTAAGCAGTATGTGTCAAAGAGAAACATGACACGTCATACAACTGCTGTAGTTATGTTGGAACAAACTAAACTACTCTAGACCTAATATAAAGTAAATACTCTGAATTCTCATTGCTTTATTGATCGTGGGAGAAGCTCAACGGCTCACTGGTCCTGCACAAGAGCGCCATAAATCTGCTCGTGTAGTCGGCAACCGTGGAGGTGAACGGAAGCCGAGCCAACTCGCTGAGAGGATTGGCACACACAGATGGCCCAAACTGAAGGTGACATGCCTCCTTGAAGTGCTGCCAGGATGGGATGCCATGATCGCGCTCAAATTGGAGGTACCAGAACTGAGCTGTGTCCACGAGGTGGTATGCTGCTGTCCACACCTTGTCAGCCTCTTGTGTGCGTTGACCCCGGAAGAATTGTTCACAACGATGAAGCCAGCCAAGCGGATCGACAGAACCATCGTAGGTCGGAAAGTCGAGCTTGTGGAAGCGTGGGACACCGGAGCTGGAGCCGTGACCAGGGTGTTGGTGCTGATAAGGGAGGGGGGAATAGACGTGAGGTACGGCGAGGCAGCATACGTGGGTTGTGTCTGTAGTGGTTGAGGTGGTGGCTGGTAAGGGGAGGCGGGCGGCTGCTGGTAGGGCGGAGGTGGCGGAAAGGCTTGAAGGGCAGGGTGGAACGAAGGGTACGAGGGTTGGTGGGTGGTGGTGGGAGAAGACGCGGATCAGATCCCGCGCTCATGAGGGTGGGCGTGGTGGACGCAAGGGCGGTGGAGACATGTGCCGGCGTGGAGGAGGCAGCGGAGGAGCTGTTGGCTGCCGGCTGAAACGCCGTGGGCGGGCCGACCAGGTAGCAGCTGGCGGGGCGCTGGCGCGCTGCTCCAGGGCTTTGAGGCGCTGGACGATTTTCTCCATGAAGGCCTGGTCGGCAGTTCGCTGCGCCACCACTTCCTTCAGCTGGGTTGCCAGATCCTTCAGCAGGAGGCTGATGTTCTCGTCCTTGAGATCATCCCCCATCCTAGATAGCTCTGATACCAGATGAAACAAACTAAATTACTCTAGACCTAATATAAAGTAAATACTCTGAATTCTCATTGCTTTATTGATCGTGGGAGAAGCCCAATATATAGGAGGCATAACTTGGCTCACAAGCCGACTCCAAGGAGTATCCAATCTGGACTCTGAAACTGAATCTAAACAGGACTCTTAACCTATTCCGAATCTGATCCTAAATCCTAACCACTTTGGGCTGCACCAGGAGGTGGTGCTGCAGGGGCTGGTTCCCCACATAACATATGTAAGATGTATTTATATGAGCTACATAGTTCTGCATTATGTTGTTACCTATTCTTTATCTCTCCCGCCATGGTCATGAACGCCTTCTCGACATTTGTTGCATCCTTGGCACTGGTCTCCAGGAATGGTATTCCAATCTCATCAGCAAGGGCCTGGGATGAACAGCCATAATAGTGAATTTAACGATAAATTGCATCAGCTGTAGGAATTATAAGCAAGGACAATGGATTTACAAAAGTTACCTTGCCGGTCTCGTAAGAAACTACTCTGCTCTCAGCTAAGTCGCATTTGTTCCCCACCAAAAGCTTGTTTACATTTTCACTAGCATACCTGTCAATTTCATTTAGCCACTGCTTGACGTTGTTGAAGCTCTCCTGGTCAGTCACATCATAAACGACCTATGGAACATACGGTACATTATTATCAAGCATGGAAGTTAACCTAGTGGAGATATATAATGACAAATGTCAAGATAGCTTACAATGATGCCATGGGCACCACGGTAGTAGCTGCTTGTGATTGTCCTAAATCGCTCTTGACCAGCAGTATCCCACTGAAGAATAAGAAGATGCAGACACATCAGAGCTGAAACTTGTAATTTGTAACGATAATGTAGAGCCTTCAATACAATGGGTTACGTACAATTTGCAGCTTTATCGTCTTCCCATCTTGTTCAACGGTGCGGATTTTCTGGCAAGTCACAGAGAGTGAAAAGGTTATACAAAATAAACATGACACATATGCATGCGCAGATGCTACACAAAAAAGAACTTCCTTTAAGCTCATAAAGAAACTTACAAAGTCAACACCAATGGTACTGATATAGCTCTCCAGATATGAATCATCCTGTAAAATGTGGTACGTAAGATCCTCAGTTTCTCACATAGAAAAAGGATTGACATAGTTGAAAGAAAGTTGATGCACAATAGCAACACAGTTGCCATCATATGTTCTTCAGAAGGTTATGTATTAGATGCTCTACTGGTGACCACACTGAACATTGCTGAGAGTAGATAATACGGAGAACAGAAACTTGACCACAAAGTTGTTTATTTTGGCTAGCTTCCAGCAACTGGCTTGCTAGGCTCTGCTTACTTCACAATAATATATTATATACTGCAAAATAATATGCTTAAATTATGTTCTGAATTACTACATGCCGCGGGAGTGGGAGAACAGAAAGAATGTTATATAACTTGACAAACGATAAAATAACATATACAGTTCCAAATTATTCACAAGAAACTACCCTGGCCAGGGCCAATTTAGTAGCTGCTCTAATACCACATTTCGTTAGTAGTTATCTATAAAACTGCAGGGAGATCAAATCCTACAATAGTGATATTCTGCTATCTAATTCTGGTCAGGGAACTGTTTGCTGCTCTAATACCACATTTCGTAGCTGCTCTAATACCACATTTCGTTAGTAGTTATCTATAAAACTGCAGGGAGATCAAATCCTACAATAGTGATATTCTGCTATCTAATTCTGGTCAGGGAACTGTTTGCAAACAAATTGAGACGTGAACTATTTTCTGGGAAAGATTCTTAGAAAATCAGAAAATGATAGTCCCACAAAAGGGATAACATGTCAGCTGTAGTTGGTGTCCCCAACAGACACCGCCTAATTTTCGGTAAGGCCCAATTAATATGGCAGGCCTGGTTGGAGCACAAAGCAAGACATGTATGGTTCCCAATAACTACGCAAGTTAAACACTGGATAAGAAAATTGCAATATTTCCCAAGAATCGATGCCGGTCACAATCTTCCAGCATTTTTGTGTTTGTTTCAGTTCCCAAACTCAACCAAAGGAGTATAGCAGTTGATAAGAAATAAGAAACGATAACTGGTGTTTCCAAACCTTGCTCATACCATGTCATCCTTAACGGGGTACAGGAACGACTAATATAAACTTGCCAGGGAAAATGCAACATGCAACAGAGAAAATCTATCTATTGCTTAATTAAGTTGCCTACTCCTGCTACAGTTTACTGGCATTTCATTGTGTAACAATATTTTAGTTGCGACTCGATCATGAGAGATGCGCCAAAATTAAACAAAGTATCTAAATATTTTCTGGAGCCCTAGCCATATACTATATATCTATATGCATGAGAACAGTGTACTCAAAGAGATGACAAGGAAGCAATCCTTACCGCAAACCTCAGCAGCAGGCAAGACTTTCCGACGCCCGAGTCCCCGATGAGCAGCAGCTTGAACAGGTAGTCGCTGCAGACAATCACGCGACCATCTCATGAGACCGTTTCGCACATGCGAGTAAGATATATACTAATACACGCTAACTACTGATCAACGAACGTGAAGAAGACGACAACTCGAAGCGCTCCGTAGGAGCACGGCCGATCGAGCCAGGCGCGGCACGAATCTGGTCGGCTAGGAAGGAGAAAAGCGCATCGGAGAATCCGCTTATCTCCAGAAAGTATGGAGACGACTACAACTAGATCCACTATCGTACAAAACAAGAGGTTGACATGAGAGATTCCGCAGATCCACGATCGGGACACGAATCGGCGGCCTTCGGGCCCGCCCGACGGCGAGATCGGCCCGCAACCAAAACCATACAACAGACCTCCGTCCTCCGTCCAGGACGTATTCCGTAACTCCAACAGGGTAGGTAGTCGAGAGGGAGAAGGTACGTACTATTCGGGGTTCATGGCGGCGGCGGAGGTTGCTGGCGGGGGCGGCGGGTGAAGGACGGCAGCAGGCGATTTCGTGGGAGACGAAGGAGGAGAACGAGGAGGAGGGGGAGAATTTGGGGAGAAGGTGGGGGAAGGAACACGGGAGAGGAAAGGAAAGGAAGGCGAATAAAAAGGGTGGGTCGACTCTCCGGGTTGTCGAGTGGGGCACGTCTCGTGGAGTCCAGGGCTCCAGGCGCGTCCCACGACCACCCGCCGCCCGGTGGTTGCTTGCTTCCTCTGTTCAGACTTCAGAGTCTCCGCTGTCGGCTGGGCCCACCTCGGCATTGGGCGGTCGGCTGGGCCCACTGCCATAGGTTGCGCAGGGCCGGTGGGCCATAAGAATGAGGATGCTCCATGGGCTGGACCGTCTGTAGCGCAACTATGGGCTGCACTGGGCTACCTCAGCCCACCGTAGAGGACGCTCCACCGGATGACAAAAAAGTGTCTTTTTTTTATGAGAATATATTAATATCGCGGAGTTACATCCAGCCTCTGCACCAACAAAATGTCACCAAACGACATTCATGATGCACACAGCCTGAAGGAGAAAATGACACCAAAGACAACACGCGGAATACAAAAAGTTATCCAAAAGCGACGCCTTCAAGAAGGGAAACGGTGCACAAGCACCGTCGTCGCCCGATCCAAGATTTTAGATTTTCACCATGGACAAAGTCTGAGCTCTCAAAACAATGTCTTCGTCAAGGTCATTGTCAGACACAACCAATGAAGGTCAGACCTTAGATTTTCACCATAAAAGTCAAGACATGGCACTCGAGGAGCGCCACTAAACTTGAATTCCCCCGATGCTACCGCCCCCACTTACCAAGGTTGCTCATGCGAATCATCAAACACCAGGCTCACAAGTACCATGTCCGAAAAGTATCCGAACACAGGCTCCTGCGAAGTAAAGTCTTCATCGTCTCGAAAAACCCTTCTGCCAACTCTAGTCCTCAAATCTCAGCCACCAATACCTTTTCCACCACTGTGTACACCATGGAAATCGAGATGATGACATGTCCCATGGTTCTAACAGCAAGTAGACTAGATGACGTGGGGTGGCCACGGCAAGTCCCAGGGTCGAGTACCCCAGGTTGATTGAGAAGGGGAGAGATGAAGTGCTGGTAGTTACCACGGCTGACAAGCAAGGCGATTTACCTAGGTTCAGGCTCCCGAAGGATAACACCCTACTTACTGCTTGTCTGAGATTGATTATCGAAGGTGTTACAATGGCGATCCCGGCGAGATGCTGCTCTTGCTAGGGTTCTGGTGGTGGAATAATAGCGCCCCCTAGATCGGCGACCCTTTCAGCCTTTATATTGGAGGCTGGGTCTCGGGAGTTCGCAACCGATTAGGTTTACAGGTAAGGTAGGTCTCTACCGACATAAGCTTCGCCTGCCTTGAGGCATAATCTGTCTTCTTAGGGCCTCCTTCGTGGACCTCGAGTGTTGTCTCCTAGTAGGCCGCCTGCTGGGACCTAGTCCTTGCGTGTACCAGGTATCTTCATGGTGGGGCACCCGTTAGGTAGGCCCACGTCACTAGCAGAGCTTCGTGTCGCGCCATCATAAAACCACGCAGGCTGACCAAATTCCATCCTATACAGATAACCAGAGGCTTAACGCCAATCCATGAAGGTTTTTGACAGAAGATCTGAAACATGTCGATGGCCCCGCAGCTGCCAGCACCAAAGTAAGGCTTCACGCCGATGAGAAGTAAGGCTTCACGCCTTTGCCGACATGCATCCACGCCGGCGACCCACACATTGCCTTGATCATAGAGTAGGCATGAAGAGGCTACGGCGTGTCGGCCGGCCGGCCATCTCCGCACGCATGTGCTCAACCCTGGCGCCGTACCAATGGTGCCGATGAGAAGTAAGGCTTCACGCCTTTGCCGACATGCATCCGCGCCGGTGACCCACACATTGCCTTGATCATAGAGCAGGTGATGGCTACGTGTTGGTGAACCCCAAGAGGAAGGTTATGATGTAGACAGCAGAAGTTTTCCCTTGAATAATCTACCCAAGGTTATCAATCCAGTAGGACTTGACGATCTATCGGAAGGTTGTTGATGTTGACTCCCCCTGGCGCTAGGGAGCTTGCACCAACGTGGAATCTGCACAGACACAAACCAGAACTTTGCCCAACACGAAACAGAGAGGTTGTCAATCTCTCCGGTCTTGCAGAAACAAAGAGTTAAACGTATGGTGTGGAAAACAGCAGGAAAAACAGCAAGTAACAGGAAACAGATGATTGCAGCAGGTTGTGTAAACAGTATGAGGAAATTGGACCAGGGTCCACAGTTCACTAGTGGTGTCTCTCTCAGAACAGATAACTAGCATGTTGGGTAAACAAATTACAGCTGGGCAATTGACAAATAGAGAGGGCATAACAATGCAATACATGCCAAGATGTCTACTATGAAATCTAGTTGGGCATTACAACAAAGTACATAGACCGTTATTCCAACCGCATCTATGCCTAAATAATCCACCTTCAAGGCAGCATCCGCATCCTATTCAGTATTAAGTTGCTAACAACAGATTATTGCATGAAGTAAAGTGTGTAATGTAATCAATACAAGTGCCCTTGGACACTGCACCAATGTTTTATCCCTAGTAGCAACAGCACATCTACCATCTTAGACCTTTCTGTCACTGATCCAGATATCTAGAGACTGAACCCACTATCGAGCATAAATACCCCCTCTTGGAGTCACAAGCATCTACTTGGCCAAAGCATCTACTAGCAACGGAGAGCATGCAAGATCAAGAGCACATAGATAAACAACTTGAATAAACATGGTATCAATATTCATCGGATCCCAGCAAACACAACATCTAGCATTACAATAAGATGATCTTGATCATGTTAGGCAGCTCACAAGATCTAAACATGGAGGCACAAGGTAGAGAGACAACCATCTAGCTACTGCTATGGACCCGTAGTCCAGGGGTGGACTACTCACGCATCACTCCGGAGGCAGGCATGGTGATGTAGAGCCCTCCGGTGATGATCTCCCCTCCGGCAGGGTGCCGGGAAGAGCTTCAGAACTCCTCCGATCTGAGATTGACGATGACGGCCGCGACGGAACTTTTCGTGGAATATGATCGACCGTAATAGGGTTTTCGCGTCGCGGAGAATATATAGGCGAAGAGGCGGCGTCGGTGGCCGAGGGGGGCCACCACGCCATAGGGGGGCGCGGGCCCACCCTGGGCCGCGCCCTAGTGTGGCGTGGCCCCCTGGTGGGTCTGCTCCGACTCCCCTTTGGACTCCGTGATCTCCTCGTGATATTATTGACGATGTCTTTTGTTTCGTCCAATTCCGAGAATATTTCCTTAATAGATTTTCTGAAACCAAAAACAGCAGAAAACAGGGAACTGGCACTGTGGCATCTTGTTAATAGGTTAGTCCCAGAAAATGCATAAAAATGATATAAAGTGTAACCAAAACATGTAGCAATTGATATAATAACAGCATGGAACATCAAAAATTATAGATACGTTTGAGACGTATCAAGCATCCCCAAGCTTAGTTCCTGCTCGTCCTCGAGTAGGTAAACGATAAAAACAGATAATTTTTGAAGTGACATGCTACCAACACAATCTTTGATCAAATAACAATGTAATGCACATGATCTGAATGAAGTGATCCAAGCCAATGGTCTATAGTTTGCAAGCAAGTAAATAAAGAGTAAACATAAGTGATCACACAAGTGCAAACTTTCATGAATAATACTATAAAACATTTAGAGATATAATAGTCTAACATAATAGTTAGTTCACAGCAGCAATAATTTCAACATGAAAGTGTTTGTATCAACACAAAGGAAGATAATAGCTTCAGCTTTTGCTTCAACTTTCAACATGTATATCATATAGATAATGTCAATGCAAAGAATATGATCAACCAAACACAAAGTTATGTAAAAACTGTTATACTGGAGTTGACAATGATGTTTGCTTAAGTAGACAGAAAGAAGTGGGAAAACTGACTCAACATAAAAGTAAAAGAATGGCCCTTCGCAGAGGGAAGCAGGGATTAACATCATGTGCTAGAGCTGTAGTTCCCGAAGGCATATAGAGAGCATAAAATATTGTTTTGTAAGGTAATGGTGTATACAGGTGTCAACAAATCAAATAGCAGGTACTTGTCATCTTCCATGGCTAACTAACTTTTAGAGCGGTTCCGAGAGTTTTTAGGACTGCACTTGTAACAAGCACTTATTGGTGACACTCCTCCCAACCATTTACTTTCCACAAACCATGGCTAACCGAATCCTCGGGTGCCCACCAACATTCACCATGGAGGAGTGTCTATTTATTTATAGGGTGGACTAACCAGCTCTTTAATGCAAAATAAAAGGTGGAGAAGCAGATGAAGCTGCCAATCCTTGTAAATTAATTAGCATGGAAGATGACAAATCTCACTACTACGTCCTTATGAGCTTTTCAAGTAGTGACACAAAAAGGATAATTGTTTTGAGTAGTTAGTAGATAGCACATGAAGAAATTTACTTGGAATGGTGAAAACACCACATAATAGGTAGGTATGGTGGACACAGGTGGCATGGATTTGGCTCAAGGTTTTGGATGTACAAGAAGCATTCCCTCTTAGTACAGAGTTTAGGCTAGCAAGGTTATTATAAGCAAACATCATTATCAACTGGAATAGCAAGAGTGTACATAAAACACAAGGTTTGACGAACCATAGACTCCCACTGTCTTCCTTGTTAACACATAGCCTTCATCCAAAAATTATCTAGACTACTATGGACTTCCAATTATGCAACAGATTATTATAGCAGAAAATCCTTATAGTAGTTCTTCATTAATAGCCATTACTTACATGATGCACAAGCTTAAACATTAATTACTTGACAGCTCAAAACAATTGGCAAGCATCAAATTACTCAAGACAACGATCTAAAAAGATTCATGTAAGCATTTTATACCACTACCACATGCATAGCATTTTTCTGGTCCAACCAAACACCAATCAACTTATTTGACAACTCTCCAAACAGATATAAGTGAAGCAAGAGAGTACTTTCTTCAAAAGAAACTGAAAGCTCTAACAAGAGATACATGAAAAACTGAGAGCTAACAGCAATAACAGCAACTAGACAGGAATACTCAACAAGTATAAGTGAAGCACAAGAGTATTCTAATGAAAAAGTGGAGCGTGTCTCTCTCCCAAACATGAATACTAGGATCCAACAAGTATAGCACAGCAAACAAAACAAACTGAAAACAAAAACACACTGACGCTCCAAGGAAGAGTACACTAGCATGAAGCAATAAAAATATAGCACCATTAGAGATGACCTGATAATTTGTAGATGAAGAAGGGGATGCCTTGGGCATCCCCAAGCTTAGATGCTTGAGTCTTCTTGAAATATGCTGGGGAGGTAAGCCTCCCCAAGCTTAAGCTCTTCACTCTTCTTGATCATGTAATATCATTCTCCTCTATCAACACTTGAAAACTTCCTTCACACCAAAACTTAACAGCTTTTCTCATTAGCAGGTTAGTGCACTAAAAGATAATACTTCAAAGTTCTAGCAAAGACAAAACTCACAAGCCAACTATTTTAAACATTAGCCACTGTTACTAGGCTCAAGTGGGCACTTTTACACGAAAAGAAACCACTTAAAAACTTGTAAAAGAGAGAATGCAAAATAAAAGACAGAATCTGTCAAACCAGAACAGTCTGTAATGACGAATTTTTTCGAGGCACTTACGATGCTCAGATGAAAAACTTTTGAAATAATGAAAGTTGCGTAACATCATCAGGAACATGCACAAAAAGTTTCAGCATTTTTCGATTTTTTCTGATTTTCTACTGAATTAAACGGTGACGAACAGCAATCTGTCCCAATGCAGTCCCGAAAATAAAACCAACTTTGCATTAGTAACTCTCCTTGGCACAACAAAACAGCAAATAAAGATACAAAGGAGTTGCTACAGAGGTAAACAAGCATCCTTGACTCAAGAAAACAAAAATAAAAAGCAAATAAAAACATGGGTTATCTCCCAGAAGTGCTTTTCTTTAATGCCTTTGAGCTAGGCATGAAGAGATGCATCAAGTATTGTCAAGACCAGAAAATCCAAAACCATAATTTGTCTTGACACTAGTATCATGTGAGTATTTCATCTTCTTCCTAGGGAAGTGTTCCATACCTTTCTTGAGTGGGAATTGAAATTTTATATCCAAAACCACAAAATCAACAGGGACAAGATTGTTGTTAACCATGATCAAAACATCATCAACTTTTCCTAAAGGTTTCTTCATAGAAGAATCAGCAAAGTGAATATCCAAATAACATTTTTCCAAAGGTGCAAGCTTGAGAATATCATATAAATTTTTAGGCATAACCGAAATACAAGAACCAAGGTCACACAAAGCATTGCATTCAAACTCACTCAGTTTCATTCTAATAACAGGTTCCCAATTATCATCTAACTTCCTAGGGATAGAAGCTTCAAGTTTTAATTTTCTTCCCTAGCATGCATGAGAGCTTTGATAATATGTTCAGTAAAAGCCATATTTATTTTACTAGCATTAGGACTCTTAGCTAGCTTTTGCAAGAACATGATGACTTCAGTTATGTTACAATTTTCGAAATTGAAGTTGTTGTCATAAAAAACAATGGAGCAATTATCACCAATACCTCTAAAAATTTCAGCACTTTTACTAGGAACAAAAGTAGTGCTATCAGGCAATTTAAACTTTTTTGTAGAGGTAGTGGAGACATTTCCAACACTTATTATCTTTTCACTAACAGTAGGGGGCGCATTAGCATGTGAGTCATCATTTGTTTCATTAGTAAAAATAGTGCAAACTCTAACAACACTATTTTGTTCAGCAATTTCAGCTTCTCTTTCTTCTCTCTCCCATCTTTCATGAAGTTCAGCAAGCATCCTAATGTTGTTATCAATTTTAACTTGGATAGCATTGAGTGTTTTACTCTCTCTAATATCACTAGGAATAGCTTTTATTTTCAGCATTTCAACATCATGAGCAAGACTATCAACTTTAGCAGCAAGGCAACTCGAAATTAAAAACTAGATGCAGGAATTTAATTTTTTTGGATTTTTGATTTTTAACAGCAAGCAAAACAAAAATAAAACAAGACAAAAACAAAGTAAAGAGATTGGAACTGAGAGACTCCGCTTTCCAATAGCCTCCAAGTCCCCGGCAACGGCGCCAGAAAACAGCTTGATGGCTACGTGTTGGTGAACCCCAAGAGGAAGGTTATGATGTAGACAACAGAAGTTTTCCCTTGAATAATCTACCCAAGGTTATCAATCCAGTAGGACTTGACGATCTATCAGAAGGTTGTTGATGTTGACTCCCCCTGGCGCTAGGGAGCTTGCACCAACGTGGAATCTGCACAGACACAAACCAGAACTTTGCCCAACACAAAACAGAGAGGTTGTCAATCTCTCCGGTCTTGCAGAAACAAAGAGTTAAACGTATGGTGTGGAAAACAGCAGGAAAAACAGCAAGTAACAGGAAACAGATGATTGCAGCAGGTTGTGTAAACAGTATGAGGAAATTAGACCAGGGTCCACAGTTCACTAGTGGTGTCTCTCTCAGAATAGATAACTAGCATGTTGGGTAAACAAATTACAGCTGGGCAATTGACAAATAGAGAGGGCATAACAAAGCAATACATGCCAAGATGTCTACTATGAAATCTAGTCGGGCATTACAACAAAATACATAGACCGTTATTCCAATCGCATCTATGCCTAAATAATCCACCTTCAAGGCAGCATCCGCATCCTATTCAGTATTAAGTTGCTAACAACAGATTATTGCATGAAGTAAAGTGTGTAATGTAATCAATACAAGTGCCCTTGGACACTGCACCAATGTTTTATCCCTAGTAGCAACAGCACATCTACCATCTTAGACCTTTCTGTCACTGATCCAGATATCTAGAGACTGAACCCACTATCGAGCATAAATACCCCCTCTTGGAGTCACAAGCATCTACTTGGCCAAAGCATCTACTAGCAACGGAGAGCATGCAAGATCAAGAGCACATAGATAAACAACTTGAATAAACATGGTATCAATATTCATCGGATCCCAGCAAACACAACATCTAGCATTATAATAAGATGATCCTGATCATGTTAGGCAGCTCACAAGATCTAAACATGGAAGCACAAGGTAGAGAGACAACCATCTAGCTACTACTATGGACCCGTAGTCCAGGGGTGGACTACTCACGCATCACTCCGGAGGCAGGCATGGTGATGTAGAGCCCTCCGGTGATGATCTCCCCTCCGGCAGGGTGCCGGGAAAAGCTTCAGAACTCCTCCGATCTGAGATTGACGATGAGGACTGCGACAGAACTTTTCGTGGAATATGATTGACCGTAATAGGGTTTTCGCGTCACGGAGAATATATAGGCGAAGAGGCGGCGTCGGTGGCCGAGGGGGCCACCACGCCATAGGGGGCGCGGGCCCACCCTGGGCCGCGCCCTAGTGTGGCGTGGCCCCTGATGGGTCTGCTCCGACTCCCCTTTGGACTCCGTGATCTCCTCGTGATATTATTGACGATGTCTTTTGTTTCGTCCAATTCCGAGAATATTTCCTTAATAGATTTTCTGAAACCAAAAACAGCAGAAAACAGGGAACTGGCACTGTGGCATCTTGTTAATAGGTTAGTCCCAGAAAATGCATAAAAATGATATGAAGTGTAACCAAAACATGTAGCAATTGATATAATATCAGCATGGAACATCAAAAATTATAGATACGTTTGAGACGTATCAGCAGGCAGGAAGGGGCTGCGGCGTGCCGGCCGGCCGTCCATCTCCGCACGCATGTGCTCAACCCTGGCGCCCATGTGCTTGTGCAAGACCCAGGTGGAGCGACATGCATCCGGTTCCAGGCTCACAGCAGCGTTTGTCTCACCAATTCACCATTGACTTGGAAGCGTCTTTCCCTGACATGGACTTGAAATTGACTGGACCGGAAGGCCGGTGTCCTGTCAAATCGGAGGCTTCCGATGCAAGATGGTGACGCCAGATTGTGAGACTGGTGGCGGCCAGATCTGCAGAACGGCGGCGGCCAATCTCGAGGCAGATGACGGCCAGATCGGTTACTGGTATGATCGAGGATGAATACCACCAAGCCGAATGAAGAAAAAATGAAGCGGACACGCCCCCTCGCCGCCATCCACCGTCGAGGATGGCTTCCTCCGGCGGCGGCGAGGCGATCGGGGATGCGTGGAGGCCTCCTAAGGTTGCGGTGGCGGCGCCTCCGGAGTCGCCCGTAGCGACCCGGGAGGCAAGGGTTATTTTGTGCAACACTGCTTTCCGACATTTATCAGTTATCACCACTTATATAAAAAGACTTATATGCTACAAAATGATATAAAATAGTCAAAGGGATGAACCAATAGACCTTCAAACCAGTACTCTATCCATCCGTAAAATAAGACGCATACTCAGAAGTCATACCTTGTAAAGTTTGACCAAACCTTTAGAATAAAACTATATCAATTATCAACCTCTACAATGTCAAATCAATCTTATCGATACATTATTGAATATAGTTTTATACTCAATCTGTGTACTATTATATTTTTCGATATTTTCTTACAAGCATGGTCAAATTTCGGATGGTTTTGACTTCAGGAAAAAATACGCCTACTTTTACGGAACGGTGATAGTATGTCCTAGGGTTCCGACAGACACCGTGTTTAGCACCGGACCATCGTTGATTCTACTGTCTTGATTCAAGAGTGAAAAACTTTATGTCGCAACAGTGGAACATGAGGTTCCACTTATGCTGCCAAAGAGGGTCCACCACCTGTGGGCCCACCAAGAAGATGGTCAAGGCCAAGTAACAAGACCGGTAGATGGTTCCGCCCATCTACCTTGCAGGAACCTAGCAAGCTCGACATCGACACCCTGCGGCTAAGGACTGGGGACCCTTTGGGGTCACCTTCCACCAAGGCACCAAGTCAAGACATCCGAGAGCCTGGCAGGAGGCCAGGCTCCTTCTCGGGTCCGTCTCCGTACATCGCCAAGGATAAGCACGTCAGCGTGTGCTAGAAGCTTGTAGAAGACTTGGGCACCAAGACGAAGGACGCGACCCAGTGACGTCGCCATGGAGCGTGGTCGGTAGGGGAGTCAGTCCATGTCCGCCCCACTTTCCCTAAAGGTGGACGCCCTCACCTAACTGCGGAGAATACTTGGAGGAGAAGAGTCCACGTCGCCTCCAAAGACCACCGGGGGTTTTCCCGCTTAAAACCCCACACACTCCTCGCGTGACCCATGTGGTATCCCCTTAGCCTATAAAAGGAGGACCAAGCCCACCGAGGGAAGAGGGACAGATTAGACCGGAACCAAGGAAGAGCACCAGCAAGACTAGCTAGGGCTGAGAAGGTAGAGCGCGAGGTGATCTCCTCCGGGAAGGATCTGCACGTCGTCTACCTCTAGCCACCACCCTGCCGGGTACACCCCCGTGACCACCCTTGTAAGCTACACCATGATGAACACCTCAATCCAGACATGCAGGAGTAGGGCTTTTAGCCTCCAGGCGGTCTGAACCTGGCTAAACTCTCTGCATCTCGTGTTGATTGCTTGAACGTCGGATCGGAGAGCTCGACGTGGTTCACCCGGGTGGGACGTCTTCCAGCCTCCTTCGCGCCCCGTGCCGAACCTTAAAAGGGGGTATCCTTTACTCCCGGTGTCCGTCCGCCGCGACACGACTTCTGGCGCGCCAGGTTGGGAGCGCAAGCGCTGGATTCGTCTTCATCAACCTCAAGATCGTCATCGACAAGATCTACTTCGTGCTCTTCTTCAAGCATGCCGCCGACGAAGAAGACCGACGCTGCGGTCCCCAAGCCCGTCTCTCCTTCACGCACTCAGGCTTCCTTCGATCGCCATGCTGCGGAGACACGCCAAAACGCTCCTCCGCCCCCACCTCCTTTGGAAAAGGAGGTGCCAGAGGGAGCCAATGTGGACATGAACGGTGAGCCTGAAGGCACGACAGCCCCGAGAAACTCCGTCAGGCCTCCTCCTCCTCGCTCCGGAGGGAGAAGAGCATCGGCAACGGCGCCGGCAAGGGACCTACCGCTGGGGAGGGGAACGAAGATGTTCCCGCTAGCGGAGAACCACGAGGTGCCAGGAGCAAGTCTTCCACGCACCTGCCCACGGGCGCGCGAGCTCGCCACGACGCCCTTGTCGCTGCCAAGGCCCTGATGCAGTTTTCCCGAGCACCGACAATCCCAAGGTCTACCAGGAGTGGAGGACACGTGTGGAGGAACTTCTTGACTTTGCCGAACGTGGCCCTGAGCTGGAGCCTACCCGTGCTCCCACCGTCAACGGCCCTGGAGCGGGAAGAGAAAGGACACGCGAGCCCCGGGGTCAGCCCCGTGGCGAGCACCATGGCGAGACGCAACCTCCGCGCACCATTCCTCCGGTGGCTGATCGGTTGAACCGCGAGGGCGGCAAAGCCATCTCCGTCGGATCGTCTACCACACGCAACCAAGTTCTCTGGGTCGACCTCAACAACCGTCAGAACGAGGACATGCGCACTCGCATCGAGCGCCGCCGGGTAGATCGGGACGATGACATCGCTGAGGGCTGCCTCGCCCTCTCCCCTGAGTTCCGTCATGTCTCCTGGCCCAAGAAGTTCAAGATTGACGTCCTTCGTTACGACGGCACTACGAACCCCCGGGACTTCCTGCAGCTCTACTCCCTCGCTGTTGTGGTCGTCGGGGCCGACGAGATCATGATGGCCAACTGGTTCCCGTTGAATCTGAAGGGAGATGCCCAAACATGGCTTCTCAACCTTCCCAAGTGCTCCATCCATTCCCGGCGGGCACTAAAAGAACAGTTCCTGGGGGCTTTCCAGTGCGGGTACCAGCGCTCGGGGCTCCCAGAGACCTCCACGACTTCAAGCAGCTTCCGGGTGAAACTCTTCGCAAGTTCATACAACGCTTCACCCAGAAGATGAACACGATACCCCGCATCAAGGAGGAGCTGGTGATCTCATCTTTCCACGCCAACGTCCGCAACGTGCGGATGCGCGAGAAGTTGAGCACCCACTACATCGAGACTACCCGTGAGCTCTGGGAGCTTGCGGACCGGTGTGCACGTGCGGAGGAAGGAGTCAAGTTCCCCTGGAGGAAGAACCCGAGGACAAGACTGCTCCTGCCAAGAACAAGAAGCGGGACCCTGGACCCGACAAGCGCGTCTTCGTCACCGAGCCCCTTTCCAAGAAGGCCAAGTCTACCTCGACCTCTGAGGGAGAAGAAGACCCTTGGTGCCACATCCACCCTGACAGCAATCATGCGCTCAAGGACTGCCGCCAGATCAAGTACCTCGCGCTGCAGGAGCAGCACCGGGCTGACGGGACCAACCCGGATGGCTGCTTCAGCTGCGGCGTCAGTGGACACATCGCTCATGACTGTCCCACTGGTCGCCAAGGCAGAGGTGGCCGTGGGTGGGGTCGCGGCGGTGGTCGCGGAGGCCGAGGAGGAGGACGCGGTGGCCAAGGTGGTTGATACGTCTCCAACGTATCCATAATTTCTGCTGTTCCATGCTTATATTATACCATTTGCTACATTTTTTATATACACTTCATATCACTTTTATGCATTTTCTGGGACTAACCTATTAACAAGATGCCACAGTGCTAGTTCCCTGTTTTCTGCTGTTTTTGGTTTCAGAAAAGTACTTCTGCGAATATTCTCGGAATTGCACAAAACAAAAGGCCACGTCCCTATTTTTCCAACACGTACACGAAGTCCGAAGGAGAGACGAAGAGGAGCCAGGAGCCAGCCAAACCACATGGCGGCGCGGTGGGCCCCCCTGCCGCGCTAGCCTATGGGTTGGGCCCCTCGGGGCTCCACCGACATCGCCCCTTCGCCTATATATTGCCTCAGACGCGAAAACCCTAAAAGACGAAGCCATATTCCACGAAGAGTTCCGCAGCGCCGCCGCCATCGACGACAAGTTTCGGGGGACAGAAGTCTCTGTTCCGGCACGCTGCCGGGACGGGGAATTGCCCCCAGAGCCATCTCCATCAATTCCACCGCCATCTTCATCGCCGCTGCTGACTCCCATGATGAGGAGGGAGTAGTTCTCCCCCGAGGCTGAGGGCTCTACCGGTAGCTATGTGGTTCATCTCTCTCTCCCATGGCGTGATCTTTATGTGATCGTGTGTATTGTTAGTATCGCTGAATACATTAATAATGTTTATGCTACTCAAGTGATTTGTCTAGTTTCTGGAGTCGTTGTGACAACACGGTATCAAGGTGACAGTGTGGGTACTTGTGTGACTCTATGAATAATTTAGATATCTATCATGGCTTGTTCTTGGGAACTGTGGTGTTTGTTTACTCAGACTTTGAGGAGTGCTTTTGCAGCCCTACACGTAGTACTCTTGTGTTATCAAGAAGGAGAATAATCCCGAGCAGTATTTACTTGTATTCAGTTGTGCTAATCTAGTTGAATATGTAGATGTTACTCTTTATCTATTATGCACTCTAGATGTTACTTTAATATGAACTCCGGTACTCTCCACGGTGTAAAGGTGACAGTGTGTGCACCGTGTGTGATTCCTTTATGACGTTGTGGCGCTTGTTTACTCCGGCTTGAGGTGTGCTTTTGTAGCCCTACACAATGAATGATGTTTGTTATCCAACAAGAGAGTGTTTAAGAGTAGCTTTTACTTATTCAGTTATGAGATCATTGTTGAGAGTGTCCACTAGTGAAAGTATGATCCCTAGGCCTTGTTTCTAAGCATTGAAATACCGTTTACATCAAGTTCTGCTACATGTTTGCTTGCTGCCATCTTTATTTCAGATTGCAGTTACCACTTATAATCATCCATATCACTTGTATTTCACTATCTCTTCGCCGAACTAGTGCACCTATACATCTGACAAGTGTATTGGGTGTGTTGGGGACACAAGAGACTTCTTGTATCTTAATTGCAGGGTTGCTTGAGAGGAATATCTTTGACCTCTACCTCCCTGAGTTCGATAAACCTTGGGTGATTCACTTAAGGGAAACTTGCTGCTGTTCTACAAACCTCTGCTCTTGGAGGCCCAACACTGTCTACAGGAATAGAAGCGTGCGTAGATATCAGTGGTCGCAGACAAAACAACCAAGAGGTCGCCCACAACAACAACGGGGAGGTTCCAGCCCCTCAGGGCGGCAACAGCGGGAAGTTCCAGGAAGTCAATGGAGTTGTGGCGTGCATCCACGGGGGAGCTTCTCTGCCTCCCTCCAATGACGTCTGCAAGAGACTCGTCCGGGGGCTTAATGCGGTCGCTTCTGTCCTGCCAAAGCCCCTGGACTGGTCATACCAAGTCATCACCTTCGATCCAGAAGATCACCCCGACCTCGTCTCCGGGGTAGGGACCCTGCCTCTGATCGTGTCGCCTATCATTCACAACTATAAGGTTACCAAGATGCTGGTCGACGGGGGGTCCAGCCTCAACCTGCTGATGGCGAAGGTCCTGGCTACTCTGCAAATACCCCTCTCATGCCTGCAAGACACCGACGCGTTTCAAGGCGTGAACGGGAGTGTCACTCGGCCGCTGGGGAAGATCACTCTCCCGGTCACCTTTGGTGAACCCGAGAACTTCCACACCGAGGACATCTTCTTCGACATCGCAGACACGCCACTACCGTACAACGACATACTCGGCCGACCCGCTCTGGCCAAGTTCATTGCCGTGTCTCACTTCGCCTACAACATGGTGAAGATCCCGATAGCATGGGGTGTCATCAAGGTCAAGGCCGACGTCGACGACGCTATCTTCTGTGTCCAGAAGCTAAACCAGATGGTGGCGACGACATCGGATGTCCGTCAAGATGTACAGGAGGTTGATGTCGGTGCATTCCCCGGGGGCAGTGTGTGTCCCGGGGGCTCGACTTCAACTCCCCCCAAGAAGGCGCCATTCTACGGCGACCCGCATATGACCAAGAAGGTGACGCTGACAAGCAATGGAAGCCGCACCATCACCATGGGTGCCCGCCACATCGATAAATAGGAAAGCGCGCTCATCGCATTCCTTCGGGAAAATTCCGATGTCTTCGCCTGGGAAGCATCAGGGTTACCCGGTGTACCAAGGAAGGTGATCGAGCACAAACTGGCGGTGAGCACGGATGCTCGCTCCGTGAAGCAAGTTCTGCGGAAGCAGAGCAAGGAAAAATTGGAGTTCATCGTTGATGAGATCGACAAGTTGCTAGAAGCTGGTGTCATCAAGGCGGTTCCCCACCCAACCTGGGTGGCCAACCCCGTGGTGGTGCCCAAGCCCATGACCATCAAGTTGCGGCTCTGCGTGGATTTTACAGACCTGAACAAGCCATGTCCCAAGGATCCATTCCCATTGCCGCGCATCGACTTAATCGTGGATTCCACGGCCGGGTGCGAGCAGCTATGCTTCTTGGATGCCTTCTCCGGGTACCATCAGATCATGATGGCGATGGAGGATCAAGAAAAGAAGGCCTTCATCACTCCCAAGGGCTGCTTCTGCTACACCCGGATGCCTTTCGGCCTCCGGAATGCCGGCGCTGCCTTCCAGCGCGCCATGCAAGCAGGCCTGGGCTCCCAGATGGGCCGCAACGTCGAGGCGTACATCGACGACATCGTGGTCAAGACTCGGTACAAGGACTCTCTCATCCAAGACCTGCATGAGACCTTCGTCAATTTCAAGCTCAACCCTGACAAGTGCGTGTTCGGGGTCCCGTCCGGCAAGCTGCTGGGTTTCTTGATCTCCCATCGGGGATTGAGGCCAACCCCGACAAGATCAAGACCATCGAGCGCATGGAGGCGCCCCGGCTGGTTAAGGACGTACAACGCCTCAACGGGTGCATTACTGCACTCGGGCGCTTCATCTCAAGGCTTGGAGAACGAGCTCTGCCCTTCTTCAAGCTGCTCAAGAAATCGGGCCCCGTGGAGTGGACCCCTGAGGCCGAAGTAACCCTTCAATCTCTCAAGCGCTACCTCGCCTCGCCACCCATCCTCGTGTCCCCGACGGAGAAGGAGCCTTTGCTACTATACATCGCTGCCACCAATCAGGTGATCAGTGCCGTGGTGGTAGTGGAACGTGACGCTCCTCCAAGGGAGTCAAGCAAAACCAAGGGCAAGCGTCCCGGGAACACACTCCCGGGGCAACCAAGCAAGAAAAGGCAGTCGGGTGATAGGGTCTGAAGATCCTGACGTCGAACCCGCCCTGCCCACCGATGCCATGATCGCCGTCGCTAAGAACGGAGAGCTTTACTCCGGAGGAACATCACTGGGGGCTACTTCACCCCCACCTGAAGGTGCTGAGTACATGGAGAACACTGAACCCGTCGAGGATTCAGTGACCCGCAAGGTGCAACATCCAATCTACTTCGTCAGCTCGGTGTTGCGCGACGCCCGGGAGCGGTATCCCATGATGCAGAAGTTGTTGCTGGCGATCCTCATCGCCTCTCGAAAGATGAGACCCTACTTCGAGAGTCACTCGATCACGGTGGTGTCAAAGTACAACCTGAGAAGCCCGCTAGAGAACCCACTTGCCACCGGACGCATCTCATTATGGGCTATGGAGCTTCAAGGCTTTGGTCTCAAGTTTGAGCACACGAACAACATCAAGAGTCAGGCGCTAGCTGACTTCACAGCAGAGTGGACCGAGACGGCATTCGATGGCCCAGATGAGGAAATTTGCCTCCCCGGGAAGGAAGACCCTAGTGCCTGGGTAATTGATGACGTGAAAGCACACGTTCGTTGGGAGACCCCAAGAGGAAGGTATGAAGCAGTGCAGCAGCAAGTTTTCCCTCAGTAAGATACCAAGGTTGTCAGATCCAGTAGGAGTAAAAGGCACCTCTGAAGGTTGTTGGTGGTGCCATTTACTCTATCACCAACGTGGAACCTGCACACAACACAATCAAACTACTTTGCCCCAACGAAACAGTGAGGTTGTCAATCTCACGGCTTGCTGTAAACAAAGGATTAAACGTATGGTGTGGAAAATAGTGTTTAATTGCAGAGAATGAAAAGGAACAATGATTGCAGTTGGTTGTATTATCAGTGTAAAAGAATGGACCGGGGTCCACAGTTCACTAGTGGTGTCTCTCCATAAAAGATAACTAACATGCTGGGTAAACAAATTACAGCTGGGCAATTGATGAATAGAGAGCGCATGACAATGCATATATATGACAAGATGACTACTATGATATTCAATTGGGCATTACAACAAGATACATAGACCGTTATCCAACAGCATCTATGACTAATAATCCACCTTCAGGTTGACATCCGTGTTCCCCGTTGGTATTAAGTTGCAAGCAACAGATTATTGCATTAAGTAATGTGCATAATGTAAACAATATAATTATCCTTAGACAAAGCATTGTTGTTTTACCCCTAGTGGCAACAGCACATCCACAACCTTAGACGTTGCTGTCACTCGCCCAGATTACCGGAGGCATGAACCCACTATCTAGCATAAATACTCCCTCTTGGAGTTACAAGCATCTACTTGGCCAAAGCATCTACTAGTAACGGAAAGCATGCAAGATCATAAATAACATATAAGATAGATTGATAATCAACTTGATCATAGTATCAATATTCATCGGATCCCAGCAAACACAACATGTAGCATTACAATAAGATGATCTTGATCATGATAGGCAGCTCACAAGATCTAAACATGATAGCACAAGGAGGAGAGACAACCATCTAGCTACTGCTATGGACCCGTAGTCCAAGGATGAACTACTCACGCATCACTCCGGAGGCAGGCATGGTGATGTAGAGCCCTCCGGTGATGATTCCCCTCTCCGGCAGGGTGCCGGGAAGAGCTTCAGAACCCTCCCGAACTAGGGTTGACGACGGCGGCGGCTACGGAACTTTTCGTGGATGGAGGTCGGGTATTTAGGGTTTTCTCGACGAAGGCATTATATAGGCGAAAGGGCGGCGTCTGGAGGCACCCGAGGGGGTCACGCCACCCCCCACGCGAGGTGGGGCCGCGCCGGCCCCTGGCGTGGCTGCCTCCTCGGTCGCCTCCGTCTCTCCTTTGGACTCCGTGTACGTGTCGGAAAATAGAAGGTTTGTCCAAGTTTCGTCCAATTCCGAGAATATTTCCAGAACAGCTTTTCTGGAATACAAAAACAGCAGAAAACAGGAACTGGCACTGTGGCATCTTGTTAATAGGTTAGTCCCAGAAAATGCATAAAAATGCTATGAAGTGTATATAAAACATGTAACAATTGGTATAATATCAACATGGAACATCAGAAATTATAGATACGTTTGAGACGTATCAAGCATCCCCAAGCTTAGTTCTACTCGTCCTCGAGTAGGTAAAACGATAAAAACAAAATAATTTCTGAGGTGACATGCTACCATCATAATCTTGATCAAATAGTATTGTAAAGCACATGTTATGAATGAAGTGATCCAGGTCAATGGTCTATAGTTTGCTAACAAATAGATAATGAGCAAACAACTGAATCATATAAGCAAAAACTTTTCATGAATAGTACTTTCGAGACAAGCATCAAAAGTTTTGCATAAGAGTTAACTCATAAAGCAATAGATTCTAAGTAAAAGGTATTTAACCAACACAAAGGAAGATTTAAGTTTCAGCAATTGCTTTCAACTTTCAACATTATATCTCATGGATATTTGTCAACACAAAGCAATATAATAAGTGCAATATACAGCATATAAAAATTGTTGCACCAAAGTTGACACTAGTGTTTGCTTCTGAGATAGAAAGAAGTAGGAAAACTGACTCAACATAAAAGTAAAAGAAAGGCCCTTCGCAGAGGGAAGCAGGGATTAAATCATGTGCTAGAGCTTTTTAAGTTTTTGAAATCATATAGAGAGTAAAAATAAAGTTTTGAGGGTGTTTGTTAATTGTCAACGAATCAGAAAATGGAAAGTACAATATGACCCCTGCCAACCAGACTTTTAAGAGCGGCTCCCATGAAGGACGTTATTTCTACCAGCAAGGCAGATCATCCCTCTTTCTCTTTTGTTTACACATGCAGATATTTCACTGTTCATTGCTTGACTGATAAATCAGGGCAAAAATGTGAAGAGAATTAAGCGGTTAAAGTTGTAATTAATTGGGACTGGGCACCCCATTTGCCAGCTCTTTTTGCAAAATTAATGGATAAGCGGATGTATATGCCGCTAGTCCGGTGGTAAAGTCTGTTTGACAGTTGACATAAAGACATCCACCCCGTCCTCATGAGCTTGGTAAACATTGACACAAAAAGGAGTAATAAAGTTTTGAATAGTTTAAAGGTAGCACATGAAAAATTTACTTGGAATGGCAAGGAAATACCACATATAGGTAGTTATGGTGGACACAATGGCATGGATTTTGGCTCAAGGTTTTGGATGCACGAGAAGCATTCCCTCTCAGTACAGAGTTTAGGCTAGCAAGGTTATTTGAAGCAAACACAGGATATCAACCGACAACAAGACTTATATGAAAACATATTGCAAGCATTATAAGACTCTACACTGTCTTCCTTGTTAACCAAACCCTTTTACTAGAAAATATCTAGACCTTAGAGATACCAATCATGCAAACCAAATTTCAACAGCTTTACGGTAGTTCTTCATTAATAGGTTTTAACTACATGATACAAAAGCTTAAACATGAACTACTTGATAACTCAAAACAATTGACAAGTATCAAATTATCCAATACAGTGATCTACAAGAATATGTAAGCTTTTCCATTATACCATCTACCACATGCAACATTTTCTGTTCCAACCAAACACCAATCAATTTATTTCAACATAAACTCTCCAAACAATTATAAGTGAAGCAAGAGAGTACTTTCTTAAAAGAACTAACAGCTCTGAATAAGAGATGCATGCAAAACAGGAGCTAAAAGCATAGCAATAGCTAGATAAGAATACTCAACAAGTATAAGTGAAGAATAGGAGTATTCATATGAAAAAGCGGAGCGTGTCTCTCTCCCAATCAAGATGCTAGGGTCCAATCAAGTTGACCAGAAAATAAAATAACAATGAAAATAAAAGCACACAGACGCTCCAAGTAAAGCACATATGATGTGAAAGAATTAAAATATAGTTTCACTAGAGATGACCTGATAAGTTGCTGATGAAGAAGGGGATGCCTTGGGCATCCCCAAGCTTAGACGCTTGAGTCTTCTTGAAATATGCTGGGGTGATCCATGGGAGCATCCCCAAGCTTAAGCTCTTCACTCTTCTTGATCACATTATATCATCCTCTCTCTTGACCCTTGAAAACTTCCGCCACACCAAACTCAGAGTAATTCTCATTAGAGGGTTAGTGCACAATCAAAAACTCACATGTTCTATAAGGACACAAACATGACCGTTACTTTTAACATTAGCTACTGCCACTGATGTTATGTGAAGCTCTTCACCCAAAAAAGAATTCCACTCAACACTAGTAAAAGAGAGAATGCAAAATAAAAGACAGAATCTGTCTAAACAGAACAGTCCGTAAAGACGAATTTTTTCGAGGCACTTACGTTGCTCAGATCGAAAAACTCAAAACTAACGAAAGATGCGTACATATCTGAGGATCACGCACAAAAATTTGCAGATTTTAATTTTCTGTGATTTTACAGAAGAAAACGGTGAACAGCAAAATCTGTTCCTGCGCAGAAATCCAAATCTAGCATCATCTTCCTATTAGAGGCTCTACTTGGCACAACAATGCGAAAAATAAAGATACAAAGGTTGTTACAGAAGTAAACAACTCCTTGACTCAAAAAGAAAAGAAAAATTGCAGAAATAAAAAATGGGTTGTCTCCCATAAGCGCTTTTCTTTAACGCCTTTCAGCTAGGCGCAGAAAGTAAGAATCAAGTGTTTCCAAGTGAGAAGCATCAACAATCTTACGCTTAGCTCTCTTACCTTACTCTTATCTTTAGGAAATACTTGGTTACAATAGGTGAAGAGGCGAAATTCATAGTGCCTTGGCCCACGTCTATTATTGCTCCAAAGCGTTTCAACAGAGATCTTCCAAGCGTAATTTGTCCTACTCCTGCACATTCAATGACAAGATAATCAATAGATATTGTTATCCCCAGGAGTTTTGTAAATACTCCTTCGGCTACTCCTCTTGGTAATTTAATAGTATTATCACCAAAATTATACAATCTTCGCATTTGGAAAGCTCCCAAAGATTTAAGGAATCAAAATATCCTTGGGCATTAAACAGAATTCAGACATATATCACAGCGAGCATGGAAGTTTCACCATTGATAACAACTTTTACTGAGGGAACCCATCCCGATGGTTCAAAATTTACTGGCACATTATCATAGTGTTCACGAATCTGATTATACCCTTCTTTTAGACCAGATATGTTTGTTTCAAGAGTATTAAGTCTATCATTTATGTCAAGCCGAATCAATTTTACTGATTGGAGGGCTAGAAATTGTAATCATTTTTTATAGCATTAAAAGCTTGATCCCCATCATAACGAAGGAAATCTCCTCCTACCACAGCATCTAAAGCATATCTGTAGCAAAGAACAAGACCAAATAAAAGCTACTAAGGAGCAGGCTTAAAGTCATTTTAGGTTCAGTTTTAGCATAGGACTCAAAAATTCTAGACCAAGCATCTTTAAAACTCTCCTCACTCCCTTGCTTGAAAGTGAAATCTCTTCCTCAGGTGACATGACGATAGGAACAGGGCTAGACATGATAACAAGACTGAAAATAAACTAATGCAAGTAACTAATTTTTTTGTGTTTTTGATAAATAAAGCAAACAAGACAAGATAAAAATAAACTAAGCAAGACAATAACAAAGTAAAGAGATTGGAAGCGTGAGACTCCCCTTGCAGAAATCCTCTTACTCCCCGGCAACGGCGCCAGAAAAAGTTGCTTGATGACGTGAAAGCACACGTTCGTTGGGAGACCCCAAGAGGAAGGTATGAAGCAGTGCAGCAGCAAGTTTTCCCTCAGTAAGATACCAAGGTTGTCAGATCCAGTAGGAGTAAAACACTTCTGAAGGTTGTTGGTGGCGCCGTTTACTCATCACCAACTGGAACCTGCACACAACACAATCAAACTACTTTGCCCCAACGAAACAGTGAGGTTGTCAATCTCACCGGCTTGCTGAAAACAAAGGATTAAACGTATGGTGTGGAAAATAGTGTTTAATTGCAGAGAATGAAAAGGAACAATGATTGCAGTTGGTTGTATTATCAGTGTAAAAGAATGGACCGGGGTCCACAGTTCACTAGTGGTGTCTCTCCATAAAAGATAACTAACATGCTGGGTAAAAAATTACAGCTGGGCAATTGATGAATAGAGCGCATGACAATGCATATATATGACAAGATGACTACTATGATATTCAATTGGGCATTACAACAAGATACATAGACCGTTATCCAACAGCATCTATGACTAATAATCCACCTTCAGGTTGACATCCGTGTTCCCCGTTGGTATTAAGTTGCAAGCAACAGATTATTGCATTAAGTAATGTGCATAATGTAAACAATAATTATCCTTAGACAAAGCATTGCTGTTTTACCCCTAGTGGCAACAGCACATCCACAACCTTAGACGTTGCTGTCACTCGCCCAGATTACCGGAGGCATGAACCCACTATCTAGCATAAATACTCCCTCTTGGAGTTACAAGCATCTACTTGGCCAAAGCATCTACTAGTAACGGAAAGCATGCAAGATCATAAATAACATATAAGATAGATTGATAATCAACTTGATCATAGTATCAATATTCATCGGATCCCAGCAAACACAACATGTAGCATTACAATAAGATGATCTTGATCATGATAGGCAGCTCACAAGATCTAAACATGATAGCACAAGGAGGAGAGACAACCATCTAGCTACTGCTATGGACCCGTAGTCCAAGGATGAACTACTCACGCATCACTCCGGGGCAGGCATGGTGATGTAGAGCCCTCCGATGATGATTCCCCTCTCTGGCAGGATGCCGGGAAGAGCTTCAGAACCCTCCCGAACTAGGGTTGATGATGGCGGCGGCTACGGAACTTTTCGTGGATGGAGGCTCGGGTATTTAGGTTTTTCTGGACGAAGGCATTACATAGGCGAAAGGGCGGCGTCTGGAGGCACCCGAGGGGGTCACGCCACCCCCGACGCGGCAGGAGGTATGGCCGCGCCGGCCCCTGGCGTGGCTGCCTCCTCGGTCGCCTCCGTCTCTCCTTTGGACTCTGTGTACGTGTCGGGAAAATAGAAGGTTATGTCCAAGTTTCGTCCAATTCAGAGAATATTTCCAGAACAACTTTTCTGGAATACAAAAACAGCAGAAAACATGAACTGTCACTGTGGCATCTTGTTAATAGGTTAGTTTCAGAAAATGCATAAAAATGATATGAAGTGTATGTAAAACATGTAACAATTGGTATAATATCAACATGAAACATCAGAAATTATAGATACGTTTTAGACGTATCAGTAATGTAGGGTCACAGGGAGATCTCAAGTATAGGCGTATCCTAGTGAGTTTAGGACGACTTACAACCAGATTTGATGGTGTCGCCGCCGGATACATGCCCACGGGAGATGGTGCCACGGCCGGATTAGACGGTTCCGTGAGAGATTGTGCCTGGGCCACCAGAGAAAATGGTGCCACCGTCGGATAAGACAGTACCGCGGTCGATGGTGCCGGGGCAGCCGAGGAATAAGGTTCCGCAGCTGTCGAAGACAGTGCCACGGGATATGGTGTCGTGGCTGCCGGAGAAGATGGCGCCACCGAAGTCCAGAAACGGATGTAGATCCTTTCGCCGCCAGGATCTCCTTAAGAGATACCTGACGCTCTTCAAGCTCGTCTAGCAGGCGAAAACCCCAATCGGCCCCAGGGATGCATCGTCTCAGTTGATGTTCATCTGCCTCGGCGGACGCTGGGCGGCTGGAAGGAGGCGAGGAGTTCATAGCAGGATAGAAGAGTGAAGTGAAGCAAGTGGGGTGCGTGAGAGAGAGAAGAGAGAGGGTCTGGGAGACTGGGAGTCATGGACAGAAGGTACAACGCGTATCGCCTCTTTTTTTCTTTCTTTTTTTTACTTGCGTATTGCCTGGTCCAGTAGTTCTTTTTCCACCTACTCGGGCTGACGCATTTAGCGGCCTGCATGTGTCAAGCACTCGAAAAAAATTGCTCTTCTAAAAAAGAAGAGTTACAGGAGGTGCGCATAAAAACGCTGATCCCTTTGGGGGAAAATGCCGCTGAAATCTATTATATATTAAAAGTAGATTATGGGCTAACCAGAAATTAGAGAATTAGATTAGAAAATCCCACAATAATCAGAAACATCTGGCCATCAATTTAACTAATTAGCCAATGACAGCCGATGGATCTTAGAAATAGTCAATTGACTTTTAAAGTTAGAAATAATTACCCACCAATGCCCTCCATAAGTTATTTGTTAATACCCCTTCATTGCAATCAGTTAAAAACAAACCTACCCTACGCCCTCACGCAGGCAGGGGTCATCGCCGTGCTTGAATCAATTTTGTCGGCCGACCGACCTAATAGCTCTCTGGCCGTGACCATGGCAGGGTCGTCGGTTCGTCGGCGGCCGGAAAGTTAGATTTCCTCGATTCTTGACTCTCTCACGTCATGGTGTTCACTCGAGCTAGCTGGCTCTGATCCAATCAAACAATCACGCCGTCTACATCTTGAATCCAATGGCAGAATCATTGAAAAAGAGATCGGGAGATTAGGTGCATGTATGGTCTTCAATCCTACATGCATCTGCATGCACGTCTATAGCCTGGCCAGTGCATGCCACAGCAGGAGCCTGTTGCCGCCATCGCACCTGGTTAAGGCCTGCATGCATGCAGATCAGTCCGCATCAGTGGAATCCGCTAATCGTATCCGGCGTCTGTGTACGTGGAACACAGATCAAGATTTGTTTGTTTTTCCTCCAGCCCTGTTAAGTACAGGTTTCAAATTTCAATCTTCGCGCATGAGTCATGGAGCAGTCGATGGAGGGCTTGCTTCATGTGTGTAAAACTGGGATGGTTCGATGGTGAACTCTCATGCACGCCGCCGCTACCACTGCCGTATTTGCCGGGTGCCATCGGCCGGCTGGCCTCCATCAAATCCATGCACATCATCTCTTTATGTTCTAATCTAGCTCGCCTAATCGATGGAACAGACTACTAGCAGACACACGCATCCTTGCAAGATGGATCTATTCAAAAACTCGACACAACTAAGAGGTACGATCAAAGAATAAACTCTTTTTTTCCGAGAGCTACAGATAGGTAGGTACGTACGTGCTATGATGTAGTATGTTTTTTCCATCCATGCATGCACGCATCTGTGCTCCGCTGCTATTTAATTGAGTAGTCACATGCAAGAAACTTGATACGCAATGACGAACTACCAGAATCGCATGTTATTTCACTGACAAGAATTTTCCGTTATGTGCAGCTGGCAGTAAGGACAATGAAATTAATGGTGTCAGCATATGTTTCTTCTATATGCCACATGATACAGAAAAAAAAGAGTCGCGAATGAACCACAAAAAAATGCTTCCGGGCTAATGCATCGATGCACTTATAGGTAACTTTTGTAGCCCAGATATTTATTTTGATTGAACTCGGTCATTGCTCTCCATTGATGGTTGTGATCAAATATTCTCTCATGCTATATATGTGATATTCTTGCATGTGTAAAGAGGGTTTTGAGAGAATTGTAGGGTCGTAGGGAGGGGTAAGGGAGCAGAAGCGAAGAACACACAAAAAGTGATTAAGGACACAGAGAGAAATAGTCGAGAGAAAAGCGCCCATACTAAATGTGAAGTACCTCTTTCTTGCCTTCTTCCCTGTTAATTATGGTTCTGGGCATCGATTAGATATTTTTGGTACGGTCAGCTGTGAATGATCATAAATCAAGATAGCATGTTAGTGTATGAACGTGAGATGAAGCTGGACACTTCTGCTGAATTTAGTCAGCTACCAGACAAGAATATTTAGACATTTTTCTGAATGGAAAATGTACCTAACAAGAGTTGGGATATATATTATGCAGCTCGGGTCCTTTTCAATTGCCAGTTAAATAGAGTACAACAATCCAGGGGCAGCAGTGTAGTATTTTGGTTATGTTGAAGGAACGGATGTGTGTTTTTATATTTCACCGGGTTCTCTGATTTCGCACTAGACACATTTAGTGGGTTTCAGATAAAGCATGGAGATTGCACTATTTTTTTAGAATGTTTAAATGACAGCCGTTCTCATCTTTACCCCGAGTTCTGCACTTCAGTAGCATTCAGTAACACAAATGTATTTTATTTGAATTGCTAAGGCTTGGCATTTATTTCCTCATATAGAGACAATGAAAGCAGAATTACTCTATGGAACGGGTGAGTACTTGATATCTTCGTTTGAATCCTGATGAATGTATATATTGGTACACTCTCCAATCATGTATGATAACAAATTATGGTTGATGCAAAATGCAGAACTGAAATATTGTTTATATCCTCATTTTCCTAGACCCATTTTTCTGGTCAAGATCTTCATATTGATTTCTTAAGACGTGGTGATTTGGTAGATGTTGCCTTTCATCTTGAAAGGATAATCTCATCAACAATGTTCATCTGAGCTTCAAATAGTGTCTACGCTTAAGGTAATGGGGGATTATAGTTCTGCTGACAACAGCCATGTATGCAAAGTGAAATTCTTACTCCCTTTGCTATAAATTGAAGGGGACGTTTTGTCTAGGTACGTGTAACAGTAGGAGATTATGAAATAATCATGGGTTAGAGAAGAGCAAGTTACCATGCTGCCCATACTTATATACATAGGACACATAGAAACTCTTACTCCCTCTGTCCTACACTATACGACGCCCATATACGAGTTACATACAATTGGGAATTCATTTTGAATTATAATTCATTGACATAATTTTTGTGGCAATGATCCATACTTTCATTGGTAAAACTGATGATAAACGTTAAAACTTTAAACGCCTTGATGTCTTCTAATCTAGCAAAAAAAGGGGTAGTTTGTGAGTGTAGTACTTATATATGTAGGAGGACGAGAGAAGATGTGATAAATATGGGAAACTTACCGGAAAGAAACAATATATTGGCATGCACGCCTTATATCATGAAGCAAGAGAAAATTTTCATGCTTTATATCTAAAATGGATATAGCTATGTCTTCCCCAAAATCTGCTCCATGTGTATACCCTTTAGGTAGACTCACTACTAATGTTTAATATTAGGTCCACAGAACATAGATGAATAGTGTTTATAATTAGGTTGTGAACAAATCTTTCTTAATTTGGTATGTGGATTGATAATTTATTGACTGCATGTGTATCTAGAACATTACAGAATTGGAATAACATAACCACTTGGTAAAAATGTCTCATCTGATAATTTCTAAACGTATAATTAGAAAACATACGAGGTTTATCCCATCTTAGCATACTTTTTACCGTGAGAAGTCAATGAATTACATGCATTTTTCAATGTTTTTAGAGCAGAATTAAGGTGTATCATTATTTGGTAATTAGCTATAAATCCGCATATGTTTTCTTCAAATGAATAAAATCTGCACCATGGTCACACGAAGAAAATATGTGAACCAAAATGATGGCATGTTTGGAAGAGATTTTTTCTCGGTAAAGCCTTCGTAAATAATAAAATGTGACTTAAGAACCATACTTGCAGTCATACTCACATATACATAATAAAAACCTCCATGATCCTAAGAAAAATAGGTGTAATCTCTCTTGCACAAAGAGACATCGAAAACAACCACATTACCCATAATTATATATTCGAAAGATGCATACAGGAAATAGAAAAAACTTTTGGACATATAGTACTGGTATAGAGGGACACGACCTTTCCTTTGTTTTGAAATATGACATACACATTTATTGGTAAAAATTATGTCCATATATCGATGATATTTTGTTTCGTGAGATGGAAATGGTCCTAATATATTTCACGTGGAAAAAATATTTTTATACCATATATATTTAATATTTTTATGAAAACAAATTTGCAAATTACAAAGTTCCATATTGGATACCTTTCTCATAATGAATCATTTAAGTACGAAATGGAATTATTATTCCTTTTCATAATTGTTTGGAAACTCTGTGGTAAAGTAATATGTACAACCTAGAACATATTTTTTGCCTACCTAACTCTTCAAATGAAGATGCCAACTATTGGTCCTGAAAAGGAAGTCTTTCATGCTCTTAGTGTTCCACAAAGATACGCTGCATAGCTGCCACTTCGTGCAGTCAAATTTAAAAATTGAGTAATACCTTATATTTTGTTACATGATAAGTTGGTTTAATGTTTTTCCGCCATTTTCTAGCAGCATGGAGCCGTGGAAGAAGCGGAGCGTCTGAAGAGATTGGGCAACACAAAGAGTGTAAAGAAAAAATGGATCGTAGGTGAGCAGTGAATGGGAAGATATATTGGTCCACTCACCTATCAGTAATCACACATGAGTCGATGCAGAGGCTAAGGCTCATTGCCACGTCTTGGGAAAAATCTATGATATATCTTGATCTTTGGTTAGAGAAGATATATTGGTCCACTCACCTATATCAGTGATCAGGCTAGAGTCATTGCCTCCTTTTCGAAACAAATAATGATATGTCTAGATTTTTTTTCTAATCTGCTATTCCATTCCAAAAGATAAGTAAAACTATTGTTTTTTACAATATGTAGCCATCCAAATAACTCTATTTAAAAAATATGTGTTTTCATCTTAATTCCATCCTGGCCCATATAAATATCATTTACAAATAACAACTTTATACTACCTCACTAATTTATGTTGTTCTAATGCATGATACTAAACTACAAGACATCTGTAAGATTGCATTATTAATAATATGAACTTGCCATCAAAGGATTAGTTATATGCCGACACTTAAGTTTTTTTTCCTTTTGTATATTATATAAGAAATTTTAATAGACCATCAAGATGTTGCCCGCGCATGTGCGCGGGCCACCTTGCTAGTGAAGTTAAAAGTAAGAGCGATACAAGGTTTTTTTAGATAAAAGAGCGATACAAGGTTCATGAACAAGCTACTAAAACCACACTAGCAAACGGATCAATCAGGATGATGATATTTACATACACTATGCTTAAGGATAGACTTTAACTAAAACTAAGAATTAGACAATAGGCGCCAGGGAATCGATGGCAGAGTTGGGACGAGCCACATCGGTGCCTCGAACATTTGCTCCGAGTGTTCTGGCTCGTCGTACTTCAGTGATGAGCCCATGGCAGGCCCCCCATTGACATGCATGCGGTTCCAATCTGGAATTGGCTGTGGGCGATGCTGGGCGCACCTGTGTGTAGCAAACACACAGTCTGGTTTAAACACTGGGAGAACTTTGTGAGCAGCAGCAGGTTCAGAAGTTGCAGGGACTTCGACGAAGACAGGAGAGTTGATTCCAACAAATAGTGATTTCCCGTCCAGATGTTCCTGTCTGATCAATTCAGGTGTTACGGGGTCCTCTCCCGATAGGCATTCCTCTTGAAAACGTAGCAGCGTAGCGAGGGATAGGATAGCAGCCTGGTCCCCATGTGAGATATTGGATCACCTGCGCTGCTTCGTGCCCCCTAGTATGAATCCACAAGAGATCATTGTTCTGTGTTACTGCCAGGTACCAGCAGCGTGATGCAACCTCTTCAGCTGCACCATCACCAGCTTGGACGTTTGCCGGCTCTTCAACGGCACCGCCACCAGCTTCGACGTTTGCCGCCTCTTCTGCGGCACCACCACCAGCTTCGATGTTTGCTGCCTCTTCGATCACTGGAGCATGTATGGTACGCGGGCCTGCCGACAAACCTATGTGTGCTTTTCAATCATTAAAAATGTTGCTGCCAATGCAGCCGCAAGTAAAAAACTAAAAATTAAACTTCACTTCTAAATAAACAGGACTCACCCCACTTAAACGGTTCCCAAACAGAACATCTCCTCGCGGTTCTGTAACCGCGTATGTGTGGTCAATCTGACCATCTATATAACGAGTGGCAACGCAATCAACATACTTTGCTGGTGCAAGATAATCGTTTTGCAGGATAATCCAAGTCGGGTCAGCGGGCTTATGTACCATAGCGATGAATTTGTCAAACACCGCTATGGCGCTGTAATCCCATACGCCGAGGTGGTGTTAGGGCGGTTTAGCTGGGATTTGTATCGTCAACAGCTTAATGCTAGCACACTGGTGGTGGTAACTGAATGGGGGGGGGGGGGGGGGGGGGGGCTCCCCAGCTGACACCGGTTGGGTAAATGTCGGCACCATCTGGAGGTGGCAGATCGAGCTTCCGCCCTGTGCGGATATTTTCGATATACTAGCTAGCATTCTCGTCCACCCGGACAAATGCGATCCATTCTCCGTGTGCACCCACCCAGTGCTTCTTTACAGGTTCTTCATCGTCATGAGTATGTACAAATGTGCAAGTCTCAAGTGCACGAATCACGATGAAAATCCCACGGTCAAAATACTTGAACGAGTCGGTCAATGGAGAATTGGCTAAAAAAGGTTATTTCTATGGTTCCAACGACGACACATGTGCCCAAAAAAAACGATGACACATGTGTACAAAGAAATGATTTCGTAGGCACTTTAAAAAAATGATTTCGTAGGAAAACATTCTAAGGAATTCAACCCTCAAAATTCGTACGAAAATCCTTCGAATCAAAGAGGTCCTAATTCGTTTTATGCTGATTTGATGAAAATAATACAAAAGTGAGCTCTTAACCAAAGAAAATACAATTGTGAGCTGACCTTGAACGGTATGGTCGCCGCGAAGCCTCGGAAGGCATCTGACTGCTCGGCGATCAGCAGTATCGCACCCTGCCTGACCTTGACCAGCATCGCGGCTGCCAAGATATCTCCGATTTGGAACTCTGGCAGCCTCTGATCGGGGTCGAGCGCCCGCGTGATTCGGAATTTGAAGTACCAAGCCCTCGGCTCCGACGAGGGTAGTTTGGTACTCGGCCCCGCTCGAACCTCCCAAATCTATGTTTCGAAGTGGATACCCATCGGCATCCCCATGGACGCCGACACCGTCAATTGATCGTTCGCACTTGTGGCACAAGTCCGAGTTGGGACTGCCGTATGTTGCCGCCGCCACCGACGTTCCCCCGGCAGCGCCATGGCTGAGGTGGTAAGCTCGTTGATGAAGCCAAAGCCATGGACGGCGGGTGCTTTTTCACGGCGGCAACTTCCTCCTGGGCGCCTGTCGGAGGTCGCCCGCGGCGCATGCATCTGCCCGGCCACCCCACTTCGCTGCAGCTGCCTGGGTCGTCACTGATACATGGGCCACCGCCGCTGCATGTGAGCCCCTTCCTCCTCGCCTCCCACTCGCAGATCGAAGGGCGCCAGGAGTCGAGCCACAGCGAGACACAGAGCCGCCTGCTTCACCGCACACCGTGGGCAGACCGACATTAGCGAGCTTTTAGCGCGCACCCCTCCTAGGTTGAGTCGTGGAGCCGAGGCTTGAGGAGTCGACATTTGAAGTGGGTGAACTATTACACATAGGCCTTCTCTCTCATATGTTTTTGGAGGGAAGTGCAACGAAAAAACGAGAAGTTTGAACTGGTACTTTGCCGCTCAAATCCACCGACCTAATGTGGCTGTCCATATGTCGCTCTGGTCAACTGACATGACCATTACAGCTCAATGGCGTGCGATAGCTAGTATACAGCTGTAATCTACTCATGTCAGATTATTTCGATACGCAAAGGCATTGCAGCAGACAGTGAAAGGACTAGACGCGCGGTAGTAAAATATAGTAGTAGTAAGTAATTTTCTCTCTAGCCTCAAACGATTCACTACACTGCAGAGCATTGATTACTTGTGTCACAGCCGAGAATCCATTCACAATCTTTTGTTGACTGCATCATAGCCAAAGCTACATTATTTATATTCACTGCAGCTAGTATTTGCCATCGATTCTAACCAAACCTTTTTCACCGGCGTCCGGTACTATGTGTAGTGTGTTTGCTTGAGACTTGATTTTATCTTCTAAGTGGGCATTTATGATGATTATGCAATGAGAATGGTATTCTGTTGTTTTTGAGCTATTGGGAAGTATTATTCTTGTTGTGTAATCTTCTTATTGTTGTCCGTACCACAATGTGTGGTTGCTGCGTACAATTTTGCCATGAGTACCATGATCAAAGTCTCAAAGAACTCCAATTCATCACTTGTACCATCTAAGCAACATTTGGCATTCACCCTCAATATCTACTTTAGATCCGAATGTCTACCACATCCAAACAGATATATTGGCATTCAATCTCAATATCAGTATCATATTGGACATTCAACCCAATACAATGTCTAGGCCCCCAAAGCAAACATCCAAACGAAGCATCAGATGTTTTAGCAACACGGAGTACATACGGACTAAAATGAGTTAATCTACACATTAATATGCGTCTGTATGTAGTCCATATTGAAATGTCTAAACATCTTATATTTTTGGTACGAGAGGGAGTAACAAGGTAAAAAGTAGCCTGCTATGCTATGAGAAATAGTGGCGGCCTCCTCGAAATGTATACAAACGCTATAGCGTGCTATATTTTAAATGAAGAATTAAAAAACAGATATATCTACAAAATAAAGGATTTAATTCAACAAGAATAAATAATAAATCCAAAAATTCTGAAGAATATATAAGCACAACCACATACAAAAATTGTTTTCACGTTGTCTATAGAAGCCTAACATCAACATCCCACGGGGCAAAAACATAACATAGTTTACCTATTCAAAATCATAAGCATTAGCGATGTCATTTTCCGATTCAGAACAGGATCCAGCAGATTACAGTTTATCACGACCACAAAACAGGAAGAAACTTCTTCTTCGTAAGGTGGAAAACTCGATCGGTCCTTTTGGTCGATAAGCTCAAAAAGGAAATGGTGTGCTAGCGCTTGATCTTTTAGTGCGATATAGCGTGTGCTATCACGTTAATAGCAGCATATATATGATAGCGAGCAAAAGAAATAAAACAAGCGTGGACTCTCCAGATTTGTTCTAACGTGCCATTAATTAGCGCTGAAATAGAGTGCACTGTTTTTTCCATGGGTCTCACCTCATTGAAAATTCCTTCACTTCCATAGGATTCAACTATAGACACCAATAAAATGTCATGGCGATATCCATGGTTAAGTTGTCGCATGCTTTCATGGCGAAACTCGGCACAAACATGTGTTTTAACATTGTAAACAAGATTTTTAAAGCAAAATTCCAAGATTGTTCCTTATGTTTTGTCTTACGATTTTGCTAGTGAAAATGTGCTTTTTTAAGCATGTACCACAAATAACTTGGAAAATTGGACTGACACAGTTTTACAAAGTATCTCATATTTGAGGCATAATCCAGGAATACCTTGAATTTGTTAGTGTTTTAGCTATATTGCACACATTAAAAGAATTTATTCAATGGAATTTATGGTTATGAACTAAAATTCATAAACTTGTATTACAACTTTTTTCAATTTTTACCCCATATGCTACTCGGGTCAGAGCGTAAACAAGTGATTGTTTCGGCTACTAGACTTTAGATTCGAACTGAGGACTTACGTCTTCGTACAGAAAGAAGAAGCATTTCTCAGTTTATCGAATGATGCAAGGACGCCAACATTTTTACTATAAGTTGAAGAGTTACACAAAGTTCGCGAAATGTTTCGTGTACGATTTTTGGAATAGCGGTGGGCCTTGATCTATTAATTTGATAGAAATTCGTGGTAGTCAATCACTTATTTTATCAACATTAGCCTCTTAGTTTTTAACTTTGACTCACTTCATTTACAAAAAAATTGTTTTGGGCAAACGCTCCACTAATTGATATTTGTAACAATCTGGGAATGAAAAATATATTGCTAATCCAAATCTAATATATTAATTAAATTAGTTGTACCTTTCGCGTGCTAGTGAGCCCTATAATTCATAAACTTTGCAATGCACTTTCAATTTATAGTCTCCAGTTCGCGAGCAACACGCACTGTGGGTGTCAATTCGCATCCAGTTTGCATGAAGATCATGACCGCGCTCTGTGGCATGTCACGAATGCACCATGCACTTATGGTCGTAAACATCAAATTCTCGCGCCAGTTCGTGTCCAACTTTCCAAGGTGTGTGACATGGTGTGTTGATAGATCATAATGTGATTTTTTTTAAATAATATTTTTTTAAACAGAAATTCGGAATCTAGCACGCGTTTTCGAGAAATTCGGAATCTAGCGCGGTGTCGTCACGGCCCGTGCCGAAACCCCTTGTTTCGGCACGGCCAGCGCCGAAAGTTCTGATCTGCATGTCGCCGAAGGCAGCGGCAGGCGTGGCCCACTCCTTTCGGCAGCGCCCGTGCCGAAAGAGGCCTTTCGGCAGCGCCCGTGCCGAAACCTTCCAACTAAAGCACCGCACCCGGCTCGGCCTTCTTCTTCTTCCTTCTCTCGCCCGAGCTGCTGCCCCTCTCTCTCTGTTCTTCCGTTTTCCATTGAGAAAGACCACCGATTCTTGCCCCAAAAAATTCCTAAAAGCCCACAAATTCAAGGAATAGAGAATAGGAGGGTTGGGGCATCCCCGATCCGTTGATGGGATAGCACTTTGTGGAGGCGTTTGGGGGTGTGGAGGTGGAGCAATGGTGGTCAACAATGGTGGATAGTGGTGCTGTGTGCCGTGTTGGGGAAGCTAGAGGCGTGGTGCGGCGGTGGTGGTGGTGCTAGATTGAAGGGCAGCGGGAGCTACGCACGCGTCAAGGGTAAACCCTAATCTCTAGATTATTTAGGTTAAGTGTTAATATAATTTAAGGGTGGATGCATGACATATGTGTGGATTAGTGTAGATATATTTTAGTTAGTGGTCATATTTTAGGTGGTGGTAATATTTTAGTTGGTCGGCATATTTTAGGTGGTCATATTAGTATATGTTGTCGGTTAGATGTTAATATAGTTTGCCGGTGGATGTGTCAGGATTAGTGTATGTTGTCGGTTAGATGTATTGTATATTTTGAGTAGTCTTTATGTTACCGGCGGTCGTCATATTTATTTTCGGCGGTCGTAATATTTAGATATATCCGTTGTGGAGTATTTACTGATTGAATAAATTTGTTTAGGTAATGGAAGTGGTCAATGTTGTTGTGCACTACGGTGCCGATACAGTCCGTACATCTGAGTCAGGGGTCGTAATTTTTATGTTTAAATTTGTACAGATGGCTGCACATGCGTTGCTCAGTGGGGTGATCGATGGAAAACATCGTGCAAAGATTTGGGAGGGTGGTGACAAACCGAAGATCTTGCGTACGCGCGGTCCAGCATACAACTGGATGATACACCCTGATTGGGTTGATCGGTACGTATAAGAGAATATATTGATTATTTTGTTATGTTGTACGATAATTTATGATAGGTCACTGACGAATAATTATGTTCGACAAAATTTTGTTGCAGTTTATCTTGGTCTGGTCTCTTACCTATAGCGCGCCTAGTTGAGGCGACTCGGCGGCAGTGGCTACATATTCCACCAGATCAGCTCGGGGCCCCAGATATTGATGTGGAGGTTGATGCATCTCGACGCATCAACCCAGACAAGTCACTGCTCTGCTGCTTAGTTGATCGATGGAGGCCCGAGACCCACACTTTTCACTTCCCGTGCGGAGAGATGGCACCGACTCTTCAGGATGTGTCATATCTATTGGGTCTCCCACTGGCGGGCGCGGTCGTAGGTCCTTTAGAGGCTCCAAATAATTGGCGTGCCGAAATGCAGGCACGTTTCGCAGGGATACATCCGGATAACCCGCCCTTAGAGTTCGAGCGACACGGTCCTCGGGTTTCATGGTTGAGCAAGTTTCAGGTAAGACTGTTAGAATTATGAGTTTTATTTTGTATTATCAACAAACTTGTACTTACTCAGTTCGTTTCGTATGATCAATGCAGATTGGAATTCTAGGATACCCGGATGCCGCGTTGACTGAAGCGCAGATTACTAGATGTCTGGAGGCATACCTGATCTGGCTGTTCGGCAAGGTAATGTTCATTGACTCCCACGTCGACACTATTAGTGCGCGCTTCATCAATATGGCGCGAGAGATTGCGGAGGCACATCACGTTGAGGACATAGTGCCACGGAGTTTTGGGACAGCTGTCTTAGCCGCCACGTACCGAGCTATGTGTTCGGCATGCACGAAGAATAAGAAGTCCGCTTCGCTTCTTGGCTGTCCACTACTGTTGCAGTTATGGTCTTGGGAGAGATTCCCTATCGGTAGGCCTGACGTCGACGCTCTTACACCCTGGGAGTACAGGCTCGTTGAGACAAACCTAGTCGCTTTGCCTACTATTGGTAGTATGTGGGCGCGTAGAGAGGTAACTTGCACATCATTTAACTTTTCAAACTCCTTATTTTGGTAAACTTGCACATCACTTACCCCAGTTTATCTATTTGCAGAGACGGTACGCGGGCCAGCAGGTTAAAAACTGCTACGAGGCATTCACGATGCAGTTTGATCAACTGCAAAACAATCAGGTTATATGGGAGCCGTACCGTCATGACAGGGTGCAGGCGAGATACCCCGGCGGGATTTGTAGCTTGTGCCGGAGGGATGAAAACTACTGGTACACTCGAGCCTGCATTGTTTTCGATGTCACGGTGGAGGAGATGGCCCAACAACGTGTCATGAGACAGTTTGGCAAGCGACAATTGCCGGAGCCTCCCGCTAGAGTTCCCGCCCTGCCTGCGCATATCCACAGGTGTGTTTTTAATCAACTGTGTTTACACTAAAGAATTTGGAATGTACTTTTCTAATTACACTACGCCTGCATGTTTCAGATTATCGCGGCAAGGAGATAGAACTCTGCCATCTTGGCTACAGCTACTTCAGCCGTACATAGCGGCATGGGCGAACGCGACTGCTAATGTATGGCCCGCGGATGAGCCATTTGTGCTACATGATTTCAACTTATATCTGCAGACGTACAGACAGTCCACTCGACTTCGCTTAGTGCCCACGTCCCAGCCTGATCAGTTGCCACCTCCTTCTCTAACGGACATGTACCCACTTGAGGCTATTGCGGGAAGCAGATACTACGCGGTATGTACTTCACTAATATTGGTAAATTCATGTCTCAATAATCGACCCTAACATTTTGTTTTCCTACAACAGGCAGACTTGATACAAGAGATTCAGAGCGACGTTGCCGCCTTTGCCCCACTGCCGCAACAGGCGTCCTGGTTCAAGCGTCTGGAGAACAGGCTACGACATGTGTACTCTATTCTTACTTGTGCCGGCGGTGCAGACGTTGCGGCCCACGGCCCAGCCCCGCGTCACCTGCGACCCGCGCGGCACTCACTCTCCCGGACTCCGCTTATTCAGGATGCACAGGTATCACCCTCTCGTCACTCCACAGGTCGACAGGGCCCCCGACCACGTCATACAGTGGTACAGACTCCTCGCCCACGACCTACATACGAGCATGGTAGTTCGTCCCACCAGCCAGATCCTTCCCAGCCCGGTCGCTCGCAGCCACTTATGTATGAGCAGCCAGATCCTACCCAGCCTGGTAGTTCGACTCCTCGCCCACGACCTACATATGAGCATGGTAGTTCGTCCCACCAGCCAGATCCTTCCCAGCCTGGTAGTTCGACGTGGCAGGCGCCACCTGTGTACGGGCTCGGGATGCCGCCTTCGTACGGGTATGGCATGCCGCCTGGTTACCAGTTCGCGATGTCGCAAGGTTACGGGATGCCGACTTCGTACGGGATACATCCACCTCAACATAACGTGTGGAACCCGTCTGCTATGCCGATGTCTCAGATTCCGGTCCACCTCCGTAAGTACTTTATAATACTCTCATTTATTTATCATGTCCACCTAGACGGAGTACTGACGTAACATCTACATGTACAGGTGGGGGTGACGACTCTACACACACGGAGCTGTCCGATGACCCGACGTACCAGACTCCACCGCCGCCACCGACGCAGGAAACCCAGACACAGGAGGAGGAGCCGTTGCAAGGCCGAGGGATGCGTGAGCACCGCGCTCCGAGTCGCTTGTCACCTACCGGGCGTCGACCGCGTAGACAGCGGACACGTCCTCACAGAGATGACTGATACTACTATCTTCCGTATGAGACATATTATTATCTACGCACCACCTCCGCGTCGTGGCAGACGTCGTTGAGACTTGTCTATCTACGCACGAGACATATTATTATCTATGTATGAGACATATTTATGTTCGTATGTACGACACATATTATTATCTATGTACGAGACAAATTATTATCTATGTACGAAACATTCCACATTGCATAAATTAATTTAACATACATCACTACACATCCACGTTACAACTTCACTACTTGTAAACACTGCATAGAACAACTACTGGTACAAATATTACATGCAACTCAACGATAACTAATTCGAATCAACGACTTCACTTCCCTCTGCCACGTGCTCGTGTTGGAGGCATGAAGTCGTCATCACTATTTTCATCGACGACAGTCTTGGATGCACCAACACTCTTCAACTTACGTCTAGAGTTGGCTCGTTTAGGAGGCATGAAATCATCATCACTATCATCTTCAACGGCTTTCTTGGATGATCCACCACTCTTCGCCTTTGATATAGCCCTCTTCACTGTTTCAGCGTGAAGGAGATTTCCAGGCCCATCAGGACATGCGCCAAAAAGCATTTCCATCCAACCAAAATGAGGGATCTCTTTGTTCACAAACTGTCCATCGGCAGGCCAGTGCTGGACATTCACAAAATCAGGGAAAAAAGTTACTACGATAACACTAGATTCTAACATAATATAAATTCGGTACTCAGTTACCTTCACGTGAAATGCATAGGCCTCCGGCGAAAAATGGATTATCTTTGACTTAGGTGTCATAGGCATGTCCCTAAGCCCCGCCTCAATAGCTTTTAGCTCATTAATTCTCTGCCACTTCCACCGCCACCCATCAATTTCATCTGAAATTTCTTCAGGGGTCATCTGGATTTTGTTTTTTTGGCTATAATTTCTCCCACCTCACGAATGTTGCCCCACTCACTAATTAGCTCCCTATAACAGCTCTTCGGCCTACCCTCCCTAATATTACCTTCAGTCCATATTGCGGCGTGATACAAAACACACCACGACCTATGCTCCGAACTAGGACCCGAACTACCAGACATCTTTCCTATCCGACTGAGGAAATAACCACGCACCACACCCCTCCTCCATCACCAAATCTACTGGGGTATATATATAGGCTCACCCGGGAGAAGAAGAGCGGGAGAAATATGGCGGGAGAAAAAAGGCGGGAGGAAAATGGCGGGAACAAAATGGCGCGAGAACTATGGCGCGAGAAATATGGCGGGAGAACTATGGCGGGAGAAATATGGCGCGAGAACTATGGCGGGAGAAATATGGCGGGAATAAAAGCCGGGAGCGCGAAACAAATTCGGATCAGGTGTTGCATGCACTAATCGGCTTTAACCAGGAAAATAGCAGCAAAATGGCTCTTTCGGCACGGCCAGAGCCGAAACACGCCTGTCGGCACCGCCGTTACGCGAAAGCCAGAAGTGCATGCAGATTTGCCTCCTTTCGGCTTGGCCCGTACCGAAACCATATGTTTCGGCACGGGCCAGGCCGAAACATTGGTTTCGGTCCGGCCGTTGCCGACGCCGCGCTAGATTCCGAATTTCTCAAAAACGCGCGCTATTTTCCGAATTTCTGTTTCAAAAAATATTATTAAAAAAAAAATTCTCATAATGTCCTAGCTGGTTATCAATTTGGATCAAACCACCATCGATCGCACGAGCGCACCTAAACTGCTCGACAGAACTACAACACGGTACCGGACAATTAAGGATGCGAAGTGGGACCCCACTTATTATAGTTCATCTGGGTTTTTTATTCAATTATTCTGTCCTCTCACATCAGAACGTAGGATTGTGGAAAAGACGAGGAGGTGCGGTTTCAATGCATGTTTCTTCTTCAACTTCTACACGCGCTGTTTCCAATGTGCTCTCGATCTCCTCACAGGCGTTATTGTTCTCACTGGTGCACTGCGCCAATAAAAGGATCCACATCTCCATTGCAAACCACACTTCTCCCCTTCCTCTCCTTCTCTCCTTCTCTAGCACTAGCACAACCATGGGCGACCCCTGGTGGCAGGATGGGGCCTTCATCATCCCAAGTGACGGCAGCAACGAAGACATGGAGGGCTACGTTCCCTGGTGGGAAGGGAATCCGTCGGATTCGGATCCCCGAGCGACGACCTCGACGAGGAGGATTCCGATGAGAAGGGCCCGGCGATGGAAGCGGGCCTCGATGACGACGTCGACAAGCACGCCGACGACGAGGAAGAGGAGGACCCGGCGGTGGAGGCTGGCTTTGACGACGACATCGACAACGACGCCGACGACAAGGAGGAAGAGGATGAGGACGAGGACGATGGCACGGAACCGCCATCGAAGAAGCAGAAGTAATATAGTGCAGTAGTAGTACTAGTAGCAGAAAGTAGTATTAGTATGCATTAGTATGAGTATGATATCCTTATGTAATGATGAAGAAGAACTCTTTTTTTTCTTAGACTAGCCATAGTGGGGAGTAACTTCAAGTAGTAACATACACATATTACTAGACTATGTTACTACCCTCATAGTGCAAAGTAACATAGAGGTGGTGTCATAGATTGTCTCATTTATTACTCTATAGACTCATTTTCTCTTGAAAAGTGTGATGTTACTAGTGTTACAAGTAACTAGCTAAGTTACTCTATTTGTATCTCTCCTCATTAATTACATGCCACGTAGCATTTTTTGCTTACGTGGCATCTATGTTACTAGTGAAGTTACTCCCACTATAGGTAGTCTTAATCAATGTAACGGGCAAAGTGTTGACCCGCGTTTCTATACTACTATTAAAAGAGCAAACTTGTGTTGTTGGGATACTTTAAATCTGAACCGTTCAATATCTGATCGGACGATCCAGATCGCTTCAATGTTTGACAACTCAACATTGCCCAATGTTGACTGTTTTGCCCTCCCACCAAATTACATAATACAACAAATTTACCATTGTACCGGTTCACTTTTTTTTTCTTCCTCTCTTGGAAAAATCCTGTCCTCCCGGCCAAGACACAAGCCACCTCGCCAACACCGCCACTTCTGTCAGTTGGAGGCTTGGAGCCCCGCGCCGCGCCGGCGAGAAAGCAACCCGCCCTCCGCTCTGGCTCTGTTGGCGTCGCATGGCCCCGTGTCGCAGCCGTTCACGGTTCACAACCTTGGCAAGCACTGACCGCCCGTTTCCATTGATGCGGATCATCTTGTTTGCACTGCGTGTGCCATCGAGGCGCAGCCACCCCGTGGAGATGGCCACCACCACGGCACTGTCCAGGTGGAAGCGATTGTCGCAGAAGGACTTGCCGCCTCCGTCTCCCCTGGCAGCGAAGCTGTTCAGCGTCAGGGTCACCGGCGTCCTGGCCAGCACCGGGGGCGAGCACTTGAACTGAGGGTAGCGCTGGCCGGCGACGCAGCAGTCGTAGCCCCACGCCATTCAGGAAGCTGCTGATGTGGCAGCTGTCGCCGCCGCTGGGCTTCTTAGGCTTGTGCATGATGCTGGCGGCCGAGACGCCATGGACGTGGAGGTGGAGTGACAGGACCTGCAAGTGAGCGATAAAGCCCAGCAGCTTCGTGTTAGGCATGTCTGTCAGTTGCTTTCAATCTTTGTTCTTGTCCAAGGTTGTGTTGATCAATCTGCTTCTTTCAATAGAGCCAATGAACAGCAATTGCTACGCGTGCTTGACTCAATCGGCCAAGCTACCAGCTCAAAAGCAACTTCACCTTATGTGAAATCAACCAGGTTCGTCTAGATAGCTTGCAGAATTTGGGGAAGAAGAGGATTAAAAATGATCGATGTGATGCGTCACAAGGTGCGACAAAAAAAAACAATGATATGCGGCGACGCATACGAGAAAAGAAGAATATGAGACCCAGTGAAACGTGTCCATCAATCGAAAGGAAAAAAACAGCACGCAGTATAACGGATCGACCGATAGAAAATACGGCGCCGTAGCCTGATCCATATGATCAACATGCAAGCGAGAATGACCGAGACGTCACAGAAGGCCGTGCTGAAGGCGAGTATGACTTTGACCTCGTGCGCAATTTTACGTTATTTACCTCGTGTACAGTTTTAATGTTCGTCACAGATCGCTCCAATGTTTGACAACTCAACATTGCCCAATGTTGAATGTTTTGCCCTCCCAACAAATTACATAATACAACAAATTTACCATTGTACCGGTTCACTTTTTTTTCTCCTCTCTTGGAAAAATTCTGTCTTCCCGGCCAAGACACAAGCCACCTCGCCAACACCGCCACTTCTGTCAGTTGGAGGCTTGGAGCCCCGCGCCGCGCCGGCGAGAAAGCAACCCGCCCTCCGCTCTGGCTCTGTTGGCGTCGCATGGCCCCATGTCGTAGCCGTTCACGGTTCACAACCTTGGCAAGCACTGACCGCCCGTTTCCATTGATGCGGATCATCTTGTTTGCACTGCGTGTGCCATCGAGGCGCAGCCACCCCGTGGAGATGGCCACCACCACGGCACTGTCCAGGTGGAAGCGATTGTCGCAGAAGGACTTGCCGCCTCCGTCTCCCCTGGCAGCGAAGCTGTTCAGCGTCAGGGTCACCGGCGTCCTGGCCAGCACCGGGGGCGAGCACTTGAACTGAGGGTAGCACTGGCCGGCGACGCAGCAGTCGTAGCCCCACGCCATGCAGGAAGCTGCTGATGTGGCAGCTGTCGCCGCCGCTGGGCTTCTTAGGCTTGTGCATGATGCTGGCGGCCGAGACGCCATGGACGTGGAGGTGGAGTGACAGGACCTGCAAGTGAGCGAACAAGCCCAGCAGCTTCGTGTTAGGCATGTCTGTCAGTTGCTTTCAATCTTTGTTCTTGTCCAAGGTTGTGTTGATCAATCTGCTTCTTTCAATAGAGCCAATGAACAACAATTGCTACGCGTGCTTGACTCAATCGGCCAAGCTACCAGCTCAAAAGCAACTTCACCTTATGTGAAATCAACCAGGTTCGTCTAGATAGCTTGCAGAATTTGGGGAAGAAGAGGATTAAAAATGATCGATGTGATGCGTCACAAGGTGCGACAAAAAAAAACATGATATGCGGCGACGCATACGAGAAAAGAAGAATATGAGACCCAGTGAAATGTGTCCATCAATCGAAAGGAAAAAAACAGCACGCAGTATAACGGATCGACCGATAGAAAATACGGCGCCGTAGCCTGATCCATATGATCAACATGCAAGCGAGAATGACCGAGACGTCACAGAAGGCCGTGCTGAAGGCGAGTATGACTTTGACCTCGTGCGCAATTTTACGTTATTTACCTCGTGTACAGTTTTAATGTTCGTCACAGATCGCTCCAATGTTTGACAACTCAACATTGCCCAATGTTGAATGTTTTGCCCTCCCAACAAATTACATAATACAACAAATTTACCATTGTACCGGTTCACTTTTTTTTCTCCTCTCTTGGAAAAATCCTGTCTTCCCGGCCAAGACACAAGCCACCTCGCCAACACCGCCACTTCTGTCAGTTGGAGGCTTGGAGCCCCGCGCCGCGCCGGCGAGAAAGCAACCCGCCCTCCGCTCTGGCTCTGTTGGCGTCGCATGGCCCCATGTCGTAGCCGTTCACGGTTCACAACCTTGGCAAGCACTGACCGCCCGTTTCCATTGATGCGGATCATCTTGTTTGCACTGCGTGTGCCATCGAGGCGCAGCCACCCCGTGGAGATGGCCACCACCACGGCACTGTCCAGGTGGAAGCGATTGTCGCAGAAGGACTTGCCGCCTCCGTCTCCCCTGGCAGCGAAGCTGTTCAGCGTCAGGGTCACCGGCGTCCTGGCCAGCACCGGGGGCGAGCACTTGAACTGAGGGTAGCACTGGCCGGCGACGCAGCAGTCGTAGCCCCACGCCATGCAGGAAGCTGCTGATGTGGCAGCTGTCGCCGCCGCTGGGCTTCTTAGGCTTGTGCATGATGCTGGCGGCCGAGACGCCATGGACGTGGAGGTGGAGTGACAGGACCTGCAAGTGAGCGAACAAGCCCAGCAGCTTCGTGTTAGGCATGTCTGTCAGTTGCTTTCAATCTTTGTTCTTGTCCAAGGTTGTGTTGATCAATCTGCTTCTTTCAATAGAGCCAATGAACAACAATTGCTACGCGTGCTTGACTCAATCGGCCAAGCTACCAGCTCAAAAGCAACTTCACCTTATGTGAAATCAACCAGGTTCGTCTAGATAGCTTGCAGAATTTGGGGAAGAAGAGGATTAAAAATGATCGATGTGATGCGTCACAAGGTGCGACAAAAAAAAACATGATATGCGGCGACGCATACGAGAAAAGAAGAATATGAGACCCAGTGAAATGTGTCCATCAATCGAAAGGAAAAAAACAGCACGCAGTATAACGGATCGACCGATAGAAAATACGGCGCCGTAGCCTGATCCATATGATCAACATGCAAGCGAGAATGACCGAGACGTCACAGAAGGCCGTGCTGAAGGCGAGTATGACTTTGACCTCGTGCGCAATTTTACGTTATTTACCTCGTGTACAGTTTTAATGTTCGTCACAGATCGCTCCAATGTTTGACAACTCAACATTGCCCAATGTTGAATGTTTTGCCCTCCCAACAAATTACATAATACAACAAATTTACCATTGTACCGGTTCACTTTTTTTTCTCCTCTCTTGGAAAAATCCTGTCTTCCCGGCCAAGACACAAGCCACCTCGCCAACACCGCCACTTCTGTCAGTTGGAGGCTTGGAGCCCCGCACCGCGCCGGCGAGAAAGCAACCGCCCTCCGCTCTGGCTCTGCTGGCGTCGCATGGCCCCGTGTCGCAGCCGTTCACGGTTCACAACCTTGGCCAGCACTGACCGCCCGTTTCCATTGATGCGGATCATCTTGTTTGCACTGCGTGTGCCATGGAGGCGCAGCCACCCCGTGGAGATGGCCACCACCACGGCACTGTCCAGGTGGAAGCGATTGTCGCAGAAGGACTTGCCGCCTCCGTCTCCCCTGGCAGCGAAGCTGTTCAGCGTCAGGGTCACCGGCGTCCTGGCCAGCACCGGGGGCGAGCACTTGAACTGCGGGTAACGCTGGCCGGCGGCGCAGCAGTCGTAGCCCCACGCCATGCAGGAAGCTGCTGATGTGGCATCTGTCGCCGCCGCTGGGCTTCTTAGGCTTGTGCATGATGCTGGCGGCCGAGACACCATGGACGTGGAGGTGGAGTGACAGGACCTGCAAGTGAGCGAACAAGGCCAGCAGCTTCGTGTTAGGCATGTCTGTCAGTTGCTTTCAATTTTTGTTCTTGTCCAAGGTTGTGTTGATCAATCTGCTTCTTTCAATAGAGCCAATGAACAACAATTGCTATGCGTGCTTGACTCAATCGGCCAAGCTACCAGCTCAAAAGCAACTTCACCTTATGTGAAATCAACCAGGTTCGTCTAGATAGCTTGCAGAATTTGGGGAAGAAGAGGATTAAAATGATTGATGTGATGCGTCACAAGGTGCGACAGAAAAAAACCATGATATGCGGCGACGCATACGAGAAAAGAAGAATATGAGATCCAGTGAAACGTGTCCATCAATCGAAAGGAAAAAACAGCACGCAGTATAACGGATCGACCGATAGAAAATACGGCGCCGTAGCCTGATCCATATGATCAACATGCAAGCGAGAATGACCGAGACGTCACAGAAGGCCGTGCTGAAGGCGAGTATGACTTTGACCTCGTGCGCAATTTTACGTTATTTACCTCGTGTACAGTTTTAATGTTCGTCACAGATCGCTCCAATGTTTGACAACTCAACATTGCCCAATGTTGAATGTTTTGCCCTCCCACAAAATTACATAATACAACAAATTTACCATTGTACCGGTTCACTTTTTTTCTCCTCTCTTGGAAAAATCCTGTCTTCCCGGCCAAGACACAAGCCACCTCGCCAACACCGCCACTTCTGTCAGTTGGAGGCTTGGAGCCCCGCACCGCGCCGGCGAGAAAGCAACCCGCCCTCCGCTCTGGCTCTGTTGGCGTCGCATGGCCCCGTGTCGCAGCCGTTCACGGTTCACAACCTTGGCCAGCACTGACCGCCCATTTCCATTGATGCGGATCATCTTGTTTGCACTGCGTGTGCCATCGAGGCGTAGCCACCCCGTGGAGATGGCCACCACCACGGCACTGTCCAGGTGGAAGCGATTGTCGCAGAAGGACTTGCCGCCTCCGTCTCCCCTGGCAGCGAAGCTGTTCAGCGTCAGGGTCACCGGCGTCCTGGCCAGCACCGGGGGCGAGCACTTGAACTGCGGGTAACGCTGGCTGGTGGCGCAGCAGTCGTAGCCCCACGCCATGCAGGAAGCTGCTGATGTGGCAGCTGTCGCTGCCGCTGGGCTTCTTAGGCTTGTGCATGATGCTAGCGGCCGAGACACCATGGACGTGGAGGTGGAGTGACAGGACCTGCAAGTGAGCGAACAAGGCCAGCAGCTTCGTGTTAGGCATGTCTGTCAGTTGCTTTCAATTTTTGTTCTTGTCCAAGGTTGTGTTGATCAATCTGCTTCTTTCAATAGAGCCAATGAACAGCAATTGCTATGCGTGCTTGACTCAATCGGCCAAGCTACCAGCTCAAAAGCAACTTCACCTTATGTGAAATCAACCAGGTTCGTCTAGATAGCTTGTAGAATTTGGGGAAGAAGAGGATTAAAAATGATCGATGTGATGCGTCACAAGGTGCGATAGAAATAAAAACCATGATATGCGGCGACGCATACGAGAAAAGAAGAATATGAGACCCAGTGAAACGTGTCCATCAATCGAAAGGAAAAAACCGCACGCAGTATAACGGATCGACCGATAGAAAATACGGCGCCGTAGCCTGATCCATATGATCAACATGCAAGCGAGAATGACCGAGACGTCACAGAAGGCCGTGCTGAAGGCGAGTATGACTTTGACCTCGTGCGCAATTTTACGTTATTTACCTCGTGTACAATTTTAATGTTCGTCACAGATCGCTCCAATGTTTGACAACTCAACATTGCCCAATGTTGACTGTTTTGCCCTCCACCAAATTACATAATACAACAAATTTACCATTGTACCGGTTCACTTTTTTTTCTCCTCTCTTGGAAAAATCCTGTCCTCCCGGCCAAGACACAAGCCACCTCGCCAACACCGCCACTTCTGTCAGTTGGAGGCTTGGAGCCCCGCGCCGCGCCGGCGAGAAAGCAACCCGCCCTCCGCTCTAGCTCTGTTGGCGTCGCATGGCCCCGTGTCGCAGCCGTTCACGGTTCACAACCTTGGCCAGCACTGACCGCCCGTTTCCATTGATGCGGATCATCTTGCATGTTTGCACTGCGTGTGCCATCGAGGCGAAGCCACCCCGTGGAGATGGCCCCCACCACGGCACTGTCCAGGTGGAAGCGATTGTCGCAGAAGGACTTACCGCCTCTGTCTCCCCTGGCAGCGAAGCTGTTCAGCGTCAGGGTCACCGGCGTCCTGGCCAGCACCGGGGGCGAGCACTTGAACTGCGGGTAGCGCTGGCCGGTGGTGCAGCAGTCGTAGCCCCACGCCATGCAGGAAGCTGCTGATGTGGCAGCTGTCGCCGCCGCTGGGCTTCTTAGGCTTGGGCATGATGCTGGCGGCCGAGACACCATGGACGTGGAGGTGGAGTGACAGGACCTGCAAGTGAGCGAACAAGGCCAGCAGCTTCGTGTTAGGCATGTCTGTCAGTTGCTTTCAATTTTTGTTCTTGTCCAAGGTTGTGTTGATAAATATGCTTCTTTCAATAGAGCCAATGAACAGCAATTGCTATGCGTGCTTGACTCAATCGGCCAAGCTACCAGCTCAAAAGCAACTTCACCTTATGTGAAATCAACCAGGTTCGTCTAGATAGCTTGTAGAATTTGGGGAAGAAGAGGATTAAAAATGATCGATGTGATGCGTCACAAGGTGCGACAGAAATAAAAACCATGATATGCGGCGATGCATATGAGAAAAGAAGAATATGAGACCCAGTGAAACGTGTCCATCAATCGAAAGGAAAAAACCGGACGCAGTATAACGGATCAACCGATAGAAAATACGGCGCCGTAGCCTGATCCATATGATCAACATGCAAGCGAGAATGACCGAGACGTCACAGAAGGCCGTGCTGAAGGCGAGTATGACTTTGACCTCGTGCGCAATTTTACGTTATTTACCTCGTGTACAATTTTAATGTTCGTCACAGATCGCTCCAATGTTTGACAACTCAACATTGCCCAATGTTGACTGTTTTGCCCTCCCACCAATTACATAATACAACAAATTTACCATTGTACCGGTTCACTTTTTTTTTCTCCTCTCTTGGAAAAATCCTGTCCTCCCGGCCAAGACACAAGCCACCTCGCCAACACCGCCACTTCTGTCAGTTGGAGGCTTGGAGCCCCGCGCCGCGCCGGCGAGAAAGCAACCCGCCCTCCGCTCTGGCTCTGTTGGCGTCGCATGGCCCCGTGTCGCAGCCGTTCACGGTTCACAACCTTGGCCAGCACTGACCGCCCGTTTCCATTGATGCGGATCATCTTGCATGTTTGCACTGCGTGTGCCATCGAGGCGAAGCCACCCCGTGGAGATGGCCCCACCACGGCACTGTCCAGGTGGAAGCGATTGTCACAGAAGGACTTGCCGCCTCTGTCTCCCCTGGCAGCGAAGCTGTTCAGCGTAAGGGTCACCGGCGTCCTGGCCAGCACCAGGGGCGAGCACTTGAACTGCGGGTAGCGCTGGCCGGCGGTGCAGCAGTCGTAGCCCCACGCCATGCAGGAAGCTGCTGATGTGGCAGCTGTCGCCGCCGCTGGGCTTCTTAGGTTTGTGCATGATGCTGGCGGCCGAGACACCATGGACGTGGAGGTGGAGTGACAGGACCTGCAAGTGAGCGAACAAGGCCAGCAGCTTCGTGTTAGGCATGTCTGTCAGTTGCTTTCAATTTTTGTTCTTGTCCAAGGTTGTGTTGATAAATCTGCTTCTTTCAATAGAGCCAATGAACAGCAATTGCTATGCGTGCTTGACTCAATCGGCCAAGCTACCAGCTCAAAAGCAACTTCACCTTATGTGAAATCAACCAGGTTCGTCTAGATAGCTTGTAGAATTTGGGGAAGAAGAGGATTAAAAATGATCGATGTGATGCGTCACAAGGTGCGACAGAAATAAAAACCATGATATGCGGCGACGCATACGAGAAAAGAAGAATATGAGACCCAGTGAAACGTGTCCATCAATCGAAAGGAAAAAACCGCACGCAGTATAACGGATCGACCGATTGAAAATACGGCGCCGTAGCCTGATCCATATGATCAACATGCAAGCGAGAATGACCGAGACGTCACAGAAGGCCGTGCTGAAGGCGAGTATGACTTTGACCTCGTGCGCAATTTTACGTTATTTACCTCGTGTACAATTTTAATGTTCGTCACAGATCGCTCCAATGTTTGACAACTCAACATTGCCCAATGTTGACTGTTTTGCCCTCCCACCAAGTTACATAATACAACAAATTTACCATTGTACCGGTTCACTTTTTTTTTCTCCTCTCTTGGAAAAATCCTGTCCTCCCGGCCAAGACACAAGCCACCTCGCCAACACCGCCACTTCTGTCAGTTGGAGGCTTGGAGCCCCGCGCCGCGCCGGCGAGAAAGCAACCCGCCCTCCGCTCTGGCTCTGTTGGCGTCGCATGGCCCCGTGTCGCAGCCGTTCACGGTTCACAACCTTGGCCAGCACTGACCGCCCGTTTCCATTGATGCGGATCATCTTGCATGTTTGCACTGCGTGTGCCATCGAGGCGAAGCCACCCGTGGAGATGGCCCCACCACGGCACTGTCCAGGTGGAAGCGATTGTCGCAGAAGGACTTGCCGCCTCTGTCTCCCTGGCAGCGAAGCTGTTCAGCGTAACGGTCACCGGCGTCCTGGCCAGCACCAGGGGCGAGCACTTGAACTGCGGGTAGCGCTGGCCGGCGGTGCAGCAGTCGTAGCCCCACGCCATGCAGGAAGCTGCTGATGTGGCAGCTGTCGCCGCCGCTGGGCTTCTTAGGCTTGTGCATGATGCTGGCGGCCGAGACACCATGGACGTGGAGGTGGAGTGACAGGACCTGCAAGTGAGCGAACAAGGCCAGCAGCTTCGTGTTAGGCATGTCTGTCAGTTGCTTTCAATTTTTGTTCTTGTCCAAGGTTGTGTTGATAAATCTGCTTCTTTCAATAGAGCCAATGAACAGCAATTGCTATGCGTGCTTGACTCAATCGGCCAAGCTACCAGCTCAAAAGCAACTTCACCTTATGTGAAATCAACCAGGTTCGTCTAGATAGCTTGTAGAATTTGGGGAAGAAGAGGATTAAAAATGATCGATGTGATGCGTCACAAGGTGCGACAGAAATAAAAACCATGATATGCGGCGACGCATACGAGAAAAGAAGAATATGAGACCCAGTGAAACGTGTCCATCAATCGAAAGGAAAAAACCGCACGCAGTATAACGGATCGACCGATAGAAAATACGGCGCCGTAGCCTGATCCATATGATCAACATGCAAGCGAGAATGACCGAGACGTCACAGAAGGCCGTGCTGAAGGCGAGTATGACTTTGACCTCGTGCGCAATTTTACGTTATTTACCTCGTGTACAATTTTAATGTTCGTCACAGATCGCTCCAATGTTTGGCAACTCAACATTGCCCAATGTTGACTGTTTTGCCCTCCCACCAAGTTACATAATACAACAAATTTACCATTGTACCGGTTCACTTTTTTTTTCTCCTCTCTTGGAAAAATCCTGTCCTCCCGGCCAAGACACAAGCCACCTCGCCAACACCGCCACTTCTGTCAGTTGGAGGCTTGGAGCCCCGCGCCGCGCCGGCGAGAAAGCAACCCGCCCTCCGCTCTGGCTCTGTTGGCGTCGCATGGCCCCGTGTCGCAGCCGTTCACGGTTCACAACCTTGGCCAGCACTGACCGCCCGTTTCCATTGATGCGGATCATCTTGCATGTTTGCACTGCGTGTGCCATCGAGGCGAAGCCACCCCGTGGAGATGGCCCCCACCACGGCACTGTCCAGGTGGAAGCGATTGTCGCAGAAGGACTTACCGTCTCTGTCTCCCCTGGCAGCGAAGCTGTTCAGCGTCAGGGTCACCGGCGTCCTGGCCAGCACCGGGGGCGAGCACTTGAACTGCGGGTAGCGCTGGCCGGCGGTGCAGCAGTCGTAGCCCCACGCCATGCAGGAAGCTGCTGATGTGGCAGCTGTCGCCGCCGCTGGGCTTCTTAGGCTTGGGCATGATGCTGGCGGCCGAGACACCATGGACGTGGAGGTGGAGTGACATGACCTGCAAGTGAGCGAACAAGGCCAGCAGCTTCGTGTTAGGCATGTCTGTCAGTTGCTTTCAATTTTTGTTCTTGTCCAAGGTTGTGTTGATAAATCTGCTTCTTTCAATAGAGCCAATGAACAGCAATTGCTATGCGTGCTTGACTCAATCGGCCAAGCTACCAGCTCAAAAGCAACTTCACCTTATGTGAAATCAACCAGGTTCGTCTAGATAGCTTGTAGAATTTGGGGAAGAAGAGGATTAAAAATGATCGATGTGATGCGTCACAAGGTGCGACAGAAATAAAAAACATGATATGCGGCGACGCATACGAGAAAAGAAGAATATGAGACCCAGTGAAACGTGTCCATCAATCGAAAGGAAAAAACCGCACGCAGTATAACGGATCGACCGATAGAAAATACGGCGCCGTAGCCTGATCCATATGATCAACATGCAAGCGAGAATGACCGAGACGTCACAGAAGGCCGTGCTGAAGGCGAGTATGACTTTGACCTCGTGCGCAATTTTACGTTATTTACCTCGTGTACAATTTTAATGTTCGTCACAGATCGCTCCAATGTTTGACAACTCAACATTGCCCAATGTTGACTGTTTTGCCCTCCCACCAAGTTACATAATACAACAAATTTACCATTGTACCGGTTCACTTTTTTTTTCTCCTCTCTTGGAAAAATCCTGTCCTCCCGGCCAAGACACAAGCCACCTCGCCAACACCGCCACTTCTGTCAGTTGGAGGCTTGGAGCCCCGCGCCGGCGGCGAGAAAGCAACCCGCCCTCCGCTCTGGCTCTGTTGGCGTCGCATGGCCCCGTGTCGCAGCCGTTCACGGTTCACAACCTTGGCCAGCACTGACCGCCCGTTTCCATTGATGCGGATCATCTTGCATGTTTGCACTACGTGTGCCATCGAGGCGAAGCCACCCCGTGGAGATGGCCCCCACCACGGCATGTCCAGGTGGAAGCGATTGTCGCAGAAGGACTTGCCGCCTCTGTCTCCCCTGGCAGCGAAGCTGTTCAGCGTAAGGGTCACCGGCGTCCTGGCCAGCACCAGGGGCGAGCACTTGAACTGCGGGTAGCGCTGGCCGGCGGTGCAGCAGTCGTAGCCCCACGCCATGCAGGAAGCTGCTGATGTGGCAGCTGTCGCCGCCGCTGGGCTTCTTAGGCTTGTGCATGATGCTGGCGGCCGAGACACCATGGACGTGGAGGTGGAGTGACAGGACCTGCAAGTGAGCGAACAAGGCCAGCAGCTTCGTGTTAGGCATGTCTGTCAGTTGCTTTCAATTTTTGTTCTTGTCCAAGGTTGTGTTGATCAATCTGCTTCTTTCAATAGAGCCAATGAACAGCAATTGCTATGCGTGCTTGACTCAATCGGCCAAGCTACCAGCTCAAAAGCAACTTCACCTTATGTGAAATCAACCAGGTTCGTCTAGATAGCTTGTAAAATTTGGGGAAGAAGAGGATTAAAAATGATCGATGTGATGCGTCACAAGGTGCGACAGAAATAAAAACCATGATATGCGGCGACGCATACGTGAAAAGAAGAATATGAGACCCAGTGAAACGTGTCCATCAATCGAAAGGAAAAAACCGCACGCAGTATAACGGATCGACCGATAGAAAATACGGCGCCGTAGCCTGATCCATATGATCAACATCCAAGCGAGAATGACCGAGACGTCACAGAAGGCCGTGCTGAAGGCGAGTATGACTTTGACCTCGTGCGCAATTTTACGTTATTTACCTCGTGTACAATTTTAATGTTCGTCACAGATCGCTCCAATGTTTGACAACTCAACATTGCCCAATGTTGACTGTTTTGCCCTCCCACCAAATTACATAATACAACAAATTTACCATTGTACCGGTTCACTTTTTTTTTCTCCTCTCTTGGAAAAATCCTGTCCTCCCGGCCAAGACACAAGCCACCTCGCCAACACCGCCACTTCTGTCAGTTGGAGGCTTGGAGCCCCGCGCCGCGCTGGCGAGAAAGCAACCCGCCCTCCGCTCTGGCTCTGTTGGCGTCGCATGGCCCCGTGTCGCAGCCGTTCACGGTTCACAACCTTGGCCAGCACTGACCGCCATTTCCATTGATGCGGATCATCTTGCATGTTTGCACTGCGTGTGCCATCGAGGCGAAGCCACCCCATGGAGATGGCCCCCACCACGGCACTGTCCAGGTGGAAGCGATTGTCGCAGAAGGACTTGCCGCCTCTGTCTCCCCTGGCAGCGAAGCTGTTCAGCGTCAGGGTCACCGGCGTCCTGGCCAGCACGGGGGCGAGCACTTGAACTGCGGGTAGCGCTGGCCGGCGGTTGCAGCAGTCGTAGCCCCACGCCATGCAGGAAGCTGCTGATGTGGCAGCTGTCGCCGCCGCTGGGCTTCTTAGGCTTGTGCATGATGCTGGCGGCCGAGACACCATGGACGTGGAGGTGGAGTGACAGGACCTGCAAGTGAGCGAACAAGGCCAGCAGCTTCGTGTTAGGCATGTCTGTCAGTTGCTTTCAATTTTTTTTCTTGTCCAAGGTTGTGTTGATCAATCTGCTTCTTTCAATAGAGCCAATGAACAGCAATTGCTATGCGTGCTTGACTCAATCGGCCAAGCTACCAGCTCAAAAGCAACTTCACCTTATGTGAAATCAACCAGGTTCGTCTAGATAGCTTGCAGAATTTGGGGAAGAAGAGGATTAAAAATGATCGTTGTGATGCGTCACAAGGTGCGACAGAAAAAAAACCATGATATGCGGCGACGCATACGAGAAAAGAAGAATATGAGACCCAGTGAAACGTGTCCATCAATCGAAAGGAAAAAACCGCACGCAGTAAAACGGATCGACCGATAGAAAATACGGCGCCGTAGCCTGATCCATATGATCAACATGCAAGCGAGAATGACCGAGACGTCACAGAAGGCCGTGCTGAAGGCGAGTATGACTTTGACCTCGTGCGCAATTTTACGTTATTTACCTCGTGTACAGTTTTAATGTTCGTCACAGATCGCTCCAATGTTTGACAACTCAACATTGTCCAATGTTGACTGTTTTGCCCTCCCACCAAATTACATAATACAACAAATATACCATTGTACCGGTTCACTTTTTTTTTCTCCTCTCTTGGAAAAATCCTGTCCTCCCGGCCAAGACACAAGCCACCTCGCCAACACCGCCACCTCTGTCAGTTGGAGGCTTGGAGCCCCGCGCCGCGCCGGCGAGAAAGCAACCCGCCCTCCGCTCTGGCTCTGTTGGCGTCGCATGGCCCCGTGTCGCAGCCGTTCATGGTTCACAACCTTGGCCAGCACTGACCGCCCGTTTCCATTGATGCGGATCATCTTGTTTGCACTGCGTGTGCCATCGAGGCGCAGCCACCCCGTGGAGATGGCCACCACCACGACACTGTCCAGGTGGAAGCGATTGTCGCAGAAGGACTTGCCGCCTCCGTCTCCCCTGGCAGCGAAGCTATTCAGCGTCAGGGTCACCGGCGTCCTGGCCAGCACCGGGGGCGAGCACTTGAACTGCGGGTAGCGCTGGCCGGCGGCGCAGCAGTCGTAGCCCCACGCCATGCAGGAAGCTGCTGATGTGGCAGCTGTCGCCGCCGCTGGGCTTCTTAGGCTTGTGCATGATGCTGGCGGCCGAGACGCCATGGACGTGGAGGTGGAGTGACAGGACCTGCAAGTGAGCGAACAAGGCCAGCAGCTTCGTGTTAGGCATGTCTGTCAGTTGCTTTCAATCTTTGTTCTTGTCCAAGGTTGTGTTGATCAATCTGCTTCTTTCAATAGAGCCAATGAACAGCAATTGCTATGCGTGCTTGACTCAATCGGCCAAGCTACCATCTCAAAAGCAACTTCACCTTATGTGAAATCAACCAGGTTCGTCTAGATAGCTTGCAGAATTTGGGGAAGAAGAGGATTAAAAATGATCGATGTGATGCGTCACAAGGTGCGACAGAAAAAAACCATGATATGCGGCGACGCATACGAGAAAGAAGAATATGAGATCCAGTGAAACGTGTCCATCAATCGAAAGGAAAAAACCGCACGCAGTATAACGGATCGACCGATAGAAAATACGGCGCCGTAGCCTGATCCATATGATCAACATGCAAGCGAGAATGACTGAGACGTCACAGAAGGCCGTGCTGAAGGCGAGTATGACTTTGACCTCGTGCGCAATTTTACGTTATTTACCTCGTGTACAGTTTTAACTACTGTGCCAGGCATTAGTTTCATTTCACGCATTGTTGAGGTATCTTCTATTGACTTGCACAAAAAAAAATCCACCTAGACTGGTACGGATTTTTTCTACATGTATATTGTCCTCCGTCATTGTGAGAACGTGCATTTGCACGTACATGCCAATTATATTATAGATTAAAGGAGCAAATATGTGTGAACTGTGTTCATATATTAATTTTTTAATTGTCCCATGTAATTGCGAAAACGTGCGTTGCACGTACATTCCAACTAGTGAAGAAAAAAACCGTTCGCTACTATATGTACTGTTGTAGTGGTAGAAAAGAAGAACCTTGCTTCATCGAAGATACAGTAGTTTATATTTCTGGTTGTACGAAATCTTGGCTCGCCATGCCTGAGTTTTGGTCTTGAACTCTTGATACGACGATTAACTTAGCCATGATAGGATGGCAATGACTACGGTCATTTGAACTCAGATCCATCAATCTTCATACATGCATGTCCGTTTTGTGAAGACATTTTCTTAAAATTCGTCGTATTATTTGATGTTTATGATTTTTCCTTGATAATGTTACAATAAAAACATAACTCTCACCAAATTTTCCCCAAAAAAATTGAACTTCTCGCAATTTAAGTCATTTTCTATACAACACGGCTAAATTTTCCTCTTCAAATATATAGCTAAGTACCATATGTGAATAATATTCTGGGTCGTTTATATATTCTTTTTTCCGAGTTTCAGCTGATTTCCCGCAATCAAGTAAAAGTTGTTATAATATATTAATATTACATACTACCTCTGTTTCGTAAATTAAGGTGTATATTTTACTCAAAAGTCAACAGAGTCTAACTTTGACCAATATTATAAACAGAAATATGAACATTTTATAAATTTTGATAAACGTACAATTAATGAACATATATACTATAGTGAGTCTATTGATGCAAATTTGTTATTCGAAACGTTCATAATTTTATCAATAAAATTGGTCAAAGTTACACTATGTTGACTTTTGGCTAAAATATATGTCTTACTTTAAGGAAGAGGGAGTATGTTTATGATTTTCCTTCATTACACTTCAAAGGAAGCTTCGAGGAAATTTTTGCAACTTATCACATTTTTCTCAACAGGGCCTGGTTGAATATGTCAATTTTTAAGGGTGTCGCAATAGAATCATGCAAGAGTACTACCTTCGTATGATTTTTCTCAAATTTACGGCCAAACTACACGAGAGATGAATATATAGTTCAAATTCGAGTTGCTTTCGATAAATGCCATTAAACTCACTTGATCGGTGGAATATAGCTAAGAAGTTAAAAATTCAAAGGTGCTCGGGTATGTATTGTGTTTGAAATGCGATGCTATTTGTGTGAAAATTGCTTGTTGGTGCTTTACAAATAAAATCAATTTTTGGCACTATAAAAATAAAAATATAATTTTTTAAAATATCTTGCAAATATCACTTTGGAAATCTTGTTTACACTGTTAAAACATGTGTTTCGTGTCGATTTTAGTCTTGATATGATCTTTAACTTACCATGGATAGGATAGGACCGTGACTACAGTCATATTTGGACCGAAAGCCATGAATGGTAGTCCATTTTAGAAGACAAATTGCTAAATATTATGTTCTTTCAATTTTATGATTTATCCTTAAAACTAGTACACTTAAAAGGAAGCTTTGAGCAAGTTTTTGCTTATTTGAATTTTTTCATATAGACACTTAAATTGATTTCCCATTTTATTTATGGGTGCCGAAAATTAGTTTTAGTGAAGAGGGTACCAAAAATATGGGCGAAATTAGCCCGCTGCGATTTTGAAACAAAGTACACCTCTCTGGGAGAACCAACTACCATATGTGACTCAAAACTTACGACCAAACTATTAGAATGGTTTGAATACTAGGGTACATTAAATGGTGCAGTTAACCAAAAGAAATTTCAAATATTCAAACCATTGGTTTGAATGGCAATGCGAACAATTTTGCAATTGAGATCTATGTCTTGGTAGCCCCTTTTTGGTCATGACTTTGAGTCACCGACGTGTGGACCCCACAATATGTGGGGCCCACATGTATCTTACCGTTATCACTTTGACTACATTACATTTTGAAGGTGATCGATGGTGCCACTCGCGAATGAGGTGATCACGCAAAAGGAGGGGGAAATACATAGCGGTGTGGCTGGTATTTATACCCCTTGCAGATAGCCTTGCTCTGACATTGCCGAGTCCCCCCCCCCCCTCGCCACCCTCCGCCACGTTAGTTTTAGATCTGGCAAGCAATTAGTCGAATTCGAAGAAGATCTCGCCCCCGTGACGGCAGATCGATGGCCGGCTGGTCCATTCGCGGTAGTGGCAGGTAGGGTGGGCGCGGCGGAGGCCGTGGGCCACCGATCGAGGATGAAGAGAGCCGCTACCGCCGCTCGGCCGCTTCCAGCAAGTCCGGTGGCCTCCGAGGGAGGGGGTGGGATGGCCTGCACGACCTCGTCCAACCGTTCATCAACGAGAACCGCACCGTGGCGTCAGGGTTCGCCGCCGACGCCGCGGCCGCTCGGGCCGCTGCCGCCATGCCAGCCCGCTTGGAGGCGTGGGGACCCGAGTGGGATGGTTTCGATGTGCTCGACGAGCACATCCTCCCCCACATCAAGTGGTGCCGCGAAACTGACGCGACACTCACCGAAGCTAGGCGAGCGGCGGCACCGGCGACGCTACTGCTCAGCGTCGCTATGAAGCCGCGCTGGACGACCACAAGCTAGCATGGGCGGAGCGCGTCTCCGCCGTGAGGTTCTACCTCAACTCCGACGAGCAGCCGCCGAAGATCTGTCGTTAGGATTTATTAGTTCGTTCTATCTATGCAAGTCTCGACTGTAATCTATCGCGAACTAACTCTGTTTTAAATAAATCATCGAGCGACTTCAGGATCAAGTGTTGGTGGTGGGCTAGTCTAGTCAGCAAACACGTGGCAACCAGGGTCACGACCGACATAGGCCAGAATGGCAACCCAACAATTCTATACCTCTCTCTTCGGTTAATGGCCTTTACCGTACGTTTAGGTACCACTGCTACACTACCTCCGTATGAATTTCCCTAAACTGTAGGACTGTATGAGACATGTAGGCATATTTTGCCAATAATTTGAAATCTGCATTTTTCTGTTTTGAAATAATATCAGAAATCCCAAAAGTCCACGGAGTTACATGTGAACCTTTTTTTTTTCAAAAATTGAAATCTGCATTTTGTATGTTTAAAAAAGTAGTAACACAAATGGGGTACCACTCTGCACAATTTCAACGAACAATTCGTTGCATGCGGACCTTGGGCAAAAATGAAACATTTGGCAATATTTCAAAATTTCAAAAAATAAAAAATACCGGGACCGTTAACTGATCAAGATCAGGGCTATTTTGTTGAAACACCAAGATCCAGATTTCAAAAATAATAATTGAACAACGGCCTACATCTAGCTCGAGCTACATGTCGTTGGTACCTGCTTCAAAAAATCAAAATCAAATAATTTCTCAAAATATCTTGCAAATCTCACTTTGGAAATCTTGTTTACAATGTTGAAACACGGCGTGTGTGTAGATTTTCATCTTGATGTCTTTTAATTATCCATGCATTGGATATGGCCATGGATCACTACGGTCATTTGGACCAAAAGGCATACATCTTCATACATTGTACTCCGTTTTGAGAAGACACCTTTCAAGCAATGTTTAAGATATCGTTTACTGCTCGGTCGGCCTAGATTAGAGATTAGTCGCTTTTTGGCCGATTAATCGATTTATCGGTCGCCTATTTATATATCGGCTAGTTTTTGTGTTCCAAATTCAAAGTTACAACACCAAAAATCCAAAATATGCTATGCAAAACCAACATTGAAGTATTGGACATAAGTGTTATCTTGACAACTCGCCTTGTGAATTAATACAAAATACAAATGTTGAGCAAACGTACATTTCCACAAGAGTAACTGCTGATGAATCGGATGTCAAACCGATAAACCGAGGCAGCATACCACATGTGTGTCAAAATTCGAGCTAAATCGGTCGACGAATCGGTTTCCAGACTGATAAAATGGGCGGCGACGATAAACTCGGTCATCCGCGATTCTCGATTTATCTGCCGATTATTTAGCATATCGGTCGATTTTTTAAACTTCTTTCTATTTTCTATGGAAGATTTGAGGAAGTTATCCGTTATTTGAATTTTCTCATACTTGACACTTATGATTTTCCCATTTAACTTATGGGTTTCGAAAACTTTCTTTTGTTGTGTGAAGAGAACTACCAGATATATAGCGCCAGCGTGATTTTGACACAGAGTACACCTCTTGGGACAACCAACTACCGTATCTCACAAATTTAATCGATTTGTAGATATATTATTATATTTTTGCGTTTCGGCAATTTTTCCAAAAGCAACTCAAATTTGGTATATGCGTGTTAATAGTTCGGCCGTAAGTTTTGGCAAAAATCGTTCTAATGTGCCCTAGTATGATTCCATGCAGTTGAAAGAAAGAAAATTCAAACATTCAAACCGTTGCCAACAATTTTGCGAACTTCATGTAAGTAGCTTTGAGTCACCGACGTGTGTACCCTACAGTTAGTGGGGCCCACGTGCACCTGACTTTGACCCCTTTGACTCCATTGTGATGGTGATCGATGCTGGTGGCTCCGCGAGTCCGGTGATCACGCGGTAGGGGGGCGGGGGGGGGGGGGGGATACATTTTAAAGTGCATAGTAACTAGTAGTACTCGATCGTCTTGCTCGTTGTCTCCCATTATTATCTCTGATGATCGTCCTTTCTACAGATATCTCTTCGTACGCTACTGTACCAGAGCAGTAGAGCCTTTCAACACATCCGGGTTTGGAGGCTTCCTACAGAAGGAAGAGGGAGTTTGGAAAACTCTATTTTAATCATCGATGGTGGTGGGCCACCCCAGTCATCCGAACATGTGGCGATCAGGGTCACGACTGACATACGACAAAATGGCCCCACTGCAATTTTCTACTCCCTCTCTCTTTCGGTTATAGGTTTGACCGTACATTTAGGTACCACTGCTACACTACCTCTATATGATTTTTCTGAAAAATTATAGGACTATATGAGACATGTAGGCACTTTTTCCAAAAATTGAAATCTGCATTTTTGTGTTTCAAAAAAATCTCGGAAACCCCAAACGTGGAGGGAGTTACATGTAGACTCTTTCTTAAAAAAAAACATAGGACTGTGCAAAATTTGAACGAACGATTCTATGCATGTTGGCCTCGGCAAAAGTGACAAATCTGGCAATATTTTCCAATTTTCAAAAAAAGGGGGTCCTTCACCGATCAATATCGGGGCTACTTTTGTTTTCCACCCAAGCCAAGATCAACGAATCATTCGTTCAAATTTTGCACGTTGGAAGATATCGGTATTATTACAACCTAGGATTATTTTTTTATTTTTTTGAAAGAGCAAAATCCAGATTTTAATTTCTCTGAAAATCGGCCTACACGTTGCTCGAGCTACATATCGTTTGTACATGCGTCACGCAATAGAAAAAGATAAATTCTCAAAATATCTTGCAAATCCCAATTTGAAAATATTATTTACAATGTTAAAAAAGACGTTTGTGTTGTCTAATTGAATCATTTAATTAGCAATGGATAGGATATGGCCATGCATGACTACATTCATTTGGACCGAAAGCCATGAATCTTCATTCTAGGAAGATAGTTTCCAAGCAATGTTTACGGCTCAGCCAGTTAGATTAGAGACTAATCACTTATCCATCGATTAATCAGATTTAAAGGTCGCCCATTTATGTATCAACAAGATTTTGTTTCATAAATTCAAAGTTTCAGCATTGAAAATTCTAAAATATGCTATGCAAAAGCAACATTGAAGCTAACGTGTAGTTCCACAAGAGCATCGCACGACGAATCGATTGCTAGACCAACAATTCGAAGAAACGTACCTGATATGTGGCGACATTCGAGCTAAATCGGTCGATAAATCGGCTGTCAGACTGATAAAATGGGCCGCGGCTGTAAACTCGGTCGATATGCTGGAATATTATCGCACACCCCACGATTCAAATTTAATAGAGGTCGATTCATAAGCATATCGGTTGATTTTTCAACACTGGTTTCTATTTTCTCAGGAAGATTTGAGCAAGTTTTTTGTTATTTGAATTTTCGCATATTTAACGCTTAAATTGATTTGAAATTTAATTTATAGGTGCCTGAAATGTTTTTTCTTCTGTGAAGAGAACTACCATTTTTACATATGGGCCAAATTAGCGCCAACGCATTTTTGACATAGAGTACACTTCTTGGGACAACCAACTACCATATCTGACGAATTTAATCAGTTTGTAGATATTTTTTTCTTCGTGTATCGGTTGATTTTCCAAAAGTTACTCAAATTTGGTCTACGCGTGTTTAATAGTTTGGTCCTAAGTTTTGGAAAAATCATTCGAATGTACCGTAGTATGATTCCTTGCAGTTGACAGAAAGAAAATTCAAACATTCCAAACATTGCCAACAATTTCGCGAACTTTGTAATTGGCTTAGAGTCACCGACATGGGGACCCTACAATTAGTGGGGCCCATGTGCACCTGACTTTGATCCCTTTGACTCCATTGTAAAGCTAATCGATGCTGGTGCCTCTCAGCAACATGGCCAAAATCGCCCGCATGGCCATTCATAGCTCTAGGGGTTGAACATGTCAACTTTTAGGGGCCATTGCATAGAATCATGCAAGAGTAGCTTCTTATGATATTCTTCTCAAATATTAGGGCCAAAATGTACGAGACATGTAGAATTTAAGTTACCATGATAAATGCTACTAAACTCACTTTTAGTTGAGTTTAGCTAAAAAGTTCATAATTTCAAGATAAACACGATGTTATTTATGTGAAAATTGCAAGATTCCAATTTTACAAACTCAATTGTGTTGTACCCGCTTCACGAAATTTAAATATTTTGTCACCACAAAAGTCAAAAAATAATTTCGCAAAACATCTTGCAAATCTCACTTCGGAAATCTTACAATATACACTCTTAAAACAGGTGTCTCTCTCGATTTTGGTCTTCATAGCATTAATTTGGACCGAAAGTCATGAATCTTCATACATGGCAGTCCGTTTTGAGAAGGCATTCTCAATTTATGTCATTTATTCTCAACAACAAGGCCAAAATTGCCGGCCTCGCCATTCATAGCTTTTCAAATTCCGCCGAAACTCATGAAAACGAAGCCTTGTAGAAAGTGATAATAATCATCACATCTACTAGTAGTTGGCCAACCCACAATCTTCATACACATGTGAGAATGTTCTGTTTTCCTCTTCTTACACGTGTCAGGCTTTGGGAACCCGTGCACTGCCCTGCACTGTCCCGTCTCACCGACTTAGGCCCTGTTTATTTGGGCTTCTGCTTCTGCTTTTCGGGTCTAAAAGCAGAAACCCAAACAAACAACATCAAATGGAAAAGCGATTCTTAAAATCGCGGTGGAAAAAATGCACTGGAGGAGAGCGAACCAGCGGAAGCAGGGAGGGAGGTGCTTCCCGCAGCTTCTTACTCAAACAGCGAAACGTTTTCTCCTATTACCCACTCCTTCGCTGGAAATTACAACGGCGCTGCCACCGTGAGCTTGCTTTTCCTGCGCATGCTTTTCTTTCTAGGTTTACGACTGTACGTGTAAGGTTTCTAGGTGAATGCGCTTCTACTGTACGGGTAAATATACCGTACAAGTATGTTGATTCGAAATAATTTATACAGGAAATATGTACGCGTCGATGAGTAGATTCCATTCCCGTGGTCGGTTTCGAGTTTCGTGGATTGTAACTTCTTAATTTTCAACCGAAGATTGCACCATTTTTAGATGAAATTTGTCAAATTTACCACCATCGATCGATCGTTTGAAATTTACTTTCACGAGTAGATCGATCTCGCCGTTTTCCGCAACTTTCGTGTTGTAATTTTTTCGTTTCGACACACATATATCAAAAGATTTTGTAGGTCATGTTGGTTGCCGATCCAAACTTTCCGGCATCGTCGCACCACCTACCGCCACCCCATATATGAATACCCATAAAAGAAAACTTTCACAATACATCCAAACAAATTGCTATTGAGTTTTATCAGCATTTATTAGCATTGTAATAATGAATTAAATAAGTCAAAAACAACTGTTTCACATCAAATCGGTACTTATATAACATCTTCAGCACTCAGGGGCATTCCAGACATTTCACCCAGAAAACCAACAGCAACAGCTGCCAACAACACTCTTGCCAAACATCAAATCTCTGCTTCCAGCAGCTGCTTCTCAGCAGCTGCTGCCCAAACAAACAGACCCTTAGCGCACCGCTCCCCTTCTCGCGAGGCCTAGAAGTACTCCTTCCTAGTCCTTACTGTATTTGGTACTCGTACCTCACACCCAGTTTCTCACACCCACTCCCTCTCTGTCTCTAGGATGAGCCAAGTTCATCCCTCTGTTAATGGATGCATTGTGACGAAAGAAGACTCAGTGAAGAACGAACGGATCAAGGATGAGTTGGTTGGATTCAATCGGTAGCTAGGAGGTGTTGAGATAGCCGATCCGAGCGTTGTTCCGCCGCCAACGCCGATTAGTCCTTCCCCGTCCGCGCCAAAGACTTCGTCGGAGGCGGGGCCAGGATCCGCTTCGGGGTCTCCTTCGAAGCTGCAGGTGAGGTCTTTGATTCCACCGGCCGCGCGGAAGCCCTCACCGGCGACTACGTCATCGCTGAAGCGTCCGTTGCTATTCGCGGTTGTGTCGGCCGTGTACTCGCTCAACCGCCCATCGCCCTTGTGTGTGTGCCGGCCGCACCCTCGCTCAATCGTCCGTCGCCGTACGCGTATCTGCCGGCCCCGCCGAAATCCTCATCGGCCACAGGGCTGTCGCTGCAGCCTCCGTCGCCGGATTCCTTTCGGCCGAATTCTTGCGCGGGCATGGGCATGTCAACATCCTTGGCTTGTTTCACAATATCGACACCTTCCTGGACTCCATTGGCCGCGCCGATACCCTTATTGGCCATCCCCCTTCACCAGCTTCTTGGGCTGGTGCTTCTCGTGCGGATGTGGCTGGTTCTTCGTTGGCGGCGCCCCTTCCATCTTTCTCCCCCAACTGCAATAAGGTTAGATTTCGAGGATTTTTGGGGTTGTAACCCTAATTCGACGCCCATGCATTCAGATTTGAGCAATGTGTACTGTATGTGTGTTGATGAACTGTTCAGTTATTGTTAATTTTGGTGATGCGTTGTGCTGTTTAGTTCATTTAGATAATGCATTGTGCTGTTTAGGTTATTTTGATGACGCATTGTTCTGCTTCGTCAAATTAATTAAATGACACCCTCTTAGCTGTCCATATAATTTGATGATATATATATGTTGAAATAATTTTTATGACGTTGTGTGCTGCTTAGCCAGTTTACTAAGATGATTCCTTGTGCTGTTCAGGTAATATATTCTGATGACTCATCTCTCACGGTTGCTCCCGCGGTGTATGAAGATTGTCTTCCCATTTTCCAGAGGGAGATGAAGGTGCCGGGCAGGAGAGAGGAGGCCTTGGGTGGGGCAATGGTTGCCAGGAAGCTAGCTAATACTTGCAAACGGAAAGGTCGCCCTTGCAAGGTCGGCCACCACGTCGCCGGGAATCGTCCTAAGAGCTTCTACATCCAGTTGAGCAGCGATGAATTGTTTATGCTTGTTATCCCAAGGGAGTTTAGGTCTTTTGTTAAGAGGCGCCCCTACCCAAAGTTAGTGGTGATCCAGAGTAATAAGGAATGCGAGTGGGTTGTCCATGCCAATCCCTACAAAGACGAGGTCGTCCTCGACAAAGGGTGGCCAGAGTTTGCTATATTCCATAATTTGAAGGTGAGTGACTTCGTGATGCTCAAGGTCATTGCATACGGGTTCAAGATGACAATCTTCGACCGCATCACCTCCTGCCAGAAGGAGTTGACCTGTAGTGAACACTATGATCTGAATTAAATTATCATTAGTTTGTTAGTGGGTCTATTATATATATAGTTTTTGGGATGCTCAGGGTCTTGAAGTCTTGATCTTAACTATGTAGGGATGATGAACTGAACTGAACTGTTGATCTGACTTTTGTCCATTATGGTAGCATGTGCTCCCTCCGTCCTCACTATAAGCCTTTTTAGCCCTTTCTTGATTTGTATTATGTACATAGACGTATCTTTCGCTAATTTCAGTCGCTTTTAGCCACATTGAAGGGGTAAAAAATATCTTATAATTTGGAACAGATTGAGTAGTTTGACTAGTACATGTTGTCTTGTGTTATGTATTGCGTGTGTTTAATCCACATGGTTTTGGTCCAGTACGAATGCAGCATGGATGTGCATGTCTACTAGTATTCCGTAGTATACTACAACATCGGCATGTAGCGGTACAAGATGCTTGTAGAAGTCTGGTCAAGCAAATAAAAGAACTTTACTCTGCTGACAATAACAGAGCCATTGATTTGACTAGACAATCAGCTCTATCAATTGCTTTCCATAATTGGCTACGCCTACTCCTGATCAAGATAGGTACTAGTCCACTCCGGACACGGCTATTCCTTGTGTTCCGCCCCACTGTTCGAAGAGAAGGTATCCCCTCCTGGCCGTTATATGTAGGATGGACGGACCAGATTTGTCTAGATGGCTGTCTGGTGTAAAGAATGGTCCCAGTCCTTTGGAAGACCTTTCACTTCTTCGCTCCCCTTCGTAGATATAGCTCGTGTGAGAGAGACACCCTTCTCTTCCAAGAACTCCCTCTTCCAATCTCATGTTCGTTCCTGTTTCAAGGAGAAGCTCCCTTAAAAAGGGATCTAAGAAAGTTTCGCCCGCGGTTGTATGCCAGCTAGTGAGCGATGAAACATCTCCGCACTTGGAACGGAAGCGCGGCCATCTTGGGGATGAAGAGTCTGGGTAGGTTTCCATTGCTGTACCTTCGTTGCTTCCTGGGTCGGCCGTTCGAAAATTTAACCGTCTTCATCATTCATGGTCTAGGGACAACATTGAGGGTAATCGCCTCCGAGCCCAGTTGGCGGATGAGTTGAAGGCCAAGATATATTATATGGAGGACGCCCTCAACGCTCGCATGGAGTGTGCTCGCCTCCTAGAGGATGTCCTCAACGCTCGCACTGAGTGTGCTCGCCTTCGAGATGAGTTGGCGGATGGGTTGAGGGACAAGATTTCTTATCTGGAGGGGGCCCTCAATGCTCACTCCGATTGTGTTCGCCTTTGATGGCTACGTGTTGGTGAACCCCAAGAGGAAGGTTATGATGTAGACAGCAGAAGTTTTCCCTTGAGAAATCTACCCAAGGTTATCAATCCAGTAGGACTTGACGATCTATCGGAAGGTTGTTGATGTTGACTCCCCCTGGCGCTAGGGAGCTTGCACCAACGTGGAATCTGCACAGACACAAACCAGAACTTTGCCCAACACGAAACAGAGAGGTTGTCAATCTCTCCGGTCTTGCAGAAACAAAGAGTTAAACGTATGGTGTGGAAAACAGCAGGAAAACAGCAAGTAACAGGAAACAGATGATTGCAGCAGGTTGTGTAAACAGTATGAGGAAATTGGACCAGGGTCCACAGTTCACTAGTGGTGTCTCTCTCAGAACAGATAACTAGCATGTTGGGTAAACAAATTACAGCTGGGCAATTGACAAATAGAGAGGGCATAACAATGCAATACATGCCAAGATGTCTACTATGAAATCTAGTTGGGCATTACAACAAAGTACATAGACCGTTATTCCAACCGCATCTATGCCTAAATAATCCACCTTCAAGGCAGCATCCGCATCCATTCAGTATTAAGTTGCTAACAACAGATTATTGCATGAAGTAAAGTGTGTAATGTAATCAATACAAGTGCCCTTGGACACTGCACCAATGTTTTATCCCTAGTAGCAACAGCACATCTACCATCTTAGACCTTTCTGTCACTGATCCAGATATCTAGAGACTGAACCCACTATCGAGCATAAATACCCCCTCTTGGAGTCACAAGCATCTACTTGGCCAAAGCATCTACTAGCAACGGAGAGCATGCAAGATCAAGAGCACATAGATAAACAACTTGAATAAACATGGTATCAATATTCATCGGATCCCAGCAAACACAACATCTAGCATTACAATAAGATGATCTTGATCATGTTAGGCAGCTCACAAGATCTAAACATGGAGGCACAAGGTAGAGAGACAACCATCTAGCTACTGCTATGGACCCGTAGTCCAGGGGTGGACTACTCACGCATCACTCCGGAGGCAGGCATGGTGATGTAGAGCCCTCCGGTGATGATCTCCCCTCCGGCAGGGTGCCGGGAAGAGCTTCAGAACTCCTCCGATCTGAGATTGACGATGACGGCCGCGACGGAACTTTTCGTGGAATATGATCGACCGTAATAGGGTTTTCGCGTCGCGGAGAATATATAGGCGAAGAGGCGGCGTCGGTGGCCGAGGGGGGCCACCACGCCATAGGGGGCGCGGGCCCACCCTGGGCCGCGCCCTAGTGTGGCGTGGCCCCCTGGTGGGTCTGCTCCGACTCCCCTTTGGACTCCGTGATCTCCTCGTGATATTATTGACGATGTCTTTTGTTTCGTCCAATTCCGAGAATATTTCCTTAATAGATTTTCTGAAACCAAAAACAGCAGAAAACAGGGAACTGGCACTGTGGCATCTTGTTAATAGGTTAGTCCCAGAAAATGCATAAAAATGATATAAAGTGTAACCAAAACATGTAGCAATTGATATAATAACAGCATGGAACATCAAAAATTATAGATACGTTTGAGACGTATCAAGCATCCCCAAGCTTAGTTCCTGCTCGTCCTCGAGTAGGTAAACGATAAAAACAGATAATTTTTGAAGTGACATGCTACCAACACAATCTTTGATCAAATAACAATGTAATGCACATGATCTGAATGAAGTGATCCAAGCCAATGGTCTATAGTTTGCAAGCAAGTAAATAAAGAGTAAACATAAGTGATCACACAAGTGCAAACTTTCATGAATAACACTATAAAACATTTAGAGATATAATAGTCTAACATAATAGTTAGTTCACAGCAGCAATAATTCTCAACATGAAAGTGTTTGTATCAACACAAAGGAAGATAATAGCTTCAGCTTTTGCTTCAACTTTCAACATGTATATCATATAGATAATGTCAATGCAAAGAATATGATCAACCAAACACAAAGTTATGTAAAAACTGTTATACTGGAGTTGACAATGATGTTTGCTTAAGTAGACAGAAAGAAGTGGGAAAACTGACTCAACATAAAAGTAAAAGAATGGCCCTTCGCAGAGGGAAGCAGGGATTAACATCATGTGCTAGAGCTGTAGTTCCCGAAGGCATATAGAGAGCATAAAATATTGTTTTGTAAGGTAATGGTGTATACAGGTGTCAACAAATCAGCAAATAGGCAATACTCTACTTCACTAGTTGATCAAACTTTACAAGAGCGGCTCCCATGAAGGACGTTATTTCTACCAGCGGGCAGATCATCCCTCTTCTCTTTTGTTTACACACTTGTGAACATTGCTTGACTGACGAATCAGGGGCAAAAAGATGTGAAGAGAATTGTTTGGTTAAAGTTGTAATTAATTGGGACTGGGCACCCCGTTGCCAGCTCTTTTTGCAAAATTATTGGATAAGCGGATGTATATGCCACTAGTCCAGGTGTGTAAAATTTGATCAACCAGGAAATAAAGACCACCTATCTACGTCCTTATGAGCTTTTCAAGTAGTGACACAAAAAGGAAATGTAACAGTTTTGAGTAGTTAGTAGATAGCACATGAAGAAATTTACTTGGAATGGTGAAAACACCACATAATAGGTAGGTATGGTGGACACAGGTGGCATGGATTTGGCTCAAGGTTTTGGATGTACAAGAAGCATTCCCTCTTAGTACAGAGTTTAGGCTAGCAAGGTTATTATAAGCAAACATCATTATCAACTGGAATAGCAAGAGTGTACATAAAACACAAGGTTTGACGAACCATAGACTCCCACTGTCTTCCTTGTTAACACATAGCCTTCATCCAAAAATTATCTAGACTACTATGGACTTCCAATTATGCAACAGATTATTATAGCAGAAAATCCTTATAGTAGTTCTTCATTAATAGCCATTACTTACATGATGCACAAGCTTAAACATTAATTACTTGACAGCTCAAAACAATTGGCAAGCATCAAATTACTCAAGACAACGATCTAAAAAGATTCATGTAAGCATTTTATACCACTACCACATGCATAGCATTTTTCTGGTCCAACCAAACACCAATCAACTTATTTGACAACTCTCCAAACAGATATAAGTGAAGCAAGAGAGTACTTTCTTCAAAAGAAACTGAAAGCTCTAACAAGAGATATGAAAAACTGAGAGCTAACAGCAATAACAGCAACTAGACAGGAATACTCAACAAGTATAAGTGAAGCACAAGAGTATTCTAATGAAAAAGTGGAGCGTGTCTCTCTCCCAAACATGAATACTAGGATCCAACAAGTATAGCACAGCAAACAAAACAAAACAAACTGAAAACAAAAACACACTGACGCTCCAAGGAAGAGTACACTAGTATGAAGCAATAAAAATATAGCACCATTAGAGATGACCTGATAATTTGTAGATGAAGAAGGGGATGCCTTGGGCATCCCCAAGCTTAGATGCTTGAGTCTTCTTGAAATATGCTGGGGAGGTAAGCCTCCCCAAGCTTAAGCTCTTCACTCTTCTTGATCATGTAATATCATTCTCCTCTATCAACACTTGAAAACTTCCTTCACACCAAAACTTAACAGCTTTTCTCATTAGCAGGTTAGTGCACTAAAAGATAATACTTCAAAGTTCTAGCAAAGACAAAACTCACAAGCCAACTATTTTAAACATTAGCCACTGTTACTAGGCTCAAGTGGGCACTTTTACACGAAAAGAAACCACTTAAAAACTTGTAAAAGAGAGAATGCAAAATAAAAGACAGAATCTGTCAAACCAGAACAGTCTGTAATGACGAATTTTTTCGAGGCACTTACGATGCTCAGATGAAAACTTTTGAAATAATGAAAGTTGCGTAACATCATCAGGAACATGCACAAAAATTTCAGCATTTTTCGATTTTTTCTGATTTTCTACTGAATTAAACGGTGACGAACAGCAATCTGTCCCAATGCAGTCCCGAAAATAAAAACCAACTTTGCATTAGTAACTCTCCTTGGCACAACAAAACAGCAAATAAAAGATACAAAGGAGTTGCTACAGAGGTAAACAAGCATCCTTGACTCAAGAAAACAAAAATAAAACAGCAAATAAAAACATGGGTTATCTCCCAGAAGTGCTTTTCTTTAATGCCTTTGAGCTAGGCATGAAGAGATGCATCAAGTATTGTCAAGACCAGAAAATCCAAAACCATAATTTGTCTTGACACTAGTATCATGTGAGTATTTCATCTTCTTCCTAGGGAAGTGTTCCATACCTTTCTTGAGTGGGAATTGAAATTTTATATTCCCCTCTCTCATATCAATAACAGCACCAACAGTTCTCAGAAAAGGTCTTCCCAAAACAATAGGACAAGAAGGATTGCATTCAATATCCAAAACCACAAAATCAACAGGGACAAGATTGTTATTAACCATTATCAAAACATCATCAACTTTTCCTAAAGGTTTCTTCATAGAAGAATCAGCAAAGTGAACATCCAAATGACATTTTTCCAAAGGTGCAAGCTTGAGAATATCATATAAATTTTTAGGCATAACCGAAATACAAGAACCAAGGTCACACAAAGCATTGCATTCAAACTCACTCAGTTTCATTTTAATAACAGGTTCCCAATTATCATCTAACTTCCTAGGGATAGAAGCTTCAAGTTTTAATTTTTCTTCCCTAGCATGCATGAGAGCTTTGATAATATGTTCAGTAAAAGCCATATTTATTTTACTAGCATTAGGACTCTTAGCTAGCTTTTGCAAGAACATGATGACTTCAGTTATGTTACAATTTTCGAAATTGAAGTTGTTGTCATAAAAACAATGGAGCAATTATCACCAACACCTCTAAAAATTTCAGCACTTTTACTAGGAACAAAAGTAGTGCTATCAGGCAATTTAAAACTTTTTGTAGAGGTAGTAGAGACATTTCCAACACTTATTATCTTTTCACTAACAGTAGGGGGCGCATTAGCATGTGAGGCATCATTTGTTTCATTAGTAAAAATAGTGCAAACTCTAACAACACTATTTTGTTCAGCAATTTCAGCTTCTCTTTCTTCTCTCTCCCATCTTTCATGAAGTTCAGCAAGCATCCTAATGTTATTATCAATTTTAATTTGGATAGCATTGAGTGTTTTACTCTCTCTAATATCACTAGGAATAGCTTTTATTTTCAGCATTTCAACATCATGAGCAAGACTATCAACTTTAGCAGCAAGAGTATCAATTTTTCCTAGCTTTTCCTCAACAGTTTTATTAAAAGTAGTTTGTGTGCTAATAAAATCCTTAAGCATGACTTCAAGATCAGAGGGCACACTTCTATTGTTACTGTAGGAATTACCATAAGAGTTGCTACCATTAGCAGGATATGGCCTATAATTGTTGCTACCAAAATTATTCCTATAGCATTGTTGTTGAAGTTGTTATTTTTAATGAAGTTTACATCAACATTTTTCTCATCATGAGCAACCAAAGAAGCAAGAGGAATATTATTTGGATCCACAACACCATGTCCATTCGAAAGCATAGTCATAATAGCATCAACTTTATCACTCAAGGAGGAAATTTCCTCAACAGAATTTACCTTCTTACCAGTTGGAGCCCTTTCAGTGTGCCATTCAGAATAATTTACCATCATATCATCAAGAAGCTTTGTAGCAGCACCCAAAGTGATGGACATAAAGGTCCCTCCAGCAGCCGAGTCCAATAAATTCCTTGAGAAAAATTTAGTCCTGCATAAAAGGTTTGGATGATCATCCAAGTAGTCAGTCCATGAGTGGGGCAATTTTTAACCAAAGACTTCATTCTTTCCCAAGCTTGGGCAACATGCTCATTATCAAGTTGCCTAAAGTTCATAATACCACTTCTTAAGAGATAATTTTAGCAGGAGGATAATATTTTCCAATGAAAGCATCTTTGCATTTAGTCCAGGAATCAATACTATTTCTAGGCAAAGATAGCAACCAATCTTTAGCTCTTCCTCTTAAGAGAAAGGAAACAATTTCAGCTTAATAATATCACTCTCTACCTCCTTATACTTTTGCATATCACAAAGTTCAACAAAGTTGTTTAAGTGGGCAGCAGCATCATCAGTACTAACACCAGAAAATTGCTCTTTCATAACCAGATTTAACAGTGCAGGCTTAATCTCATAAAATTCTGCTTTAGAAGCAGGTGGAGCAATGGGTGTACAGATAAAATCATTGTTGTTTGTGCTAGTAAAGTCACACAACTTAGTATTTTCAGGATTACTCATTTTAGCAAGCTAAAACAAGCAACAGGGCAACTCGAAATTAAAAACTAGATGCAGGAATTTAATTTTTTTGGGTTTTTGATTTTTAACAGCAAGCAAAACAAAACTAAAACAAGAAAAAAACAAAGTAAAGAGATTGGAACTGAGAGACTCCCCTTTCCAATAGCCTCCAAGTCCCCGGCAACGGCGCCAGAAAACAGCTTGATGGCTACGTGTTGGTGAACCCCAAGAGGAAGGTTATGATGTAGACAGCAGAAGTTTTCCCTTGAGAAATCTACCCAAGGTTATCAATCCAGTAGGACTTGACGATCTATCGGAAGGTTGTTGATGTTGACTCCCCCTGGCGCTAGGGAGCTTGCACCAACGTGGAATCTGCACAGACACAAACCAGAACTTTGCCCAACACGAAACAGAGAGGTTGTCAATCTCTCCGGTCTTGCAGAAACAAAGAGTTAAACGTATGGTGTGGAAAACAGCAGGAAAAACAGCAAGTAACAGGAAACAGATGATTGCAGCAGGTTGTGTAAACAGTATGAGGAAATTGGACCAGGGTCCACAGTTCACTAGTGGTGTCTCTCTCAGAACAGATAACTAGCATGTTGGGTAAACAAATTACAGCTGGGCAATTGACAAATAGAGAGGGCATAACAATGCAATACATGCCAAGATGTCTACTATGAAATCTAGTTGGGCATTACAACAAAGTACATAGACCGTTATTCCAACCGCATCTATGCCTAAATAATCCACCTTCAAGGCAGCATCCGCATCCTATTCAGTATTAAGTTGCTAACAACAGATTATTGCATGAAGTAAAGTGTGTAATGTAATCAATACAAGTGCCCTTGGACACTGCACCAATGTTTTATCCCTAGTAGCAACAGCACATCTACCATCTTAGACCTTTCTGTCACTGATCCAGATATCTAGAGACTGAACCCACTATCGAGCATAAATACCCCCTCTTGGAGTCACAAGCATCTACTTGGCCAAAGCATCTACTAGCAACGGAGAGCATGCAAGATCAAGAGCACATAGATAAACAACTTGAATAAACATGGTATCAATATTCATCGGATCCCAGCAAACACAACATCTAGCATTACAATAAGATGATCTTGATCATGTTAGGCAGCTCACAAGATCTAAACATGGAGGCACAAGGTAGAGAGACAACCATCTAGCTACTGCTATGGACCCGTAGTCCAGGGGTGGACTACTCACGCATCACTCCGGAGGCAGGCATGGTGATGTAGAGCCCTCCGGTGATGATCTCCCCTCCGGCAGGGTGCCGGGAAGAGCTTCAGAACTCCTCCGATCTGAGATTGACGATGACGGCCGCGACGGAACTTTTCGTGGAATATGATCGACCGTAATAGGGTTTTCGCGTCGCGGAGAATATATAGGCGAAGAGGCGGCGTCGGTGGCCGAGGGGGGCCACCACGCCATAGGGGGCGCGGGCCCACCCTGGGCCGCCCTAGTGTGGCGTGGCCCCCTGGTGGGTCTGCTCCGACTCCCCTTTGGACTCCGTGATCTCCTCGTGATATTATTGACGATGTCTTTTGTTTCGTCCAATTCCGAGAATATTTCCTTAATAGATTTTCTGAAACCAAAAACAGCAGAAAACAGGGAACTGGCACTGTGGCATCTTGTTAATAGGTTAGTCCCAGAAAATGCATAAAAATGATATAAAGTGTAACCAAAACATGTAGCAATTGATATAATAACAGCATGGAACATCAAAAATTATAGATACGTTTTAGACGTATCAGCCTTCGAGGCGAGTTGACAGATGCGTTGAAGGCCAAGATATGTTATAGCGCAATAAGTTGAAGCAACAGGTGGACAACTTGATCACGCTTCAGGAAAGCAACGTTGAATCACTAAAGGCTACTTTCTTCTTCGTCGGTGATCTCCTAGATGAGAAGATTATGCTTCAGTTGGATTTCCAACGCCTTCGCCGTGATGTAATCGAGGACCTCTACACCCATATTGAAAGGCTCCATGAGAGGATTAGCTCCGCCCCGGATATGACAAAATACGCGGAGGCGAGGATGAGCGCGACCAAGGACATGGACGCCGGGATTGATACCATCCAGGCTCTGAAGGTGGCTCTTAAGGCTGTCGAGAAGATCCACGACGAGGCCCAGCTACCCGTCGCTGCGACCTGAGAGGTCTCTCTGCCTCTTGTGAAGCGAAGTCTCTCATGATCGAAGGCCGTCGGCCTCTTCTTCCCTCTCCTTCTTCTTTCGGCATAATTACTTTGTCTTAACCGTTTAATCACCCAATGCTGACGGTCGCACTTTTGTAACTAATGTTATGTATCCTGCAACTACTTAATTCCTTCCATTTGTTTTACATTGTAAGCTCAGGATGCTATCGTTTTGTTTCCGTTTTCGACTTTATTGGCATTAACATTTTTCGGTTCTGGGATTATGTGTTGTTTCTTCAGCATTTAGAAGGTGCATTTTTCATGGATTATATTCCAACGTATAATCCCCATTTAATTATACTGCGTAAATTTAACATGAACTACTGTAGTTCGCAGTACAAATGGCAACGCAAGGGCACTTACATAGTTTCTCATTAGTATTGAGTGAAACATCAGTCTAATGTGCTTATGACTGTACGAGAGAAGTGTTTGCTTAGCTAGATAATGCATGTCAGAATAAAGAAGCTTGCATGCTTGCAATGACGTCGTGCTGACAATAGCGAAAGTCAAAATTTGTGTTGAGCGCCAAAGATCGCCCCTCACCCGAAATATTTCACGCTCAAAGTTTCACTTCAAATATGTTAGGTCGGTTCGTGGGGGGGGGGGGCAATTTCGTAAAGTTTTAAAATTTCCCTTTCTGACCCAACCCAATGGCTATAGAAGTGTATGTCAGGTCAGTTCGTGGGGGCAATTTCGTAAAGTTTTACAATTCCCCTTCTGCCCCAACCCAATGGCTATAGTAGAGCATGTAAGGTCGGTTCGGCGGAGGTAGTTTTGTAAACCTGGGTCACCGCTCTCTTCACCTCACCCTGATAACCCCCAAGAGCAGGGGATCACTGTAGCTCCTCTCAATGTGGAAGTAGGGTATCGATCCGCAGGAGCAAGAAGGAAAAGTTATCTATTCTCTACAACTAAAGTGTCACACGTTTTAGTTGATTATGCACTAAACAAGTTTAAAGAACAAGATGGTTGATTTAATGGATGGAAGTTTAATGTAACAAAACAAGAATGTAAAAGTGTCCCAATCCTCTTCAATGCAAGAGGACAAGACAAAGGTTTTCTCTTATAGGAACAATGGACATGGGTTCATGGGTTCACTCAATCCTCTCTCCCATCTATGGTGATTATCATGTTATAGATAAAAAGTACACACAATTGTCATGCTTTAATGGTAAACTTCTATGACGGCTACATGTCCTAAAACACATAGTTGAAACAAAATAATCATTTGTGTTGCTAGGTCACCCTCGTAAGGCTAGCGTGGTTTGTTGTCGCTCCCACATCATACTTCTTCCTTTTTACCGCCAGATAAAGGATGTTGGGCTATATTGTGTCACTCAATACATATGCCGGTGTCACATCGGCCATCCCGTACCTACATACATCATACTTCATAATGGACAATATTCTAAACACTAGTGCAATGATTCATATTTCGTGTGCATGACCACATCTTTCTCATCTATCTACACTTGGTGGTGTCAATCACCTCATGACATGGATAAACAAGGCATTATGCATAAATCGCACCATCACATGCATCATAGAATATCTCCAAAGTATGACAAGTCATAAAAGATCCAACACAACGGTAAATGCATAACAAATATCATCTCATACCACAATATCCACCATAGGAATTACATAGATAGATCCATACTTATGCAAGGCACATCGTATGGACTTCAACAATGATCATACATAGAGAGATTAGATCAAGTTACCACCACAAACCCAAAGTCCAGGGGTGGACTACTCCCCCTTCATCATGGTGATGATGGTGGAGTTGTTGTAGAAGATGGAGACCACCCCGGCAGCGCCCCGCCGGAGTTTTCCCCCTCCAATCTGCAGCTCCAGGTCTTCTGTTTCGTGGTTTTGTGTTTCTGCGGCGCTCCCTTCCAAAAGCCGTCGGGGGACTATTTTTATAGTCGTTTTTAGGTCAAGACGGAGGCTTGAGGAAGAAGATCGACGACATCGGAGGCTCGAGGCCCAAGTTAGGGGGGCCCACGCGGCCAAGGATCTGGCCACGTGGACCCACCTCTTTCGGCCCTCGGGTCTCCGTTTGTTCGCTTCCTTCGCTCCTACTCTTCGTTCCTTCCAAAAACTGACGTCCGTGAAATATTAGGTCATTTGGACGTCGTTTGGGTCCCTGAAACATAAAAATATAGAAAATAGGGTTTTCTGCCAGTGCAAGATTAATTCCAGAAAAATAGGGAAACTGTGAAATATTCCCAAAATCAATATAAAACAATGATATAACCTTATATGATGCAAATATGATTGAAATATAAGTAATATAATGCAAAGTTCATGTATGCATTTTACATGCATCAACATCCCCAAGCTTAACCTATACTCATCCTCGAGTATGAAGGTGATAAAACTAACATGGTCTTTGCTTTTTAATACTATCAATGTATATCAAAGATGATTACTATTGCTACATAGAGTCAAATGATTCATTCTTCAAAGGAATAGCAATATACAAGATAGATTATGAAGTGATATCAAATATTCAATGTAAGGATGTTCAATGATGATTCACAAAGTGTAACATAGAAGAAAGTACTATGAACCAAATGTATGCATAATGAAAAGTAAAAACATCCTATAATGGTCATAGAGTATTCTTGTAAATCTGAATATAAAAGGTGGACACTTTGGAAAGATATATAAATAAGTAGAGGTAAAACATGAATAAGTTTCATCTAGCTTCCAAATGCTTCTACTTAAGTTAATGTTTGCAATGTGGTATTCATTGGTGTGGAGCTCTCATTACCCCTATCATAGCATCTTGAATGGTTAAAGTTTAAATTGAAAACAAATATGAGTAATGTGCTTGACAAAGTATGGGTTGAATGTCTCATGCCCGTGAATACGAGTACCTACACCACGGTGTTACTTAACTCGGGCCACAAAGCAAGTTCAAGTTAAAGTCATTGTAAGTAATATAATAGCGTCATTGATGACCCACAAGTATAGGGGATCGCAATAGTCTTCGAGGGAAGTAAAACCCAAATTTATTGATTCGACACAAGGGGAGCCAAAGAATAAATATAAGCCTTAACAGATGAATTGTCAGTTCAGCTGCACCTGAAAGTAGACTTCCTTGACACAGATTATCAGTAGCAACGGTGATATAACAGTAGTAGTAAGAAAGTAATAGCAGCAACAGTGTAACAAAGATAGCAGCAGTAATTTCAGTAAACGGCAGGATTAAAAGTACTGTAGGCATAGGGACGGATGTACGGGCGTTGCATGGATAAGAGCGCTCATGTAATAATCATAACTCAGGGCATTTGCAGGTAAACAATTATAAAAGCATCCTAGTACTAGTCAAACAAAGGCATGTGTTCCGTATATAGTCGTACGTGCTCGCAATGAGAATATGCACAACATCTACTGTCCTGCCAGCCCTTTTGCAGCGGGGCCTCAAGGGAAACTACTGGCAATTAAGGTACTTCTTTTAATAAAGTACCGGAGCAATGCATTAACACTCCGTGAACACTGCTAGCGCTAAGTTGACGAGGGAATATCTCCCCGGCAACAGCGCCAGAAACATGCTTGTAACGTCACACGTCAGTTGGGAACCCCAAGAGGAAGGTATGATGAGTGCAGCAGCAAGTTTTCCCTCAGTATGAAACCAAGGTTTAATCGAACCAGTAGGAAAACGAGGTTGCTTCGAAGGTGTTGGTGAAGGAGTGTAGTGCGGCGCAACACCAGGGATTCCGGTGCCAACGTGGAACCTGCACAACACAATCAAATTACTTTGCCCCAACTTAACAGTGAGGTTGTCAATCTCACCGGCTTGCTGAAAACAAAGGGTTAAACGTATCGAATGGAAGATGATGTTTGTTTGCATAAAACAGTAGAGAACAATGATTGCAGTAGATTGTATTTCAGATGTAAAAGAATGGACCGGGGTCCACAGTTCACTAGTGGTGTCTCTCCAATAAGATAACTAACATGCTGGGTAAACAAATTACAGCTGGGCAATTGACAATTGATAAGTGCATATAACATGCATGTGTGAGTGTGGTGTCTACTATGAGATTCATTTGGGCATTACGACAAAGTACATAGACCGCTATCCAGCATGCATCTATGCCTAAATAGTCCACTTTCCGGTTAACATCCGTACCCCTTCCAGTATTAAGTTGCAAGCAACAGACAATTGCATTAAGTAATGTGCGTAATGTAAACAATACATTCATCCTTGAATAAAGCATTGCTGTTTTACCCCTAGTGGCAACAACACATCTACAACCTTAGAACTTGCTGTCACTATCCCAGGTTAAATAGAGGTTGAACCCAACTATCATGCATAAATACCCCCTCTTGGAGTCACAAGTATTCACTTGGCCAAGGCTTCAACAAGTAACGGAGAGCATGCAAGATCACAAATGACATAGACATGATAATATAATATTCAGCTCCACATAGGTATCAATATAAGTCAGATCCCAGCAAACACAACATGTAGCATTACAATAAGATGATCTTGATCATGATAGGCAGCTCACAAGATCTAAACATGATGGCACAAGTGGAGAAGACAACCATCTAGCTACTGCTATGGACCCATAGTCCAAGGATGAACTACTCACGCATCACTCCGGAGGCGGGCATGGCGATGTAGAGCCCTCCGGTGATGATTCCCCTCTCCGGCAGGGTGCCGGGAAGAGCTTCAGAACCCCCCGAGTTAGGGTTGACGACGGCGGCGGCAGCGAATATGTTCTGGATGAAAGGCTCGGTGTTTTAGGGTTTTCACGTCTCGGGGAATAAATAGGCGAAGGGGCGATGTCGGCGGACCCCCGAGGGGCCCAAACCACCAGGCGGCGCGGTGGGCCCCTGCCGCGCCGCCTTGGTTTGGCCACCTCGTGGCTCTTCGTCTCTCCTTCGGACTCCGTGTACGTGTGGAAAAATAGGGACTTGGCCTTTTGTTTCGTGCAATTCCGAGAATATTTCCAGAAGTAACTTTCTGAAACCAAAAACAGCAGAAAACAGGGAACTGGCACTGTGGCATCTTGTTAATAGGTTAGTCCCAGAAAATGCATAAAAGTGATATGAAGTGTATATAAAACATGTAGCAAATGGTATAATATAAGCATGGAACAGCAGAAATTATGGATACGTTGGAGACGTATCAAGCATCCCCAAGCTTAGTTCTACTCGTCCTCGAGTAGGTAAAACGATAACAACAAATAATTTCTGAGGAGACATGCTTTCACACAATCTTGATCAATATATTGCAAGGCTCATGTCATGAATGAAGTGACTCAAAGCAATGATAGTTTGCTAACAAATAGATAAAGAGTAAACAATGAATCATATAAGCAAAAACTTTTCATGAATAGTACTTTCAAGACAAGCATCAAAAAGTTTTGCATAAGAGGTAACTCATAAAGCAATAGATTCAAAGTAAAAGGCATTGAAGCAACACAAAGGATGATTAAGTTTCAGCATTGCTTTCAACTTGTAACATGTATATCTCATGGATAGTTGTCAACATAAAGCAATATAACAAGTGCAATAAGTAAACATGTAAGAATCAATGCACACAAAGTTGACACAAGTGTTTGCTTCTAAGATAGAAAGGAGTAGGTAAACTGACTCAACATAAAGTAAAAGATAGGCCCTTCGCAGAGGGAAGCAGGGATTAAATCATGTGCTAGAGCTTTTTAAGTTTTCGAAAGCATATAGAGAGCACAAAATAAGTATTTGAGAGGTGTTTGTTGTTGTCAACGAATGGTAGTGGGCACTCTAACCCCCTTGTCAACCAGACTTTCAAGAGCGGCTCCCATGAAGGACGTTATCTCTACCAGCAAGGTAGATCATCCCTCTTCTCTTTTGTTTACACATGTATTTTAGTTTCTTTATAGATGACACTCCTCCCAACCTTTTGCTTACACAAGCCATGGCTAACCGAATCCTCGGGTGCCTTCCAACATTCACATACCATGGAGGAGTGTCTATTTGCAAATTAAGTTGCTTACTGATAAATCAGGGCAAAACATGTGAAGAGAATTATTAATGAAAGTTGTAATTAATTGGGGCTGGGCACCCCGTTGCCAGCTCTTTTTGCAAATTATTGGATAAGCGGATGTATATGCCACTAGTCCATTGGTGAAAGTCTGTCAGAAGTAAATGACAAGATTGAAAGATAAAACACCACATACTTCCTCATGAGCTATAAAACATTGACACAAATAAGGAGTAATAAAGTTTTGAATAGTTTAAAGGTAGCACATGAAATATTTACTTGGAATGGCAGGAAATACCACATAGTAGGTAGGTATGGTGGACACAAATGGCATGGGTTTTGGCTCAAGTTTTGGATGCACGAGAAGCATTCCCTCTCAGTACAGAGTTTAGGCTAGCAAGGTTGTTTGAAGCAAACACAAGTATAAACCGGTACAGCAAGAATCACATAAAAACATATTGCAAGTATTATAAGACTCTACACTGTCTTCCTTGTTGCTCAAACATTTTACCAGAAAATATCTAGACCTTAGAGAGAACAAATATGCATCCCAAGTCTCAACAAGCTCTACGGTAGTTCTCCACTACTAGGCTTTAACTACATGATGCAAGAGCTTAAACATGATCTACTTGAGAGCTCAAAACAATTGCAAAGCATCAAATCGAAACAAGACAATGATCTACAAGAATGCATATGTCTTTTCCAATACCAACTACTACATGTAGCATTTTCTTTCTTCCAAACAAACACCAATCAATTTATTTAAACATAAACTCTCCAAATGATAATATAATGCAGCAAGAGAGTATTTATAAACAAGTGCTAACAGCTCGAAGAGATGCATGAAAAACAGGAGCTAAAAGCACTGCAGTAGCTAGTTAAGAATACTCAACAAATATAAGTGAAGAACATGAGTATTCACATGAAAAAGCGGAGCGTGTCTCTCTCCCACACAAGGATTGCTAGGATCCGAATTTATTCAAACAAAAACAAAAATAAAAACACACAGACGCTCCAAGTAAAGCGCATAAGATGTGAAAGAATTAAAATATAGTTTCACTAGAGATGACCTGATAAGTTTGTTGATGAAGAAGGGGATGCCTTGGGCATCCCCAAGCTTAGACGCTTGAGTCTCTCTGAATATGGTTGGGATGAACCACGGGGGCATCCCCAAGCTTAGGCTTTTCACTCTTCTTGATCACATAATATCACCCTTCTCGCTTGATCCTTGAAAACTTCCTTCACACCAAACTCAAGACAGTTCTCATTAGAGGGTTAGTGCATAATCAAAAATTCTCATATTCTGTAATGATACAATCAATCCCAAAGCTTCTGGACATTAGCTACAGCCACCAATGCTTTGTGGAGCAAAGAAATCCACACAAACACAGTAAAAGAGCGAATGCAAAACAAAAGGCAGAATCTGTCAAAAACAGAACAGTCTGGAATGACGAATTTTTTCGAGGCACTTAAGTTGCTCAGATGGATCTGGCCTAAAATAATGAAAGTTGCGTACATATCTCAGGAATATGCGTGATTTTTTCAGAATTTTTTGAATTTTCTACAGGGAGATAAGCTCAAATCCGTGACAGCTAAAAATCTGTCACTGCGCAGAAATCCAAATCTTGCATCAACTTTCAATATAGAACTTTACTTGGCACAACATTGCGATAAAATAAAGATACAAAGGAGTTGCTACAGAAGTAACAAAACTCCTTGACTCAAAGAAAACAAAAATAACAGCAAATAAAAACGATGGGTTGTCTCCCATAAGCGCTTTTCTTTAACGCCTTTCAGCTAGGCGCAGAAAGTGAAAATCAAGTGTTGTCAAGAGAAGAAGCATCAACATCATAACTTGCTCTAACAATAGAGTCAAAAGGTAACTTCATTCTCTTCCTAGGGAAGTGTTCCATACCTTTCTTGAGAGGAAATTGGTACCTTATATTACCTTCTTTCATATCAATGATGGCACCAACAGTTCGAAGAAAAGGTCTTCCCAAAACAATAGGACAAGATGCATTGCATTCAATATCCATAACAATAAAATCAACGGGACAAGGTTATTGTTTACTGTAATAAAAACATCATTAACTCGCCCCAAAGGTTTCTTCATAGCATTATCAGCGAGAAAAACATCCAAATAACAATGTTCCAAAGGTGGCAAATCAAGAATATCATAAAGCTTCTTGGGCAAAACCGAAATACTTGCACCAAGATCACACAAGGCATTGCAATCAAAATCATTCACCTTTACCTTAATGATGGGTTCCCAACCATCTTCTAATTTCCTAGGAATAGAAGCTTTAAGTTTCAACTTCTCCTCCCTAGCTTGCAAAAGAGCATTTGTAATATGCTTTGTAAAAGCCAAATTAATAGTGCTAGCATTGGGACTTCTAGCTAATTTTTGCAAGAACATAATAACTTCAGAGATGTTACAATCATCAAAATCAAAATCATTATTGTCAATGGTGGTGGAACCATTGTCTCCAATAGTTTGAAAAATTTCAGCACTTTTATCAGAAAAAGTTTCAGCAGTTTTAGGCAATTTCAAACGCTTTGCAGAAGTAGTAGAGACATTACCAACACCAATAACATTACCATCAATAGTAGGAGGCTTACTAGCATGTAAACATTAGCATTACTAGTGGTGGTGATAGTACAAACTCTAACTATACTATTCTCTTTTTCAAGTTCTTCCTCTTTTTCCCACCTAGCATGCAATTCAGCCAACATCCTAATATTATTATCAATTCGAACTTGGATGGCATTTGCTGTAGCAAATGACTTAGTATCTTTAACTTCATTAGGCATAACTTTCAGTTTTAGAATTTCAACATCATGAGCAAGACTATCAACTTTAGAAGCAAGAACATCAATTTTTTCAAACTTTTCCTCAACAGTTTTATTGAAAGCTTTTTGTGTGCTAATAAATTCTTTAAGCATAGCTTCAAGATCAGAGGACACACTTCTATTGTTGCTGTAGGAATTACCATAAGAATTGCCATAACCATTTGAAGGATAAGGCTTATAGTTGTTGCTACCAAAATTATTCCTATAAGCATTGTTGTTGAAGTTGTTGTTTTTAATGAAGTTTACATCAACATGCTCTTCTTGAGCAACCAATGAAGCTAAAGGAACATTATTAGGATCAACATGAGATCTACCATTCACAAGCATAGACATAATAGCATCAATCTTATCACTCAAAGAGGAGGTTTCTTCAACAGAATTTACCTTCTTACCTTGAGGAGCTCTTTCGGTGTGCCATTCGGAATAGTTGATCATCATATCATCAAGTAGCTTTGTTGCTGCACCTAAAGTGATGGACATAAAGGTTCCTCCAGAGGCTGAATCCAATAAGTTCCTTGAGGAAAAATTTAATCCTGCATAAAAGGTTTGGATGATCATCCAAGTAGTCAGTCCATGAGTGGGACAATTCTTCACCAAAGATTTCATTCTTTCCCAAGCTTGAGCAACATGTTCATTATCAAGTTGTTTAAAATTCATAATGCTACTTCTCAAGGATATAATCTTAGCAGGAGGATAATATTTCCCTATGAAAGCATCTTTGCATTTTGTCCAAGAATCAATACTATTTCTAGGCAAAGAAAGCAACCATTCTTTAGCTCTTCCTCTCAAGGAGAAAGGAAAAAGTTTCAGTTTTATAATATCCCCATCCATATCCTTATACTTTTGCATTTCACAAAGTTCAACAAAGTTATTAAGATGGGCAGCAGCATCATCAGTACTAACACCAGAAAATTGCTCTTTCATAACAAGATTTAATAGAGCAGGTTTAATTTCATAAAATTCTGCTTAGAAGCAGGTGGAGCAATAGGAGTGCATATGAAATCATTGTTGTTTGTGCTAGTGAAGTCACACAACTTAGTGTTCTCAGGAGTACTCATTTTGAAAAACAAAATCAAACGAATTAAACAAGTAACTAATTTTTTTGTGTTTTTGATAAAGAGAGCAAACAAGACTAAATAAAAATAAACTAAGCAAGACAAATAACAAAGTAAAGAGATTGGGTGTGAGAGACTCCCCTTGCAGAAGCAATTCGGTTTTCCCCGGCAACGGCGCCAGAAAACGTGTTGCTAGCGCTAAGTTGACGAGGGAATATCTCCCCGGCAACAGCCCAGAAACAATGCTTGTACGTCACACGTCAGTTGGGAACCCCAAGAGGAAGGTATGATGAGTGCAGCAGCAAGTTTTCCCTCAGTATGAAACCAAGGTTTAATCGAACCAGTAGGAAAACGAGGTTGCTTCGAAGGTGTTGGTGAAGGAGTGTAGTGCGGCGCAACACCAGGGATTCCGGTGCCAACGTGGAACCTGCACAACACAATCAAATTACTTTGCCCCAACTTAACAGTGAGGTTGTCAATCTCACCGGCTTGCTGAAAACAAAGGGTTAAACGTATCGAATGGAAGATGATGTTTGTTTGCATAAAACAGTAGAGAACAATGATTGCAGTAGATTGTATTTCAGATGTAAAAGAATGGACCGGGGTCCACAGTTCACTAGTGGTGTCTCTCCAATAAGATAACTAACATGCTGGGTAAACAAATTACAGCTGGGCAATTGACAATTGATAAGTGCATATAACATGCATGTGTGAGTTGTGGTGTCTACTATGAGATTCATTTGGGCATTACGACAAAGTACATAGACCGCTATCCAGCATGCATCTATGCCTAAATAGTCCACTTTCCGGTTAACATCCGTACCCCTTCCAGTATTAAGTTGCAAGCAACAGACAATTGCATTAAGTAATGTGCGTAATGTAAACAATACATTCATCCTTGAATAAAGCATTGCTGTTTTACCCCTAGTGGCAACAACACATCTACAACCTTAGAACTTGCTGTCACTATCCCAGGTTAAATAGAGGTTGAACCCAACTATCATGCATAAATACCCCCTCTTGGAGTCACAAGTATTCACTTGGCCAAGGCTTCAACAAGTAACGGAGAGCATGCAAGATCACAAATGACATAGACATGATAATATAATATTCAGCTCCACATAGGTATCAATATAAGTCAGATCCCAGCAAACACAACATGTAGCATTACAATAAGATGATCTTGATCATGATAGGCAGCTCACAAGATCTAAACATGATGGCACAAGTGGAGAAGACAACCATCTAGCTACTGCTATGGACCCATAGTCCAAGGATGAACTACTCACGCATCACTCCGGAGGCGGGCATGGCGATGTAGAGCCCTCCGGTGATGATTCCCCTCTCCGGCAGGGTGCCGGGAAGAGCTTCAGAACCCCCCGAGTTAGGGTTGACGACGGCGGCGGCAGCGAATATGTTCTGGATGAAAGGCTCGGTGTTTTAGGGTTTTCACGTCTCGGGGAATAAATAGGCGAAGGGGCGATGTCGGCGGACCCCCGAGGGGCCCAAACCACCAGGCGGCGCGGTGGGCCCCTGCCGCGCGCCTTGGTTTGGCCACCTCGTGGCTCTTCGTCTCTCCTTCGGACTCCGTGTACGTGTTGGAAAAATAGGGACTTGGCCTTTTGTTTCGTGCAATTCCGAGAATATTTCCAGAAGTAACTTTCTGAAACCAAAAACAGCAGAAAACAGGGAACTGGCACTGTGGCATCTTGTTAATAGGTTAGTCCCAGAAAATGCATAAAAGTGATATGAAGTGTATATAAAACATGTAGCAAATGGTATAATATAAGCATGGAACAGCAGAAATTATGGATACGTTGGAGACGTATCAAACACACGTAATCCTCAAGTCAAAGCCATCCCCTCCAGTTATCCCGGTTGTTGTCACTCCGGGGCCTCGGGTTCCGGACAATAACAGGTGAAAACAACTTGCAGATATGATCTAAAACATAATTATTCTCATGCATCAATAACATGTTCAGATCTGAGATCATGGCACTCGGCCCTAGTGGCAAGCATTAAGCACAACAAGTTGCAACAATGATAAATAGCACTAACAATGGATACTAGGCACCATGCCCTAACGATCTGGCAACTTATTACATGAACAATCTCATCCAATCCCTACCATCCTCTCAGCCTACAGCAGGGAACTACTCACACATGGATGGGGGAATCATTGATGGTTGATGGAGAGGCGGTGGTGATGACGATGGTGATGATCTCCTCCGAATCCCCGTCCCGATAGGGTGCCAGAACGGAACTTCTGATCCCCGGAATAGAGATCGCGGCGGCGGCGGAGCGTGGATGTGTTTCGCGAAATATGGTCAAAACCCCCTCGATATTTAGGTCAAGGGCAATATATAGTCCAAAGGGGAGCATCGGGGGCGACCGAGGTGGCCACGCCACACTTGGGCGCGGCCCCACCCCCAGCCGCGCCCAGCTATGGCGTGGCTGCCTGGTGTGGCCTCTCCGACTCCCCTTCTGGCTTCGTGGGTCTTCCGGTGAAATATGATGATCGCAATTGTTTTTGGAGTTTTTCTCAGAAGTTGACTTTTCTGCACAAAAAGAAGACACCAGGGCAATTCTGCTGAAAACAGCGTTAGTCCATGTTAGTTGCATCCAAATCATACAAGTTAGAGGTAAAACAACAGCAAAAGTGTTCGGAAAAGTAGATACGTTTTGGACGTATCAACTCCCCCCAAGCTTAGCTTATTGCTTGTCCTCAAGCAATTCAGTTGACAAACTGAACGCGATAAAGAAACTTTTACGAACACAATTGCTTCATATGATGTATACATACTTGAATTATGATTATACTTACTAGCTCATGATAGGAGATATGCATAAGATAAAAGCTTGATAAATATGCAGCCATGAAAAGATTCTAACATACTAAAGGTAAACAACATGGCATAAAGTAAGTGCATGATTGCAATGTTCGTAATTGGATATGGCAAAGTGGTATCTCGCTTGCCCGAATGTGTGCAGCAAAACATAAATGCCCAGGCACCTCTGAAGTTTAAAGGCAGACTAGAAATAAAGCTTATCAAAGATAAAAGCATCAAGCTGTGTCACTACTAACCTATTCTGGGACAAGCACATTTCACTAAGAATGACAGTCATGCTCTCAAAGAAGTGCTTTAAAGAAGGATGGTGACTCAACATTAAAATAAAAGATAGGCCCTTCGCAGAGGAAGCAGGGATTAAATCGTGTGCTAGAGCTTGTTAGTTCCCGAAGGCATATAAAGAGTGTAAAAATAATATTTTGAGAAGTGGTTGCAAGTGTCAACAAATCCGCGATAGAGTTCTTGTCATCTTCCATAACTAACCAACTTTTAGAGCGGTTCCGAAAATTCATATAGTTTGCATTATATCATGCTTACAGATTTTTGACACTCCTCCCAACCTTTTCTTCCACAAACCATGGCTAACCGAATCCTCGGGTGCCGACCAACAATCACCGTGGAGGAGTGTCTATTTTAATATTAAATGATAGGTGGACTAACCTGCTCTTTTGCAAAAATAAAAGTGGACAAGCAGATGAAGCTACTTGTCCTTGGAAATCATTTAGCATGGAAGATGACAAGTTATACTACCACATCCTTATGAGCTACACGCAGTGACACAAAAAGGGATTGTACAATTTTGAATAGTTAAAGATAGCACACGAAGAAATTTACTTGGAATGGTTTAAAACCATGCATAGGAATTTATAGTGGACTCTTTGGAATAACTTGGTTTTCAGGATTTTGGATGCACAAGCAGCATTCCCGCTTAGTACAGGTGAAGGCTAGCAATAGACGGGGAAGCGACAACAAGAGAGCACAACTGTCATAATCATACTTGCGACAGAATAAAATTATCAGTGGCATAAAAGCGATACAGAAACTCTGAGTCACAATAGATCATCGAGGCTTGACTTTTGTTTTGAGTCATAAACATGTGTAAGCATGTGCCAAGTCGAATCAAGTAAAATATTAGAGGAGGATACCACACTACAATACCACTCTACGAATAAAACAATGCATGCAAATAACTATATGACATATGGTGCACCTTCAGGAGATTAGGATTAATCATGAGAAAACATGGCTATCAAGCATTCATCAAGTAACATAGCCCATACCATAACTACTAAGCGCAATCATATGGACAGGTATGTGTACAAAAATGAAAACAAATATGGTTCATACCAGCCTCTCACCACATCAAGTTGTCGAATATCGTCATTATTGCCCTTCGCTCTTATGACTTGAATGATATAAAATGAAAACCAATCTCCAGGTGGAGTCACAGATGGCTGTTGAATCTGAAAAGAACTATACAAAACCAAGAAGAACAACAAATATTGTTGGTCTTTTCGAATTTTAAAACAAAGCAAGGAAGAAGCAAATAAAAAGGAAAATATTTTTTGGTTTTTTGAATATCAACTCGAAAATCAAAAAGACAAAATAAAACTACAACTCGAATTACTAAAATAAAAGCATAGAGAAACAACGAAAATATTTTTGGTATTTTTGGGTTTTGAGAAAATAAACACCACAAGCAAGAACAAATAAAAGAAAGCGAAATATGGATATACAAAGAACTGACATGGAGCGAATATAGAAATGAGCGAACTGTCAGTATACGCGTACCTCCCCCCAAGCTTAGGCTTTTGGCCTAATTGGGAGACAATCATCCCCACGGACCCCATGCCGAAGCATCGTAGGCGGTCGATGAAGAGGATCCTCCTTGCTGGTCAGGGTAATATGGCGCGCCGCCATAATAGGGGACGTCAGGGGCCGCCGGCGGTGGCACCGTAGGCTGCCCCAGCTGCCCATCTGGGTAGAACCGCGCGTGGTATCGCGGCACCACCATCTGTGTGCTCAATTCCTCCCGCGAATATGATAGAGGATCCCTGTAAATACTGAACAAACTTGGTTGCGGTAGAGGAACTTCCAGCTCCGCCTCATTAGCATAAACAATTCTATAAACCAAGTTATCAAGAGTGGATCCAGATGTAACAAATTTATGTGCTATCATAGCAGAGAGATCAAGTTTTTCAGGAACTAAAATTTCATCAGTAGGATCAGCCTCAAGACTAAAGTCAGCTAAAACACGCGCAGCAATAATGCCTCCAAAAATGGGGCCTTTGGTGGCGAGGCGGCGAGCAACTAAAGCACCAAGATTATAAGTTTTATCGCCCTTCAAAGCAGTAGCAAGAAATGTTAGATGCATATTCGAAATATTACTAGTATTTTCCCTAGGAAGAACACTTCTAGTTAAGTAGTATAGGAAATACCTTATGGCCGGAAACTGAACATTTCTTATCTTACCACGGTGGGCTGAGCGAGAGTCTCCATAACAAACTCCTGGTAGAGCGCAGTTAGCTCGGATGGCTGCTCCTTAATTGTGGCGCCCTGACCTGACTGTAATACAAGGATGCTGTGTGTCACCGGTTAAGCGATACAACCGGAGGTTACGGGTTTACCAATCCCCGGCCAAAACCTTTGGCAGGCGTTGCTCGGAATGGATCATCGGCAACGCAACACCCCGATTAATGCCTTAACACAGGCACAACCCTCAATGCATAATAGAGAGACCAAGACTTGTGGAACAACTGGCACATCACAGAATCTACGACACAAATCATATAGTTCAACTCTTATAATAGAGAAAGATAGCAAATGACAACCAGAGGTCACGGACCAAACATTACAACAAGCGGAAGCAAATTAGGTTGTTCTAAACAACAAGATCCAAATATATGGCCTAAGAGGCCTACAGATGAACATCACAGTGCCAGCTGCTCCGGGATGTCCCAAGCTGCCACCTGGGAACCCCAGACTACTCGTCGACGTCCACAAAGAACCCACCTTCGAGGTCGGTGAAGTCCTCTCCTGAAAATAAGCAAACGACGTTGAGTTCGACGAACTCGCAAGATTATAGAGCTAATATATGCTCAATGATTGGCTTTCAAGGTTTTATGGCTCTCTTTTGCATAAAGCTGATTTTATTTAATAAAACAGGACTCCATGGCATCGTCTAATCAGAATACTTTTAAAAGAAGTAAGAAGTACTCTTTCTTTCATCACCTTGCTCATCATCAACCATCATCAACCACTGTACCTGTTCATCAAAGGCACCTCCCCGAATCACCCTCGAGGAAGCTCACCTTGCATTTGTGAGTGGTACCTCACCCAGTTTTTGAATCATTTCGTTGAAGTTATTCTATGATCTTACCTTCACTTCCCAAGTTCGTCCATAACCGCGGACACGGCTTTTCGAAAAGATTTAACCCTGCAGGGGTGTACAAATGTTTGCCACGCGTACCGTTCGGCCCATTACCTGATCATTAGCTCTCTTCCTTGGAAAGCCGGCTGGGTGGGAGCGATGTTGACTTCTCCCTCATTAAGGACTTTCCAGGATCATCAGTGGCAACAGGACTGCCAGGATCACAACACCCGCCGCACGGCCACTCATTTTCCTAACACCACCATCCTCATACCATTCTCAGCCACCAACTCACGCACGCGCAAATGGAAGCCCGAACTAGAGGACCCTGGCTAGCCCCGCTCGAGTTATTTAGTCTATGAGGGTTCCTGCAATGCATAGGCCTCACGCATGGTTGCACGCTCAGTCTTGGTTCAAGAGGTATAGAACTCGCACCTAGGCGGCGAGAACGAGACAAAACACCACAACCCCAGTGGCCTCTCATCCCCACCTTTAAGCATTTTACTACCCGTCACCACAATTTCTCCACCATCATTCTCATTTCTTCACCTGTTTCCAACATAAACCATCCACCACATAGCTATGCAATTAACTAAGCATGGCTAAGCAACAACATAGCATAGTAAACATCTCGGCCAACAACACAACCCTATGGATAATAGGAGGGGAAACAGGTATTGGCATCGGAATCTTAATGCAACTATAGGATACTCTAATCCAATAAATTGACATTTGGAACCGCATGCAATATTATAGTGGAGAAAATATTTGCGGAAACATAGGATAAGACATTCTCAGAGGGGGATTACGCTTGCCTTGTTCAGGGTACGGGTAGTACGGATCCTCGGGGTATTGTGGAGTAACCCCGGCTGCTTGATCTATCGAAACATGACAATGGAAGAGCAATCAATCACCACACATGCTTTAGCAAATGCAATGCGCAAACACATGATGACATGTCATTTTAAATGCACCCTAATAGCTTTGAACATGATCAACAAGTTAAATGGGGTCCCCATTATATTATTTGCATTATTTGAAATAACCCCATATTAAAACTTAGTGATTCTAGTGTTACGAGAAGTACATTATTGTAGTTGTGATAAATTATGCATGATGATGATGATTCTGGGTGATTTATATTTTTCTGAACATTTTGATGTAAGGGACACATTTTTTCGGAGGTCCGGAGAGAAAGTTATTATATTTCTAATTTTCCTCTTTTATACTTGTGATTTAATTAAGTTATTTCTAACAACCATAATATTTTAATTACTCGAACTAGCGAGAGAGAGATGGGACACGTGATTCATCGGGGGTTCGATGTCTCTCTAAGGCGCGAAGGAGTAGCCGGAACTAAGCGTAGAGGAGAGGAAAAAGGAAAAACAGCAGCAAAAAAAAGGGAAACTGCCTAGCCGGCCTATGGCCCGGTTGGGCCGGGTGTGAGGCCGGTTAGGCGGCAGAGGGATCTGGCCTCTCGGCCGGTTTGGGCCGGCCCAGCAGCCGGGTAGTGGCCCGTGAGCAATGGCCTCGAGGCCGGCTTAACCGGTCTCTCGACCGGGCAACGGAGGAAAAGAAAAACGACGATGACGACAACGTGTTGGGCGTGGCGAGTGACTACGGCGACGGCGCGGTGGGAGCCGAGGGGGAGAGGGGGAAGTGCGCAGCGGCACTGGGTGCTCACCACGGACGCGTTGAGGTGGTCGGCGATGGCGGTGGTGCAATGGCGGCGCCGGATTTGGGCGACGGAGACGCGTCGGGGCGGAGACGAAGTAGCGCGGCGGCGGCGATACAGGGCTTCCCGCCTCGATTCTTTTGGCGGAGGTGTTCCCGGCGTCACGACGGAGCCGGTGGTTGTCGTCGATTCGCTCGGAGAGCTCTCACACGGCGGCGACGAGCACGGCGGGATCGGCGGCCATGGCGGATCGCGGGGAAGAGGAAAAGGGGGCAGGGGCGAGGAGCAGGTGTGGGGGTGGGGCAGCGTGGCCTCGTGGGGGTCCTCTTCCTGCAGGTGGAGGTCGAGCAGGGGCCCGGGCGTGCGCGAGACGGCGGTGCGGCGCGACCACTGCGCTCGGTCGCAACAGTGAGGAAGAAGCAGCGTTTGCGAAAAGGTCCCTGGAGATTTTAAGACCATCACAAACAGGTCCCTGCCCAGTACTGTGTACAAACTACAGCAGCTGTTTTCGAATTATTTGAGGCAGTTAAACACCTCCAAAAATTATGCCAAATTTTGGGGAGTCTCTTTATATTAATATGAAGGTCCCCTAATTTTTCCAGATTATTTGAAAACCATTTGGTAGGGAAATAAAATAGGAATTGCTCACAGGCAATTCTGAGTTGCTCTCTTGTTAGTTTATTTCCAACTCAAAATTAGTTTGCTCAAAATTCACTTTGGAACCTTTGGAACTTCCTTGACAAACATGAGATGTCAAAGTATTTTATTTTGCAACTTTGAATGCTTTCATTGCTTTGTAGAATTGTTTAAGCAAGTTTGGCATTTTAGTTTTCCCACTTTTGCCCAACCAATTTAGTGTGTTGTTTAGCAATTTAAATGGATGCAATGATACATGCATGCCATGATGCAAATGAGGACACAAAAGTGAAAATTTGGTTCCCAAATTTAGGTTCACGAGTTTGGGCTGTTACAACTCTACCCTCCTTACAGGAATCTCGCCCCGAGATTCTAAGTTTGCAAAAAGAAGTCGGGATACTCTTCACGAAGACTAGACTCTCGTTCCCAAGTTGCTTCTTCCTCGGAATGATGAGACCACTGAATTTTGAGAAACCTGGTGGTCTTTATATGAGTCTCCTTTCGGCTTCATCCAGGACACGGACAGGATGCTCGCGATAAGTGAGATCTTTCTGGAGATCTAACTCTTCATGATTGACTCCATGGATAGGTCCTTGAAGCACCGGCGAAGTTGGGAGACATGAAACATGTCATGTACATTTGGAAATTTTACCAGTAATTCCAATTGATACGAAAGATCTCCTCGCTTAGCCAGAACGGTGAAAGGGCCAACATAGCGAGGGCCAATTTTCCTTTGATACCGAAGCGGCGAACGCCACGAAGGGGAGAGACACGGAGGTAGGCTTTATCACCAATTTCATAGTGAACCTCTGATGATGCTTGTCATAGTAGCTTTCTGCCTAGACTGAGCAATCTTCAGATTCTTCCTTATGATTCTAACCTTCTCCTCAGCTTCATTGATACATCTGGACCAAAGAGTGCCCTCTCTCTGGTTTCGGACCAATTTAGAGGAGTGCGGCATTTTCTTCCATAGAGAACCTCAAATGGAGCCATGCCCAGACTAGCTTGATAGCTATTGTTGTAGGAGAACTCCGCGAAAGGGAGATACTTTTCCCAATCCTTGCCGAAAGAGATTACACATGCCCTAAGCATGTCTTCCAAAACTTGGTTCACTCTCTCGGTCTGACCATCAGTTTGGGATGGAAAGCGGTGCTGAAGTTAAGACGAGTTCCCATAGCAGTTTGGAAACTAGTCCAAAACTTGGAGGTGAATAGGCTTCCACGATCAGAAATTATCTTCTTGGGAATGCCGTGAAGGACGACAATACGAGAGGTATACAGGTCTGCCAACTTGGCAGCTGTAATGTCCACACGAACGGGAGGAAGTGAGCCACTTTTGATAGTCGATCAATGATGACCCAATGGCATCATGTCCCTTTGGAGACTTCGGCAGACCAGTAATGAAGTCCATACCAATTTCATCCCATTTCCACTCGGGAATAGCAATAGGGTGAAGAGTGCCGGCAGGCCTTTGATGTTCAGCCTTTACCCGTCGACAGGTGTCGCATTCAGCAACATACTAGCAATTTCCCGTTTCATACGGTCCACCAGAATTGTGGCGAAGGTCTTGGTACATTTTGGTACTACCGGGATGAATAGAGAGAGGAGATTCATGAGCTTCTTGGAGGATCAACTCCCTCAATTTTCGTTTCTTTGGCACTACCAAGCGGTCACCAAAATAAACAACTCCGATTCATTGACAGAAAACATTTGGCCTTCCCGCTAGCAATGTTCTCCTTGATTTTTAGAATACCCTTGTCACGCTTTGAGCATCCTTAATCTGGTCCACAAGAGTAGATTTGATCTCCAGATTTGCAAGGTAGCCGGAGGAACAATTTCCAGTTCAAACGGAACTCTTCATAGAGGGCAGGTTGGGCCTCTTCAATCATCAGATTGTTGCAATAGGACTTCCGACTTAGCGCGTCAGCCACGACGTTTGCTTTGCCGGGTTGATAGTTCAGACTCACATTGTAGTCCGTGATTAACTCCAACCAACGCCTTTGCCTGAGATTTAAATCCGGCTGGGTGAAGAGGTACTTCAGACTCTTGTGATCCGAGAAGATCTCGCAACGGTTACCAAACAGGTATGGTCTCCATTGCTTCAAAGCATAGACCACCGCGGCAAGTTCTAGATCATGAGTTGGGTAGTTGAGCTCATGCGGCTTAAGTTGGCGAGAAGCATAGCCACCACATGGCCATCTTGCATTACACAACCCAAGCCTTGTAGAGAGGCGTCACAGAAGACGACGAAATCCTTGCTTGTGTCCGGCAGGACAAGCACAGGAGCGGACGTGAGCTTGGCTTTCAGTGTTTGGAAACTCTCTTCAGCTTCGGCCGACCATACAAACTTTTTATCCTTCTTGAGAAGGTCAGTCAGGGCCTTGGCTATCTTGGAGAAACCTTCGATGAATCGGCGGTAGTAACCCGCCAATCCGAGAAAGCTACGATGTCCTTGACTGACATTGGAGTTTTCCAATCCAAATGGACTGAATCTTGTCAGGAATGACAGCCACACCATTAGCGGATATCACATGACCAAGGAAGATGAGATTATCCAACCAAAACTCACACTTGGAGAACTTGGCATAGAGGCGGTGTTCTCGAAGTCTTGTCAGAACCAAACGAAGATGTTCCTCATGCTCTTCATTGGTTTTGGAATAGATGAGATGTCATCAATGTAAATGACGACAAACTTGTCAAGATAATCCATGAAGATGAGTTCATGAGCCTCATGAAAGTAGCTGGGCATTTGTGAGACCAAAGGACATGACGGTATACTCATATGAGCCATAACGAGTAACAAATGCCGTCTTTGGAATATCCTCCTTTCTGATTTTTATCTGATGGTAGCCTGACCTCAGATCCATCTTGGAGAATACCGTTGCACCAGCTAACTGATCCAACAGATCATTGATGCGAGGAATAGGATACTTGTTCTTGATTGTCACCGCATTCAACGGTCGATAGTCAGAGACTAGACGAGGCACGGTAGAATCCCTCTTCTTGACAAAGAGTACCGGACAACCCCAAGGTGAACTGCTAGGCTGGATGAACTCCTTAGCTAACAGCTGATCAATTTGCTCTTTCAACAGAGCCAACTCTTCCACCGGCATACGGTAGGGCTTCTTGGAAATTGGAGCGGTACCGGGAAGTAGCTCTATGACAAACTCCACACTTCGGTCAGGAGGCATGCCAGGCAACTCTTCCGGGAACACATCCGGGAAGTCACACACCACGTGTATGTCCTGGATTTCAGGAGGGGATTCGCCTTCCATAAAGCAAAGGAGAATCTCAGGTGAGGGGTACGATGGCGGACGGAGGTATTGATGTTGCAGGCCAATACTTCACAATGTCACCGGAAGGAGCGGTCACAGTAATGGTCTTGGCAGCACAGTCGAGATTAGCCTGGTATTTGGCTAGCCAGTTCATGCCCAGTATGACATCAATGCCTTTGGACTTCAGAGCTACCAAGGCATAAGGAAAGACAAGGAACCTATATTAATCTGGACCTCAGGAGTAACCCATCGGTTTGCCATTTGGAACCAGGAGTAGCGATCACCAAGGACGGCTCATTTTCTCGAACGGTATTTGTGTCTTTTGCAAACGCTATGGATATGAATGAATGCGATGCTCCAGAGTCAAACAAAACTGTAGCTGTATTGCCGTTGATTCGTAACTCACCCATAAGAACGCCGGGGTCCTCTTCAGCTTCTTCAAGAGAGTGGTTCAGGCGACCACGCACAATAGGTCCAGCCTTGCCAGTTGGAGTGGCAGGGGCTCGTGCAGGAGTTATCGCGAGAGGTGCCTTCTGGGGGCACTCCCTGGAGTAGTGGCCAGCCTGGCCACAGGTGTAGCAAGTGACTCCAGGTGGAGCAGGTAGCATAGGACGGTACCCACTTCCGCCTACCCAAGTGTCGAAGTAGTGGGGCGCGGAGGAGGTGGCCTGTATCCTGCGCTCGGCATGAATGGAGCACGAGGTACACGCTGTAGGGAACAAACACCCTGCGCTTCTTGCTCTCAGAACCCGAGGAACTCTGGTGGTCCCCATGTGCGGGCCTCTTGGAAGCTTCAAGTTCCTTTCTTCCTTGCTCAAGAGTGAAAGCCTGGTTGAACAGCTCCTGATAGGTCTGGAACCTGAAGGGAAGCAACTCATAGCGGAGCTGCGGAGTCAGACCCTTGCGGAACAGCTCTTGCTTGTCAGCATCATTGGTCACGTCCCTTGGGGCGTAACGAGAGAGATGGTTGAACTCACGACCATAAGTGCGGAGGTCCATCCGTCCCTGTTGCAAATCCAGGAACTCCCTCCTCTTCAAGTCCATGATCGGCTGGGGAATGTACTCCGCACGGAAGGCAGTGCGGAATCAGCCCAGTGAAGACATGGTTGGCTGGAAACAAAGCCACATGGCTTTCCCACCAACAGCCAGCAGCACCAACCAAGAGTAGGTGGCAAAGTTGACTTGCTCGCCAATGGGACATGAGCGCGGAGAACTTGCGCTCCAAAGCACGAAGCCAATCATCAGCTTCCAGTGGCTCCTTAGCATCAGCAAAGTGGGTGGCTGGAGCGCAGGAACTCAGTGAGAGTGTTGCACTCGTTCCTCCGTGCATTCTGCTGCACCAACTGCTCAGCAAGCGCTCATTGCGCCCACGGTTCTCCTCAATGGCCATCAAGACCTCAGCCATCGAGGGTGGTGGCGGCAGATCATCCTCATCATCATTGTGGTTACCGCGACCACCACGGCCTCCACGGCCTCCTCGAGCCATTCTGGAGATTTGACAATGACACGTTAGTATCTTTCTCCGAATGGTCGAACAATAGCATTAGCGTCTACACAAGTACACAGACTAGGGACGATAATACTTTGCGAGAAGGAAAACAACAAGATAGAACTTGGGTCAAAGATCAGCATCATGTGCTACTAGTGAGAGTTAAGAAATCACAACTTAACACACTCTAGTTGCACAATCCGGGACCTTATGTTCAAGTCCGTGGGTTAAAACCCAAAGAAAGGATCAAAGATTGATTCGGTAGAAACATCTGAGTTGATTTGGGATTGCAACGCAGCGGGAGCAACGTGACACATAACACTAAAGGTCGAACCCACCCCGTTTCTAATTTTGAAGTAACAGGTGAGAAGTAAAACCTTTAAACTCAAATCGAGGTAAGATTGCTCCGAGATTAGAGGGTAACCAGATAAGGAGTAAAAAGAATCCTAAGATGGTTTTCACAACTCATTTTTAGGTTAAAATATTTTCACAAACACTAGACTCAACATCGACCAGTAGAAGGGTTTCCTACAGGCAGTACTGCTCTGATACCAACTTGTGGCGCCCGACCCGACTGTTATACAGTGATGCTGTGTGTCACCGGTTAAGCGATACAACCGGAGGTTACGGGTTTACCAATCCCCGGCCAAAACCTTTGGCAGGCGTTGCTCGGAATGGATCATCGGCAACGCAACACCCCGATTGATGCCTTAACACAGGCACAACCCTCAATGCATAATAGAGAGATCAAGACTTGTGGAACAACTGGCACATCACAGACTCTACGACAAAATCATATAGTTCAACTCTTATAATAGAGAAAGATAGCAAATGACAACCAGAGGTCACAGACCCAACATTACAACAAGCGGAAGCAAATTAGGTTGTTCTAAACAACAAGATCCAAATATGGCCTAAGAGGCCTACAGATAAACATCACAGCGCCAGCTGTTCCGGATGTCCCAAGCTGCCACCTGGGAACCCCAGACTACTCGTCGACGTCCACAAAGAACCCACCTTCGAGGTCGGTGAAGTCCTCTCTGAAACAAAACAAACGACGTTGAGTTCGACGAACTCGCAAGATTATAGAGCTAATATATGCTCGATGAGGCTTTCAAGTTTTATGGCTGTTTTGCATAAAGCTGATTTTATTTATGAAAACATAACTCAAGGCATCGACTATTCAGAATATTTTCAAAAGAGGTAAGAAGTACTCTTTCTTTCATCACCTTCTCATCATCAACCATCATCACCACTGTACCTGTTCATCAAAGGCACCTCCCCGAATCACCCTCGAGGAAGCTCACCTTGCATTTGTGAGTGGTACCTCTAGTACCCAGTTTTTAATCATTCCGTTAAAGTTATTCTATGATCTTACCTTCACTTCCCAAGTTCGTCCATAACCGCGGACACGGCTTTTCGAAAAGATTTAACCCTGCAGGGGTGTACAAATGTTTGCCACGCGTACCGTCCGGCCCATTACCTGATCATTAGCTCTCTTCCTTGGAAAGCCGGCTGGGTGGGAGCGGTGTCGACTTCTCCCTCGTTAAGGACTTTCCAGGATCATCAGTGGCGGTAGGACTGCCAGGATCACAACACCCCGCCCCACGGCCACTCATTTTCCTAACACCACCATCCTCATACCATTCTCAGCCACCAACTCACGCACGCGCAAATGGAAGCCCGAACTAGAGGACCCTGGCTAGCCCCGCTCGAGTTATTTAGTCTATGAGGGTTCCTGCAATGCATAGGCCTCACGCATGGTTGCACGCTCAGTCTTGGTTCAAGAGGTATAGAACTCGCACCTAGGCGGCGAGAACGAGACAAAACACCACAACCACAGTGGCCTCTCATCCCCACCTTTAAGCATTTTACTACCCGTCACCACAATTTCTCCACCATCATTCTCATTTCATCACATGTTTCCAACATAAACCATCCACCATATAGCTATGCAATTAACTAAGCATGGCTAAGCAACAACATAGCATAGTAAATCTCGGCCAACAACACAACCTATGGATAATAGGAGGGAAACATGTATTGGCATCGGAATCTTAATGCAACTATAGGATACTCTAATCCAATAAAATTGATATTTGGAACCGCATGCAATATTATAGTGGAGAAAATATTTGCGGAAACATAGGATAAGACATGCTCAGAGGGGGATTACGCTTGCCTTATTCAGGGTACGGGTAGTACGGATCCTCGGGGTATTGTGGAGTAACCCCGGCTGCTTGATCTATCGAAACATGACAATGGAAGAGCAATCAATCACCACACATGCTTTAGCAAATGCAATGCGCAAACACATGATGACATGTCATTTTAAATGCACCCTAATAGCTTTGAACATGATCAACAAGTTAAATGGGGTCCCCATTATATTATTTGCATTATTTGAAATAACCCCATATTAAAACTTAGTGATTCTAGTGTTTAGAAGTACATTATTTTCGTTGTGATCAATTATGCATGACGATGATGATTCTGGGTGATTTATATTTTTCTGAACATTTTGGTGTAAGGGACACATTTTTCGGAGGTCCGGAGAGAAAGTTATGATATTTCTAATTTTCCTCTTTTATACTTATGATTTAATTAAGTTATTTCTAACAACCATAATATTTTAATTACTCGAACTAGCGAGAGAGAGATGGGACATGTGATTCATCGGGGGTTCGATGTCTCTCTAAGGCGCGAAGGAGTAGCCGGAACTAAGCGCAGAGGAGAGGAAAAAGGAAAAAAGCAGCAGAAAAAAAGGGAAACTGCCTAGCCGGCCTATGGCCCGGTTGGGCCGGTGTGAGGCCGGTTAGGCGGCAGAGGGCTCCGGCCTCTCGGCCGGTTTGGGCCATCCCAACAGCCGTGTAGTGGCCGTGAGCAACGGCCTCGAGGCCGGCTTAATCGGTCTCTCGACCGGGCAACGGAGGAAAAGAAAAACGACGATGACGACGACGTGCTGGGCGTGGTGAGTGACTATGGCGACGGCGCGGTGGGAGCCGAGGGGGAGAGGGGGAAGTGCGCAGCGGCATTGGGTGCTCACCACGGACGCGTTGAGGTGGTCGGCGACGGCGGTGGTGCAATGGCGGCGCCAGATTTGGCCCAGCTAGGAACAGAATGATTCCTGATCATGGAATTAATCTAAGCATAGAACAAGCATGCAAGCTCACTTAACCTGCAATATACAACAGCAAAATACTCTAGAAATAAAACACTAAACAAAATTCTACTTGGATAAGCGAAGGAGTCACATACCGGTGAGTAAACAAGCAAAGTTTCAGCAACTGAAATGGGCTGAGCAAGGAGATCGAAAAATTCGAGCTCAAGAGCAGCAGGAGCACGAGTTTGAACAATGGATATGGGTTTGGTCGGGAGAGAGAAAGAAAGGGGAGGAATCTCACCTTGTGGAGGCTCAGGTGGGACCCACGCCACAGGGGGGCGCGGCCTCCACCCCTGCCGTGCCGAGCTATGGCGTGGCAGCGTGGTGGGTCCCCCTGGTCAGCCCCAGGTACTACCACGTTGCATTTTTCAAAATAGGAATTTACATAAAATTTTCAGATTTTTCTGACAACTTTCAATTTCGAGCAAAAACTGGGCACTTAAAATTCTAAATAGCAGCTAAGCAAAATTTTAACCACACTAAACATCATTCTAAAGAGAATGATGAATTCCTATTTTGAAAAATGCAATGTGGTAGTACCTGGGGCTGACCAGGGGGACTCACCACGCTGCCACGCCATAGCTCGGCGCGGCAGGGGTGGAGGCCGCCCCCCCTGTGACGTGGGTCCCACCTGAGCCTCCACAAGGTGAGATTCCTCCCCTTTCTTTCTCTCTCCCGACCAAACTCATATCCATTGTTCAAACTCGTGTTCCTGCTGCTGTTGAGCTCGATTTTTTCGATCTACTTGCTCAGCCCATTTCAGTTGCTGAAACTTTGCTTGTTTACTCACCGGTATGTGACTCCTTCGATTATCCAAGTAGAATTTTGTTTAGTGTTGTATTTCTAGAGTATTTTGCTGCTGTATGTTGCTGGTTAAGTGAGCTTGCATGCTTGTTCTATGCTTAGATTAATTCCATGATCAGGAATCATTCTGTTCCTAGCTGGGCTACTCTTGATAATTTGACTTATAATTTAGTATTTGTTACTAAATCTAGGATTGCATCTAAGACTTCCGAGCGATTGGTTTGTTTGCCTGCACCTGTTTTGTTTAACCTGGATGGCAGGGAAAATTGGGCATTCTCGGAAGAAGACTTGGATGCATACATGAGGGAGCATGAACCCCGGGCCAAGCCGGAGGAGGAGCGGCCTGAGCCGCATGATGAGGGGACGAGCTCCTCATACCAGTTTGACTATGCAAGCGGAACCTTCCCCGCTTTACAGAGTGGTTCTTACGAACACGCCAGGGACGATGCACCGTCCTGGAGCTATTATCAGCACCGATGATTGTCTCCCAATTAGGCCAAAAGCCTAAGCTTGGGGGGAGGTACGCGTATACTGACAGTTCGCTCATTTCTATATTCGCTCCATGTCAGTTCTTTGCATATCCGTATTTTGCTTTCTTTTATTTGTTCTTGCTTGTGGTGTTTATTTTCTCAAAACCCAAAAATACCAAAAATATTTTCGTTGTTTCTCTATGCTTTTATTTTAGTAATTAGAGTTGTAGTTTTATTTTGTCTTTTTGATTTTCGAGTTGATATTCAAAAAACCCAAAAATATTTTCCTTTTTATTTGCTTCTTCCTTGCTTTGTTTTAAAATTCGAAAACACCAACAATATTTGTTGTTCTTCTTGGTTTTGTATAGTTCTTTTCAGATTCAACAGCCGTCTGTGACTCCACCTGGAGTTTGGTTTTCATTTTATATCATTCAAGTCATGCGAGCGAAGGGCAATAATGACGATATTCGACAACTTGATGTGGTGAGAGGCTGGTATGAACCGTATTTGTTTTCATTTTTGTACACATACCTGTCCATATGATTGCGCTTAGTAGTTATGGTATGGGCTATGTTACTTGATGAATGCTTGATAGCCATGTTTTCTCATGATTAATCCTAATGTCCTGAAGGTGCACCATATGTCATATAGTTATTTGCATGCATTGTTTTATTCGTAGAGTGGTATTGTAGTGTGGTATCCTCCTCTGAATGTTTTACTTGATTCGACTTGGCACATGCTTACACATGTTTATGACTCAAAACAAAAGTCAAGCCTCGACGATCTATTCTGACTCAGAGTTTCTGTATCGCTTTTATGCCACTGATAATTTTATTCTGTCGCAAGTATGATTATGACAATTGTGCTCTCTTGTTGTCGCTTCCCCGTCTATTGCTAGCCTTCACCTGTACTAAGCGGGAATGCTGCTTGTGCATCCAAAATCCTGAAAACCAAGTTATTCCCAAGAGTCCACTATAAATTCCTATGCATGGTTTTAAACCATTCCAAGTAAATTTCTTCGTGTGCTATCTTTAACTATTCAAAATTGTACAATCCCTTTTTGTGTCACTGCGTGTAGCTCATAAGGATGTGGTAGTATAACTTGTCATCTTCCATGCTAAATGATTTCCAAGGACAAGTAGCTTCATCTGCTTGTCCACTTTTATTTTTGCAAAAGAGCTGGTTAGTCCACCTATCATTTAATATTAAAATAGACACTCCTCCACGGTGATTGTTGGTCGGCACCCGAGGATTCGGTTAGCCATGGTTTATGGAAGAAAAGGTTAGGAGGAGTGTCAAAAATCTGTAAGCATGATATAATGCAAACTATATGAATTTTCGGAACCTCTCTAAAAGTTGGTTAGTTATGAAAGATGACAAGAACTCTATCGCGGATTTGTTGACACTTGCAACCACTTCTCAAAATATTATTTTTACACTCTTTATATGCCTTCGGGAACTAACAAGCTCTAGCAAACGATTTAATCCCTGCTTCCCTCTGCGAAGGGCCTATCTTTTATTTTAATGTTGAGTCACCATCCTTCTTTAAAGCACTTCTTTGAGAGCATGACTGTCATTCTTAGTGAAATGTGCTTGTCCCAGAATAGGTTAGTAGTGACATAGCTTGATGCTTTTATCTTTGATAAGCTTTATTTCTTGTCTGCCTGTAAACTTCAGAGGTGCCTGGGCATTTATGTTTTGCTGCACACATTCGGGCAAGCGAGATACCACTTTGCCATACCCAATTACGAACATTGCAATCCTGCACTTAGCTTTATGCCATGTTGTTTACCTTTGTATGTTAGAATCTTTTCATGGCTGCATATTTATCAAGCTTTTATCTTATGCATATCTCCTATCATGAGCTAGTAAGTATAATCATAATTCAAGTATGTATACATCATATGAAGCAATTGTGTTCGTAAAAGTTTCTTTATCGCGTTCAGTTTGTCAACTGAATTGCTTGAGGACAAGCAATAAGCTAAACTTGGGGGGAGTTGATACGTCCAAAACGTATCTACTTTTCCGAACACTTTTGCTGTTGTTTTACCTCTAACTTGTATGATTTGGATGCACCTAACATGGACTAACGCTGTTTTCAGCAGAATTGCCCTGGTGTCTTCTTTTTGTGCAGAAAATCAACTTTCGAGAAAAACTCCGAAAACAATTGCGATCGTCATATTTCGCCGGAAGACCCACGGAGCCAGAAGGGGAGTCAGAGAGGCCACACCAGGCAGCCACGCCATAGCTGGGCGCGGCTGGGGGTGGGGCCGCGCCCAAGTGTGGCGTGGCCACCTCGGTCGCCCCCGACGCTCCCCTTTGGACGATATATTGTCCTTGACCTAAATATCGAGAGGGGTTTGACCATATTTCGCGAAACACATCCACGCTCCGCCGCCGCCATGATCTCTATTCCGGGGATCAGATGTTCCATTCTGGCACCCTGCCGGGACGGGGATTCGGAGGAGATCATCACCATCGTCATCACCACCGCCTCTCCATCAACCATCAACGATTCCCCCATCCATGTGTGAGTAGTTCCCTGCTTTAGGCTGAGGGGATGGTAGGGATTGGATGAGATTGTTCATGTAATAAGTTGCCAGATTGTTAGGGCATGGTGCATAGTATCCATTGTTAGTGCTATTATCATTGTTGCAACTTGTTGTGCTTAATGCTTGCCACTAGGGCCCGAGTGCCATGATCTCAGATCTGAACATGTTGTTGATGCATGAGAATAATTATGTTTTAGATAATATCTGCAAGTTCTTTTCACATGTTATTGTCCGGAACCCGAGGCCCCGGAGTGACAGCAACCGGGATAACTGGAGGGGATGGCTTTGACTTGAGGATTACGTGTGTTCACGGAGTGTTAATGCATTGCTCCGGTACTTTATTAAAAGGAGTACCTGATGTCTACGTGTGCTTCTATTCTTGTAGACAGTGTTGGGCCTCCAAGACCAGAGGTTTGTAGAACAGCAGCAAGTTTCCCTTAAGTGAATCACGCAAGGTTTATCGAACTCAGAGAGGTAGAGGTCAAAGATATCCCTCTCAAGCAACCCTGCAATTAATATACAAGAAGTCTCTTGTGTCCCCAACACACCCAATACACTTGTCAGATGTATAGGTGCACTAGTTCGGCGAAGAGATAGTGAAATACAACTAATATGGATGATTATAAGTAGTAACTGCAATCTGAAATAAAGATGGCAGCAAGCAAACATGTAGCAGAACTTGATGTAAACGGTGTTTCAATGCTTAGAAACAAGGCCTAGGGATCATACTTTCACTAGTGTGACACTCTAAACAATGATCTCATAACTGAATAAATAAAAGCTACTCTTAAACACTCTCTTGTTGGATAACAAACACCATTCATTGTGTAGGGCTACAAAAGCACACCTCAAGCCGGAGTAAACAAGCGCCACAACGTCATAAAGGAATCACACACGGTGCACACACTGTCACCTTTACACCGTGGAGAGTACCGGAGTTCGTATTAAAGTAACCTATAGAGTGCATAATAGATAAAGAGTAACATCTACATATTCAACTAGATTAGCACAACTGAACACAAGTAAATACTACTCGGGATTATTCTCCTTCTTGATGAAGCAAGAGTACTATGCGTAGGGCTGCAAAAGCACACCTCAAAGTCTGAGTAAACAAACACCACAATTCCCAAGAATAAGCCATGATACATGTCTAAATTATTCATAGAGTCACACAAGTACCCACACTGTCACCTTGATACCGTGTTGTCACAATGACTCCAGAAACTAGACAAAATCACTTGAGTAGCATAAACATTATTAATGTATTCAGCGATACTAGCAATACACATGATCACATAAAGATCACACCATGGGAGAGAGAGATGAACCACATAGCTACCGTAGAGCCCTCAGCCTCGGGGAGAACTACTCCCTCCTCATCATGGGAGTCAGCAGCGGCGATGAAGATGGCGGTGGTGTCGATGGAGATGACTCCGGGGGCAATTCCCTGTCCGGCAGGGTGCCGGAACAGAGACTTCTGTCCCCCGAAACTTGTCGTCGATGGCGGCAGCGCTGCGGAACTCTTCGTGGAAATTGGCTTGGTGTTTTAGGGTTTTCGCGTCTCGGGGAATAAATAGGCGAAGGGGCGATGTCGGCGGACCCCGAGGGGCCCAAACCACAGGCAGGCGCGGCTGGAGGTGGGCCGCGCCGCCAGGTGGTTTGGCCACCTCGTGGCTCTCCTTCGTCTCTCCTTTGGACTCCGTGTACGTGCTGGAAAAATAGGGACCTGACCTTTTGTTTCGTGCAATTCCGAGAATATTTCCAGAAGTAACTTTCTGAAACAAAAAACAGCAGAAAACAGGGAACTGGCACTGTGGCATCTTGTTAATAGGTTAGTCCCAGAAAATGCATAAAAGTGATACGAAGTGTATATAAAACATGTAGCAAATGGTATAATATTAGCATGGAACAGCAGAAATTATGGATACGTTGGAGACGTATCAGTACCTTAATTGCCAGTAGTTTCCCTTGAGGCCCGCTGCAAACGGGCTGGCAGGACAGTAGATGTTGTGCAAGTTTCTCATTGCAAGCACGTACGACTATATACGGAACACATGCCTATGTTTGACTAGTACTAGGATGCTTTTATAATGTTTACCTGCAAATGCCCTGAGTTATGATTATTACATGAGCGCTCTTATCCATGCAACGCCCGTACATCCGTCCCTATGCCTACAGTACTTTTAATCCTGCTGTTTACTGAAATTACTGCTGTTGTCTTTGTTACACTATTGCTGCTATTACTTTGTTACTACTGCTGTTATATCACCGTTGCTACTGATAATCTGTGTCAAGGAAGTCTACTTTCAGGTGCAGCTAAACTGACAATTCATCTGTTAAGGCTTATATTTATTCTTTGGCTCTCCTTGTGTCAAATCAATAAATTTGGGTTTTACTTGACTCGAAGACTGTTGCGATCCCCTATACTTGTGGGTCATCATATACCTGGATCTCCAAGTTTCTTTGGAACCTTACCATTGAAAGAGTAATTAGCAAGCATGGTGGAAATCTCCTCATTAGGAATTTTCCTCTTGTTAGAAACAATATCCTTCATGAATTTCGAATAAGGAGGCAGCTTAATAGCATCAGTCAAAGGAATTTGCAAAAACAAAGGTTTCATCCACTCACAAAACTTGTTGTAGTGTTCTTCTTCCTTGGATTTATGTTTCTTATTAGGAAAAGGCATTGATTTTTTGCACCCAAGGTTCTCTTTCTTTACCATGTTTCTTAGCTACAAAATCCTCTTTAGTGCAATTTTTTTTCAGTGTCACTATCAGAATCGCTCTCAACCTCTTCATTATTATTAGCATTGTTTCTATCATTATCATTAACAGGTTCATTACCATTTTCAGTTTCAGCATCAGACACAGATATACTATTAGGATCACTAGCAGGTTCTTTTTCCTTAATAGTTTCAGAAGACTCTACAGCAGGTTTATGTTTCTTCTTCTTTTTCTTAGAAGGAGAGCTAGGCCTTTCAGCTAATTGAGAATCTTGTTCAATTCTTTCAGGATGTCCCTCAGGGTACAAAGGATCTTGAGTGGAAGCTCCACTCCTAGTTGCTATTCCAAAAGCATGTTTTCCATTACTATTAGAATTTTTAGCTAGCAAGTCTTTTTGTACTTTAGTAATTTGCTCCATTTGAGTTTGAACCATACTAAGATGTTTAACTAGACCTTTAATTCATTTACAGTTCTTACCAAAACATCTTGCAAATTACTAATAATACGAGAATTTTCTAACAGATGATTTTCTACTCTCATATTAAAATGCTCCTGCTTAACAATAAAATTATCAAGTTCATCTAAGCATTGATCAGGAGGCTTACCATAAGGAATATCACCAGCATCGAAATATTGTAGAGAGTGTACCTCAATTGAAGGTGGAGGAGTCGGCTTACATAAGGCTTCTATTGGAGGTAGTGTTTTAACATCTTCAGATTTAAATACCCCTCTCCTTGAGAGTCCTCTTGGCTTCTCTCATTCCTTCATTATCAAGTTCAATAACACCTCTCTTTCTTGGTGTAGGCACTGGTGCAGGCTCTGGTGTGGGAGTGGGTTCAGCTATAACCCAATCTTCATAATTTTGGCTAATCTTAGCCATTAATTCCTCAGCTTCATCTGGAGTTCATTTCCTGAAAACACAACCAGCACAACTATCCAGGAATGTCCTAGATTCATCGGATAGTCCGTTATAAAATATATCAAGAAGTTCATTTTTAGGTATATCATGTCCAGGTCGAACTCTAAGCAAATAACAAAACCTTGACCAAGTTTCAGAAATATTTTCTTCCTACAATTGCTTGAAGTTAAAAATTCTCTGCAAAGCAACATGTTGAACACTAGCAGGATGATATTTATGGAAGAAAACATCAACCAATCCTAAAGGTTTTTTAATACAACCGGGAGACAAATTACCAAACCAAGCTTTAGCATCGCCTTTCAGAGAGAAAGGAAAAATTTTGGTAACAAAATAGGTGCGCAATTTAATATCATCAGAGAACAAACTACTTAAAGTAGATAACTTGTTCATATGTTCCATAGCACTTTCATCTTCAGCACCACAAAAAGGATCTTTCTCTACCACCGATATAAAGGACAAATCCACAGAAAAGTCATAATCCTTATCAGTTATACGAATAGGAGATGTTGCAAACTCAGGATCAGCAGACAATTTGTAGCTAACAGCGTGTTTTTTCAGAAAATCCATTATAGTGGCAGAATCAGCAGAAGAGTCAAGATTCCTGCATTTTTCAGCAAAAGCTTCATCAACTTCTATATAATCTTCCTCGGGGTCATCATCATCGATGAATTCCCTCGACTCAGGAGAAGCAACAGGTGTGACAACATTTTCATTAGGCATTTCAGAATTTTTAATAAGTCTAGACCTAGCAATCGTAGCATCAAGAAAAGGACCTAATGAACCAGTTTCACTAAGCACAGTAGAAGCATCATCAAATTCATCAGAAACAGTTTCAGATTCAGTAGTGCCAACACGCGAAGCAGGTGCGTGTGGCGGTGTAACCAGTTGATTAATAACAGATGGTGAATCAAGAGCACCAGCGGAGTTCAGAGCCGTACCTTTCCTTGTAGTGGATGGCAGAATAGCCACCTTCTTGTCATGAGTTTTCCCCATGATAAATGGATTGCAGCAAAGGATATCACTTCCAGATGAACTTATAAATAAATCTATGCTCCCCGGCAACGGCGCCAGAAAATAGTCTTGATGACCCACAAGTATAGGGGATCGCAACAGTCTTCGAGGGAAGTAAAACCCAAATTTATTGATTCGACACAAGGGAAGCCAAAGAATAAATATAAGCCTTAACAGATGAATTGTCAGTTCAGCTGCACCTGAAAGTAGACTTCCTTGACACAGATTATCAGTAGTAACGGTGATATAACACCAGTAGTAACAAAGTAATAGCAGCAACAGTGTAAAAAAGACAGCAGCAGTAATTTCAGTAAACAGCAGGATTAAAAGTACTGTAGGCATAGGGACGGATGTACGGGCGTTGCATGGATAAGAGCGCTCATGTAATAATCATAACTCAGGGCATTTGCATGTAAACAATTATAAAAGCATCCTAGTACTAGTCAAACATAGGCATGTGTTCCGTATATAGTCGTACGTGCTCGCAATGAGAAACTTGCACAACATCTACTGTCCTGCCAGCCCGTTTGCAGCGGGGCCTCAAGGGAAACTACTGGCAATTAAGGTACTCCTTTTAATAAAGTACCGGAGCAATGCATTAACACTCCATGAACACATGTACTCCTCAAGTCAAAGCCATCCCCTCCAGTTATCCCAGTTGCTGTCACTCCGGGGCCTCGGGTTCCAGACAATAATAGGTGAAAACAACTTGCAGATATTATCTAAAACATAATTATTCTCATGCATCAAAAACATGTTCAGATCTGAGATCATGGCACTCGGGCCCTAGTGGCAAGCATTAAGCATAAAAAGTTGCAACAATGATAAATAGCACTAACAATGGATACTAGGCACCATGCCCTAACAATCTGGCAACTTATTACATGAACAATTTCATCCAATCCTACCATCCCCTCAGCCTACAGAAGGGAACTACTCACACATGGATGGGGGAATCATTGATGGTTGATGGAGAGGTGGTGGTGATGACGATGGTGATGATCTCCTCCGAATCCCCGTCCCGGCAGGGTGCCAGAACGGAACTTCTGATCCCCGAAATAGAGATCGCGGCGGCGGCGGAGCGTGGATGTGTTTCGCGAAATATGATCAAACCCTCTCGATATTTAGGTCAAGGGCAATATATAGTCCAAAGGGGAGCGTCGGGGGGCGACCGAGGTGGCCACGCCACACTTGGGCGCGGCCCCACCCCCAGCCGCGCCCAGCTATGGTGTGGCTGCCTGGTGTGGCCTCTCCGACTCCCCTTCTGGCTCCGTGGGTCTTCCGGTGAAATATGATGATCGCAATTGTTTCGGAGTTTTTTCTCGAAAGTTGACTTTTCTGCACAAAAAGAAGACACCAGGGCAATATATCTGAAAACAGCGTTAGTCCATGTTAGTTGCATCCAAATCATACAAGTTAGAGGTAAAACAACAGCAAAAGTGTTCGGAAAAGTAGATACGTTTTGGACGTATCAGTCATCAAGAGCGTCAACTGGGGTACCTCTTGTCTCAGGACATAGAAACTAGCCCATTTCAAAATGACAAGACAAACAGACAATGAACAATCTTAGCACTCTTTTATTTACTATTTGTATAGCTTTTTATTATGATGTGCATCACTGAATGTTCACTTTGGTGCGCTGTAAATTTCCACCATGAATGATGCATGGCTTAGGTTAGCGGCCCAGGCGTCTCTCTAGCCATTTATACAAACTCCTCAAACTTACTAAGTTTCCGCATTTATTTGGCACCATGATAAGCATCCACAAACAAAAGTACATGATATCAACTAAATATAATTAAGAGCAAATTGAAAGCTTGCCATGTGACAGCACATATGAGCTAACTCCCAACCAAGACTCTTGTCAAGCTCACAACTTCATAATTTTAATCACAATGGTTCATGTTTATTAAGTGCAATAAAAGTAAAGTGTACATCAAGTTCGTGAGAGCTTTTTAACCAACTTTTCCCATAACAATCAATAACATAAGCATTTTAATTCAGAAATATAGATAATACAATATAACATGATAAACATACTCGGAATAGCATAAGGCTAATAGGTAGATATGGTGGACTCACTGGAAAAACTTTGGTTGAAGGTGTTGGAAAACAATTTTTACTTCTTGGAATTTTTGGGTTAGCAAGAGGGAGAAAGTTGACTGTCTAAATGCATGCATAAGTGTCCATAGAACTAACCAATCCATGTTAAACAAACTAAAGTAACATTCAGCATCAAAACATGAATAAAAGATAGCTCTTGATAAAACACTTGCAAATTAATACTCATTAAAAAGCACATGAATCATGCAACTATATGTATCTTTTTGAATCAACTCAAACATCCCTTTCTCAATATTTTTAATAGCATCCAACTTAATTCAACCTAAATTTCCAGTAGCTCTCTGACAAATAAAAAACAAACCGAAATAACAAAAATAAAAGACGCTCCAAGTTTATGCGATAACGTGCATTAATCGAAAAACAGAAGTTAGACGTGTGCAAACCGAGAGTGTGTTGGTCCAGTGGGGTTGTCTCCACATCCCCAAGCTTATGGTCTTCACCATCCTTGGATAGCTCTTGGTGCATCTCCTCTAATCCCTGTGAAAAAACTTCAAAACACCGTTTCTCCCATCTCTTTTCTGTGGGGCGACATTAGTAGTGATAGACAAATGAATTGCATGCTGCATAAAATCCTTAAACAAAAAATTCATATGAATGTCCAGAAAGTGTATAATGTTGTATGCCTACTTATAAACTCAATTGGATCAAAAAGATTCAAGTTAAAAGTTCAAAGAATGCATCAAACAAAATGAGACAAAATCTGTCTAGAAAAACAGCAGCAGCAAAACATATTTTTCTACCCTACTTAAATATGTCGAAAAAATCTGAAAAAATTCACGCTTACAGAGGATGAAAAGTTGCAACTACAGTTCCAATTTCAGCTCATTCAGAGTCACAGAATAGGAATGAAAAATCATACCGTGCACAGATTCGTGCTGGAATAAAGTCTCCGAATGCAAAAAGCAACTTTTCAAGCCAAAATAGGTAAAACTTGGCACTTTATTAAAAATTTAAGAAACAAAACTAAAAACTAAGCCTCTTGTTACAGCAAGAGGACACAAAGAAAATCAAAAATAAAAACAACGGGGTTGCCTCCCGTAAAGCGCTTTCTTTATAGCCATGTAGCTAGGCTTCTTACTTTGGTGATCATGAAGCTTGAAGCTCATGAGGGAGCTTGTTCTTTGGTGTGTCCCTCTTCCTTGAGAAGTGTTCATGCATAATACCAGGGTCCCATGGTGTTATCAATCCAATCAAAATAATATTCAAGTTGAGACCTAGTAGCGAGAAAAACAAAACACAAAAGTAATAACGACAAAATCTAACTTTCTTTCTATGCATTGGCATTTTGTATATGAATGAAGCACAATAAATAGAAATTTTCCAATGCATATTAACAGTAGATACTTGCAACTTATAGTTATTAGCAACATAAAGAGGGCTCTTATCGCCTCCTCTTTCATAATAGTTGCAAGAAGTAAAAGTAAATTCACCCATATAACCATTGGACTCATCCAACTTAGATAATTTAGGTACATAAAGAGGATCATTAAATTTATTATGGAATTCATTAGCATGCTTCTCTTTTTCAAAATAGTTATTAAGATCAATATCAAGTTTAATATCATGGTTGCAACAAAGATTTAGAACTAAAGGTAATTGCAAACCACATAAGTATTTCTCAACATAAGCAAATTTCTCCTCTATGGTGTAATTAGGAGAATCCAGAAACAAAGTAGGACTCTCATGAGTAAGAGTAACATCACAAACAGCAAGTATATCATTTTATCCTCACATAATTTAGTAACAACTAAACATGGAGGTTTATCAATAAGCATAGGACCATCATCTAAAGCATTATCATATAGCATATTTAAGCAATACTCCTCATTATCATCAATAAGTTCACTAGTAGCATTAATAAAAGGTAAAGGAGCATTATTAGTTTCATCATAATAGCATGAGTTATCATATAGGACCATAGAATTTTTAGTTTGACACTCATCATAACATGGGTTTTCATAAATAACAAAAGACTTTTGAGTTTGAGTGCTACTATCAAATGTTGATGGTGAAGTTGGGAGATCCAATTCTTCCCCAAGCTTAGGTTGGAACACATTCATTTCAATCTCATCTTCACATACTTCCTCTTCCAAGCTTATGTTTTCATTATCCTTTTCCTGCAAAATATTAGTACTTTCCATGGCAGCAAGAATTCTTTCTTTAACATAAACATTATCACTAAACTCTTTTTTGCAAAGTTGGAGAAGAATAGAAATGTGTCCTTTCATTACACGAGCTTCGTGACTAGTTGCAAAAAAATTATCAATAAGAAATTCTATTTCATGGGCTGCAACATAAGCAATATATTTCTCAACTTGTTCTATAACAGGGCATGAAAATTTATTTTCACGATAACAAGCAATTAGAGGATCACTGTTGTGCTTACATTGATAGGGAGAGTGTTTATAGTCTTTTCTAAAGCAGCAAGTTACATCATGTAATTCACAAAACTCAATAGCCATATCATCGAGATGTTCAAGCAATTCAAGCATTCTATTTCCTTCTTTGGTAGATCGATATTCGTAGTAAGCTCCAATAGTTTTGACATAACCTTCCTCCATAGCTTGAAACACAAATCAAAAGCAACACTTAATTTTTATGGATTTTAAGTTTTTAGATGAAAACTGAAAATAAAATGATACTGAACAATGCAAACCGAAATAACCAATGCAACACAAAATGCAAAATTGAAAATAAATATGCAAACCGAAATATGCAAGACAATAACAAAACAAAATAAAATGATTTGAAGGTAAAGATGGATAAGATGATGCTCACGTAGGTGCAACCTCCCCAAGCTTAGGTCATTGTAAGATATAAAATAAGATAAAATAAATCTAAAGTCTAGTGCACACAAGAATAGAAACTTAAGCGCTACGCTCCGCGGCAATGGCGCTAGAAAAGTACTTGATAACCCCCAAGAGCAGGGGATCACTGTAGCACCTCTCAATGTTGAAGTAGGGTATCGATCCGCAGGAGCAAGAAGGAAAAGTTATCTATTCCCTACAACTAAAGTGTCTCACGTTTTAGTTGATTATGCACTAAACAAGTTTAAAGAACAAGATGGTTGATTTAATGGATGGAAGTTTAATGTAACAAAATAAGAATGTAAAAGTGTCCCAATCCTCTTCAATGCAAGAGGACAGGACAAAGGTTTTCTCTTATAGGAACAATGGACATGGGTTCATGGGTTCACTCAATCCTCTCTCCCATCTATAGTGATTATCATGTTATAGATAAAAAAGTACACACAATTGTCATGCTTTAATGGTAAACTTCTATGACGGCTACATGTCCTAAAACACATAGTTGAAAGAAAATAATCATTTGTGTTGCTAGGTCACCCTCATAAGGCTAGCATGGTTTGTTGTCACTCCCACATCATACTTCTTCCTTTTTACCCCCAGATAAAGGATGTTGGGCTGTATTGTGTCACTCAATACATATGCCGTTGTCACATCGGCCATCCCATACCTGCATACATCATACTTCATAATGGACAATATTCTAAACACTAGTGTAATGATTCATATTTCGTGTGCATGACCACATCTTTCTCATCTATCTACACTTGGTGGTGTCAATCACCTCATGACATGGATAAACAAGGCATTAATACTTTCTGGATTAACCCGCGGCCCAGTGCGACTTAACTTACTCGCACGGATGAAGGCCCACTTGGGAACAAGCCCAATATTGAACCGCCATAAGGAGAAAGATCTAGAAGACAAATCCCGGAGGACGTGAAGACCAAGTAGTCTCCGAGTAGGCCTCTGTGGATGTATTCCTTATGGGGAAGTTTCCTTTTGTAACCTAGCGAGCCTCTGTGTATATAAAGAGGACTCGCAGGACTTAGAGCGGGTCAAGCTATCAAGCCCCAAACCCTAGCTCATACGGCGAGTACCAGATCGGATCGCCTCCATTGTAACACCTCGATTATCATATCAATACCAATCTAGGGTAGGCAGGAAGTAGGTCTTTTACCTCACATTGAGGGGGCCGAACCTGGGTAAATCTGTGTTGATCTTTGTTCCTGCGATCCCAAGCTCGGAGATGCTTGACTCGCGTAATCCCACACCTACGAAGTCATCTATGACACCTGACGTGACAAACCCACGACAGTTGGCGCCCACCGTGGGGCCTGCGGTCAAAGCGTCACGTTCCGCGCAGGATCCATGAAGGGAGCTGAAGATCTTGTTGTTGGCCGTATCATCACGGTCAATGGCACACCCCTCATCGACGATTCAAGCTGGGGGCCGGAAGCAGATTATTTGGAGACCGGCCACGTCATCCCGTTCGGATCCATCAACGTCTTCGTCGGCTTCATCGGTGGCAGGTCCGTTAGATCGGTCCAGGAAGGCGATTCATAGAAGAAGTCGCCGATGACGGGGAAGAATCCGTGGAAAGCATGGACTCGCAAGAGTTTGGGTCCATCATACCTGCCTTTGAAGAAAGTTGCTGGGGTTACCCACCAGAAATCACATCATCACCAGATCAAGAGATGGCACAAGTCGCGGTTTACATGGCCGGAGGAGCAGGTGCGTCAGGAACTGCTGGAGAAACCGAGGCATCGGCACCCCCAAGCAACCCACTTCTTGTCCCTGTGTCAGCCACGAACGCCGCCCTCCGTGCAACAGAAATTGAGGCCGCCAGGGCCGAGCTCCTGTATGAGGTTCGAAGGATGGAAGAAGAGCGCCGCAGGCTCGATCAGATAAACCAAGGAATCCAACAGGAGCGGCAGAGAGTAGCCGCGCTGGCTGCGACTCAACAACAGGTTGACCCGCAAACACAGCTGCGCGCGACTCAACCAACAGTGGAAATCCCGCTCACTCCAGCCGCAGGGACGGAATCCAGACGACTGCGGAAGGAAGGGTACCAACAAATCAAGAGACCCAGCAACAACCAAGGAGGTTTCACACCCCACAGGGCCATTACCAGAACCCTGTCGATAATATGTATGCTGCGGCTAATATCTTGACTCAGATGGTACCAACAGGCGATGACCCGGTCAATGCTGAGGCGCGGCGCGCGATTCAGATGTTAAGTACGGCAGTCCTGCAACAAGCCAATAGGGCGGAAGCCGAAGCACAGCTGCCCCTCGTACCAGCCAATCACAGGATTAGCAGAAAGAAGCGTCCAGAGCAGGCCACCAGAGGACGTGTCAGGAGTCGCACAGAGGCAACAGGAGCAAGTCGCAGAAGCGCAGGCGAATGCCCATTGATGCAAAAGCGGCCCGCAGATAACCCCGCAGGCGCACCACAGCCCTGTCCTCGCGACTCAAGGGACCAGCGTGTTTCACTGAAAGATCAGATCGGAACCTTTTCCTGAAGATTTCAAAGGGCCACGCAAGGTGGCAAACTATAACGCCAGCATGGATCCAACCACTTGGCTCAACAATTACGAGATGGGCATGAGCATCCTAAACGCATCTGAAGAGATCTGCGCACGCTACCTAAACATGATGCTAGAAGGAGCAGCGCACATATGGCTGCAAAATTTGCCTCCCAACTCTATAAATACTTGGGAGGAACTGAAGGATGCCTTCATTAAGAACTTCCAAGGAACTTGCAAGCGACTCTGCAATATAGAAGATTTAGAGCGTTGTGTCCAGAAGGAAGGCGAGTCAAGTCGCCATTGGATGAAAAGGGTGGCAGAAATAATACACTCCTCAGATAATATACCACCAAGCTCAGCCGTCCTGGTGATGGAGAAAAACTGCAAGTTTGAGCCGCTGATTCATAAGCTGGGTCGCATGAAGGATAAAGTCAAGAGCCTCAGCGAGGTGATGGCTGCGGCTAACAAATATGCCAGCTCAGACAAAACCAGAGACGCGTCAGACGGAGAAGAAGAGGAGGTTGCTGCAAAAGGAAAAAAAACTCCAACAAGCCCAGCAGCAGCAAACGAGCCACAACAACACGAGTCAAAACAAACGCAAAAGCGAAGATGGTCACTCAGGGCTCGTCGCCAATGCGCGTGGAGGATTCAGAGGCCAGCGTGGAAGGGGTCGAGGATACGGCTCCCGTCCAATCAATATGCAAGAAGTTTCAACCGGCCATGCGACCTTCATGCGACAGGTGATGGACGGCCAGCGGACCATACCAAGGCGCAATGCCATTATTACAAAAAGTGGAAAGAAGAGAGCCAACACAACGGGGGGAATTCCCATGAAGGAAACCCTAGTGCGGCTCATAACACAAACATTGGGCAGCACGGCGCGAGTAACCCCAGGCAGACGGGGCAGTATCACACAATAGTTATCGATACCTCCAAAAGAGAAGAGAAATTGAGCCGGAGAAGTCAGCAGGTGAACGCCGTGATACCAACAACACCCGCTTGGTTAAGGTGGTCAGAATACGCGGTAACCTGGAGTCGCGACGACCACCCGCCACAGGTACGGGAACCTGGCAAGTTGGCACTGGTTGTGGCACCATACGTTGCAGGATACAAGCTGACCAAAGTGCTTATGGATGGAGGAAGCAGCATTAATATCTTGTACTACGATACTTTCCAGCGTCTAGGACTCAAGGATTCCAGCCTGCAGCCCACGTCAACAGTATTTCACGGCATTGTCCCAGGAAGGTCCGCACGGCCAGTGGGGAAAATAACCCTAGGGGTAACTTTTGGAACAGAAGAGAACTTTAGAAGTGAATTCCTAAGCTTCGAAGTAGTAAAATTCCAAAGCCCATATCACGCCTTGTTTGGAAGAACGGCCTTTGCTAAGTTTATGGCCAGGCCATGCTACGTGTACCTACAGTTGAAGATACCAGGACCAAAAGGGGTCATCACAGTGTACGGAGATAGAGAAAAAGCAATAGAATGTGAGAAAGGAGATGCGGCTTTCGCAGAATCCGCCTGTGCCGCGGAAGAACTAAAAGGTTATAAGTCGCAGGTGGACCCAAACGATATGAGTGTGGTTACCACGCCATCTGCCGAGCCACCAATGAAATTCAAAGCGGCCCAGGACACTAAGCAGATAAATCTTGTTCCTGGCGACTCATCCAAGCAAACTAGCATTGGAGCACACATGGAAGAAGACAGGAGAAGGCCCTCGTGCTTTTCTCCAGGAAAATAAAGACATCTTCGCATGGAAGCCGTCAGATATGCCAGGGGTACCAAGAGAATTAGCAGAACATAGCCTCAAAGTGAACCCTGCGGCTAAACCAGTGAAGCAGCCACTACGGCGTTTTCATGATGACAGGAGAAAGGCAATAGGAGAGGAAATAGCTCGCTTGCTGGCTGCAGGATTCATCACAGAGGTATACCATCCGGAGTGGGTGGCAAATCCAGTATTGGTTATGAAAAAGAACGGTACGTGGCGAATGTGCGTTGATTACACCAGTCTTAACAAAGCTTGTCCAAAGGATCCATTTGCTTTGCCAAGAATCGACCAAGTAATTGATTCAACTGCTGGGTGCGAGCTGTTATGCTTTTTGGACGCCTATTCAGGCTACCATCAAATCAAGATGAAGAGGGAGACCAAGAAAAGACGTCCTTCATCACACCCTTCGGAGCTTTTTGTTACGTCAGCATGCCCTTTGGGTTGAAGAACGCAGGTGCGACTTACCAAAGATGCATTCAGAATTGCTACATGAGCAAATAGGTCGCAACGTTCATGCCTACGTGGATGATATTGTGATTAAATCGCAAGTTAGCCAGGATCTTATTGGTGATCTGGCAGAGACATTACAAATCTCAGAAAATACAACATGAAGCTCAACCCCACAAAGTGCGTCTTCGGAGTACCAGCAGGAAAGCTATTGGGATTCATAGTATCAGAAAGAGGCATTGAGGCCAATCCTGACAAGATAAAGGCCGTGATGGATCTCCAAAAGCCAGAAAAGATAAAAGATGTACAGCGGCTTACTGGTTGCGTAGCAGCTTTGAGTCGCTTTATATCAAGATTGGGAGAGAAAGCACTACCTTTGTACAGACTGTTGAAAAAATCAGACACCTTCGTTTGGGACGCAGAGGCGACGAAGCTCTGACAGCCTTGAAACATCAATTGACAAATGCTCCAGTTCTGGCGGCTCCAAAAGATAAAGAGCCAATGCTACTATACATAGCGGCAAATTCCCGCGCTGTGAGTGCTGTCATGGTTGTGGAGAGACAAGAACAGGAAAGGAATACCCTGTCCAGAGCCAGTATACTACGTGAGCGAAGTCCTCACAGCTTCCAAACAGCGTTACCCACAGTGGCAGAAGTTGGTGTTTGGAGTGTTCATGGCGAGTCGCAAGCTGAAGCACTACTTCCAAGAGCATCCAATAACTGTGGTGAGTTCAGCACCATTGGCAGATATCATTCGTAATCGAGAAGCTACTGGAAGAGTCGCTAAGTGGGCGATCGAGTTGGGACCACATCACATCAGCTACGAGCCGCGCACATCAATTAAGTCGCAAGCCCTTGCAGATTTTATTAACGATTGGACAGAAATCCAAGTTGCCCTAGCATGGCAGAAACCAAATACTGGACCATGCATTTTGATGGGTCAAGACAGTTGCAAGGCTCGGGGGCTGGAGTTGTTCTGACATCTCCCAAGGGAGACAAGCTGCGGTATGTGTTACAGATACACTTCAACTGCACAAATAACGTGGCGGAGTACGAGGCACTGCTTCATGGTCTACGTATAGCAAAGGAGATGAACATCAGTCGCATACGCTGTTTTGGCGATTCAGACTTGGTGGCACAGCAGGTCTCCGGAACGTGGGACAGCAAGGACGAACATGGCTGCATATAGGAGAGAGGTGGACAGAATTGCTGGACATTTCACTGGATACCAAGTTGAACATATTGATCGGAGACAAAATGAAGCTGCGGATGCCCTGTCTCGGCTTGGATCCAATAGACAGTCAGTCCCACCCAATGTTTTCCTGGATGAACTGCACAATCCATCAGTCAACCTCCAGCAGAATTGACATTGCAGAGCCAGAGGATGATTCAACTTTAGTCGCAGCCCTGCATGAACAGCCAGGATGGACAGAGCCATACATGGCATATTTAAGTCGCGGAGTGCTGCCGGACGATGAAATTGAGGCGCGCAAAATCATACGACGATCAAAGGCCTATACAATCATCAACAATGAATTATACAAGCGCAGCGTATCAGGAGCATTCAAAGATGTGTCTCACCAGAAGAGGGACGAAAAATCTTGCACGAAATTCATTCAGGCGATTGTGGCCATCATGCTTCGTCAAGATCTTTGGTGGCAAAGGCGTTCCGACATGGATTCTTCTGGTTAACAGCATTAGCAGATGCAGAGCAAATTGTCAGAGTGTGCGATGGATGTCAAAGATACGCTAGGCAAGATCATATGCCAGCCCAAGCACTTCGCACAATACCCATCACATGGCCTTTTGCCGTATGGGGTTTTGACATGGTAGGGCCTTTCAGACGGTCTTCAAACGGAAAAACTCACCTCTTAGTCATGGTGGACAAATTCACAAAGTGGATAGAAGCAGAACCTGTGGGAGATTGCGAGGCTGAAACAGCAGTCAAGTTCTTGAAGAAGGTCATATTCCGCTTGGTTACCCCCATAGTATCATTACAGACAATGGGAGCAACACCTCTGAAGGGGCTACACAGATATTTTGCGCAGACAATGGGATAAGATTGGACCTCACGTCAGTAGCACACCCGCAGAGCAATGGACAAGCTGAGCGAGCTAACCAGGAAATTCTCCATGGAATTAAGCCGCGCCTTATTGAAAAGGTCGAAGCATCTCCAGGATGTTGGGTGGAAGAACTGCCAGCAGTACTGTGGAGCTTGAGAACAACCCCTAACAGATCCACAGGATTTACACCATATTTCATGGTCTATGGAGCAGAAGCAGTCATGCCCAGCGATATCATACATGATTCACCAAGAGTTGCGGCTTACATCGAGACAGATAATGAGATAGCTCGGCAAGACTCGGTGGACACATTAGAAGAGGTTAGAGACTTGGCAGCATCAAGGTCAGCAGTATATCAACAAGACTTGCGACGCTATCATGCCAGACGCATCAAAACCCGCACCTTTCAAGAAGGCGACCTAGTACTGCGACTTAAACAAGATCACAAGGGAATGCATAAGCTGTCCTCTCCATGGGAAGGACCCTACATCATCAGCAAGAAGCTAAACAATGGGTCGTACTACCTGCTGGATGTAAGGGAAGAAAGCAGCGAACGCCATGATTTCGAGGATCGTCTCGAGGCACCTCGCCCTTGGAACGTCGCACACCTGCGACCGTACTATACATAAGAAAAGGCTAATCAGAGCCAAGCATCATCCTTTCCAGCTTTATAGCTGAGTATCATCACAGCCACTCAGGGCTAGAACTTCAACTTTGGTCGCCACCTAGGCGCGACCTATGCAACATCTGATCGCCACCCAGGCGCGATCGACCCTTGTATCAGAAACCGGCGCCACCTAGGCGCGGCCGTAAACTTTGTATCATCTCTGGTCGCCACCTAGGCGCGACCGACCCCATGTATCACCATGGATCGCCACCTACGCGCGATCCAACCCTATGTATAACACTCGGTTGCCACCTAGGCGCGACCTTATGTGTCATCATAATCAAAGCTTATCATAGCTTAGCCTATCATGGCAATATCATTATGTTTCTTGGGGTCTTTGTTACCCTGAAACAGCCGATTTATTGGCAATTATCAAATTTACCTTAAGTTGGATTGCTACTCGCATTATGTGGCCAAAGTACTGGGGTGTGGCGTCAATCGAGCTTGATTGCCTATCATGGCCGCTCTCGACCCTGAACACACATATTCCTAGGAAATACTGAGTCGCGCGAGTGCCCACTTAAGGATTCAGATGGCCTAACTAGAGGTCGATGTACTGCTTATAGTACGGCAACACCAATTACAATTACTTGTAACTTAACAATTGTTTTATTCATGATATCAAGTTACAGGTGATGACCTTCAGAGTTCTCTGAGAAGAATTGAGATGATTACCACATAACATCCTCTCAATCCTTGGGGGCTATACATATTATCATCAAAAATTTGAAGATAGATCGTCATCAAGTTCTGAAGCTATCAGGATACTCTAAAGCTCACGAAGTCAGATGATCTTCCAGGTGCGAGTCAAGGCCAAACTGTGCAATTATAAGCCGCGAAACAAGGAAAAGCACGGCCTAAGCATTCAAGATCAAGAATACTATGAAGTTCAGGCCACGCTTGGGGGCTAATGTCGGGGGAATACTTTCTGGATTAACCCGCGGCCCAGTGCGACTTAACTTACTCGCACGGACGAAGGCCCACTTGGGAACAAGCCCAATATTGAACCGCCATAAGGGAAAGATCTAGAAGACAATCCCGGAGGACGTGAAGACCAAGTAGTCTCCGAGTAGGCCTCTGTGGATGTATTCCTTATGGGGAAGTTTCCTTTTGTAACCTAGCGAGCCTCTGTGTATATAAAGAGGACTCGCAGGACTTAGAGCGGGTCAAGCTATCAAGCCCCAAACCCTAGCTCATACGGCGAGTACCAGATCGGATCGCCTCCATTGTAACACCTCGATTATCATATCAATACCAATCTAGGGTAGGCAGGAAGTAGGTCTTTTACCTCACATTGAGGGGGCCGAACCTGGGTAAATCTGTGTTGATCTTTGTTCCTGCGATCCCAAGCTCGGAGATGCTTGACTCGCGTAATCCCACACCTACGAAGTCATCTATGACACCTGACGTGACAAACCCACGACAACATGCATCATAGAATATCTCCAAAGTATGACAAGTCATAAAAGATCCAACACAACGGTAAATGCATAACAAATATCATCTCATACCACAATATCCACCATAGGAATTACATAGATAGATCCATACGTATGCAAGGCACATCGTATGGACTTCAACAATGATCATACATAGAGAGATTAGATCAAGTTACCACCACAAACCCAAAGTCGAGGGGGTGGACTACTCCCCCTTCATCATGGTGATGATGGTGGAGATGTTGGAGAAGATGGAGACCACCCCGGCAGCGCCCCGCCGGAGTTTTCCCCCTCCAATCTGCAGCTCCAGGTCTTCTATTTCGTGGTTTTGTGTTTCTGCGGCGCTCCCTTCCGAAAGCCGTCGGGGGACTATTTTTATAGTCGTTTTTAGATCAAGACGGAGGCTCGGGGAAGAAGATCGATGGCATCGGAGGCTCGAGGCCCAAGTTAGGGGGCCCCACGTGGCCAAGGAATCTGGCCGCGTGGGCCCACCTCTTTCGGCCCTTGATGACCCACAAGTATAGGGGATCGCAACCGTCTTCGAGGGAAGTAAAACCCAATTTATTGATTCGACACAAGGGGAGCCAAAGAATACTTGAGAGCCTTAACAGCGGAGTTGTCAATTCAGCTGCACCTGTGAATAGTCTTGCTCGACACAGATTATCAGTAGCAACAGTTTTATAGCAGTAGTAGCGGTGAATAATAGCAGCAGTAAATAGAGACAGCAGTAGTGATTGCAGTAAACAGTAGGATTTAAAACACTGTAGCCATAGGGATGGATGAATGGGCGCTGCATGGATAAGATAGCTCATATAATAATCAAGACATAGGCATTGCAGATAATAATGATAAAGCATCCAAGTACTAAGTAAACATAGGCATGTGTTCCGTATATAGTCGTACGTGCTCGCAATGAGAAACTTGTACAACATCTTCTGTCCTACCAGCCGGTGGCAGCCGGGCCTCAAGGGAATCTACTGGTAATTAAGGTACTCCTTTTGATAAAGTACCGGAGCAAAGCATTAACACGCCGTGAACACATGTGATCCTCACATCGCAGCCATTCCCCTCGGTTGTCCCAATTATTGTCACTTTGGGACCTCGGGTTCCGGACAACAATATGTGTATACAACTTGCAGGTATGATCAATAAACAGTGCATATCATTATGAAACAATAACATGTTCAGATCTGAAATCATGGCACTCGGGCCCTAGTGACAAGCATTAAGCTCAACAAGTTGCAACAACATCAATAAGTACTAACAATGGATACTAGGCACCATGCCCTAATGATCTTATAACTTATTACATGAACAATCTCATCCAATCCCTACCATCCCCCTCAGCCTACAGCAGGGAATTACTCACACATGGATGGGGGAAACATGGATGGTCGATGGAGAAGCGTCGGTGATGATGATGGTGATGATCTCCTCCAATTCCCCGTCCCGGCGGAGTGCCAGAACGGAGTTTCTGGTCCCGAAATAGGTTTCGCGATGGCGGCGGCGTACGGTGATGTTTCTGGATGAAGTGGACGACCCCCTCGCGTTTTAGGTCAGAGAGGGTTAAGTAGTCGAAAGGGGGACTCGGGGAGGTGTCCGAATCACCCTCCTCAGTGGCTGGCGCGGTGGGCCCCTTTGCCACGCGCCCTGTGGTTTGGGCCACTCGTGGCCCATCTCTGACTCCCCTTCTGGCTCCGTGAGTCTTCTGGTAAAATAGGAGGTTTGCGATCTTTTCTGGTGTTTTTCCCGAAAGTTGACTTTCTGCACAAAAACAAGACACCAAGGCAATTCTGCTGAAAACAGCGTTAGTCCGCATTAGTTGTATTCAAAACACACAAGTTAGAGGTAAAACAATAGCAAAAGTGTTCGGGAAAGTAGATACGTTTTGGACGTATCAGCCCTCGGGTCTCCATTTGTTCGCTTCCTTCGCTCCTACTCTTCGTTCAGTTCGAGGCAGTGCATGAAGCATGACATGTTTTAGGGCCTATGGGTACTGTACCATAGTTGTACGTACAATTTCTATGTGCATTGTCTTTGGTAAAGTTTTCCAGCTCTACCAACTTTCTGTGTTAAACCCATGCTTATGTTATGTGTTCTATGTATAAGGCAACTGAGTCAATTAAACCCATGATTATGATCTACTATATGTTCTCTGTTATATGCCGATGATTTAACTTGGCCACGATCAATGCAAGGGGATTATCTACAGAACCGGGTAGTTTATAGAAGGTTCACAATGTTTGATTGCACATTACACTTTATACGTTGTCTATCTTAGGCACACACTTGTTTAATTGCATGTCGTTCCTATGCTTTTAACTAGTTGACGGATGATAAAACCATGCCACATTGTACCCTGGGTTAATACGATTATAAGGAGCAGTAAGATGCTCTGTTGTTGTTGGATTGCTCGTGTTATATTGCTCTGGTAGTGAGTTTGCCTTGTATGCCGTTGTAACTTCTTATGTCTTAGTTTCAGACTGCAAATAAAGATATGAACGCAGGATGGATCAAAGATCATGTCTAGCCTCACGGAGCAGCAGTTACGATGGCACTTGCTTGCTTCCATCCACAATGCCTATCCAGACGCCGACCACCACCGCAACCACAGCACCCTCGCGGTGTCCCTCACGGATGCTGAGTAAGTGTAGATCCCGCTGCGACCTAGGTAACCATATCTCCCCTGTGCGTTCTGTTCTGTTAGCAACATATCAGGTTTTCAAGCTTGTCGCAGTGAAATGTATATCTGCATTTGTGCGACATACCAAGCCAAGTGGGCATGTTGGTTCTTTGTACTACATCACACAAGTGCTTTTATACCGGCCTATTCTTAAATGGCACCATAAAGTCGTTATTTGGTTTAGCCTCTAAGCTACAACAATAACTGTTTTGCATTCCCTGCTCATCAGGTTCACAATTAATATCATATATAGTCCCTAGCTAGTTTGTCCTTAGGTACAACAGTAACCACCTGCAATTATTTCATGCTTGCTAACGTCCTGCTATCTATAGTTCACATTTAGAGTTGCATACTACTGCATTGTGTGCCATCTTGCTCTTACAAATCTGCAACACTAACTGGAGTTCACACTTGGAACACATAAATCTTACATTTAAGCACGGCTATAATCTTTGAAGTACATGTCCCTTCTGTTTTTTCTCTATATACAAACTGTTTATTATGTTGAAACCATGCACAGGAGGAACAGCCGGCTTTCCACATAGGGTTAACAGCGGGTAACTGTGGATATCTTCATCGAACTGAACAACAAGATGAGCTGCAGTGGGACTTGACAAAGAGCACTGTAAGTCCCATGTTGTATTTCGATGTGCTTGGTTATATGTCTCATGATGGTCGAATTGCTTATTAGTCTCTGGCACTATCTAAGTCTATAAATAACTGAATACTATACATCAGTTGAAATGATCCATAAATAACTAAATACTACATCAGTTCAAATGATCATGATAGTTTATATACGAGGGACACATTTTTTAATAGCTCATTTCATTATGTAGGTTGTCTGTATTATGCAAACAATGGTTCAATTAATTTCCACAAATAATCTTTGGTTTTTTTGAGTTGCCCGTTGATTAAAACGGTGAAAACATCTTGCTGTTGATATGAAGCACATTGTGTTTGATTATGTCTTTGATGATATGATCTTGCTAGTCTATAGAAGGTACACAATGATTGATTGCTCATTACACTGTATACTTGGTCTATCTTAGGCACGCACTTGTTTAATTGCATGCCGGTCCTATGTTTTTTACGAGTTGGTGGACGATCAAACCATGCCACATGCTACTGTGTTAATATGACTATAAGGATCAGTAAGATGCTCTGGTGGATTGCTCTGGTAATGTGTATGCCTTGTTTGTTGTTGTAACCTCTTATGTCTTTTTTTTAAACCCCAAGATCATGTCGGACCCTCACACTTTTGCTTGCTTCTGTCCACAACGCCTATCAAGACGCCCATTGTGCAAGTTCTCGCAAACCTGGATCAATAAAAGAAACCTGGATGAATTGACAACTCTATTCAACTGTTGAGTGAAGCTCGACGATACGAGTAGAATCCTTGATTTAGTTACCATTCAATTTGTTGAGGGCTATGTAATATTTTTTGAAGATTTTTCAGCTGATGTAGTATTTAGTTATTTATGGATTATCGGCCCGAGTTCCATGTTGATTCACTCTGGCCGTGATGTATGAGTCTAGTAGTATCAGGCATTTTCGCTGGGACGGTATTAGACTTAATTATTAATCCATGAAAAGGTAATCAGCCGGTTAGCTAAATTAGAGGCAGACCCACTAAACGTTAACGAGCCAGCTTAATAAATTTAATGGACCTGGCCCACCACAGTTAACAGCCCAACGCATTAATCTGAATGGGCCGGCCCTTTAACCAAAGCGAAGAGCTAAAGTAACCTAAATGGGCCAGCCCGCTTGAGCAGGGTAGGCCGACCTACAAAACCTAGCGGGCGGCCCACTGAGATAAAAAAGGCCGACCCGCTAACAGTGGCAGGCCGGCTCAGCTGCGGCTAGCAGGCCGGCCCAACTACACCAGCAGGCCGGTCAACGAATCGAAGTAGGCCGGCCCAGCTAATCGTGGTGGGCCGGCCCACTAAACGTAGTAGGCCGGCCCAGCTAATCGTGGGGGGCCGGCCCACGAAACGTAGCAGGCCGGCCCAACTAATCTTGGTGGTCGGGCCCACGAACGTAGCAGGCCGGCCCATGAGACATAGCGGGCCAGCCCAGCTAGTCGTGGTGGGCCGGCCCACGAAACGTATCAGCTCAGCCCATCTAATCGTAGCGAACCAGCCCACTAACTTATCAGGCCGGCCCACCTAAGCTTACCAGGCCGGCCCAACCTGGTAAAATATCAGCCCACCAAGTTAACGGGTCGGCCCGTCTAACCTTAACGGCCAGCCCATCTAACAGTAGCAGACCTCAGGTGGGCCTGGCATCTACCACGGTTTCCACGTCGTGGTAGAAGAGATAACGCCGTTTGCCACGTGTCCGTTAGATTCTTTTACCACGGCAACCTGTTCATGGTTGATGACGGAACCATCTAACACGAAATCCCGACGTCGTGGTTAATAAATCAGCCACGCTGTATCTACCACGGACCCCCCCCCCCTCGTTGCTAAAAACCTTTAGCCACAAAAAACGACCTTTCTACCACGAAACTGATCTGTGGTAAAAGGCCATATGTCTTCAAGTGGAAGCCTGGCGCGACGAAGATGGCGTCGTGACGAAGCTGACGGCGCGACGATGACGCCCCTGGCGCCGCAAGTGCAGCACCTCGAGTACTCGCACACGTGCAGAGCTTGACGACGACTCCCGGTCTCCCCGATCCAGCCGGGATTGCGGAAGTAGAACTTTTGGGTGGAATTCCGCAGTACAACGGCGCACTACGGTGTAGACGTCTCACGTGCGCGCAGTCCTAACAAGGGACCGCGCACTACGGGAGATGAAGAGGGAGAAGTGGGGCGGAGGGGCTGCCTCGACCAAGAGGATTTATTGTGTATGTTAATCCAATTAATATGCCCCTCTATTTATATGGAGAAGGGAGTGCACCCTTCTCCTTAGCTCCCCCATGTGGGACTAAACAAAAGGGAGGGGGGAGGGGTGCGGCCGGCCAAGGGTGGCCGCATGGGCCCCATGTGGCCCATGCGCCCCACTCCCCATGGAGGGTGTGGCTCCCCTCTTGGGCCTTCCCCTCCGGGGTTGGCCTAATAAGGGGGCTGCCTCCTTTTTCTTCTTTTATTTAATATTAAATTAATATTTAAATATATATAATTCAATAATTAATATATTTGCATATTATTTAATCTCTCGTGGCTCCGTAACAACTTCTGGACCACTCCGAACTTTATTCGGTCTCTGCCGGAACCCTTCCGGTCTCTTTTCTCCTCACTTCTATAATTCCGATGTTTCCAAAACGATCTCCAAGCATCGTCAAGACCTTAAGTGTGTTACCCTACGGTTCGGGAATACTCCAGACATGGTCGAGACCCCTCGCTCGCCAATGACCGTCAGAGAGACCTGGATGCCTATAACGATCCATGTGCATTCCACGATTATCGTCGTTGAACCATTAACATGATATTCATTCCTTTTGTTCCTTCGATACTACCCTTGTCCGAGATACGATCGTTAACATCCTATGCTTTGTTTTATCTCGTTACTGACATGGGCTACTTAACTCGTTCTGTGATATTACATCCCCATGACCTAGTCATACGCTGCGCAGCTTTATAGATGTAATCTCACCAAGTGGGCCTAGAGTATCCTTCCATCACGTGGATGAACAAATCCCGCTCTTGATCCATATGACTCAACGTACCCTTTTGGAATACCCAAGGTACACCTTTTTAGTCACCCATTTATGGACTGACGATTGATACACTCAAAGTACTCTCCGGAGGCAGCGATTAATACGATCTCACGGTCTGAGGAATAAGTTGTCATATTACTTTCCTATTGCAACAATGAACTTTTGTGACACGATCCTTTTGCAATACTTTGTTGGGTATGTCCATCATCTTATTCTACTAATAAAATGACCTCATTGTCAACGACATAAATATCCATGATCGGGAAATCTCAATCATCTGTTGCCCAATGAACTAGTTTGTTTAGAGGCTTTACTAGGGACTCTTGTTTGTTTACATACCATACGTGTATTAACAATTCCGATTAATACAGTTATAGCATGGTATAAAACTTATTATAAACTTAATGAGATACTGCAAAAAATACTTAATATTTAGTTGCCTCTAGGGCATATCTCCTTCAGGATAAGCAGGCCAGCGCATGCTAGAAGCTTGTAGAAGACTTGGGCACCAAGACGAAGGACGCGACCTAGTGACGTCGCCATGGAGCGTGGTCGGTGGGGTAGTCAGTCCCCGTCCGCCCCACTTTCCCTAAAGGTGAACGCCCTCACCTAACCGCGGAGAATACTTGGAGGAGAAGAGGCCACGTCGCCTCGAAAGACCACCGGGGGTTTTCCGGCTAAAACCCCCCACACTCCTCGCGTGACCCATGTGGTATCCCCTTAGCCTATAAAAGGAGGACCAAGGCCATCGAGGGAAGAGGGACAGATTAGACCGGAATCAAGGCAGAGCACCAGCAAGACTAGCTAGGGCTGAGAAGGTAGAGCGAGAGGTGATCTCATCCGGGTAGGATCTGCTCGTCGTCTACCTCTAGCCGCCACCCTGCTGGGTACACACCCGTGACCACCCTTGTAAGCTACACCATGATGAACACCTCAATCCAGACATGCAGGAGTAGGGTTTTTAGCCTCGGGGCGGCCTGAACCTGGGTAAACTCTCTGCGTCTCTGTGTTGATTGCTTGAACGTCGGATCGGAGAGCTCAACGTGGTTCGCCCGGGTGGGACATCTTCCATCCTCCTTCACGCCCTGTGCCGAAATTTAAAAGGGGTATCTTTACTCCCGGTGTCCCTCCGCCGCGACACCGACACTTTATATGCCTTCTTTTATGGAACATAGATATTTTTGTCTGTCTTGATTCGAGAGTGATCCACAACACCAAGGAGGACAGCAAGGAATGGGCAAACAAAGAAATCGACGGACGGTGAAATAATTAGCAGTCTGCCGTTTAGCAAATCTGTTCTTATAATTTGGGTATTGCATGGAACCTGCACTTGGTCGATTACTAGTGATTGAAAACACCACCATCATGTTTCTTTGACGACTCCAACAGAAGAAAACGTATGCACTGACTGCATAGACTTTTCTCCGAAGTAGGAGGGCTGACCAATCAAACCCCAATATATATGAGCTGGCATTCTGGAGACGCCGGTTAATCATTTCGTGACGTCTACCTCTTCCCTAGTCCTGACATTCGATGCTGAAATAGTGAAATCGGAGGATCGTGCTCGTGCATGCGACCTTCCTTTCTACCAAAACTCGGTGATGTATACGTATCAGCTTGTTCGGCTCGTTGGTCGTCTTCCTTCTCAGCTAGCTTGAACAGTATGCGGGAATATTCAGCGTAAACGTACGTAAATAAACAGGCGGATCAGCCGATAGAAGCAACCTCGCACGTCACAGCACCGAGTAGCATTCCTCCCCACGCATGCTGCGCATATATACACCTCAGAAGCCAAGCCAGACAGCACCAAACCGCAGTTTTGCTCCCAGCCCCGCCGGTCGATTATTCAGCGACGTCCACATGTCGGTAGGCAAGAGGTCGTCGTCGCCGTCGCGGCGCGACGCTGACAAGGTCGAGGAAGAAGCAGAGGGAGGACAACAGAACGGCGGCGACGTGGTGCAGGAGCAGGAGAGCAGCGGCGGGAAGAAGGCGGATGATCAGCGGCGGTACAGCCGGTGCTTCTCGGGCCTCGAGCTCAGCATCGGGCCGGGGCCGCTCAAGGACGTCGACGCCGGCAAGCTCAAGGGCCAGATCAGGAAGTGGGCCAGGGCCGTCGTCTCCTTCGCGCGCCAGCTCAGCTTCGGCTCGCCGAGATCTTCCCCTCGCATGTCAAGCGACGGCGCCACGCCCACGCCGAGGTCCAAGTCCAAGTCCGACCTCGGCAGCGGCAGGGGTGACGACCCTCCCCGAGCCCAGCTGCCACCGTGAACAAAAGATACGTACGTAGCTTAGCTAGCTTAATTACGAGAATCTCCTCGGTTGCGTGTAAATCTGTAGAGCTATTTGCGGCTTCTTCTTTCTTTCCTCTTTTTTTTTGAACAGAACAAATTGTGTTAGTACAGTTTTTCACGACTCGATCTTCTGCTTGTGACTTGCTACCCATGCCAAAGGTTAGATAATTCCTTACGTAGTTCAAACTGTCCAACTTGTAATTGTTTGGCGAAATATCTTTATTCACCGTTGATGATATGCTATGGATCCATGCATATCCTCGTATCAGTCCCGTTAACTTGTAATTTGCTAGCTCCATCGTGTAATACAGTCGACGGCAATAATCAGGTTAAATATTTGAGCATTTATTCACTAGTGGAAAATAGCCCATCTGTCCCGGGTCCAGAGGCCCTTTGGTTCCGGTTTTACAACCGAGACTAAAGGGTCCGGACTAAATGGGGGGGGGGGGGGGGGGGGGGGGGCTTTCGTCTCGGGTGCTTACGAACCGGGACAGATGGGCCTCCACGTGGTCACGGCAGGGCGGGCATGGGCGGGAACCCTTTGGTCCCGGTTGGTATTCCGGTTGGTAATACCAACCGGGACCAAAGATTTCTGCCTTTTGTTTTCTGCTAATTTATTTTTTATGGGTTTCGATTTTTGTTTTCCAATTAATTATTTTTTACGAAAATCACGTTGCGCAGACAACAAGTCATACACATAAATTACAGTATACAATACACCGAGGTCACGTTTGATTCATACATACATAAGCCCACAAGTTTATACTACACCGACATCACGTTTCTCACACGTCGAGATCACGTCAATTACATTGGAGGCAAAAAATAATTGGTAGGGTGATAAAATTCTCCAGTTTTCTTCAGGACCTCCGAGTTCAAAAATCCGCCAATTCCTCTTGAATTGCTTTCAGGCGCTTCGTTGGTATGAGCTGGTCCCGCATTCGATCCATCTAGATCAATATGAATATGTGAGTTGTAATTTATGAATGGAACTCAACACAATATGGTAATACAAAATTGCGAATAGTGTATACATACTTCAGCTGTTCTGACTTCTCTATTCCGCTCACTGACAAAAGAGCGCATGTACTCGAAAACACATAAATTAGTCCCTTGTGGCTGCCTCAGATACCACTTTACAAAAAATAGAATTTAATCAAATAATAATCAAACATGATAATGGTATCAAAATAGAATTAAAGAGTTGCGCGAACCTATATATATAGTACTACTTACCTTGGTGGTATAAAAATACAGATCCGGTTTCCAATCCCTGGAACCTTCACGATGAACCGTTTTCAAACCCTGCCCGCCAAAAAAAATGATTAAACGAGTTATTAATTACTTGATATCAGAAAATGAATGAAAGAGGTCGATATAGAGCGATAATGATTGAAATTACCTCTGGAGCATATCTTGCAAGCTTTGGTACTCGTCCATATCTTTCCTTAACGAGTCCATGACTTGAACGACTCCTTGGTCAACTCTAATGATTAGCAGAATCCAGTGGAATCTGCGCACGTTTATATGTCCATGACTCATCGATTACACTAAACATCGAGTAAGCAAAATAGAATGTGTAGAAGGTACAGTAACACTCACTTGAAGGCGTAAGGAAAAAGTATTTCTGCGCAGGTATTTTGTTTCACTAACCATCGGAGAAAGTTTTTCTCTGTGTCCGCGGGATGGTTATTTACATTCACTTCATGAATATAATATGGGTCAATGAACCCAGTGTCATAGATGCGGCGTTCTCTGCATTCGACAATCTTCATTCTGCATAATAGCGTACAAAAGAATATAGTGAGATAATTACAGGCAATGAACGAGCAGAGCTAGAGACTTAATTAAATTGCAGAAATAAATCACTTACAAACAATAGCAACTGACGAGGGCTTTGTCGAGGGCGTCTTGATTGAATAACTGAAAATTTCAGAAAACGGAATATACATCGCGTCATCCGTGAAGTAATGATCTTTCTTATATGACACCCAGAAGACATCATGCCCGGCCTTTGCAGCGTTCTCGTACCACTGATGCAATCGACGCAATTGTGTTGTTAGAGAATTGACCTGCTCAGGTCTGACCAGGGACCTCCCGTAGACATATGTCCATGCATACTGATACTCTCTGGGGTCGCCTATGGTGCCAGTGTCGTGGTGTACTTCCTTATCGGGCATCACCTTGAGCGGGGGGATCGACTGATTTGCCTGTTCTCCGAACTAGGCCACTTGTTTCCCGCATTTTGCCGTCTGCATCTGCTCCCTCTTTAGGCGATATGCCTCCTCCTTCTCCTGCCTCTCTTGACTAATTGTCTTCTCAATAACATGATCATAGTCATCTCGCAATTTAGGCGGCTGTGGCGGTCCACACGATAGATTTTTCAAACATCTATCAATTTTTTCCGCTGGTATTATCTCTTTAGGCGGGGGTCGTTTCGGTCCTATTTGTCTTTTCACATCTGCACGCACCGACTCGTCAAGTTCCTCTTGAGTCAAGTCGTAAGGTCTCTTTGGAAGAGGCTTTAGCAACTCGCGTTCCTCTCGAGTTAACTTATCTGCGCTTCTACTCGTCGACGGGAAGTTTAGTTTCCGCTTTAACGAGAAGGACTTAGCAGTGGGCGCAATCGACGGACGGGACGTCGCGGGCGATGGACTCGCGACGGACGGGGCGTCGAGGGATGGATCTTGAGGTGGGGGGATGGATCTTGAGGTGGGGGACTGCTACTCGGAGGAGTCGGTGGTCTTGGCGCCAAGTTTGGAAACACGATGTTTTTCTTGTTCCAGAGAGCGATACCCTTCTCGACTTCTCCCAGTGTCTTCTCGCCGTCACCTCCAGGAATGTCAAGGTCCAGATTAGCATATAACGGCACAACTTCATCCACCCCGACACGAGCATAGCCAACTGGAATCCCGCCGAGATGGTAGCTTGCTCCAGATTGATTAGGTAAAGCATAGCGGACCGCCACCTTGAAGGACATGTTCTTCATTGACATATGTAGCTCACAGTCTATCTTCTCCGTGATATCATCCGCGGGGTAGTGAGCCGCCGGCGGTTCGAGTTCAGAATGTTCTAGCTGCGTGGAACCCACGCTGCTTTTCCGCTGATCAGATGGGGCGGCTTCGACTTCAGGACCTACTAGCTGCTGCTGAGATGCCCTTTGCTGACTAATTGCGTCTAGTTGGTCCTGCTGCTGCTGCACCTTGCGTTCCAATGCTGATAACCGGTCGGACTTCTGCTTCTTCTTTCTTTGACGGCTTCTATAAGTATGAGCGTCTTCCGGAAAACCTTGCTTCCACGAAACTCCGGGTCCATAGCCTCGTACTCGTCCAACTTTTTCAGGATTCCCGAGTGCGAGTGACATCTCATCTTTCTCTCTGTCGACCACGTACACTCCCCTTCGAACTTTATCTATTGCGTCCACAAGTTCTTTGGTTATATACTCAATTTTTTCCTTCCATCTTCCCTGAGCAACAATCAGCCCTGTCACTGGGTCCAACGCTGCCCCATGTGCGAACAACCAAAACTTGGACCTCTCGGGCCAGTCCGCTGTCTGTGGAATGATCCCGATATCAAGCAGTTTTGCTTCAAAGGCTTCCCACTTAGGCTCGGCAGCCTTGTAGCCACCTGCCCCCAAAGTGTGGTGATATTCCTTCTTCCCAGCATTTAACTTATTTGTTTTCGATCGGGCCACAACGACCTCCGATTTTCTTTGCTTCACAAATGTGGGCCACTGCTGTTGTATCTTCACTAGTGGTCCAGTGAATTCTGGATCTTGTTCCTCTGCCTCTACATAAGCTTTCCATAAGTTTTTCTTCCAGGTCCGGAATTGTTTGGCCATCTTCATAAGAGTCCACTGCTTGACTTTCTTCTTCAACTGCTCGGGTAGACCTGGCGGTAGGTTGACCTTTGTCAAGAGCATGTCCCAACACAAATCTTTTAGGGTTATGCCAACATAAGTAGTTGGCTTGTTCTCGTCCTTCGGCTGATGCCATTCTTCAAGGGTGATCGGGACCAAGTCCGTAACAACAACTCCGCATTGATTTATATATTTGCGGTGGCACTGTAAGGGTTCCATCAGTTCGCCACTATCACTAACTCTGTCGATCACTATCCTTTGACCTCCTTCAACGGCTTCGTCGGGCCTCGTTTCGACACTGCTTTCGACCCTTTTGACCCTTTAGCTGTGGATGATTTGCTCGATCCAGAGGGCTAAAAGAAAAAAATGATTCGTTAATAACTGCAATACAACTCAAATAATACATCGATAAACAGAGGCTTAATATACCTCGCCGGAGTTTGTTAAGGGCACTTCCTCCTCTCTACAAATTTCTTCTTGCTCAACTCCCTCACCGGAGTCGTTCAGAAATTGGGAGTTGTAATCTTCTCCAATTACCCAATCTTCTTCACCGACAGGCGCGGCTGCACGTCCTGCTATAATCTGTAGCATATGCATTTCACGCTCC